>CM033403.1:27916247-29116247 GCA_019426215.1 Buddleja alternifolia
GCCTGTGACATTAAAGTATCTAATCTTCCACCGTGGATGTGCATGCAAAAGCCTTTTATGTTCCTTAACATGGTTATCCCAGGCCCGAAAAGTCCAGGGAATAACATTGACGTTTTTCTACGTCCTTTGATAGATGAGTTGAAAACATTGTGGACATCTGGGGTTGAAACCTATGATGTGTACAATAAACAAAATTTTGATATGAGGGCTGGCACTTATGGGACAATACTGATTTTCCTGGGTATGCTATGGTATCAGGGTGGAGCACTCATGGTCGTATGGCATGTCCATATTGCATGGAAAAGACTAAATCCTTTTTACTTAAATGTGGAAGAAAGGCTTCATGGTTTGATTGTCATCGTCAGTTTTGCCTTCTAATCATTCTTATAGAAGACAGGCTTATAAATTCAGTAAGGGAAGAATTGAAAATGATCCTCCACCTATCCGCTTAAGTGGTGAAAACATGTGTCGAAGAGTAGAGCAGCTCCCCGATATAACCTTTGGGAGACCCCCTGGCGGGGCACAACCAATAGATGGATTCGGAAAAAACACATAATTGGGTGAAAAAGAGCATATTTGGAGTTACCTTACTGGCACACAAACCTTATCCGACACAACTAGATGTGATGCATATTGAGAAGAATGTGTTTGATAATATTTTTAACACGATTATGGATGTCAAGGGAAAAACAAAGGACAATGCAAAAGCTCGAAAAGATTTAGAATTATATTGCAGTCATCATGAGCTGCATTTACTTGAAAGTGCAAATGGGAAAGTACAAAAGCCCAAAGCTTCTTACACATTGAGTAAAGAACAGATAAAAGAAGTGTGTTCTTGGGCAAAATTATTAAAGTTACCTGATGGGTATTCCTCTAACATAGCTCGTTGTGTGAACGAGCATGAATGCAAGTTTCAAGGGATGAAGAGTCATGATTGTCATGTATTTATGCAAAGATTGCTCCCTATTGCATTTAGGGATCTACTTCCAAAATCAATCTGGGAAACAATAACAGAGCTTAGTAGTTTCTTCAAGGATATATGTGCAACTGTGTTGCGTGTGGAGCATATGCAAAAACTTGAGAAGAACATTGTTGAGATACTGTGTAAACTTGAGAAAATTCCCCCCCCCCCCCCCCCCCCCCCCCCCCCCCGGGTTCTTTGATTCAATGGAACACTTGCCAGTTCACCTTTCATATGAAGCTAAAGTCGGTGGGCCTGTACAATATCGATGGATGTATCCTTTTGAGAGGTACTGTCATTCGCCTATTCCCTTTGTATTATGAAAGTTTAATACCACCATTTGAAAATTTAATCAAATTGTAGGTACCTATACCACTTGAAGAAAAAAATTGGCAACCGTGCTCGAGTAGAGGCTTCTATTGTTGAGGCCTATATGATCGAGGAAGTTTCAACCTTTGTTCCTCGTACTTCGAGCAAACATACCATCCCAACTAAATCGAGTACCACGAAATGATGATGGTGGAGCGGTAGATCCATTTGAGAGTACTTTGATTTGTGCACATCCAGGCCGACCACTTGGTACTCGGGTTGCACTTAGATATCTCACTGATGATGAGATGAAAGTTGCACATAGATATGTCTTGATGAATCACGATAAAATTGACCTATATTTGAAGTGAGTTACTTAACACATGCGCCATTATCTTATTTGATTAAAGGCCTGTAAGCATTATGTGCCATTGTCTCAACTTTTATAGGAGTTTTGAAGAAGAAAAAAGACACAAAGTTCCAAGAATAACTGATGTGGAACTAAATATATCACGTGATAAAGACTTTGCTAATTGGCTACGTGATCATGTAAGTAGATCAAAGATTAAAGCCACAAATATTAGCAACTTAATTGGTATGTGTGTTAATATATAATGATATTTTCTTAAATATATAAGGTACTTTCTTAACAGGTTCGAGATACTAATAATGAAGTTGATGATGTCATAAGGAAGTTAGCTCATGGTCCGAAGCGTCGAGTTTCTTGCTATAAAGGATACTTTGTGAACGGGTTCAAGTTTCACACTCGGGAATATGGTCGTTACAAAGAAACTACAAATTCTGGTGTATGCATACTTGGAAGTACCTATAATGAACATGAAGTAGACTACTATGGGTCATTGGAAGAAATTTTAGAGTTGGAGTATTTTGGATTCAGGAATGGGATTGTATTATTTAAATGTCATTGGTATGATACCTCTGATAAAGGAATAACAGTGCATGGATCAGGTCTTGTGGAAATTAATCATAAGTTGAAATTGACGACAGATGATCCTTTTATATTAGCTTCTCAAGCTCGACAAGTTTGCTATACTTCATTTCCTAGTGTGAAAAGAGAGAGACGCGATTGGTGGGCAGTATGTAAAGTAAAGAGTTTCGGAAAGTTTTATATCCCAGCAGTTGAACAAGATGAGAGCATTCCACCAAGTTTTGAGACTCCTTTCCAAGAAGAGGACGCGCCCGCACCACCTTCTATTCTTTTGGAAAACGATGAGATTAATATTGTCGCAGGTGTTATGGCAGAAGAATTGGAGTTAGATGAAGTGGAGGGAATTCAACATGCTATGAGGATCAATGAAGACAATATGGAAGATGCAGAGCATGAAGAAGAACAAGAATTTGAATATTTAGAGTCAGAAGAAGAAGATCAAGAAGGAGATGAATATGATTCCGAAGATAGTGATAATGACTTAGAGGATGATGATTGATTGTTTGTAGTAATCTGAAGACATTGTTTAAACATGTTTTATAGTTTATCTAGTTAATTGTGCGAGTTTGCATTATTTGATTTTTCATTATTTGATTGCATTTTAGTGTGTATTTATTTGAATAATCTTCTTACATGTTGTGTATTTAATTTGATTTATATTTATTTATGACAGGATGACGACTAGACGGCGAGCTACGCACCGCGGACGAGGTCCAGCACGCGGACGAGGCCCTCGTGGACGAGCACACCTTCGGGATGAAGAGACAGAGGTAGATGAGACTTTGGGTTTGGAGTCTAATTCTGTTGATGGAGTGCATCATGACGAAATACAGGTATAACTTTATTTAACTTTTATGTACTTAAATCTAAAAATAATATTTACATTATTGTTATATCTTACATTATAATTTAATTTTTATGTAGGTTGAGAAGACACCGATGGGGGAAAATTATGATTCTATAGATACAGCTGAAGAAGGTACTTCTTCACATGCTCGGAGAAGGGAACCTAATCACGGGACACAAGTGCCAGCAAGTGCTGACAATCGGATTACGATAACTATTATTGATTCTAGGTACTTCTTGATCCTTTGTTTGCATTATATATACATATATATATATATATGTATATTTGTTAATTTGTAAAAATAAATATTAAATTTTTTCTCTGTTATTGTCATTTACTTTGTCAACTAGATTTATTGAAGCAGATGTTACTCGGAATATGACGAATGATATAAAGGGAATTTTCACAGAAGTATATCCAAGATGGCTGAAAGTTCCAGAGGCGACCAAAAATTTATTATGGGAGAATTTTAAGGTACTTTATTCAAGTTTGATTTTTATATCAAGTTATTTGAAGTTTGATTCTTAAGTAGTTTTTTTTAAAATATCCATATTTCAGTTGAGATATAGGTGGGATAACCTAACAGATGCAAGTGTACGAAAAATTTGGAACGAAAATGCTGGTGCCCGACTGAGGGAATTGCTCTACAAATCCAAGAAAAAAACTTTAGACAATGCTAAGGAGCAATTAGGCAGAAAACCAAGTAATTTGGACATGCTTGGTAGAGCTCCAACTTGGATGGGCACTCATATATGGGACGAATTGGTGCAAAAGTACTGGGCTACAGAGGAGTATGCTAAAAAATGTGAGAAAGCTAAGCAAAATCGTATGACTGAGAAGGAAGGATGTGTCACGAAGCATACTTGTGGTTTCATCCCTAAAGAAGCACATCGACTAAAAATGGTATGTTTAGTTTCCAAATTTTCATCTCTTTTTCTGCTATTTAGTAAGAACATTGATTAGTATAATCATTATTGTAGGAAAAAACACTTAAGCACAGTGTTGATGATTTTGAGCTATTTGAGCGATGCCACATAAGTCAAGGCATTGGGGAGTTTGTGGATAAAAAATCAAAAAAAGTTAGTGTAAGTATCTTTTAATTAAGTTTCTCCTTATTAACTTTTGCTCTGAATTTACTTTTTCTTTAATTTTTATAGGGGATGTTTTGTTTCATTTACTTGTTAATATATTATTAAGAATTAACAATTTTTGTCATATATTTGCACAGGAAGAATACAGGGCAAAGCAGGGTCCCAGTGATTCCTCCTCGTTACCGTCATTTGATTTTTCATCATTGTGCGAAGTGACTGGAGGCCCATCAAAGGGCCGTTTGTACGGAGTTGGGCAATGCAAAACTTCTGGGAGTTATAGTGTGAGCTCCAGCTCATCAGTTGCTGGTCGGGGAGAGTCTCGTGAGGTAATTGTGGGATTAACACAAGAGATAGAATATGTGCTAGAAAACCAAAGAAAAAACAATGAAGAGAACAAGAAATTGATAGAAAACGTGTTTGAGGAAGTGAGAAAAAGAGATGCAATTATTGAAATGAAGAATGACGAGATTAAACGAATGAAAGAGGAGATGAAAGTGAGCATGGAGGAGATGCTGCGAAAATTTGTTCAAGATGTAGGATATCCAAACCACAAATTCCCCGGTGGATCTGGAAATTGTAATGACCAAAGAGGTTCAGATGGAGGTAGTTAATTGGTGTTTTTTGGTTATATACTTTGATGATTAATAGTAACTCGTGTTAATTGTCTGTCAGTTTGATACTTTTGTGTAGATGTCGGGACTAATTGATTGGACAAGGTTGTTTGTTAGAATGATATATTGTTAGAATGATGTGGTGTTGAAATGATTGTGTTAGATATTTCGATTGTGATGTTAATTAGTTGTTTGCATTTTGTTGATAGGTGCGATATTGTTTAGTTAATGTTTGTTGATTTCATTGAATTATTCGTTATTTACCAGGTTTGATATTATATGAATTTAGCAAATAAAACGCTATATTCATAAATTTTTAGCTTCATTTAGAGACGAATTAGAGACAATTTTAGAAAAGAGCAAAGACAGATTAGAGGCGGAATTAGAGACCTATATTGAAACGCGATCAGAGACGGAATCAGAGACGGATTTGGAATTGGAATCAGAGACGGATTCGGAGTTGGAATCAGAGACGAAAATCATAGACGGATACGGAGTTGGAATCAGAGATGGATTTAGAGACGGATACTAAATTGGAATCAGAGACGGATTTAGAGACAGTTACTGAGTTGGAATCAGAGATGAATTTAGAGACGGATATATCGTTGGAATCAGCGACGGATTTAGAGACGGATTTTGAGTTCGGATTAGAGACAGATTCCACGAAATTTTGAGACGGATTAGTTACCGAATCTGAATATAATTAGAGACGGATTAGTTACCGAATCTGAATATAATTAGAGACGGATTAGAGACAAAATATAGAGACGGATTATTTGTAAAAGAGTCATGAAAAAAGCGACGGAATTAGAGACGGAAAAATTTTCCGTCTCTGAAATTAGAGACGGAAAAATTCCATCTCAATCAGCGTCGAGCTGTTTAAAGACGGGTGTCAGAGACGGAAAAATTCCGTCTCTGATTATTTTCAGAGATGGAAAATTGGGTTTTAGAGACGGGTTTTTCCATCTCTGAAGCTCTGTTTTCTTGTAGTGAAAGTGATTAAAACGAAATTACTCTTTCAGATTTTAGATATTTATTTATTGAAATAGCCAATATTACAAATCTATAAAGTTATAACTTTTTTATTTTTTATAAAATAAAATAAATAAAGTACTACTAATTTATTTAAAAGTTCCTTAAAACATTGAGAAATATAATTCAAGAACCACAAGAAAATTGAGAGATCAAATATTTAAGTTTATTTAAAATAAGTTTAATATATACGGAAGATTACTAACAACTCATTAAAATAAACTTTTATATTTAGAAAACCCATGATAATATTTAGGCCTAAAAGTTGTTAATCTTAAATTTCGTGTTTCCTTATGAAGAAATTGCAAATAGGTATTTGAGATAGGGAAAACAAATGCTATTATGAGTTTTTTAGATATAAGAATCTATTATTAACTTTTTTTGGGGGGTGGGGGTAATACATAATTTGTCCTTTAATATATTGTTTACAATACCTATTTTAAATTAAAATAGCTAATCGTTAGAAAAACTTTCTTAGCGTTTCTGTTCATTACTTTTTTTTTCTATTTAACAAATAAAGAAAGGAAGGAAAATGAAATAGAAGATAAAGAAAAAGAAAAATTAAGGGTAAAGAGGGTAATACATATAATTTTTTATACAAAGAGGTGGTGGATGTCAAAATTTAATATATAAGGGGAGGTTCTTGCCAAAACGCAATACCTCTAGGGGAGGTGGATGCAAATAACCCCATCAGAAGTTGTATGTGGAACATTGAGTATATTTTTTCGAACTGAAAAATAAAACTTTCCATTTCTACAGGGTGATGCTGATAGTGTTGTGGTCCTGTGGATCACCTTTGGCAGATGAAGAAAATTGAAGTGCGACAACATTAGATGGATGTATTCAATTAGAGATCAGATAAACTAACTCGTATCATATTTCACAAATTGTTTTTCAGCATCATTGACATAGATGCAATCTATTCTTATCAACGGACGCTTCGAAGTTAGGCTGATTCAATTCTAATCATTTTGGGCCGTTTGATCATATAGTTGCATCCTTCGGTCCTTCTAATTTTGCTATTTTTGTGGTGTAAATTGATTTAACTCTGCAAATAATTAATCTGATCTCTCTTCTGGTTTTTGTCTTTCTTTCTATTTTTTGTTGGAAATAATTCAAAAAAACACAAGAAATATTTGTTGAAAGCTTTGATATATGTCTCCATTGAATGAAGCTAAAACGTGTTGTGTGATGCATGACCCACTTGAATGGGTATAGGGTATTTCACAAATCACATAAAATGAACTTACTCAAAAGATGTCGTCTTCATGTTTCTTATCTTTAACAAGTGGAAGTGCAAGTGGTTCAGTTGAAGATTTGCTAAAACATGGTCCACATGTGAAGAGGGGTCACAATATCGGGTTTTCTGAAACTGCAAGTCTTGAAAGATCTCAACAGTTTGGGACCACACGTGGATCCCAAACACGATAATTGATGGATATTAGAACATTTAACCATGGATTGTGTTTACACCTAAATTAAAAGCAAATTGGGCCTATGTTCGAATAAAGCCCAATAAGGGATAACTTGGATAAAATCGGATGGGCCCGCGGTTTACGAAGCCCAAAATTTAAACATTTAAACATTCGAAGAAAAGTATGGGTTAGATTTAATGAAAGTCCAACAATCATGAAGGATGAAAAGCAAGAAGAAGAGGAAGCCTGAGATTAGGAATCAACCCAGTACCAGAAAATAGGCGCCAAATCAAGAAATTCAAAGGAGGAGTTGGCAGCGGTGTCTGAAGAGGATGAGAACGTGGAGGTTGCAAGAAACCAAAAAGGAGGTGGAGAATATATATGTATGAAAAGTAGGAAAAGAAAAAGACATCAAACACTCAAACAAACTTCTGCATTTTTCTTCATTTTATTAGGGGTAATCGTAGATTGTAGGAGTAATTAGGTTTAAAAGCTTGTACTTTCTTAGTTAGAAAATAGTCTTAGCAGTGTTCGAAGATTTGTAATTCCGACTGTATTCAAGTATTGCAAATAGAAGAAATTCCAGCGAAGAATTCTTCATGAAGGTATATAATTTATGCTCAAGCTTTTCGTATCTGTTAATTGCTTGTAATTTCGATATATCTCTTTACTTCTCGAAGGTCTAAATAATAATTAATAATAATTAACAATAATTAAAGTCATAAACCACCGTTAATAAATATAAGCAGGGGTTAGGAGATAATTCTAAGTTGTAAATTATCAAGGGGTTTGGACCAATCACTCGAAATCATTCTCTAGTCTAATTTGTTTTTATCACGAAACAGATTGTCATGTGTGACGCACACCTGGGGGCCACAAACACGAGAATTGGTCGATCTCAAGACCAGCCAAGAATGCACGAATTGGACACATTAGAGATGTTATTTGGGGCTTCAAGTTCCTTGAATGTCTTAATCTGTGGTCCCTACTATTTCTAGCTTCCTTAAAGACTCCAAAATTTGCATTGAAGATGAAAGCACAAAGGGAAAAAGACACTTGCGCAAGTTGAGAACACAGGTACTTTTCAGTTGATACTAAATTGCAACAAGAAAATTTGTCTAATTCTTATATAATAATAGTAAAATTACATTTGCATATGGAAACAGCAAGCTAGAAATTTTTTAATTGTTAGTTGTCGCTTGTCACTTAAAGCCGAATTAGAGATTAAAGTTTACTTCCAATTTTGTACTTTATGAACTTAAATTATATGCCTCGTCTTATCTTAATAAAACAACAAGAAACAAGAATTAGTTGGAAAACCCTCCAAACAAAGAGATTTAGTATTTTAACACCTTAACCACCCGTTTACCCACTGAAGTAGCCCCCACCCCACCCAAAAAAGAAAGTAAAAATAAATGAAAAGAAAAAAAAATTATATATAATAAATCAAAACTTGAGGTTATCCACTTAAATCTACACATGAATAGTCTAATTAAATTCAATTATGACACATACATATTTATTCTAAAATATGAATAAAAATAATTATCATATTTTATCTAAAATAGTCTAAGACATAAGACAATCGCATAATTTAAATCTAAATAAAAATTATTATTTTTTATTTATTTCTTTAATTAACAATAGTTGTCAATAGTTTGTTATTAAATATTTGTATTCACAAAAATCACCTATCATGAATTATATTATGATTCAATACTCATATAAAATATTTTCCCACAATAATCATCAAAACTAAATAAAATCGTTTAATTTTGTCGATTACAATTTGATAAGTTACGCGCAAATGATAAACTCAAAATAATTAGTAATCATGTGCCAAAGCAAAGGATCACAAACCCAATTTGGATCACTTAATATAAACTGTGTTGTAATTTTCTGTTGTCGTGTTGTAATTTCTTATTACACTTCATATATTATTATTATATGTACAAAATATTTTTTAATAAAATTTAATATGAATTACATACAATTATCATGCAAACACAATATGCATTACGAGATCCCGTGTGATTAGAACCACTAACTCGAGAAAAGAAAGAAAAAATAAAAGGGTAAGACACAAGAAAATCATTGGACAATAGTAAGAGAGAATATTTATCATCTGCAAAAGAAGGAGAAGTATGATTCATTGAGAGAGTCAGAATCGGAATATTTTTATATACATCCAATATGGAATTTAATTGTATACACGAAGACATAATAAAAAATAATAAAAATATTTTTATTTTTATTTATAGTGTTTTGATGTATGTAATTGGTTCTATTCCGTCCGACTTGAAATAGGAGAGAAGAAAGAACAAAAAAGGCCAATCAGTATAACAAATTGTTAACAGAGTCACCGCTATTGGTGAATCTCAAACCCATTTTTATTTTGACCTCTGTCCAGCCATAAACGTCACCCTCTCTTTCTCTCTATTTCTCTTTCTATGTATATATATGTATATTTAGAATTAGCGAACTTCCTCCTCACCCTCCACCTCTCTCTCTCTCTCTCTCTCTCTAGAATTTTTTTCGTCCTTATAAAGTACATACATCTGTATTGGATTTATTACTTTTTGTACTTTTTCGTGGCCTCTGTGCGTGTGCTGCTGTCAGTTTACACAACACTTGTTTATCCCCTTCTTCCCTTTTCAGTATTTTCGTTTAATTTATGAGATAAGCGTTTTTGAGGTTTATTTTGAAGGTGAATTCTGGGTTGCAATCAACAAGGTGAGTTGGGTTTTGTTTGAATCTTTGATTTCTTGCTCTGTTTATGGGAAAAATCAATGAAAGATCAAGTTCAATGGTGTTGGTGTTTATATACTTCGCACGATTAAGGTGAATTGTGTATGCTCCTAGTGAGAGAGATAGACACAGAATTCACATCGGACCATTGAGCTCCGTCTGTCATAGAATTACCCTCTGTTTTTGTTGTTTGGATTAATGGGATTTTGTTGAATTCTTTCATGGTGTTATGTTTCTTGTGTTTAACAGAGTTTTAGGAATTGTTATTAAGTTTGCATTTTGATTGGTTTGTTTGACTTGATAGTGAAAAGGGGTTTTATTGTGTGGAAGAATTGAGAAAATGATTGAAAACAATAGAGAATAGTTAATATGATATTTAGGTCTAATATTTGTGTAATGTGATGTTATGAATCTATACATAACATTCCTATATATATTACCATCGTTGACCATACTGTGATTTTATTTATGGGATTTCTGTATAATTCAATCTTTTTCGCCTTCTGAATCTGTGAAGAACTCGGAAAATAGTAGCATATACATTAAATTTTTAATTTTGTAGATGTGATTTGAGAATAAATTCAAATACATGGTGTAGAACGTGAATTATCATTACAAATTTGGAAGCACCCAATATTGTTTATCTAAAGGAAAAAGAAAGGTGAGAGTCATAAGAAGTGCCTAAAAGGATAAACTATGTTTTGAATTAGCAAGATATGAAACCTTATGTCTTCACTTTGGTTTACTGAATGGATAAATACTGATATTCAGTTCTTTTGTTTTTATGTATCTAATTTCAGCCATAATGATGTACGAAGAATCCATAAACGATTCAAAAGGAGAAATCAAAGTTAGTTTTGGCTATCAATGCAACTCCAACAATGATAATTCTTGGGAGAAACCAAATTATATCGATATCCCATCTGCTGGTAAACTCAAAAGAAACAACAGCTCATTCTCTTGCCTCTCCGGTGCTGCACTGAGTGCAAACGCCACTTTAGCCAACACAAACATATGCAACGGTTTGTTCGGGTCAGAAATACTCCCATCTTTGGACTCTCCCACTTCGTTTCGCAGAATCCCATCTTCACCGTCTCTAACAAAAATGGACATTTTATCATCTTCTCTCCAAAGTAGTATGTCAAATTTGAGTTTTAGCCCATCGTCACCGAGTGAGACCCTTGATTGTGATTCCTTCTCTGTAAGGAGCGAAAGCTTTTTAAGTGCAATGGAAGTACAAATTGCTGGTGGTGCCGCGGGTGAAGATAGAGTTCAAGCTGTTTGCTCTGAAGAGAATGGTTGGCTTTTCTGTGCCATCTATGATGGATTCAACGGTCGAGATGCAGCGGATTTTCTTGCTGGAACGTTATATGAAACCGTTGCATTTCATCTTAATTTACTCGATTGGGACCTTGAGCACGACTCAGTTACAGCTTCTGAGAAGCAAAAAGTTCTTGACAGCCTTCAAACTGCTCTTACTCAAGCCGAGACTGAATTCCTTCACATGGTTGAACAGGAAATGGATGATCGGCCCGATCTAGTGTCTATTGGATCTTGTGTGTTGCTTGTTTTGTTGCATGGGAAAAATTTGTACTTGCTCAATGTTGGTGATAGTCGAGCGGTGTTGGCTTCGTATGATGATGAAGGAATTGTTGAAGGGCTGGAAGCAACTCAGCTCACTGATAGTCATACTGTCGACAACGAAGTCGAAAGAATCCAACTTGTGAATGATCATCCAGATGACCCTAATACGATTGTGGGGGGGAGAGTCAAAGGGAAGCTAAAGGTTACAAGGGCTTTTGGAGTAGGTTACTTGAAAAAGGTACAACAATTCTTTGAGGCGTTTATTCGTTATAGCTCATATTTGAACTCAATTATTGTATCTAGTAAGTAAGCTCGAAGATTTGACAAACATTAGTATGATGTTCTCATGGTTTATAGCCTTGTTTGCAAAAACCAAAAAATAAAATTAAAATACTTTTGAGCTTTTTGCTGAATTTAAATTGTTTTTTGTTGTTCAGTTTTACTGATTGTGCACTTCTCAGGGAAAAAGCAAATTAAGCAAAATTAGAAGCATGTTAAGAGTAATTTTACTGACCTTTTCTATTTCTACTACTTTTTAGCTGGTTTTTGCAAACAAACCCATATTATAAGTGCTTTTGGCACTTTTACAACTTTATTTGAAATCCATCACTTGTTAGAAGCATTATTTGAAGTGGGACGGTATTATTGGATAAACGTTTCTATTTTAGGAAACAAAATCTTAGTTTGAACGTCCCGAAAGAGAAGGAGCCATAAATTTGGGACAAAGGTAGAATTTATTAGAATCGACTTACATTCTTCATTAGAACTAATCATTCTACATATTACTTTTGTTATGCAGAAAGACATGAATGATGCTTTGATGGGTATTCTTCGGGTCCGTAATCTCATAAGTCCACCATATATATCCTTGCGACCATCACTCAGCGTGCATGAGGTTTCAAACTCTGATCACTTTGTTGTGCTAGGAAGTGATGGCTTATTTGACTTTTTCACCAACGATGAAGTTGTAAAGCTCGTAAATTCATATATTAAAGAAAACCCTTCTGGTGATCCGGCGAAATTTCTCGTCGAGCAACTTGCTGCAAGAGCAGCAGATTCAGCAGGTATGGATATTATGTCACCAAATCTCTTTGATTTTTAGTTTTTTGCCTTTGTTAATGGTTTATTTGATGTGATTGAAGGTTGATGATGTATTTGAAGATGACTAGTTATCTATTTGCATTGATTTGGTCTACTCACTCGTATAATAACAGTGATTTTTTTACTTGGTTGAAATAATAAATGTTTTTTGTTGTTTATTAGTACATTATAGTATGTTTATTAAGTTCTACAAATTGATATTTGCATATGTCATTAGGACTATTCATTAGGTGTGATCTTGTTGTTTATTAGTAGATTATAGTATATTTCTCAAGTTGTACGATTGATCCAATTGATATTTTCATATGTCATTAGGACTTCTTGATGCGTCTGTTTTTACTACAATTTGTGGCGCTTCGTTTTTTTTTTTTTTCCCCTAATGAATATTGACTTTCGGCTTATAAAATTCATGGTTGGCCCGTGTGCCAGCAATGCATGTATGTATGTATGTATATATCAGACCAGATTAATTAAATTATCTGGACAAATATCTATTCTAAAGAAATTCATTAGATCAATTGAAGTTGGAATTTGTTTGAATAAATAATATATCTTGTATATTTATAAACTACATCATATTTCCAGGTTTTAGTATGGAAGAGCTTATGAGTATCCCTGCTGGCAGAAGACGGAAGTATCACGATGATGTTACAGTTATTGTAATCGTTCTGGGCACAAACAAACGCACCTCAAAAGCATCGACATGTCTATAAATAGTCGAGGCAAAGATCGTAATTTTTTAAGATTTCGTATTTTTATTTTTATTTTATTTTTTGCAGTATGTTAGCTTTACATTCCTCCACAAGATCAAATTGTGCAGCAATTTTGTTGGACCATTTGTTTGTCTTTCTATTATGGTACATTTTTATCTCAGAATCTGTAATTAGCATCTATTTACATATTTCAATATATTTGTGGAATAAATATCTTTTGTCTGCAAATTATATTGAAAAGTGCCTCCCACCCCCATGAATTATGATAAAATAGTGCAGAGGCTTGATGAATAAGTTGATTGAATTGCAGAAAAGATGGTTCTGTATTCCACATGAAGTAATACTTTGTGAGTAGGATAAAACTATATGCTAAAATGAACATTTGATTTAATATTAATATATCAAGAATCTTTTTTTGGTTAAAATATATGTTTTAGCATATTTCATCATGTATTTATTTATTTATTTATTTTATGCTTGATTCCTTTTTATGGTGCTCATCTTTATAGCTTCTGGACCTTTCAAGATCTTGGAAGGGTAAATTGAGAAAAAATCTTTTAACTTTTAAGATTATTTATGCCTTCTTTGTTTAATTGGTTAAAGTTTTAGTGTTGCACTTATTTGTACGGAAATATGCTTAGAGAGTGTTTGGATAAGTTTATAAGCTCTTTAAAACATCTTATAACATGTTTCATAGTTTTTAAACTCTTACAAAGTGTTTGGTAAATTTTTTGGTGAAACAGTTTAGAAGTTCTGAAAATATGGTGTTAGGAGCTTATAACTTCTTAAAAAATAAGTAAGGGAATCCCAATTTATTTTTAAGATTTTATAAGTTGGAGAGCTTATAAGCTCCAAAAATATCTTATAAGCACTAAGAGTTTATATGCTTTTTAAAATAAGTTTAGTCAAACACCCTCTTAATGATCTTATACTTATGTTTTGATCTTGGTCAATTTTGTAGGCTAATTTTACGGAAATATTGTCCCATTGGACATCTTATTTTGCTATTTTAGTTCCATTGGATTTCAAATTGCAACTCGAGTCCTATAGGACTCAAAGAATTGCACTTAGCTTGCTATTTTACGAGTGTAGCACATGCTTTCTTCCGTCAAAAAATAGACGGTTGGACCAAAAGTGCAACTTTTTAAATCCTATGGTATTAAGGTTGCAACTTAAAATTCAATGGGACTAAAATTGCAAGGCGTCCTATGGGATAAAAAGTGCAAATTTGTTAAAAGAATATACAGTTGGACCAAAAGTATAACTTTTTGAGTCCTACGAGACTAAGGTTATCCAATGAAACTAAAATTGCGAAACATGATGTTCTATGGGATCAAAAGTGCAATCTTCCCCTATTTTAACTTACATTGAGCTCTTTCATTTAAAATTCGCAATTATACCCATCCGAGCGAAGTGCACCTTCTCAGGTTATTCTTATAAGCCTCCGACTCTCTAATAATTGCAATTATATCAAGACTCCAACTTAAAAAATTTGAACTCTTTGAATACTACTCGTTCATATCTGAACTATATGTGTGTTTATATATTCCCAGATTCTTATTCTAATGAGCTTTAGAATGTCAAATGAGGTTAGAAGAATAAAAAACCCAATAAAGACTATTGAGAGAGCTTTAAGCCTATGCAGTCAACTCTATCAACATTGAAGTATTGAACAAGAACAAAAGAACCATGACTAATAAAGTAAGTCAAAAGATGAATAGTCGTTTCTTGAATTTGAACATTTGCTAGCCACGTGTCCTCTTAATTAACATTATATAGGGCTTCCTTTTTTTTTTTTTTTTTATCAAATATAGGACTTTCTAGCTATATAATAATATGATAGTTAAGATGGGATGCTGAAAAATGGGTGGAGAGGACTAATAATTTTTGTGAATATTCTGTATTGATTGGTTAAGCTGAATTATTCCAACCCCCATCATCAAGTGCCTGTAAAAGTTTTCGTCACTTTCAATGGAGCTATGATAACATATCGGGTGTAATAAAATCGGTTCACTTTTTGTTGTTAAATCATAACAACGTCAATGTTTTTCATCTCCCTATCTTTATTATATCAATAGTTGTGTTTGGAGCACATTTGTGCTTTCGGTGCTACATAGAATTTATTCGAATAACATACCATATTCTTCATTTTTTATGCAAATGTTGAGGGGATGCTATGCTGCTTAGACTAGTTTTTCTCTTAGGACAAGAACAATTTACATTTTAGGAAAAATTACACACAGATCCCCTCACTTATTATGTAATTACCAAAAGCCCTGTTATTTATTTGAAATTACCAACACATCTTCTCAGATTAAGAATTTCTTACAATTGCACCCCATATATGTTTAAAAATTCTTTCAATTTTACCCCATGTAAATCTTACAAATAGACCCCTTGAGGGAGTGTGTTGGTAATTTCCATAAATAAGGGGAGGTTTTGGTAATTACACAATAAGTTAGGGGGTCTGTGTGTAGTTTTTCATATATTTTATTATATATCAAAAAAAGCTATTATGAATTACAAGGAAAACCCGATTCCCATATTTCATATGTTTTTTGTAACCTAGGTAAGAGAAAAAGAATTCAAGCTAATAGGAAAGTTGAAAGAGATCAAGGATTTAATATCTTGTGCTAAGGTAGAAGTAAAGAACTGAAAGGGAAAAAGGACTTTTGAACCAAATTCTAAAAGATAACACGAGTGAGTTGCTATGTCCGGATTTAGTTCATGCTTCCCAAGTAATGAAGCATATATTCAACTAAATTATTGAGGATGTGCATATATATATATATATATATATATATATAATATCATAAAATAAAATGATGAAATCATATATCCAAAATTCACAAGGTAGTAAGACACATGTACA
This sequence comes from Buddleja alternifolia, assembly GCA_019426215.1. Taxonomy (NCBI): domain Eukaryota; kingdom Viridiplantae; phylum Streptophyta; class Magnoliopsida; order Lamiales; family Scrophulariaceae; genus Buddleja; species Buddleja alternifolia. The sequence continues at coordinate 27,932,481 of CM033403.1, forward strand.
TGACTTGGTTTTCGTGAGCTCATTTGACCACGTACCCACTTATATGGTGAAACTAGTTCGCTATTGTGGTCTAGATGACTTAAGAATGTACTCGTTGGTTATATTTGATCATTGGATTTCAGACAACATAAACACTAAAAACATGTTCCTAGATTCAAATGGTGGTACTTTGAGCTTTATTTTGTTATACTTTCTCTTTTCTTTTTTCCTTTTTTGTCATTGAAATCCGAGGTCCAACCATAGCATTACGATCTTTAACTAGGAGCAAGAAAATTAGGCTATCATAACATTTTCATTGCAAATTAAGCTTAAAGTCATTACTCAAACCTTAGAGATCCAAAACACAAAACAAATTCTAACTTCTAAGTACCACAAACAAAAATTTTCCCCAAATTTTCCTAGTCCCTTATGTACATTACAACATAATGCCCCATATTTTCTTGCACCCCCATTCACATAATGTAGCATCCATTAGGGTTTTCATCACTCAAAATCTCGAACGAATCCAACGGCGTAGATTGCACCTGAAACATCTCCGATTGCGTGTAAGCTGCATACGCGTGAGGCGATGGAGGCATGTAGTAGCCAGGAGCACCGTTTACGGTAGGGTGCGCCGCATTGTAACTCACCACATATGCTTGTTGAGGCGCATAAGGATAATGGTACACATTCTGTGATGAAGGGCTCAGATCAATCTGATCAACAACTTGATTGAAACCCACCTTCGGAATCTCAGATCCAGTGCTTGCTGGTGCACCATTAGGCCCTGGGCCTGCATTGCTATTATTACCTTTTTGCCCTTTCTTCTTTTTCTTCTTCTTTTTACCACCCTGCCCTCCACCACCACCACCACCGCCACCTTTAAGCACCCCCACCGGAGATTTCTCACCGCCGGCGACATTTTCCGGCGACTTAATTTCCACAGTAACACTTGCTCCACCATTTTGACCATTATTATTACTATTACTATTATTATTTTGAGCTGAACTTTCTTCCTCTTCATCTTCTTCACTATCTTCACCATTATTATTATTATTATTATTATTTTCTTTTCCGGCCTTTTTTCCTTTACCATTTGTAGGCTTTTCAGGCCATAGCTCTGCATGCTTACCAGTTTTTACCAGCTTCTTGATTAGGGCTTGTGCATCAATGTTACCAGTAACAGTAACTTTTTGTTGCTGACAATCAATATTTGTAGTATAAACACCTAAAACAAAAAGGGGTAACTAAATTAAGAATAACAAGATAAAGAAAATACATACTTTTTTTTTTGGCACTTTACAAAGTATACCTTCAATGCTTTGTAAAACTTTCTTGACTTTCCTTTTGCAGCCTTGGCAGTGGATTGAAACTTTCAGAACCCATGTCTGTAAAGCAAAGAAAAATTATAGAAAGAAGTTAAAATTAAGTGGTAAGTTACTTAAACATGGTGATACATACATGCATGTATATATATATATATACCTTGTATTGAAGTGGGGTTTGTGAAGGTTCTTCTGCAGGTCCTGAGGCCATGAGAGGGGGGGGGGGGGGGGGGGGGGGGGGTATGGAGGAGATGAATTTTGAAGTATGAAGAATGAATTGGAGTGAGTGCTTAGATAAGAGTAGAGAAAGTTAACTATGTCATAGTGTGCTCACATAGTTAAAGAAAAGTTGCTAATTGGTTGTCAAGTGTACTACTAATTTGAAAATGACATTAGATACCCCTCCCTCATAGTTGTTGCACTTGGCAAATGCCCACTAGATTTTTTTATAACTTCTTCATTTTGTGCGTGTGACTAGAATTATCCATAATCACTTCTTTGAATCTAACTTATGAACCACACTTGCGGATTGAGAAATTCTTAAATGCATCCGGTCTATGGGGATAACTCAACCCACTATCCACCACATATATATTCATTCATAAGTGATGGGATGGCTTTCACAGGGTGAGTGGTGATGAAAACCACCACACCACTTGTGAATATGTAATGGATAGTGGATTAGGAGCAATATTGTCGGTCCACCATAGATTTTTCCCGGTCATGTACAATAAAGGGTATATTGTATTTTAGTTCTGACGTGACATAATTCTCATTCTCCTATGGTTTGCTCCTTGTGCTGTCAAATTTTGACAAAGTTGAAATTGATAAAGCAATGTTCTCATAACTCAGGTGATTCTAAAATGCATCAGGTCCAATAAAATCAATGCATTACTATAGGATGCATGGATATAATGGTAATACGTACATAATTCATTTGCATTCCATTATGTTAGCTAGGTGGAGCGACAACAAACCCGATCCACTTTAGATTTTCCCTCATAACTCAGCTTGATCAGTTGGTTCAAGTCATAAGATCAAATAATAGCTCGAATCAGACCGTAAAGCCAAAAGAATGCAAAAGTCACTTTTTGTTTGCAAAACAAGTAGAATCATCATGGTTCAACTAATGGATTAGTGATGGGTCATGAGAATCAATTCGGTTTAAATTTAATTTTAAGTTTCAAAATATTCAAATGAGGGCAAGTGAGGATGAGATTAGAAAACTCGCATAAACCCGAAAGAATGCAAAAGCCACTTTTTGTTTGTAATATTCAATATTTTAATGTAATCTAAATTATTTGATTGACTAAAGATATTTTTATCATCATATATTTACATTCAATTGTATGTGGTGGATCGATTCCGATGAACTTTGCTCACCATAGTATATCCGTTAAGATGTTTATGTTGATTACGATTTAGGTCAAAAACTATTTAATTTAAGAGAAAACTACATGTACACCCTCACTTTAGTGTAAAATTACCAAAACATCTCTTATCTTTTCGAAATTATATAAAGTTCCCCTCATATTAAAATATTCTAACAATTACAGCATGTGTATTTAAAAAATTTTACAATTTTACCTCTGTAAACCTTATAAATAGACCTTGAGGGAATCTCGTTGTAATTTACTAAAAATTATGGAAAATTTTGGTAATTAACACTAACATGAGGGATGAGGGAGTGTATAGACAATTCACCCTTAATTTAATGTGATGGAAACCTATCTTTTTCTTGCTCTATCCTATTTTCCCAATGAACATGTCATTCAATACTGAAAATAACTTTAGCTTTTATAACACCATCACCAACCAAAATAATGAATATAAGTAAAATCACTTTTGGCAGAGACAAGACATTACAAGACAGAACTCCCCCCACTCAAAATCTCAACTTCCTTAAATTCATGAGAGAGATGTAAATATACCATCCATCATTGTCCCTTTCAATATTTATTATTCTTGCCATTGTAATGTGTGAAAGGGTTTCTAGAGCTAATAAATGAATTTGATTTGTTTACAGTTCACTATGTAAATATTCAATTTCGAATACCAGAAAGCAGGATGTTGCCAAACAGAAACCTCTCATTTTCTCCGGGCCTTGACAACAGTGAAAATTACTCAGAAGAAAGGCCCTAGAAATGGACCTCATGAAAGATAATAAAATCTCCAATGCTGGATCCATCAATTAATATTATTTGGAAAATAAATTACTTCCCCTAGTTTCAAAAACTATGTTGAAAATTGGAATATGGGAAATTCCATGGATGTTGGTGGATCGAGTCCAATACTTCTAGTGTCTATCTCATTTACACAATAAAATATATTATGTGTGATTCTCATATATACTTATGCGCTATTTATTTACACATGATACTTATACAATTGGAATAAGTACTAACAATGATAAAATTGTGGCGTCTGATACAGAGAACATAATTAACGTAAATGAAGTACTTTGTCCGCCTATTCAACTTATGAGGGTGTTTTGGTAATCTTATAGTAGACAATGTAATCATTTACTTCAATTATAAATAGATGAATTTGTCCATTGTGATTATAGCTCAAATATCAATAAGATTCTTTATTCTTTAGTGTGATTGTGGACATGAAAAATTCTTAGTCAAACCACGTTTATTTTGTCTTGTGCGTGTTTATATGTTCATACTTCATAGTATTGTTGTGTTGCTAATTTCGTTCTTAACAACACACCTATTGTAGATGAAAAGTTATGCTTCCGTCAACAGAAGGTTTTTCAGGACATTAAATCTCAATATAAGCACCACTATTCGTGTATAGCTAACCCAACGCAGGTCCCCCTAAATGAAAAATTGTGGTTGTGATTGTGATTGTGAAAAAATGAAGCTCCTATAGAATGATTATCTTTAACAAACCAAATCCATCTTGATCTAGTTTGATCGCAATGCAAGTTCCCCAGAATAATGTAAAAGGAAAATGAAAAACTCTACAGAATATGTTAAAAGAGAAAAAAACATCACAATCAGTAGCACTTTTAAATGATCCTGAGCTAGTCACATAATGGAAAATAAGATAAACAGCTTCATCTACATTCAGACAAATAGACCCCCATTTAGACAAAATAATACCACCAAATGGGATTGCCAAAGGAGTCATCTTTTCGACTACAGAAAAGATTGAAGAATAATTCAATCTATTCATGAATTTCTTCACCATTATCGACTTTGGGTATATCTGCGGCTATCTCTTTCATGCTTTCTACGTCTTTCGGACCTTCAGCCTCTTTTGTCTCTCCTGAATCGTCCTGCAGCTATAACGGTTCAAAAGAATAAAACCGAGAACTTCAATAAATACAATAACTCAACAAAGAGCAATCATATTTTTGAGATATAGAACTGACCCCTAAGTTTCTTAGGCTGGTTGTAACGTCTTCCTGTTGCTGCTGGAGAGTGGTCCGAATTTCTTGAAATTCCTTCATTCATCAAACAGAAGAACACATGGTAAGTCAGTATATTCGCTGTTATACTAGAGAATATAAAATAAAGGACAACTCACTGATCGTAGTTGATCTACTTCTGTATTTAATGATTTTTTAAGCTCCGAAAGCTCCTGTAGCGAGAAAGGAATAGAGGCAGGCTTAAAGATCAAATTAAATGACCTTGGAAACAAAGAACAGTTTATGACAATTAATTGCAATTTAGAAGCATATGATTCAAAGCATGCTATAATATAGTACTAAGAAGCTCAAAATTACTCTAACACTTGCAAGTCCTAGCGCCTCCAAAACACTTGAAAGGACATTTGAGCACTTACTCGACACATTTTTTAAGGTTCAAATTCAATGTCCCATACATATGTCTCTTAGGTAAAACAGAACCAACAGACAGAAATACATTTCACTTCTGCCAGATTGGAGGGTCAATAGCAAACAAAAAATAGATATTATCAGTAGTACCACAAGAACAGCACGAGTTTGGTCATTAGTAATTCAATTGTTATAACCTTGCTGTATCCCTCATATGATGCAAAGATTTGTAAATTACTCTCTACTATTTACTTGACAGGTATCGAATAATGTGATCTCTACCAGAATAGTTGGCATAGCATCAAAGTTTCGAGCTCACACAATACAGCTTGAGCTGAGTTTTAAGCCGCTCTAACTTGGTGTTCAAAAGGAGCATAAAGGAACACTCTAGCTTAGCATTTAACAACACAAATCTTACTGAACTTTAGAAGCTTCATTAATTTTATTTAACAATGTTTTATTTTTACATGAGACTACAGTATATGCATACGCAACATCTAAAAGAGCAAAATGTCATTGAAAATTGAAGTAAATTGAATCAACCATCTCTGGAAATGAATAGTAGTCAGAAAAATCTAGCAGTTTCCAAGAATATAGCCAAAACTTACATCACGATAGACCTTAACTTGAGTGTCCAAATTCATCCTCCAACTTTGCAGATCCTAATAAGTCCAGAAAAGGAGAAATGTTCATAAACAGAAAATATTCAGAAATAAGTAAAACAAGACCAAAAGACTACCCCTAGCACCCATAGAAGGAAGTTAAATCATGTAAAATATTTCCAATAATTAATTTGGCAAAACATAATTGTTGCTAAACATTATCGAATAAAAAAGTGTTCATGCTTGTTTTATTGTGGGAAAACCCGGGTGCAACAATCTAAACCCATCGATTACAATTAGATCATAGGATGTTGGGTGGTGAGAACCACCCGGACCCATGTGACCTTATGGTCATAAGTGAACTAGGTATATTGCACACAGTCCACTGTCGAATCATCCTTTTGTTATGCTTAACCAACTGAGTTTAAAAGTGCGTTGACTGATCTCAAGTGCTCTCTAGCAGCTCGGTTCGTTTTCTTCACTTCCTAGAACCCTAGAAGGATGCCATACAAACAATATTTCTAACACATCTATGTAGGCCAAAAAATTACTTTGATCCAGTTATTAGACCTTTTCCCAAAATAACTCCATAAAATTACAGCATATTTCAAATGTAACTTGTTAATTAAATGTCATCTCTTAAAACTAAGTGAATAACGGGAAATTCTAAGACAGACCGGATCCAACAGAGCCGGTCTGTCTAACATCATTGAATACAGGTGATTTAGATACTTTTTTACCATCTTATCCCTACATCCAATGGTGATAAACAGACCAGCTCTGTTGGACCAGATCTGTCTTAGAATCACCCGTGAATAATGCCAGATTTCACTCTAATAGTTATTACTGAAAAGCTTAATAAAGCATTTAAACAACGATAAAAACACCTGTTTCAAATTCTGTATTCTACTGAGCAGCTCCTGCCTCGATTCAGTCAATTCCTGCAAATCCATATACATACATACATACATACACAATTTAATCACTTTTATTCGATAAAATGGAAAATTATTTTAATAAACGCACCGCAATCTTAGGGCTAATCGGCGTCACATTCTCTTTATTCTGAAAAATTAAAACGAAATAAATCACAAATTACAACAAGAAAAAAAGACGCAAAAAAACTAAAAAAGAACTACTTCTTAGTTCTTACCACTAATAGAGGAGCTGGTGGTGGAGTGACGGCGGCGATGGAATCGGAATTTGCCATCGGAAAATCTTGTTAATTTCGATGAATATGGATCTGTGTTTTCAGTGCGAAATAGATCGATGTTTGTTGATGCAAGAGGAAGATCAAGCGGAGTGAATTATCGAACAATACGACGAATCATATGTTGCAATTTGAATTTCAAAATCTGGGTGAAGGGTATATGTTCCGGCGGGCAAATTTTGGGCTTGACTTTGTGAGTGAAAAGCATATTGCAAGTTTTTGGCATTTTCCATTTTCTTTAAAAAAAAAAATAGGGAAAATTAGGATATGGGAAGAGGAAGTTTCATAATTAATAAAGACACGATAAATTTTAATTAATTTAGCTAAAGAAGAAGAGATGGTTAAACTTTACAAATTATTAAAGTAATAATTTTATCACAAAATCTCTATATTACTTCAATCTATTTCTTTTCTAAAGAATGTCTATTTCTTCTTTCATATTTATTCAAAACTACTTCAAGTTTTATTATTAATCTTTCTTTCATGTTTTATAATATTTTTTGACCATTTTGAGTGAGAAAAATTGCAAGTGAATCAAGAAAATTATATTTTATAGAAAAAGTTGACAAGTTTTTTTTCTCTCTCAATGTCTTGCAAATTGATTTATTTTATTTATTTTGAAAATTTTTAGTTCAGGGGAATAAGAAATTGAGAGAATTGTTCAACTTTAATTCATAAATTACTAAAGCAAACATTTTTAACACAAAATCTCATTTATGTAATTTTTTACCTTTTTCTTTTTTTGAAAGAATGTCGATGTTTTGTTTAAAATATTTCCAGCATCACTTAAATTTTATTATTAAAATATCTTTCACGTTGGATAATTGTTCTTTTGACTTTTTTTATGGAAAACCTTGTAAAGTACTCGAAATTTTTTCATTTTATTTAACTTCCGTATCAAGCAACACAATTAACAAAAGTGATGTAAATTTTAACGGTGCAATATAGTGTTACTATATGATCAATTGCATTTTCATTCAATTATTTTCTCTAATTTTTTTGACATAAATAATATCATCATCAATCACTGGTTTATGGGGGAAAACTCCACTATCCCGTTTGTTGAGTTCCAATACCGGTCAATTTCTAAATTTCATTTCATCCTTTTGTGTCCAAGAAGTACGAGGGAGTTGTGGACCCCAAGAAATTTTAGATTTATTCATTCAGTAGGTAATTTGGCATACAAAGTTGAGAATTATTTCACAAGTAAGCTTATTATAATCATGACTGCGTAAAGCTACTAATAATTCAATATTTTTAAATTAGCTTATCTACAAAACTCAATTATCTAAAAAAAATTTTGCTTTTATTAATTTTCTGCTAATGAAACACAAAATATGATTGTTATGTTCATTGATATCATATGTACGAATATGAGCCAATATGAATTTGGATATTGGTTTTGCTTTATTATGCGAAAAAGAAAAAAGAATCAAATTTGCATGACATAAGAGACAAAAAAAGTTTTCAATTTCTATATATAAAGTATAATTTTCCTAATTCGCTTCCAATTTTGTTTAATTAAAACATTCAAAAAAAATATTATAGAACATGAAAGAAAGATTAATAATAAAACTTTAAATAGTGTTGAATAAATTTTGGAAGAAGAAATGGATATTCTTTGAAAAAGAAATGAATAGAACTAATATAAATGAGATTTTGTAATAAAATTGTTACTTTATTAATTTGTAAAGCTTAACAATCCCTTCTCTTTAATTAGTTAAAACTTATTATGTCTCTATTAATTATGAAACTTCCTACTCTCCTAATCCTAATTTTCCCAAAAAAAAAAACACACACACACACAATTTGCGCCCTCATTTTCATGATCTTTAGCAATTTGCACCCCCAATTCTTATTCCAGTCAAAATAGTCAATAAAAAAGCATCTCAAGTGAATTTTATCGAAATTCAATGACAAAGTAGTCAATGAATATGTTTCTTTCAATGCAAAGCTTGAAGTTAGAAAATTGTGAAAAATTTATTGATGGGGGATAAAATTGTATGTACGTAACGTGCGGAGGAAATTCGACCCAATACACGATAAACTAGGCACTAGGTTAGTTTACATTTAGACTGCACTTGTTATAGGCGAGCTGCCTACGTGCCCACTTTGGTGGGATCAAGTCTTTTTGTAGTTTAACGGTGGGATTATTCTATGTAATTGTCAACTGCTTTCTCTCTAGCACTTTTTTCGTGGGAAAAGCAGATAATGATCTATCATCAGCTCTTTTGGAGTATATATAGAGCTGATGGTGGGCTATGGGTCAGGGCTTAACTATCGGCTCATTTGCTTATTTATTAAACTAGTGAATATATGTTATGTGTTTATCACCCCAATTATTATTGTAGCCTCCTTTCCAGATTGAGTTCATTTGATGATAGACCTTTAATCACATGAGTTCAACCACATTAATTGTACCCGACTATATCGGAGTGATAGCCCGGTCCAATCCATAGGTGGGCTAATTACAATTAATTCCCTTAGCAAAATTGGTGCACATCATTTATACATGTCGAAAATTTCCCAAATCGATTTTCGACATTCTTGCTAGTGATCAACAACCATTTGGAAATAGTAATATCTATATTTGCATGAGATTTTTTCTTTTTTGGAATTTTTTTGACTGCAATTGGTAAAAGCGAGCATGTGAAAATGCTTAATATGCTTCCTGTTTGCGCCATAAATTAAAGCATTAAGATATTTGGTGATTTGCTACCTCACCTGCACCCTACTTTGTGTTTGTGCGAATCACGACCAACAATTATTGATGTTGAATAAATATTTTTATGGAAAATTTAGTTTAAATTTTATTCAAATTTAAATTCCACTAGCTACAATGGACGGATGGTGCAAATTTTGAGAGGAAATGTTGATGTTAGGTTATTGAGGGTGCAACTGCAAGTTGTTAAAGATCATGAAAATAAGGGTGCAAAGTGCATATTTTACTTTAAGAGGATGAAGAGTGCCAAAACCCTTATTTTGTAGGGTGCAATATGCTTTTTACTCCGAATTTGTTTTCTTTTTGGATTTTTCATTTTCGTTTTATTTTTAAAATATTTGAGTGAAATAGACACAGCCCGGGCCCGCGAGCTCGCTGGACCAGAGAAATCTCATTGAACCTACTAGCATAACTTAGAGTTGAGCATTTACTTATGACCCAAAATGGATTTCCATTGTTGCACTTGCATCCTAATATTCTCTTTATAAACCCTTTACATTTTACATCATTTTTCCACGTGGGATGCTTCGGGGAGCGATGTCCTCGTCACGGCTTGACTTAGTTCAGGATCCGTTGTCAAGCGTCGGGACTTTAGCGATGGCTTCCACGGGCTCAAAAGGAGGCTCCCACGTGTGTAGCACTTCGCGCCCCGAGGTGGCTCTTGCAACGCATGACACTTTGCCCCTTGTAGCACTTAGCTCCTGAAATCTCGGCTGGCGAGTAACTCTGATACCATTTGTCACTCCCCTGGCCCACGAGCTCGTTGGACCAAAGAAATCTCATTGGACCCACTAAGCATAACCAAGAGGTGAGCATTTACTTGCGACCCAAAATGAATATCCATTGTTACACTTGAATTCTAAGATTCTCTATATAAACCCTTTACATTTTTCATCATTTTCCCACGTGGGACGCTTCGGGGAGCGGCATCCTCGTCACAACTTGACTTAGTTCAAGAACCGTTGTCAGGCGTCAATACTCTAGTGGTGGCTTCCACGGGCTCAAAAGGGGGCTCCCACTCGTATAGCACTTCGCACGCGCGAGGTGTCTCCCGCAACGTGTGACACTTTGTCCCGTGTAGCACTTAACTCCTGAAATTTTGGTTGGCAAGTGGCTCTGGTACCATTTGTCACTCTTCGGGCCCAAGAGCCCGTTGGACCAAAGAAATCTCATCGAACCCACTGAGCATAACCTGGAGTTAGATATTTAAACTACGATTCAAAATGAATATCTATTGTTACACTTGAATCCTAGAATTCTATTTATGAACCACATACATTTTTTCATCATTTTCCCATGTGGGACGCTTGTAGAGGCGTTACAGAAACGATCAACAATGATAAAATTATTATGTATAACAGTTGGTAACGCACACCGGATGTCTGTGAAAAAAATAAATTTTGAAAATAAAATTTTTGAATTAAAATTAATTGAGGTTAAGTAAAAAAAATTAAAATTAAAATTTAATTCGGAAGAAATAAAAAGAAAAATATAAGAAAAAGCTTTCATGTCTCAGGTTTTATGGACCATGTGATTGTCATTAAGCTATATCATCTAAGAATGCACAAGGTTCAATTTTTGCGATTTTTATATAAAATTAATATCATACCAAATATTGCAGTATTTAGATAGTTAAAACCAAAATCCGACTTTTTGAAACTGGTACCATTACATTCGGTATTATGCGATTTTGTATAGTATGATACGGTTTTGCAATATTTTGTTTATAGATTTATCCACATATTATTATGTCCATCTTTTATGTACAAAAATCTCATGAAATTTTGTTAGGTTAATGTCCTCAAATGCCACTACAGGATTAGAAAATGTTAAGACATTATCAATTTGTAATTGTTTCACATTCTATTAATAAAAGACAAATAGTTGTTTACTGTTATATTGACATTTATTTATTGTAATTATCTATAAGTCCATGAACACAAGAGTTAAATCTCTAAGGCACTAGAGCAGTCTGATACTTGTGTACTAAAGTAGTCTGCAAGTCAATGATTTTCAATTGGGCATTGGAGATCATGAAGAGTTGTATGATATGAGTTTTGACTATAAAGATGCCCGTCGATCACTAAGAAGTAGTGAAGAACTCATATCATAGGTGCATTGATGGAGATAGTGGCACTTAGACATGACTCGCATTATTTAGATAGTGGCTTATATTATTAAATAAATATATTTATTTGTATTTTATTAAAATTGGATTTTAATGCAAAAATAAATAATAATTATTTATTTTAATATTTCAAGTAATCTAATGTTAATTAAAGTTAGACTTTGAATTAAATTGGATTCCTTCTATTGTGAAATTAATTTTAATATACTTAGAGATTAATTTTTATTAAAATTGGATCTTAATATAAAATTAATTAAAGTTCATTAAAATTGAATTTTCAAATAGAATTAAATAAATTTAATTTTCTCAAGATATGAAAAACAATAATTGAATTTGGAATTTAATTAGAAATTAACCTATATATTTTTCGTGTATTATGTGATATTTATCATGTTTGACATGTTATGTGATGGGAGACATGATTCATGGACTTAGGCTCGTTTAGATTTGTATTTCTTTTCGATGGGTTGTAAAGGCCTTTTTGAGCCTATTTTTATTTTCTTTCTAGAGTATCTTTGTATAGGTGGCTTATATTGTATAGGAGAATTTTTCTCATCAAGTTTTTTCGGCGAGACAATTTAGAGGCAAAACTTTTGGACTGCTCGAATCATCATGATTTTAGCCGGAGTAATTCGCGAAGAAGTTGAAGAATTCGAATTTGTGAGATTCTCCAACCACTTCGCTACAATAGGTAAAGTATTGTTTACTCTATCATACATATGTCTGATAAAACTCTGGGATTGATCCTGTTATGGGGAAATCCAAATAAAATTTTAAAATTTTGTTTCCACTGCGTTTGGTTATTTTTCCCTAACAGTGGTATCAGAACCAAGTCACGCAGTTCGGCGTATGTAATTTATGTGTAAATATGTGATAAATATGCATGATCTATAGCTTTTTATCGATGCATGATTAGATATGTGGATTTCGCGTTTTTGTGTTCTTGAGGATTTTTTGTTTATTTTATTCGTTAAAAATTAATAAATCATGTTTTATGTAATTTTGATGTGATAAAATAATTATGAAAAGATGGGGATCAGAAATCCCAATCGATGACAGCAAAACCTGATGTTGCGGTGACAACGGGAATGACCGGTGGCGTGAGCCACCAACTGACTGGGTTGCACACGGGCAGACTGGGTCTGGCCGTGTGCAAGACCAACAGAATGGGCTCGCTGTGCGAGCCCATTCACACGAACAGCTAGGCTGTCGCGTGCGAATGGGCCGCACAGCGGCCAGGTCGCTGTGTTGTTGGGCTCCACAACGAACCCACCCGTGTGTTTTTTAACACACAGGTCGGTCAACAACCGAGATTGACCCGTGGGTAACCCTGGTATATTATTAAATAAATATATTTATTTGTATTTTATTAAAATTGGATTTTAATGCAAAAATAAATAATAATTATTCATTTTAATATTTCAAGTAATCTAATGTTGATTAAAGTTAGACTTTGAATTAAATTGGATTCTTTCTATTGTGAAATTAATTTTAATATACTTAGAGATTAATTTTTATTAAAATTGGATTTTAATATAAAATTAATTAAAGTTCATTAAATTGAATTTTCAAATAGAATTAAATAAATTTAATTTTCTCAAGATATGAAAAACAATAATTGAATTTGGAATTTAATTAGAAATTAACCTATATGTTTTTCGTGTGTTATGTGATATTTATCATGTTTGACATTTTATGTGATGGGAGACATGATTCATGGACTTAGGCTCGTTTAAATTTATATTTCTTTTCGATGAGTTGTAAAGGCCTTTTTGAGACTATTTTTATTTTCTTTCTAGAGTATCTTTGTATAGGTGGCTTATATTGAAATGTAATAGTTAGAAATAAAATAGGCCCAAATGAGAAATCCAAGTCGAGCCAAGGAGATACAAGAAGGAGGTTTGGAAGCTTTAGTGTAGTTTCTTTTTTATTTTGATTGAGACATTGACTTGTCTCAATTTACGAATAAAAGTCCATGATTTATGTATTGTTAGCTTTCTAGGATTGTTATCTTTTTATTTAATCCATATTTGTATGTTTAGTATAAAATGAATTAATGTGCAAAGTGAGACCTAATAAATAATTTAAATCCTCCCACTTTGAAAATATTAAGTTAGTAAAGGGTATTAGGTATCCTGTCCTCCACTAAACTTAGGAGATATTAAAATAATATTTAATATATAATATCGTTCCTAAGCAATGGAGGTTATCTGTTGAAATATATTTTAAATATTTTCTAAGTGCATGAATGCCTTTAGTCGAAACAAATTTCACCCCACATACCAGCAAAATGTTGGAAGGTGAAATTCAATTGTTAGACTAATAGATACTCAGTGGGTTGAATTTAAATTATTCATAAATTAATAAGATCGTTAAAAGGTTGAAATTTGATGAATAATGGACAAAGGGATTGAATCATCCATTTGATGGGTTGATGTTGGACATCGCTTTAATAGATTGATTAGGCCACATACCAGCAAAAGGTTGCAACCTATTAATCTAGTTAAAGAAATCAATCACCACTACAAAGCCTTCCAACGATGACTTTCGAATTCCACAGTGGGAGTGTGGATTTTCGAAAAATGTAGTGGGAGTCAAGTTTATTTTGAAAGTCCTTAATTTAAACTTGAAACAACAACTACATAGAATCTAATAAGTCTTTTTACTTTTTTGCAGTTATTTGCTTATTATCTCTCTTACTATGACTATCAACCCATTGCCTGTACTACTTGAAAAGAACACTTTGACTGGTCCAAACTATGTGGACTAGCTTTGAAACTTGAGGATAGTCCTCAATATGGAGTCACTGGGGTATGTATTGGATGCTGATATCCCAGCCGCACCCGCAAGGACACGTGCTAGTGAGGAAGAAGTCGCGGCTCATGAGAAATGGGTCAAAGACGACATTCGGGTTCGTAGGTACATGCTGGGCTCAATGACAAATGAGTTGCAGAGGTCTCACGACAAAATGGTCTCGGCGAGGGCTATTTTGGCACACCTGGTAGAGCTCTATGGTGAACACAGTCGCATTGCTCGATATGAGATATCGAAAGAGCTCTTTGGAGCCAAGATGAAATAAGGTGAAAAATTTGGGGATCATGTCTTAAATTGATTTCGAAAATTAAGAGGTTAGAGGCCCTCGACTTCAACATGGACCCGCAACTACAAACTGACCTCATCTTGCAATCACTTCCAGACTCATTTTCCTAATTTGTGGTGAACTTCAACTGCAATGAGATAGAATGCAATTTAGCTGGGTTGACGAACAACTTTAATACTGCACAATCTCAAATGAAGCCTAAGGGAAAAGAGGCAGCCTTGGTCATCACTTCTATGCCTAAAAACAAGATGAAGAAGAAGAAGACTAAGAAAGCTACTAGCACTCCTGGTCCACAAGGTACAATAGACAAAGGAAAGGGAAAAACCCTGAAAGTCATGAAGAACAAAGGGCCAAAAGAAATGATAGGTGCCTTCACTGCGGTGAGATAGGCCACTGGAGGAGGGAGTGTCCCAACTTTGGCAAAGGTGAAATAGGTATGGAACTTTTTGTTTTAGAAACCAATTGTTCCATAGCCGTATTTTTCACTTCGTGGATACTTGATTCTGGAGCTAGTGCTCACATTTGTGTAATGAATCAGGATCTGCAGCGAAGTAGGAAGTTGGAACATGGAGAGATGATGATCAGTGTTGGCAGCGGGCAGAGTGTCGCGGCTTCTCGCATTGGATCAGCTTATTTATGTTTATCATCTGGATATGTTTTAAATTTAGAGGATGTTTTATTTTGCCCAACGGGCTTAAGAACATTATTTCAATTCCTATGTTGGTAAGGAATAATTATGTTTTTAATTTTATTTACAGTACTTGCAACATTTTATTTAATGATAATATTGTTGGCAATGCTACTTTAGTCAATGACCTCTATTATTTAAACATGCAAAATGAATGTTTTGTAAATGTTATGTCAAAGAAGCATGGTAGGCAAAGTACTAACCTAAGCTTGAAGTGACATCTTAGATTAAGTCATGATAGCGAGCAAAAGATACATAAGATGGAGAAAGATGAGTTAATTGATCCATTGGGATCAGATCCCTATCCAACTTGTGAATCTTGCCTCAAAGGCAAAATAGCTAGATCCCTCTTCACCAGGACTTTTGAAAGGGCCACTGAAGTATTAGGACTTGTGTACACCGATGTTTGCGGACCATTTGGAGAAATGGCTCATGGATATTTTCACTATTTCATTACTTTCACTGATGACCATTCAAGGTATGGTCTTGTGTATCTAATGAAATACAAGTCTAAATCGTTTGATAAGTTCAAAAAAATTAAGGCTTTAGTGGAAAAAGAAACTGGTCATCATATAAAAACACTGTGATCGGATCGTAGAGGTGAATATATGAGTGACGAGTTTGATTAGTTCCTAAAGGTACATGGGATAATATTGCAAGTCACACCACCAACAACTCCACAAATAAATGGGGTAGCAGAGCATAGAAATCGAACGCTTTTGGATATGGTTCGATCTATGCTCAGCACACTAATTTACCCATCTTCTTGTAAGGACATGGACTCCTTACGATTGTTCGTATCTTGAAAAGATGTCCTTCCAAATCCGTTCCTAAGACCCTATATGAGATATGGAGAAATAGGGAACCAAACCTCAAATACATTAGGGTTTGGGGATGCCTTGCCTACATCAAGAAGACAAAGGCATAGAAATTGGAAGCTAGGTCCCTTAAAAGACGTTTCATCAGTTTTCCAGAGGATTAAATGGGATACTTATTCTACATGCAAGATGATCAAATGATCATTGTTGCACTGTAGAGCGTACTTTCTTGAAGATAAATTTATTCAAGAAGGTGGTATAGGTAGAAAGATTGTTCTCAATGAAAAAGATGAAACGCCCAGAGAGACGACTGTTCAAGAAACACACACTGAACCTGATGAAACACAACCAACATTGCGAAGATCTGGTAGAGTACTACATCAACCTGAATGGTACTATGGGTACCTGCTACAAGAGGAACCGGGTGTCCTCACTATAGCAGTGGGAGTTCATGTGGACGACCCTTCTACTTATGATCAAGCAATGATGGACATCGACTCTGCAAAGTGGTGAGAAGCTATGCAGGTGGAGATAGACTCGATGCATTCCAACCAGGTCTGGACTCTAGTAGATCGTCCTGAGGGCATTGCACCTATAGGGTGCAAGGGATCTACAAGAGGAAGATAGGCCCGAATGGAAAAGTTGACACATACAAGGTAAGGCTTGTAGCAAAAGGTCATAGTTAAAAGGAAGGAATTGACTATCAAGAGACCTTTTCACCTGTGTCAATGATCAAGTCTATTCGAATTCTGCTTGCAATAGTTGCACACTTAGATTATGAGATATGGCAGATGGATGTGAAGATGGCTTTTCTGAATGGATTTCTCTAAGATGATATCTATATGGATCAGCTTAAAGACTTTGTATCTGGGTCTAATATTCATAAGGTGTGCAAACTTAAGAGATCCATTTATGGACTTAAGGAAGCCTCTAGGAGTTGGAATCTATGTTTTGATG
Organism: Buddleja alternifolia; assembly: GCA_019426215.1. Taxonomy (NCBI): domain Eukaryota; kingdom Viridiplantae; phylum Streptophyta; class Magnoliopsida; order Lamiales; family Scrophulariaceae; genus Buddleja; species Buddleja alternifolia. Next base: position 27,949,797 of record CM033403.1, read on the forward strand.
AAGCTGTCAAAGGATTTGACTTTGTCAAAAACGAAGATGTGGATGACAAGAAGGTTAGTGGGAGTAAAATCACTTTCCTTGTCTTATATGTGGATGACATTCTACTCATAGGAAATGATGTAGGAATGCTCACATCAGTTAAAAGATGGCTTTCAAATACATTCTCCATGAAAGACTAGGGAGAAGCGACCTATATTCTAGGAATTCATATCTATAGAGATAGAACAAATAGAATGATAGGACTTTCCCAAGCCCTTTACTTAGAGAAAGTCTTAAAAATATTAGGATGGAAGACTCTAAGAAAGGTTTCTTACCCATGAGACATGGGGTGCACCTTTCAAAGTCTATGTCTCCTCAAAGTGAGAAAGTTAGGAAAAAAATGAGTACGGTGACCTACGCATCTGCAGTGGGTAGTCTGATGTACGCCATGTTATACACACGTCTAGACATAGCATACGTAGTAAACGTGGTGAGTCATTTTTAGGCTTACCCGGGAAGATAACACTGGACCGCTGTAAAAAATATCCTCAAGTATCTGAAGAGAACTAAGGATATGGTCCGGACATATGGACATGGAGACTTGAAACTGACTCAGATTTCCAATCTGATGTAGATGATCAAAAACCGACTTTAGGGTTTATATTCACGCTCAATGGTGGAGCGGTAACTTGGAAAAGTTCTAAACAAAACACAACCGTTGATTCCACCACTGAGGCAGAATACATAGCAGCGTCAGAGGCTGCTAAAGAGGGTGTTTGGATTAGGAAGTTTCTTGGAGAACTTCAAGTGGTCCCTAGTGTAGAGCTGCCATTGCCACTTTATTGTGATAATAACGGGGCTATTGCACAAGCAAAAGAACTAAGGTCTCACAACAAATCCAAGCACATAGAGAGGAGATATCACATAATAAGAGAAATCGTTGGAAGAGACGAGATAGTTGTTCAGAGAGTAAATTCAGCAAACAAAGTCACTGACCCATTGACTAAGCCTTTGATACAGGCAGTGCTGGATCGACATCTTGAAAAGATGGGCATTAGATACCATAATGATTGGCATTGAGTACAAGTGGGAGATTGTTAGGTTAATGTCCTCAAATGCCACTAGAGGATTAGAAAATGTTAGGACATTATCAATTTTAATTGTTTCACATTCTATTAATAAAAGACAATCAGTTGTTTACTATTATATTGGCATTTATATATTGTAATCATCTATAAGTCCATGAACACAAGAGTTAAATGTCTAAATCTAGAGGAGTTTGATACTTGTGTACTAAAATAGTCTGCAAGTCAATGATTTTCAATTGGGCATTGGAAATCATGAAGACTTGTATGATATGAGTTTTGACGAGAAAAATGTTCTTCAATCACTAGAAAGTAGTGAAGAACTCATATCATATGTGCACTGATGGAGATAGTGGCACTCAGACTTAACTCGCATCGATTCTATCACATGGGTTTTTCACTTTTTGACAGTCAATGACAGAATTGATTAAATTGTAATAGATGTGTCTGAACTTTAGACTTGAGGAATCAAGTTGGAAATATACTTGTGACATTAGGTTTGTCATTAGAGTAGTTAGACCCAATTCACCCTTTGATGGGGTCAACCTCTAACTGCAACCTAATGGGCAAGTAGTAGTCTTAACTCATATCCAAAATGGGATTCGTTCCCTCGAAGGTGAACGAGGAATTATCCTATACATTTATAAGTAAGTTAGATTTTGAAGTCTTTAGCCAAAACATTAACTAATCTGGACTTATTATAAATATAGCCTAGAGTCAAGTTAGTGAGTTTGACCAAAAACCATGACTCTCATTTGATCGGGATAAGAAAACAAAGAGTTTATATTCACACGGTATTTACAATAAGAAAGGTAAAAATGATCCAATCATTTCATCTTACTTGGGTTACAATATGGACCATTTGACTAGCTAGGTAAGACCCATATTCAATAGAATTCTCCCATTGCCAAATATAGATGAACCTAAAGAGTCACGCTTAAAAAGGAAAAATCGATAGAAAATATGGAATATATCTTGTGGTAATATTTTAAGTATTAGATACTTGAAATTAATTAAATGGAATTAATTATTTGAAGAAATAAGTTAGTTCATTTATAATTTAATTAATATGTTATTTCTTGGAGAAATAAAATTAATTAAATATCCTATCTATTATTTAATTAGATTAATTAATTGGATTGAATTAATTAATTAAATAATGAATTGGACTGAGCTCAAATTGGTGTACCAAATGGCACACGAAGACCATATGGGGCAGCCACTAGGCGTCCATAATGGGCTAATAAAGCCATTTGTATTAACTTAAGTGATATAAATATATCACATTAGTTAATACCTAGGTCATAAGTTACAATTAACACTTGAGCCAAAAGAAAGAATTTTCTCACTCCCTCTCTTCCCTAGCCGTCGATCTAAGCACCAAGAAGAAGAAGAATTTTTCTCATCAAGTTTTTCCTGCGAGACAATTTAGCGGCTGAACTTTTAGACTGCTCGGATCATCATGATTTCAGCCGGAGTAATTCGCGAAGAAGTTGAAGGATGCAAATTTGTGAGATTCTCCAACCACTTCGCTACAACGGGTAAAGTATCATTTACTCTATCATACGTACGTCTGATAAAACCCCGGGATTGATCCTGTTATGGGAAAATCCAAAAAAAAAATTAGAATTCCATTTCCGTAGCGTTTGGTTATTTTTCCCCAATAGTGGTATTAGAGCCAAATCGTGGGGGCTCAGCGTATGTAATTTATGTGTAAATATGTGATAAAGATGCCTGATTTACAGTTTTTTATTGATGCATGATTAGATATATGAATTCCGCATCTTTGTGTTCTTGAGAATTTTTTTATTTATTTTATTCGTTAGAAATTAATAAATCATGTTTTATGTAATTTTGATGTGATAAAATAATCACAAAAAGATGGGGATCGAAAATCTCCATTGACGACAACTAAACTCGTGTGAACCACTGGTTGACTGGGCTGCACACGGTTCAAAGGACCCATTTAATTTAGGTCAAATTAAAACTGGCCAAGCTAACTGATCCTACCCAGACGGGTTAAGTCAACCCGACTTGGACTATACTGATATTGCAGATGACTCTATTCCTCCGAATAAAAGTACTAAGGTGCATATGGATTTTGAACTCATGGATAATCCGACGTTTGATGTTAAGGTGGGTGCTCACCCCTCCCAGGTATGATCCTTGATTTTCCCGTTACTACTCTTTATTTTATATTTTTAATGAATATAATTTTTTGGAATTGTAGGGGAGCCAGAAAACTGGAACTCTTAAACAGTCTTTTGGATATTCTCCACACCAATGACCCGACCATCCTTGTTTTAATGGAAACCCGGGTTTAGAGTGATCGTGCGAATATTAGCCGCCTTGTTAAACTTAGAAAAGTTGAAGCTAGGGATTTCGCATGAGGTATTTGGATCTTTTGGAAGTCTACTGAGGTGGAGCTAAAGTTTATTGATGTTGGGAAAGTGCCCTGGATGCCAATGAGGAGATTAGAATATGAGGCACTAGTTTATATTGTACAACCCTTTATTAGTAAAAGACAATAGTGAGTTGATCATATAAGTCTTGATGGCATCTATAAGACTTAAATGAACAACGAGTCCTTGTGTATCAAGACAAAGCTTCCACTCTTTATAGGAGTTGAGGGGGTAGGCATTGGAAGGGTTTGGTACTTGATCACTTAAATGGTTCGCAAGTCGGAGAATCTCAATTGGGCATTGAGATTCATGTGGACTTGTACGACACATGCTCTGATAGGGAGTGCCAGTCGAACACTATGGGATAGTGGGAGTTTGTGTCATAGATACATTGATGGGATTAATGTATTCGAACACAGCTCGTAGTAATCCGATCACATGAGCTTTTACTTATTGACTGTCAATGATTGTATAATTGATTATGATAGTATGCGTGAGCCTTAAACCTGAGTAATCATGTTGAAGATGTGCTTGTGACGCAAGTCTGACATTAGAGTAGTTAGATCCAATTCACCTGTTGGTGGGGTCAACCTCGAAATGCGGCTTGATGGGCAAGTAGCAGTCTTAACTGATTAGCAAGAAGAAATTCACTGTCTTGAAAGTAAACGAGAAGTATCCTATGCGATCATTAGTAAATGAGATTAAAGTCTCTGGCCAGAGCTCATGAACTAACTCGTGTTTGACACGGAGGGTAGTTCCATAATCTTATGTTATTATGATTTTTAGCATAGCATTGAGTCCTGTGAGTTTGACATTCCATGACTCTCACTCGATCGGGATACGTCAGTGAAGGGCTTATACTCAAATAGTATTCATAATCTAGAGGTTCGTAATGACATAGTCATTGCGTACTCGATTGGATTATGATGTGGGGCCACGGTGCTAGCTAGGTGTTACCCACATCTTTTGGTATTCTCCCATTGCCAATCGAGGCGAACCTAGAGAGTCCACTACAAAAGAATAGACCGAAAATGGTAGTTTTCTATTTGGAGGGTATTTTGATAATTTGTCCTTTGGTAGGACGAATGAATTAATTGGACGAACCAATTTAATTTGGTTGTTTAATTGGATTAAATAATGATAAATTAAATTAATTAGTTTGAATAGTTAATTAAGTGGGTTAATTAAATATTTAAATTAGAATATTAATTTGATTTGTATTTATTTAATTGGATTAAATATAATATGATTAAATTAAGTTGACTAAATTGAATGTGTCAATTTAGCCCACATGGGGCGTCTAACAGGCCCTTAGGGTCGTGTACTGCATGGGCTTAAGTTGGAGGATTATTTAATCCTCCAACACAAGCCTTAGAGAATTATTCACACTATTCACAATACTCAAAATCCTCCACCAAAAATACAAGACAAAGAAAATAGTTCCTCTCATCTCTGTTAGCCGCCTATGGGAGATGGAGAAGAAGATTTTCAAAAGTCAATTCCTCGCGTGATGATCTAGAGACGGGACGATTGGACCGTTCGTAAAGTATGAGGATTAATTGAATACACTACAAAAGGTATGCGATTTATCGCGTTCTTCGTATTCATGTTTTCGTACAATCAATGAAAAACCACAAATTGATCTTGGCTTTTGGAAATCTGGATATGTTTAATTTTTGCTGCTTATGATACCAGGATTCCGAACAATTGAAGCCAATGATCAGAGCATTATGGTTATTGTCAGGAGATCCGGTATTACAAGATGGATTTTGACGGCTATTTATGCTAGTCCGCAGGTGGAAACTCGGGACCACCTATGGGATTACATTAAACAACTAGTTTTTATTATTAGAGAACCAAGGCTTCTAGTCGGGGATATGAATGTTGTAACTTCGGTGAAGGGAAAATCAGGGGGTGATTCGATTGACTTTAGCAAGTGTCGCAAGTATATGGATTGTATCGAGGACTGCGCTTTCATTGACCTGGGTTTTATTGGAACACCATTTACTTGGGTCAAAGGGGGTAACACGGCCCTCCAAGAACGTCTGGATAGAGCTATTTGTAACTTGGATTGGAGGATTACTTATCTATTTGAGGTGGTTCAACACTTAACTCATACCGCTTTGGATCACACGTCTCTCATTCTCTCTCTGAATGGGGATCATAATAACCATAAAACTTCTACATAGTCTCGTATTCAAGCTGCTTGGTTTACAGATTCTCGCTTTCAACAGTTTGTGGCGACTCAGTGGCCGAATTCTAGTAACACTGACATAGCGGAACGAATTATGGATATTAGTGCCCAAGCGAGTAAGTGGAACCAGGAAGTCTTTGGTAATGTTTTGAAGCATAAAAGGGAGCTGCTGGCTCGAATAGGGGGCATTCAGCGTGCCCAGGGTCATAATTTCAACAGATATTTACAGAAACTTGAAAAGAAGCTTTTTCCTCAATATCACAGGACTCTACGGCAAGAGGAAATCTTATGGAAACAGAAGTCCTGAATTCGTTCTTAAGACCGGGGACATGAATACTTGCTTTTTTCACATTGCAGCTGCCAATAAACATAGTTGTACTAAAATTAGTAGCATTATGTGGGATGACGGTACCTGGGTAACTGATGAGTCGAATCTTAAGGATATGACAGTCAATTTTTATCAAAACTTTTATGAATTTGGCGATCTCATGTCTCCTAGCAAGCCGACTGCGAATTTTCCTAAGTTGGCGAACCAACGTATCTCGGCTCTCCTTTTACCAGTTACTAAAGAAGAAGTTAAAAGTGTTTTATGGGAGATGCATCCGACGAAATCGCCAGGACCAGAACCTCTATGGGTAGACTCTCCCTCCTTTAGAATGGAGAAGCTACAGAGTGGTGCAACCCAAAATGAGGTCTTCGTCAAGGAGACCCGTTCTCTTGTTACTTGTTTGTGTTTTGTGTGGAAAATTAAAATCCCTTATCAGCGAGGCGATTCAAAATAAACAATGGAAACCGATTCCCACATCCCTGCTAGGCCCCCGTGTTTCATACTTAATGTTTGCAGACGACCACATTTTGTTGGGGGAGGCATCTGACTGCCAGATTGGTATCATTTCTCGCATTTTGGAGTCCTATTGCAAGATGTCGGGCCAACTTGTGAATATGAATACATCTAGAATGTTCTTTTCCCAAAATATCACGGGTCCCATGGCCCGAACTCTTAACCGCCTAGTGAAACTTCAACTCACTCAGGACCTTGGACGATATCTTCGAGCACCGGTATACCATTCCCGAGTTTATATTAATGATTACAATTTTTTGGTGGATAGAGTTAAGAAAAAATTGAATGGATGGAAGAGGAAGCATCTAGCGATAGCGAGGCGTACTACTCTTATTAAATCGGTTACATTGACTATCCCCACTTATTGCATGCAGGCGTTCCAAATTCCGAAGGGCATTTGTGACCGAATAGATGGAGCTAACGGGCAATTTCTATAGGGAGGGTCTGTAGGAATCCGTAAAATTCACCTTTTATCTTGGGATAAAATTTGCCAATGTAAGATACATAGAGGTCTTGGTATTCACGATACACGCGCTGTTAACATGGCTTTCCTCGAAAAACTCGGATGCCAACTGCTCACTCAAGATAGCAGGCTCTGGGTCCAAGTTCTCCGCCATAAATGTTAGATAGATAGCTTGCATATATAAAGATGTATAGTGTATTTCTTATCCCACATAGAAAACTTATTAAAGTTTAGGACACTATATAAAGAAGGGCTCCACTTTAAGTTTAAAATAGAAACTTGGAGGGAAAATTTGGAAGAGGCGAAAATATAGATATATTATATATATTTATATATCAAAGACTTGGCACTTGGCACTTGGACACGTGGCACGAGCACGGATCCAAGGAAAATAAAATATTATTTTTTATTTTATTATTTTTGGATGTATTTATTATTTTGGAATTATTTTTTATTAGTTTATTTATTAAAGAGTTGCAATGTTTAGAAAATGATTTTCTAAAAGATGTCTTCTCTAGAATTTTCTGGAGTTATTTTGACTGAATAAACACTTCTTTTTCAAGAGTAGACACTTCCGAATTGGTGCAACCTTTAAAATTAAACTAGAATTCCAAACAACGCAACTATTCCGAAAAGGTGTTTTATGTCTATATAAACGCATTTCTTGTGCCAGATTTAAGATCATAAACAAAAAAAATTATTACTGCTTTCACTCTTACATAATAAAGTCTTTGAGTTGTTCTTGAAAAGAGACTTCCGAAATTGCTATTCGTTAAGTCTCTGGTGGTTTGTCGTATCCTAGAAATGAATTTGCATTTATAGCAAACGTGTAGTGGGGGCAAATATCACTTTAAGGAAAGTGAAATCACACTTCAAACCATAGAATATTATATCTACGATAACAATAAATACGTGTATCGTACCCAAGCTAGATCACATAATGCTACCTCGCATACGTGGCGAAGCATACAAGCGGTTGCCCCTCTTCTCACGCTCGGTGGAAAGTAGTTAACGGGCAATCTATAAAGTTTTGGAATGACCTTTGGCTGGGAAATGTGATCTTAAAATAGCGTGCTGATTGTAATCTCAATGAACCAGATTTGAATAGAACGGTGTTTAGCTATTGGCATGCAAACTTTGGCTGGAAATGGAATGAGCTCACGTCTTTAGGTGAGGAAGCTAAAAATGAGCTGGCCATGATTGATCTTAATGCTCAAAGCCATCTTGAGGATGTCATTTACTGGAGACTATCTAACAAAGGCATTTACTCTTGTAAAAGTGCCTATGATGCACTCACGGATAACACAAACGACAACATGCATAGTGAGACAGGTGCTTGGAAGCGGATATGGAAAATTCGTGTCGTCCATCGGCGTAAATTTTTTATATGGCTGCTCCGACATAACCGTGTTCTTATGAATCTCGCTCTCCTAAATCAGGGCATCCGTACAAACTCGGATTGCAACTTTTGTGGTCATCACTCTGAGTTGGCTTTACACGCTCTTCGCGATTGTGATTGGGTTGCCAATATTTGGCGCCAACAAGTTATTCCCTGCCACCATACAAAGTTCTTCGCACTCAACCTAGTGGATTGGATCGACTGGAACGTTACTTTAACAGGTATGCATGGGGTGTGATTGGTCTATTATTTTCACTGAGATATTTAATGTTTTATGACAGGAACGTCATAAAACTCTACATAACAAGGAAGATTCTCGCCATACGGTGACTTTTGAACGCATTCGAGCTCGAGTTGAAGAAACTAAACATCTTGCTAAAGAGGACCCGAAGATGGTCATGGAAGTTATCAAAGTGGGTTGGACTCGTCCGAGGATGGGGTGGCTCAAGCTTAATGTCGATGCCTCATTGCGATGTGCTCATCCCTCTCGCCCAAATGTGACTGCCATTGGTGGAGTTATTAGAGATTCCGAAGGTATATGGCATAAAGGATTTTTGGGATATATTGACCCAACTTCTGTTCTAGAGGCGGAATTGACGAGCATTCTATACGGACTCTCGGTTGCTTGGGATAAGGGTATTCAAAGAATTGAAGTTGAGAATTATTGTTTGGAAGCCGTCGACAACATCAGGACAAGGACCTCAACTCATCTCCACTTCGGGCTTATCACCAAAATTTGTGACATGATAAAGTTACCTTGGCAAGTTGAAATCTCGCATATTTGGAGAGAGGCGAATAAAGCGGCTGATATATTGGCCAAGGATGGGCTCAAACACACCCTTACGAACCTCATACACGCACCTCATGGCTTACAAACTATCTTGGATCAAGATCGTTCCGGTGTCACTTGGACTAGATACGTGATCTCAAACTCGGATTTGTCGAGTTAGGTCAATAGGGTAGTACCCTTCTCTTTGGAAACAAAAAACTATGCTTATCTCGTGTGTTGCACGTGAGAAATCTCACACTTATCATGTTGGTTGTAGCTGTCACTAAAATTGGAATGTGGCATGAATTTCGAAGATCGTGCATCGTGGAAGGCACACATTTTTGGCTGGTCTTGGACAAGCTAAAAGCCGAGTCGAACACTATGTGTTCAACCACTAGGGCTATGGGCCGAACCATAGATTATGGGGCAAACATTATATGTTCGTAGATTTAGTAGAGCTTATACTTATATATGTGTGGATTTTTAAGGCTTCTATCTTGCTTTTGCTTATGACTTCTAGGCCCTTTATTCGACAACCTTACAGTCCAATTTAATTGCTCAGACTTGTCAAGGTCGGGGTCAAGGCTCATGTCCATTTAAAATGGTCCTTGATCTTCCCACATATCAAAACTGATGGGATTGGTGGAGTCAGATCAAAATAGGGTCAAGAAGAGGAGCCAAAATAGAGCCAAGAAGGGTCTGGGTTGACCGGGGTCGCAAAAAAAGTCAATAGGCTGAAAAATTGGGGTCAAGTTTCTGGCCAAGTGGCGCTCGATTTGGCGCCACGGCGCCAAGGCAAAAATTAGCCACTGGAGGTGTGGCGCCACAGTGATAGATTTGGGGCCACAGCGCTACGTGTGTGGACAGATTTTTTTAGTACGCGTTTTTGATGGGTTTTTCACATTTTGGGCAATTTTTTGGCATGTTTTGAGTCCTAATTTGATTGGAATTATTTCCCATTGTGTTAGAAATTATTCCCTAGTTATTCAGGATTGTTTTTTCCTAATTTGTTAGGGTTTTAGACTTCTCCACCATTATATAAATGAGAACTCACTCTTGTAAACATTGATTCACTCATTGAGAAATAAAGATGTAGTCTAAGTTGGCGCGTGGATGTAGGCAAGTTATGTCGAACCACGTTAAAATTCTCATGTTTTTCATCTTCATGTTTAGGGTTAGAATTTATTGTTTCTTTTGTATTCTTCGTGCTCTGATGCTACCGACCCTAACAACTGGTATCAGAGCCATAGGTTGTAGATTTAGATGACGTCCTAAATCAAGATCTATGGGGAAGTGTTTTTGGCTAAACACGGATTTTGTCGTGGGAACTGGAGAAGATGACAGAGGAGGATGAGATTGGGTAGATCGCCAACCAAAGAAGAGTAATCCCGTTGAACATTAACAAGAAAACGTTGAAAAATCATGGTGCCAGCAGATAGGCAGATTCGCAGCAGCAGAGGCAGTTCTGTGTTACCAGGTAGGTAGAACACAAAGCCAGTGGGAGCAGTTGCGGAGCCAGAGGCAGATCCGTAGAGTCAGATATCGGAGAGCAAATTCATGTTTCTGAGAGGGAGGAATGAGTTGGTAGATCGAGGGAGCGGAGTTACGATGCCAAGAAAGAAAATCCATCGAGCCAGAGGTCAGAATGATAGAATCGGTAACTGAGAGGGTAAAGCCATGTAGTTGAGAGACCAGATGGCAGGGTTGTGGAAGCATGACCACGTAGAGAGGCCATGAGGACAGGAAGCGGTGCCGGGAGGGGTTGACCGTGGAGTCGGTAGTCATGGTGGCAGGAAGCAAAAACTGGGTAGGTAGATTCGCAGAGCATCGGGTTTATTGGCAGAGGAATGTGACATAGCTTGTGAAGTGGGAGCTCGAGCAGATATGTCAATGGCCCGAGTTAGCCATTGAAAACCAAGTAGGCGGATGGATCAGACATTGCTCATGCAAGGGCATGGAGCAGATACATAAGGGATCCGAGATTGCCGTTGAAAAAGTCCTTGGTGGAAAGATGTCAATGGACGGGTAGACAGAGGCAGTTTGAGTGTAACATGTTCGGGTTTAAGAGTAACCTATATCCGAGGGTCAGTTGGACCAAGATGGATATGTCACGGTATTCAGGAGTTGGCTGATCACCAAAAGAATATGGTAGTGACAAGGGTTCAAAAAGAAGGAACGATGCTCACAGAGAGAGTTCGTCAAGTGGGTGTCACTAGAGGACGAATGAATTGACAGGGAGAAGTCCCTGGATTTGATCTCCATTGAATTTGGGGATGGGTCGAATAGACTAAGGTTCACTTAGGATGAGTGAAGAGGTGGTTCGAGTTGAGTTTGGGTTATTTTGATCAGTCTCAAGTGGGAGATTGATGGGATTGGTGGAGTCGGATCAAAATAGGGTCAAGAAGAGGAGCCAAAATAGAGCCAAGAAGGGTCGCGGTTGACCGGGGTCGCGAAAAAAATCAATAGGATGAAAAATCGGGGTCAAGTTTCTGGCCAAGTGGCGCCGTGGTGCTGGATTTGGCGCCAAGGCAAAAATTAGCCACTGGAGGTGTGGCGCCAGGGTGATAGATTTGGGGCCACAGCGCTACGTGCGCGGACAGCTTTTTTCGGTACACGTTTTGACCGATTTTTCGCGTTTTGGGCGATTTTTTGACATGTTTTGAGTCCTAATTTGATTGAAATTGTTTCCTATTGTGTTAGGAATTATTCCCTAGTTGTTTAGGATTGTTTTTCCTAATTTATTAGGGTTTTAGACTTCTCCACCATTATATAAATGAGAACTCACACTTTTAAACATTGATTCACTCATTGAGAAATAAAGATGTAGTCTAGGTTGACTCGTGGATGTAGGTAAGTTATGTCGAACCACGTTAAAATCCTCGTGTTTTTCATCTTCATGTTTAGGGTTAGAATTTATTGTTTTTTGTGTATTCTTCGTGCTCTGATGCTACCGACCCTAACAGAAACATCTAAGCCTATTTTTTAATGGGTCTCAATTAAATTTTGGAGTTGTAAATTTTTCCTATATCATGTGTATTTAAGGAGAACATTTATATAAGTGGCCTGCATATAAAGGAAATAGGGGACGAAACACTATTTGAATGGAATGTTTCGTTCCTCAAACTATGAAAATATATATGTTGTCCACCAACTATAAAAAAAAAATTCTTTTTTTTATTAATATTAAATTATTTATTCAACTTTAATTATATAAAGCTTATAATTTAAATTTAACCAACTATAAAATCTCATATTTGAATTTAAATTAAATTACTTAAATAATCTAAACTAAACCTTCTAGACACAAAGAACGTCCATTATTTCCCATGCATTTATTTTTGCTTACTTTTACTATCTTTTAACTTATATTCTTATCATATAAAGAATCAAGTTATTTAAATCGTATGGTCTCTTATATTATATTTCATGTACAAAGAATATGTTTATAAAATCCATTATTAATATATTTTTAAGAAAAATTATACATATATCGAGAAAAAAAAACACAAGATAAATTATCATTTCATATATATTGATTCGTGTTGCAAAGTATCCTTAAGGCAACCCAAATGGATATGTACCCAACTAGGTTGTGAGCCGTTGGATCATATATGGTGATGTCATCATTTCACTTTATGATATTAGCATATACAGATCCAACAGTTCACATACATGCTTTGATAACACCAAAGTGGGTGATATGAAATAAACCACTTGACGTTCTTCTTAGCAAGAATTATTGCAGTAGGATAATGGTTAGGAGGATTTGAAAGACATTATGACATTAAGATTTCCAAGGTTCAGCCAAGGCTTAGCTCAGGATCCCACTACTGGTCGTATTTGGTTTGGTATTCCTACCGCACATGACTTCGAAAATCATGATGATATTACTGAGAAACGTCTTTATCAGATTTGATCAATTAGCAATAATTTTTTTTGGGCTTCCAAAAATCTCTTGCATGATTATCATACATGCTAATGCGCATTACACTAAGAAAAATTCATAATATGTCTTTGTCAAACTTCAGTCGACAAGATTTAGATTATCATACATGCTAATGTGGGCATGAAACTAAGAAAAATTCCCATAATATGTCTTTGTCAAACTTCAGTCGACAAGATTTAGATTATCATACATGCTAATGTAGCGCATTAAACTAAGAAAAATCCCCATAATGTCTTTGCCAAACTTATTATGGGAATTTTTGTCAAACTTCAGTCGACAATCTTATCAAAAAAAAAAAAAAAAACTTCAGTCGACAAAATCTTGCATGTAATCATTTCAAACAAAATTAAAAAATATGATTTAAGTATTAAACAAATAAACACACTATTAATTGGACGGCGCCGTTAATGCGTGCTTCTTTTGATCCTTTCCCCATTTCTCAATCTAATTAAAGAATAAATTTTTTTAGCTACCTTAGTTCCAAAGCAAGAGAAATTGCTATGAAAATGTCTTGTGCAATCTAGAAATAGGATTGAACTAGGTCACAAGTCATGGAGGAATTTTCTTTTTTCATACTTATTAACCCAATTTATTAAGTTATAAATTGATTATTCTAGTTAATTTGAATTCTATGTCAATAATTATAACTTGATAAAAATGCTGAAAAAACCTTATTATTTGTGTTAAAAAATAAGTCGTATTTTTTTACAATTTGTGTTAGGAAAAAAAAGAAGCTAAAATTGTCAAACAAGTTTATACAATTTCAATTTTCAATTATGCAAATACTATTTTTCAACGAACCGACTTAGGTAAGAAGGTATTATCAAAATCTATTTGAATATTTATCGAGCTTTGAAAAGTTATGATTTGAGTCTGAAATAATTGATAATCGAATCGAATTCGAACAAATTTTAATGAACAATAGACGGATAAATTCGAGTGTGTATATATATATATATAGCTATACTCAACTCTAAAAGAAAAGTTAGCCCAATCCCATAAAATGTGTAAGTTGTTTATCTGCTTATATAATAGTTCAGTGAATTTAATTTATAATAAAAAATTATCGATTGATAATAGTTACCATGACATTCGATGTAATTTATGTAATCGTCTCATTCAGAAAATTTTAAAGGAAAAGAATTTGACTAAAACAAAATATAAAAAAAAATCTTATCAAAAAAAAAATAATAAGAAAAAAGAAGGTAATAAAAGACATTTACGAAAAAGATGAGTAAAGAAAGTAATCAAAGAAATCATTACAATCTCAATTCTCAAATATAAAATAGCCCACCAAAAAACGACACTCCAACGTCAGACAAACTACTCTGTATTCTGTAATACCCCAACAAAATCTCAGCGAGTCGACTCAGCCATGGGCCAGGAATCGTTCATATACAGCTTCGTGGCACGTGGCACGATGGTATTGGCCGAATACACGGAGTTCACCGGCAACTTCCCGGCGATTGCTGATCAGTGTTTGCAGAGGTTGCCGTCTTCGAACAACAAGTTCACTTACAAGTGTGATCACCACATTTTTAACTTTTTAGTTGAAGATGGCTATGGTAATTAATTTTCCATTTTTTTTACTAATTTTATACTTTAATTTACTGTTTGAATCTTATTGATTTTTATCATTTGTGATTGATTTGGTGTAGAATTTAGTGAATTGGGAGTTTGATTTGAAATGGGTTTTTGTTGGATCTGAGGTAGAAAGTTAAAAGGTTGAGTTTTTACTGTTTTCATTAGCTAGAGCCTAGAAGTTACTGCAATTTAGTAATAGATATCAATTGATTGTAAATTACGAAGTGGAGGCCTGAGATATTAGATGTATTGGGTTCTACTCACATCGACTGCCAGAGTGTGGGTCTTTCTTTTCTATTATAGGTGTTGTTAGCTGCCTGTAATAGTCGTCAGTTGATTCGAAATTGTTTGATTTGAAATTCATGACATATATTATGTGATTGATTCACTAAAAAAAGTAATTTTTTTCAGTTGGGTCTTGGATCTATTATTGTTTTAGTTTTTGGCAAAATGAGAAGATTTACAGAAAGGATGTTAGTGAATTTACGGTTTTTTGATGTTAGAGTTTTTTGAGTTTGTTGCTTTTTTGCCAATTCGCAGCTCAAGTTATCTGGCTTTGTAAATAGAATTGTTTCATTGTATAAATATATTGTAGTTGATGGTAGCAAGGGACCGTAGATCAACATCGTGTACGTTCTCCATTCGGTTATTGCAAATTGTAGCCAAGAGAGCAAAAACTCTATGCTTTGAATATTATGGGTCACATACTATGTGGAAGTGTATGGCACTCTTATCAATTGGTTCGTCGTATTTGTATGTATAATCGTATTAGTATTTTTGGGAGTGAAAGAAATAGATCCTTCTCCTAGGGTAATTTTCAAGTTTGTAGAGCTGTAAACTGAACCCCGAGTGTTAATGTGCAGTTGCGACAATACTGATTCAAGGTACTGTTACAGAGTTGAATGAATCTTGGACAGTTTCTGATTTAGCAGCGACGTACCATAGATAGCATGGCTTGATAGCATCTTGTATTTGTCAAAACTTGCAAACTCATTCTAAGTTCGCCAATTTTCTTAAGCTTGCTTCTTACACTACGAGAAACGTGATTAAAGTTCATTCAAGAGTATCTTGAAGTGTAAGAGCTTGTTTAAGGTATCTAGCTGAGCTTGAGCAATCTAAATGTCAATTCAATTTCAATGTTGAAGGTTAAAAAACTCGAAGTGTACTAATACTTGATTAACTAATCTATGAGATTTTGAACTGTACTGTTGCACATCGTGGTTACTAGGATGAACTGGAACATGCATATATGTATGAGTTATTGTTTGGTAAAGTTTTAGCCTGTGGATAATGCTGGATAGCAAGCAATCCTAGATTATTAGTACTTGGAAACTGTAAGTAGAATCAGATTGAATTTTGTTCGTTTCATCATCCGATAATTTCGCCTTAAACTTTAGAATTTAGCTCTAATTCTCCCCGATATCGAGTGTTGTCCTTGGCATTTGAGGCTTTAAATAGGGATGGCAATGGGTCTTGGTAAGACCCAGACCAGCCCAAATCCACCCCTCTTGGGGCGGTTTTTTGAGGATAAGCGGGTCTCGGGTTCTGGTGTTTTAGACCCAGACCCGAACCCGCCCAGGGGCTTACATAAAAAATCTGAGGTAATTAACAACTTGATCTACAAGCTGGCTACTTTAATTAGCATGTTGAAAAGCTATGTACTGGAGGTTTAATATATTTTTTAACGAATTTTGTAATGAATTCATGATATCATGGGGAATTTGAAAAAATGGATAATTACATGTTCCCCTCACTTATTGAGTAATTACCATGAGCCCTTCAAGTTTTGCAAATTGCCGAGACACCCCTGTCACATCTTGACAACTCAGAAAAATAAGGTATGAAATTGTAATATGTTTGCTGACAAGGGGTGAGATTGAAATATGTTTTTAAGGATATCAGAGATTGATAATTTCTCCAAAATCTTCAGGTGTTTTTTGGGATGTCTCACGCAGGGGCTGTCAATGTAATTTACCCTTGAAAAAATCAACTCCATTGTATTTCTTGTTGTACCTTTGCCTCCACTCCGTGTCTCTTCTTGGACATGTCATTGTCAGGAATGAAAAAGATGTATAAAGCGTTCTGCTTCAACTCTCTTGACACCATATTTAATAAATCGTGCAGCTTATTGTGTCGTTGCCAAAGAATCCGTCGGAAAACAGATCTCATTTGCATTTTTGGAACGTATAAAAGCTGATTTCAAGAAAAGATATGGCGGTGGTAAAGCCGATACAGCAGTTGCCAAAAGTCTCAACAAAGAATTCGGGTAATGCTCTCTTAGAAAAATTGAAGATGATTTGTTAATGTTAGCCAAATACACGAAAATTAAAGTATCTATGAAATTCAGGCCTCTAATGAAAGAGCACATGCAATATATTATCGAACATGCGGATGAGATCGAGAAATTGTTGAAAGTTAAGGCCCAAGTTTCAGAAGTCAAAAGTATTATGCTGGAGAATGTAGACAAGGTATGTGAAATGAACGGGACAAATATTTATTCAGATGGATTTCTTTGCTGTGTTTATAGGTTTTACTAATATTATTGCATTGATCTTACAACTTTCGATTTTGCTTCATCTTATACCTATATCACTCCTCTATTTATCTTGCAACAGAATCCAAGGGATTATTCTCTTGATTGAACCACTATTTTTGTTACCCGTATATGACACATAAGCATGATTTCCTATTTTTTGGAAAAATCAAAATTTAGAACGAAAACATGGGACGTGTTTCATATACTATGCCACCTGGTGATGTTCATTGGGTGGAGCATCAAATAATCCGTTGATAAATAATAACTTTTCAAGAAAAAAATCAACGGTGGCATAATGATATTGTCCATAAATACCTCAGTAAATTTTGCCATTTATGTTTATTTCAAAAATTCTCTGGCAATTGATGGGCATTCTTTGTTTATGAAAGTTATTTTAAAAATGTGCATCTTCCAGACTATTGAAAGAGGCGAAAACCTAACCGTTCTAAACGACAAGGCCGAGGACCTGCGTAATTCAGTAAGTTGATACATTACTTTCTTTTGCATATATAATTACAAAGCATGCATATTGCTTAAAACACTTTTCTTCTCTATTTAGGCTCAACATTTCAGGAAACATGGGACACAAATCCGACGAAAGATGTGGTACCAAAACATGAAAATAAAGCTGGTCGTGCTCGGAATAATCCTCTTCTTGATCCTTGTAATATGGCTCTCTGTTTGTCGGGGTTTCAACTGCTCCAACTAGAATACTTTCAACCTCCATTAGACCCACAAAAGTTTTTTCTTGTTTTTATTCGGCGTGCCCATGTAATTGCTGGAATTGTTTGTTCTAAATCCGATGTAAATTCGACGTTTATGTTTATTCGAGAAGTGATAGAAGGTTTTGATGCAATTTTCTGGGTATTTTAGTTTTTGTTGGTTGATGAAATTTGGTGAGGCTAAAGCATTTGGCTTATATTTTGTTGCTTTTATCCCACATCGATGTGTAGTGAAAGAGTGATAAGGCCAGGAGATATAAAATGGGCCGCCTGAAGTTATTTTAAAGCATACCTTTCTCGATCTTTTGGCTAAGATCAAGTGTAGTATTTGTTCTTATTAGTTTAATATCTGATATGTGGGTTATCGGCTCACACGATATTAAATTTATTTTTTCCAGGCGGAAGGCCCCCTAAGGCAGCTTGCTGCCTTGGGCCTTTGAGCATCGCCCATGTGTTGGACTGCTACGCGGGCCTGGCGCACCCCACCAATTAAGTTATAAGCGTTTCAAAAGGGTCCATTACATGTGAGAAAAGCATAATTTGGGCCTCTGTCTCAATTACGGCTTTCACCATTAGTAGTGAGGATTTTGCCACTAGTGACTTGTCTTTCCTCGAGTCTATTAAGGACTATGTGACAAATGAGGGAAAATTGCTGTTTTGCTCACTTTTCGATTTTGATCTCATTGGATAGGAATGTACCACATTTAGTTCCATAAGTCAAATAAATTTCAATGTTGGTCGGCAATCTGATTTTCCTACTATTGTAAGCCAATTTTTCAGCTCATTTCAGTCCAAGACGTGTATTTTTCCGTCTAGTTACTATTCCTAATTGAAGTGTGCAATGCACGCGCCTTGTTCCATTTAATTTTAGACAACAACTTGTCCATGAGACCAGCATTGAGATTTTATTTGACTTATGAGACTAAATGTGACACATCCCAATCCAATGGAACCAAAATCGAAATGTGAGCAATTTACGAGATGAAAATTGCAATTTTCCCTGACAAATGATTACAAATTATCGTCCCGAGATTGTCGGGCAAAGGTATCTTTTTTGTTTAGAATTAATTTGTCGGGTGAGGGTATCCGAAAAAAAAACAATTTCTATAAGGACTTCAAGATTTTTCTTCAACAATTTCCATTATCATATTTAAATGAAATAAATGCTAATGTTTACCAACTTCATTTTATGATATGGTTATTTACTGATAGGTTTATTGTTTCACTCTAAGAAGAAAATCTTTGATGCCCGTTTCACGTGTATGTTGTGTTGATTATAGGACAAAATTAGTTAAAAGGAAATTGATATATATATATATATATATATATCTTCAGCTATTTTTTCATCATCATTTTTTTTTTGCTAAGTAAATTTCCATAAATTCAAAGCAACAAAATACAACCATAAAAAGAAAAGGGCCCGAACCAATCAGGTTGGTTCCCCACTTTTCAACGAAAACGTATCAAAACAGTCTAAATCAAAACATCCATCAAAATTAGAATGAAAAGTCCAATTGGCTAAAGCATGAGCCAAATAATTGGTTTGTACTTTGTAGCATCAGCCATTAATATGGTAAAGAACATATCAAATTTGTTGGAAATGTTAGAAGTCCAATAAAGTGTATCTAGTGAATTCATTGCTTGCCCAAAGCTAAAAGAAGTTACCGTTGATAAACTAAGCAAGTTGCTCGGTACTCGACTTAAGATCAATAGATAAGAATTGTTTGTACCTGATTCAATAAGATAACAAATCGAGCTTCAACATCCTTTTCTTCATTGCTAGATTTTGAAGGTTGACTTGGTTTCGTGAAATAATAACAAAACATGAGCAAAAAATTTGAGTCACTCGTGCCCAAGTCCAATTTGATTCAAACCGTTCGAGTTAGGTCCAAGTACCAATCAAATCAAGATTAAACACAAACATTGAAACTTAATAATTTTTTATTTTTTTTTTATTTTCCACGTGTTTTCCCACACCACATTGGGTATGAGACTAATCCCGCTTGAAAGAAACTAGAGCAATGTCTTGTGCGTCTTAACTCGTTTCATTTATAACTCTACTCTTAGTTTAAATTAGATACCTTTAATTCTATAAATCTATTGTCCATCATTTCCATAGCCACATCTTTTTTAATTTATTTAGTTAAGAAAAAGAAATACAAACATTATTTTATATTTCTCCTATATTTTTCATGGGCATAAAAGTCACAGTTTACCAAATGAATGACTGGGTGTTCATAGTTTTCTTGCACGTACCATACTGATCAAATCGTACTATGCCATGTTGTAATTATGATTTTTTTTCATTAGAAAACAGAATTTTAGTACGAGCCATTACCGTACCAATTATTAGGGTAATGATTTTAGTTCTATAAATCTCATACTGGCCTAAAACCAAAACATGTTGTATTTATATTTCTATAAATCTCGTACCGGCCTAAAACCAAAATGTGTTGTATTTATATACAATATTTTATCATATTACTTATATCAATATACAAGTAATATATATATATATATATACACACACTAGAATTTATTTATTTTTGACAGGAGCGATTACAACATCATATTACATCAATTATAAGAGAATTTATTACAATTAAGCATCATTAGCAAATTCTATCATAAACTAATAATTATTACAAACTAACTACCAAATAAGTAGAAAAACCACCCACATATATTAGTGGGAGTCGAACCCACAACCTCTTGGTTATGGGGCCTCAACCTTAACCAACTAGGCTAGGCATCATTGGCCGCACACTAGAACTTAAAAGGACAAAACACTTCCTAAACTAAATTTATTATCGAAATGATTCTATTATTGTTGAACTATGTTCGAAGACCCAACAATATTTGTTTTAATATTAATATGTTAATCTTCAAAGGCAAATTACTTGAATTGGAAGCATTTGTCGTATTGTTTATTTATTTGAGTTCCAACTATAATAATGGCTTGGGATGGAATTTTGATTTTTATTCGTTGCTAGTAGTTATATTTTGTAGAAATGATTTTATGGTGGTTTCTCTTTCATTAAATTTTTCTTTAGTTTTTTGACCTATATAATAATTTATAAATGAGCGGTGTGTTTTATAATAAAAATACCACAAAATCGTAGCGTATGGTACCAAAACTATATGATACCCTTTACGATTTCCCAAATGTCCAATCTTAGTATTAATTATCCCAAAGCTGCAATTATTAATATGATATAAATTTTATAAACATATGGTAAAGACTGGACCATGGGCACCCTTGCTCTTAACTTCAAATTTGCATTATTGAGAAAAAAAAAAAGAAAAGAAGACTCTGTACAAGAGATGGAACTAGAAAAGTTCACAGATTTTTTCTCCTTCAATTTTTTATTTTATTTTATTAAATATTAAGAAAGGTTTTCTGATCTTATGTTCTTCACTTCTTCTTAGTCATAGCATATTAAAGTTAACTTTTAAATTTTTGGTTCAAGTTACGGAAATCAACAATCTTTTTGAAGTATCTCTTGTTAAAAAAGGAGATAAAGTAAGAATCTGCCCGAACCAAGTACGTCCTTAAAATTATGATACAAAGCCAATCAAAATGGTCTATGAATAAAAATATTGGAATACTTATACATACACAACTGCCTATATATGTGTTAATTAATTAATACCTTATTCCCAGTTCGAAATATATTCTTGTGTGCTTACAACCTTTTTGGTTCTACGATTTTGGGATGGAAAAGAAAAGAAAATAACGAGGAGAAAGATCTCCAATGTTTGATTGTTAAGGAAGAGGGAGAAGAAAAGAAAAATGAAGTGAAAATGATGTGCAACGGGAGAAAATCAATTTAGTTCACAAAATAGTGATGAAAATTGAGAAAAAGGCGAGAAAGAAATAGTCACGCCTTTTGTATACCTCTATTTATTTACAAGTCATTCTCGTTTAGAAGCTCTTGAAACTTGACAATCATCCGATGTTCTTCACACAAGAAAAATATTGATTATATTCCTTAAAAAAATTTCTCGTATTACATTGAATGAACTCGAACCAAGAAAGAAGCTATTCAAACCCATTCAAAGCTACAATAAATTTCGCTTCACAATTATTGCTAATCACAAGGTACAATTTCACATAATACTAGCTGTTGCCCCGTGCAACGTTTATTTGTTCTAAAATAATTTTCACATATTACATCAAAAAAAATATATCTATGCTTTTAACAAATGGATTGGATTATAATGCTATTAAAAGAATGCTCATTAAACTTTCAAAGTTGATTATTTGAAATAAATAGACGTTTAATGCAATATATTACAGCTGCACAAAAAAATATTATTAAAGAAAACAGTTAAATGATGGTTAGAGTTTTGTGCTTGAAATATCTTCCTATTGTTACATAAATTCGCTAAAAGACGAATCAAGATACTCGATACTCGAATCGAACTCGATTGTTAAAAACTCGTTTGAGCTCGGTTCGTGAACGTATGAAACCAAGCTTTAATGAATTTTTGTATTTGATAAATTTTAAAGCTCGGCTCGATTAGTAAAAGGTAAAGGTACTGAAGCTCGACTCATGTTTGTATCGATTCAAATTCGTTTGAGCTCGGCTCGATTAACAATCAAACAAGCTCAAACACAAATTTTGAAGCTCGATTGTAATTCAAACAAGTTTGAACAACAACTCGTTTGGCTCGACTCGACTCGTTTACACCCCTAGTTACCATACCTTTCCTACATACATTCCTCAACCCATTCACAAATACATACCATCAAACTTCTCACCAGAAAATGCAAAAAAAATCAAAATAAAATAATGCAAACTATTATTGATTACAAATTCATTTCTTGTTCTAAATTCAACATTTTGTCTTCTCAATCTAATTAAGAATAAGATAAGGTTTTTAGTATTTCAGTTTCTGTTATAGTTTATTGTGCTTGAAAATATTTAGTGAGGAAAAACACTATACTCTATTCCCACATCGATGTTTTAGTAAAAGAGTGCTAAGGCAAGGAAATATAAAATGGGCCGCCTGAAGTTCTTTTAAAGCATACCTTTCTCGGCCTTTTGGCTAAGATCAAGTGTAGTATCTGTTCTTATCAGTTTAATATCTGATATGTGGGCCATCGGCTCACACGATATTAAATTTATTTTTTCCAGGAGGAAGGCCCATTAAGGCAGCTTGCTGCCTGGGCCATCGCGCGTCGTCCATGCGTTACACTACTGCACGGGCCTGGCGCACCCCACCAATCCTAGTTTTGAAATTTTTCTGGGCCTTTTTTAAAATTCGAGATTTTTAAACTAAATTTGGGCTTTTACAATGGATCTTCTAATTAGAAGGCCCAAACGTGGGGAACGAGCTGATGAAGAGCAAATCTAATGTTGGCCCATTCTAAATGCTTTAAGGTTGTGTTTGGATTAAAGATTTGAAAGCCATGGATTTCAAATCCATCAACAAATCTATTGAGTTTGTTTGGATGATTTCAAGTTGTAATGGATTTCAAATAAGCTCATTTTGAACTATTTTCTTAATCACTAAGGTGGATTTCAAATGACACCAATTTGGAGTCATTTGAAATCCTTCTTCCAAATCCAAATTCCTCCATCCAAACACACCGTAAGATTCTATTGAGGGAAAGTTACACACACCCTCTCACTTAGTGTAATTATTAAAAAAAATGCTTCACTTATTGAAAATTACCAACATATCCCCCCACGTTAAAAATTTCTTATAATTACTCCCTTTGTGTTTAATAATTTTTACAATTTTACCCCTATAAACACTACAAATAGACCACTTAATTAGTGATTTTCAATGAGGGAGCTACAATCTATTCAATTCATCTTGTGAAAATGTGGTTCACATACATTTTGGTACATCAACAAGAATGTTTGGTATGAAGACTTGCTGATAAAAAAAAAAAAAAAAAGGTATGAAGACCAAAATAGGTTTATCATTTTAATTCCAATTTGTAGCTACTGAAGGAAATAAACTAGGCCTTGATGATTTCAAAACCTAACCTTGGACCGCTAAAAGCTCTCTTGATTTATTGGTTGTGTACTCGATTTGTTTTGATAACTAACTCAATTTAATATTTTCTTTTTGTTCGATAAATTTTGAAGTTCGACTTAATTAGTAAAAAAACTGACAAATTTTGTCCGTGCAAAAAACACGAGTTATTCGATCTCAACTCGTATTTGACTGAATTAAAACTGATTCGAACTCTATTCGATCAACAAGTAAAACATGCTTAAATACAAACTGCGAAACTCAACAATTATTTCAACCTTGAACAACACTTAATTCTTCTCGACTCGTCGATTCGTCTACAACCTTATTTTTAATTTAATGATTTACCTTTTGTATATGTATCTATAATCATGTTAGTCATCACATGCATTTCCCAAGGTACTTCTATTTTTCTCTTCAATGGAAAAAAAGGAGTTACAAACATTATTTTCTATTCTCTTTTTATATTTTTCATGGGCATAAAAGTCCTACTTCACCAAATTTAACTTTCAAATTATGGTGGATGCTGCTAAAGCATTTCTATTATTAAGTAAGAAAAGAAAAGAAGAATCTCTACAATAGATGGAATCAAAAAAAGTTCCAAGGTTTTTTTCCTTCAAATATTTATTTTATTAAATATTTAAAAAGGTGCATTCTGATTATTATGTTCTTCATAATCATTAGTATATGAAAGTGAAATTTTCATTTGGATTAAATTATTGGTTCAAAACTATTCCTCTTTTCTTGGGGTGGGAAATCAACAACTCTTTTGAAGCATCTTTGTCAAAAAAGGAGATCTTAAAGTAAGAATCTGCCCAAACATGTCATAAAAATTAGGATACAAAGCCCATTAAAATAGTGCATGAATAAAAGTATTGGAATACGTACATATACATACATAGTTGCTTATATCATATGTGTGGGAATTAATACTTTGTTCTCACTTCGGATTTTTTATTATGATTTCATGTTTAACTTTGTATTTTTCTTTACTATAGATGTAAGTCATACATATTTTAAATATGAAGGGGAAATGATAGAAGGTATAAGATATATACTCATACATTTACACTCTGTTTAGTTCTACGATCTTGGGTGGAGAAGAACAGAAAATATTAATTAGGAAAATGAATTTTACATTGGGTGGTTAAGGAAAATAGTGAAGAAAGAAAAACATGTTGAGAAAATTATGTAAAATTGGAGAAAATCAATTTTAATGAGAATTGAGGAAAGGGTGAGAAAGAATAGACGCGTTTTTGTATGTATGCCTTTGTCTAATGCCCAACGCGGCCCAACTATTTTCCACCCTTACTCTTTGCATTTGCACCCCATCCTAAAAACCTCTTTAGCAGCTTGTCTATTAGTTAAAAAAATAACGAAGGAACTACTTTAATTGAAATTTAATGAAATGTTCAATTAAAATGTATTTTGTCGGGAGATGTTCAAATGAAACATAAAAAGAAAATCGAATATAAATAGAGAAATATGGGTGGAGAAAAATTTCGGGGTGGGGGCGTTTGAATTTGTTCTAGTGGGAAAATGCTGTTAGATATTATTATTGCTTTCCTAATTAGATTATTATTATTATTGCTTTCCTAGTTAAACTAGTATTCTTATTACCTTATTTATCTTTTACCTTCTTTATAGTTTAGGGTTTTCTTGTATTCTCTCTCTCTCTTGTAACTCTATAATATAAGTTCCCTACGAGGATTTTCTCTAATCTAACATGGTATCGAGCTAACTGGCTTTTCTCTAATATAACATATGCTACAACCATGAGGAGGAGACGGAGGTAAAACTAAACTTCTTTCGGGTATTTTGATATTTGCTCTATTGAATTTACTAAGCAATTATCAAACAAATATGAGGTGATTGAATTTCTTAGATTTATTTTCTTTTCTTAGTATTCGTTTTCCTCACTATAATTCTAAAACAAAGTGTTAAGTGAACGATAAAGAACAACCAATAACTATTTGATTGAAGTGGCATCGACCTCTTACTCTTCAATGGAAGGTCAAGTGTTTGAATTCTTACGCGTACGCTCCCTTAATTCAAGGGGGAAAAATTAAAAAAGAATGTGAAGAATCAAAATAGACAACGTATATGCTTCTATTATCCGGTATATAAGATAAGACATAGGAAACATCAAAAGTAATGTATTCCTATTATTGATCGTTCTTAATTAAAAGTTCTCCAAATTTCACAATCATTTACATGCTAGAACTTATTAGATGGTCATCATAATATATGAAGACTAGTATATTTGACATTGATAGTCCCGCTTCTCTCTAATATTCAAAAGACTCAAAACCAAGAAACAAGCCCTTCAAACCAAGTCAAACTTATATATATACTTAATAAATCCATGTCACAATTATTGCAAATCATCACAAAGTACAATTTCACATATATAAAAATCAAAGCCTCCTCGCTTTTACTTGTCAAACTAAACAACCTTCTCTAGTGTTACACAAATGTTACCATAATCTTTCCTACATACAATCCCCAATCAATTTTCACAATATTTCAAATAATACATACCATCAAACTTCTCACCAAAAAATGCGAAAAAAAAAAAAACCATTATACAACATCACTTTGAACACTCGTTAAGACAACTTTAATCAACCACAATTAACAATATCAGTCAACCTTATTATCATCATCAAAATCAAATATCCCTCACTTCGAACTCGTTTCGATTCTTAACAACGATATCGTACATGTGCATGGATTTGAACTTGTTGAAATCTCTAGGGAGGGAGATAAGATGAACTGTGGACCTCTTATGGAACTGAAGAAGTTCAGGATCATCATAGTACCTCTCCCAACCAAGAGAAGATAGCTTTCTTTCTAGGACAGAATATGATGTAATGACATCATTGGATGGTACATGGATTAGCATTTTCTTGCCATGGCAATCTCCAGCATTCTCCACGAGCCGAACGACGCCGTTTTTGAACACCCAAACGCCAGACATTATTAGGGTTTTTTCAAGCTTTTGAGATAATGAAAAGGATGAGAATTTAATATGATGAAAATATTTTGTAAAGGTGGTGAATTCTTAAGCAACTAGGTGGTTGATATGGACATATATATAGTGAAAATGTGCTGTGGAATTTGCTTTTTATTTTTTCCTTTCTACAAAATAAATTGTGAATTTAATGTAATATGGGATGGGGTATGGTGGACATATGTAAGCAAGCAAACAAGCTATATATAGTATTAAATTGATCTTGTTCTTTATATTGTAGAACTAGGTTCTTTCTTTTTAAATAAAAAGTACTTGCTTTAGATCAGATTGAAAGAATAAGTATTTTATTTAGATATTTTCCATTGTGAATAAAGGCTATTAGACAATTTAATAGATATGATTTTTGTCTTAATGGGTACTCAAGAACCTTCCCTATATCAATATTATTCTGAAAAATTAGTGTAATATTCCACTAATATTGTAACATCTTTTTGAAATGAATCTATTCCAACTAATGAATTCTTAATTTCAAGAAATGCAGTTTGAGCAAACAAATATACTTATCGAGAGAATCTATCTCATTTTTGTTTATACCCATTACACTATTACTTTATACATATTTTGGAGGGTGGGTGGGGGAGGGGGGTAGTGAACCAGAGTACCATGTTATGAGATAGGAAAAATTGTAACTGATCATAAGACAAAAAATAAAAATAAAAAAAATTCATGCAAATGTAAATCTTTCATGCATGGGATATGAGTGTGACAAAAGCTGTAAGCAGTCAAAATCAAACTCATGAGAGACAAATGGAGAACTCTCTTGCCCCATACTTTGTGGATAAGATAAGAAGTAAAAGAAAGAAGAGAAAATATTTACAATTCCCTCATGAAATATAAGGCAATATGTATTTTAGCCCCATTGGATAGTATAGCAAGAATCTTCGGTCCCGAACATTACAATTTTACACATTTCGTCGCATAATGTAAAAATAATGATACATTTGGTGCACACAGTTAGTTTTTGGACAAAATTGGCAGTGTGATTGTCACAAGGCTGCTAATTATACTGATTTGATGACAAAATTCATGTAGAAGGCATGTCATTCATTTGGTGGAAAACAAGTGTAAAAAAATGTCTTCAAGTTTTAATGTGCCATTCCCATCATTTTTTTGTCACAAAATTAGCGAATTCATACCTCATGTGACACTCTCATGGCCAATTTCATCTTGAGACTAGTAATACAGACCAAATTAAACGTATAATAAATTTTAAATTATGGAATCTAATGTAAATCATTGAAGTCTTAATGTGTCTTTCCCATTGTTTTTTTGCCCCAAAATCAGCGAAATTACACGTATGTGAATGTCACATGGCCAATTTCATCTAGAGACCAATAATATGGACCAAATTGATTGTATAATAATTTTTAAATTATGCGATCTAATGTAGAAATTGTCTTCTTTAAAGCCTTAATATGCCTTTCCCATCGTTTAATTACCACAAAATCAGCAAAATTACACATCACATCACTCATATGACACTACAAAAAATTAAGCCATAAGTGACAAAATGGCAAGTGGCAATTTTAAAATTGTCACTAATTATAAAGTTATAGTGACAAGAATTTTTGCTTTGTCACAAAATTAAGTTTGAGATGTTTCATAATGACAAAATTTGTATAGAAATTGTCACTTTTGATAATTAATGACAAGAAATTTGTTGTCACTATTGACAATTAGTGATACACTTATAGTAGCAACTTATTGACAACAATTATAGTTGTCACTTTATTTGTGTTGTCACTTGTCATTATACATGTGTCACTAATGATCAACAGTGACAACTTTAAAGAAACTCTTGTCACTAAAAATTTTTATTGTGACAAAATGAAAATTATTGTCACTCATTATGTATATCTAATGACAATTTTGACATTGTCACTTCAAATTTTGTCAATAATATTACTTTTTGTTGTAGTGTGACCAATTTCATCTTGAGACTAATAATATGGATCAAATGTAGAATAATTTTTAAATTATGCTATTAATGTAAAAAATGTCTTCCTTGAAGTTTTAATGTACTTTCCCCGTCGTTTAATTGCCACAAAATCAGCGAAATTACACTTCATGTGACAGGCACATGACCAGTTCATCTTGAAAGCAATGATATGGATCAATTGTATAATAATTTTTAAATTATGCGATTAATGTAAAAAAGTGTCTTTCTTGAAGTTTTAATGTGCCTTTCCCATCGTTTTTTTGCCACAAAATCGCAAAATTACACCTGACACTAGGTCAATTTCATCTTAAAACTAACAATATTGATCAAATGTATAATAATATTTAAATTATGCGATTAAATGTGCATAGTCTATAAAATTTGGCATAAAAAAGTAATCAACTCTTTATTTTATTTATTTTGAACCTAATTAACTCTTTAATCAATGGACCAGAAATGGAATGTTGCCTGAAATAGAACCATTTTGTCCATTTTATTCAAACTTATTTTAATTATATTTTTGTCTGTATATATACTTGATACACTGAGAAGATCAACACTGAGAAGGAGAGGGAAGTGTCACAGCAGCCCATTTCAAGAAAGGAATGGGCGTGAGTGATTTTTGAAAGCAATAGACACGTGTTGATAAGTCCCTTATCTTCATAAAGTCAAATGCTCTCAAAGATATTATCAATATTCAATTATTAAATTGAATTATATGAAGAGACTGTGAGAAAATCCAACTGAAATTAAGAAGATTTATTGTACAGCTTTTGCAGCACGTTTTTCCTTTTGGATTTTCCCATGAATTCTGGCTTAAAATATTATACTACATGGATACAACGACTTCCAGAGATTACCCATTGCTTATTGTTTGTTTGCACGTCTCCATACACATACATATTGGTTATTTTCATGACATTGCGTGATAAATATATTGGGAAAATTTCACTTTTAATCTCTTTGAAGTATGATCAAAATACTTTTAATCTCATAAATTTAGTTTTTACACTTTTGGTCATAATAAAATTGAAGTTTAATCAAAATGCTTTTAATCTCATAAATTTAGTTTTTACACTTTCGGTCATAACGAAGTGAAAAACAGACACTTTTGGTCCCGTTCGTCAAATTCTGAATGGAAAAGGGCTTGTAAAATACAAAAAAATAAATTCAAAAATAAAATTCAAAATAAAAGAAAAAATGTGGAAATTAAAGGTCGGCTCGGCTTCTCTCCACAGGATGACGAAGCTATCCCTTACAACATCTCCGTCATTTCGAGATCTTGGGGATGCTACCTTCTCCAGAAGTCGAGGCGCCGGCGTAAGTCATGCGACGCGATGAAGAAGTAGACATATTTCCCCCTTTTTTTTTAAATTTAATAATTATTTTTGATTTTTTGAATTTAATTTTGAATTATGTTTATGAGATTTAATGGTGCGTGACTCACACATGCTCTTTTCCATCCAAAATTTGATGGACAGTACCAAAAAAGTCAATTTTTTTTATTCTAATGGGACCTTGAGTGTAAAAAAAAAAAGAAAATCCTATATGACCAAAAGTGTTTTGGTCGAACTCCAATGAGACCAACAATGAGTTTTTCCCTAAATATAACACACTCTTCGTAATTAACATGAACTAGAATATTCGGAGTTGGATAGATTACCTTATCTTCTAAAATGAAGTTGTAAATAGTTTCTTGTGATGAACTTATGATTTTTCCTTACATCTTGGATAAGATCTTTTATCGACTAAATTGGCTGTTGGGAGTTTCAGGATTCTAAATTCCAATATCGCAATAACTATGAGTTTATCATATAAATGATTTTAGATGACTCCATATTTAAAGGATGAAAATGTTAGGAATCAACGTGCATGAACGAATTTTAAAGTAAGAATCAAAGCAAGAAAATAAGACAACAGATTTACGTGGTTCGGCAATTTGCCTACGTCCACCAGAGTTTTCAGTTCTTCCACTATGAGAGAAGTTTACCGGTACAAAATACACACTTGAGTTTATAGACAAACTCAAGAAAATCACTCTTGTACAACCACTCTCAAAGTTATATAGAACACTACTCTCCCATCCCCCTTTGTATTGCCTCGAGAGAAAAACCCCACAAGTGTTTTCCGTGTAGCACAATTTGTATCTACCACAAATTGCTTTCCCTAGTATACACTACATTTTTCCTAGTATATACTACACTACGCACACTTTGCTCTCTATGTTTTCTCTCAATTTGGGATACATGAAGTGAAGGAAATTCACTCCTATTTATAGGAGTAATTCCACCTACCAAAACTCCTTTTGGTTTCACCTACCAAACAACTCTTGGTTCCACCTACCAAACAACTTTTGGTTTCACCTACCAAAACTATTCCTTTTGATAATTTAATTTGTCTCCACATTTATATCCCATCAGAAAATCTTCTGAAAGTATCTCAAACTATTGGATTGCGACTCTTGCATCGCCTTGCTTCACGGAAAGTGAGGAGATATATGCATTTGTATTGCTAACAACCAACAATTCATGTCAAAGCATAAACTATAATAGAGATAGGGACAAAGGTTTTTCATTTGAAAATCTTGGACACACAATGAAAATATAGTTTATTCGTGTTTGACTTACGCTGTAAGTCTATAATCTCCAGCTAGCAAATTACAAGAAAGCTGAAAAAAGAGAAAAAGATCTAGCAAAATATCCCAATATATCAGCAGTACTCAGTAGTTGGAGGGCCATTTTTTCCTTTTTCCTTTTTCCATTTATATCTACTATCGTAGCAACTTCTTGAAGAAATAAAAGATGACAAGAAAGCTGCCTATTTATGTAGAGGCAATTCACATGTTGCCCTGTATTAGTTTGGCATTTTCCCTTCTAAGGAAAATTTTTATTTCTTCAAAACATAAATGATTCGGGGTCATTCTACAGTGAATATTTGAGTGTAATAAATCGTTTTAAACTTCAATCACTTTTTATTATTCGATTATGATGGAGTGTTTAATTTTATCAATAACCTTTATCATATTGACATTTATTATTGAATCGTCTCTGTTACACCGAGTCGGATATGAAATTATTCATAATTCACTTCTTTGGAGAATTCTAGAACTGAATTAAAGACTAATGCTTCTTTAAATTTAGTGGTTTAAATGAACCATTAGTGAAAGGACAATTGGCATCACCCCGCGTGCTGTTACTGAAAGGAAGTTTCTTGAATCTCATTCCTCTTAATAGTGACCTAAAGTCTTTTCTTTTCACTCTAAAAGGCTTCTTATCAAATCATATAGTTTCTTTTTTTCTCTTTGATAGATCAAAAATCATATCCCTTGTTTGATTGCTACATTGTCAGAACCAATCAATAACACTACTTAACGTGTCTTCGCCTCCCTCACTCCCATGATTTTTATGTCCCTTTACTAATAAATGCATTAACATTTAAATTGAGGTGATATTCTTGTGACCTTCAAGAATTAAGAGTATTTAAACACTTATAATAATATAATATAATTATTTATGTGGTGAAATTTACATGAATTTTTTTTTCTACCGCGATTATATATGTTTGTGTTTGAAGTTCTGAGTTCTAATTACTAGGAAATCTAGAATGATTTACACGAGATTTTGAATTTTGAAATTTTTCAGAGGACAGTATAATTGTTTTTTTTTTGTTTTTTACGAAACAAATGAATGCTCTCACTTATTTTCTATAGTGTCTAGTAAGAAAATTAATTGAATTAACGAGAACCAAGTGACTCAAAGAACAGGAGAGGGAGGGGAAGTAAAGACTTCATCT
Organism: Buddleja alternifolia; assembly: GCA_019426215.1. NCBI lineage: Eukaryota > Viridiplantae > Streptophyta > Magnoliopsida > Lamiales > Scrophulariaceae > Buddleja > Buddleja alternifolia. The sequence goes on from CM033403.1 coordinate 27,982,473, forward strand.
ACACTTCAATTAGGGCGACATGACATTTTCCATTTGAAAATCATCATGTGTGGATTATAGTTCTCATACCAAGTTAAAATGTTTAAACTAAAAATAATTAATTTAACATAACACTTTATGTAACAAAAAGAACACTATATCTTTAAATTTCATCATCGACTAATCAATTATAATAAAACTTATAAAAAACAATACTCCTACTATTTCATTGTGTTGAACTTGACAAAAAAGAACACCATATCTCAGAATCTCATCATCAACTAATCAATTATAATAAAACTTTTTAAAAAAATAGGAATTGATATTTGCACTCCTAACTTTGATAATGACACTTCAATATTCTTTTTGTGTTGAACAATTAACAAAAATGCCCTTACATTTTTAGAACACAATTTATATCAATTATGAAATAAAATATACTCTCTATATACTATTCTTTCTTTTTAACTTAATAATCTTATATTTCACTATGTTAGAATTTTCATTCTTTCTTTTTGTTAAATTCTTTCAACCTATTTACTTAATATTATACATACATAGTTAAGTAATTAATATATCTATGAAGTAATTACGAATACCAAAAAAAAGAAAAAAAGTAATTACCAAAATTACATTATAACATTAATAAGTTGATAATCATGACGAGTTTAGAAAAATTAAAAATAAAACAAAGAATAAAGTTCATTTATTATTGCTTATTATCTTAGACTGGGCATGGAACCAGCTTAATAGAGTTCCAATTTTTTGACGGCTCGAGCTCGAGCCCAAATATAAATGCTTGCATGCTTGCCAAGTCAATAAATAAATAATAATAATAAATAATAGTTTATTAAATTGTTAATAAATAAATATTTTATTATTATTTTGTATCACTACTACAAAAAACGCCTATTACAGCAATTTTGTTTACCTATTACAGTGGTTTTTAACCGTTGTAATAGGCACCGCTGTAATAGGGTTTAGGCCTACTACAGGTTTTTTTTTTACCTATTACAGCGGTTTTTAACCGTTGTAATAGGCACAACTGTAATAGGGTTTAGGCCTATTACAGTGGTTAAAAACTGCTGTAATAGGGTATTATTTATTTTTCCTTTCTCGTTTGTAACCTCCCTGTATAAGATCAAAATTTAACAAACCAAAACAACAAACCAACATAGTACAACAGAAATAACAAAAATCCAAAACTTCAATATAACCAATAACCAATTCTTTCCTCCAACAACAAAATTTTATAATCTCCAAAAAATGATCACGTGTTTACAATCAACTAATTAAATTAATCACAATTTACATCCAATAAATCAAATCACAATTTACAACAAGTCACAATTTACAACATACCATACCTCATTTCTAAGCGCATTCGAAAATGTATTGTGCCAATTGGCTACGTACTTCTTCAATTTGCACTTGAGAGTAGAAAGAGAATCGACAATCATGAAAGTACTGCAAGATAGAGATTGCAAACCCAAAATCACGAAACATAACAATACTTAAAGGGAAAAACAAGGAAACCCTAAAATAATATGAAAAATTACGAAAATGTCCCTGAAACTAATAAAACGGAAATTTGTGGCCTTAAACGATTTCAAATGGCTAAAATCACGAATTTTTTTTTTCGTGTTTTTGCCTACATCACCCACACATACACAAATATACATACACCCACACATAAAGAAATACATACACCCACACATAAAGAAATACATACACCCACACATACACAAATATACATACACCCACACATACACAAATACGTACACCCACACATACACAAATATACACACCCACATACACACACCCACACATACACAAACACATATGCACCCACACATACACAAATATATATACACCTATACATACACAAATATACATACACCTACACATACACAAATATACATACACTCATTGCGTTTCAACCTATACATATATATGTAAATATATATCCTTTTATGTGTGTAGTGAGAGAGAAAAATGGTGGAGGAAGGGGGAGGGAGAGAGAGAGAGAGAGAGAGAGAGAGAGAGAGAGAGACGGAGGGTACGAGAAGAGAGTTGTGCAGGTGGTGTTCGGAAGCGGCGGGCAGCAGGTGGAAGTTTTGAGAGTGAGAGAGAGAAAGACTAACAGAGAGAGAGAGAAGCGGGAAGACCTATAAAAGGATTTAAGATTTTTAGTTTGGCCTATTACAGCGGTTCTTATGTGAACCACTATAATAGGATACACCTATTACAACGGTTCACATAAGAACCGCTGTAATAAGTTACACCTATTACGGCGGTTCACTTTAGAACGCTGTAATAGGTGCCCTATATAGCGGTTCACCCATGAACCGCTGTAATAGGTACGTCCATTACATAGGTTTTACCAGAACCGCTGTAATAGGTCTGCGCTGTAATAGGCCTGCGCTGTAATAGTGTATTTTTATAGTAGTGTATATTCATTTGCAATCCTGTAAGCAGAAATATTTGCGATCAAGCTCTAATAAGCACGTTTGACTCAGTGCCTACCCCCTAAAATAATATGATTGTCAACTTATGCGAATTGCTTTAATTTAATAATCTTACAGTCTATTGATTTATTTTTATTTAATTGTATTTTCAAAACATCAACTCTACATCATGATTGTCAACTTATATTATAATTTAACTTTGGTTACTTCATATATATATTTTTATTAATGAACTACGTATGTATAATATTAAGTAAAACGTAGAAGAAATGCAACAAAAATAAAGAATAAAGTGCTACTATAGTAAATAGTGGATTATAGGATAAAAAAAAGAAGAATAGTATATGGAGAGTATATTTTGTTTCACAAATTAATGCAAATTGTGTTTTAAAATGATAAGGTCATTTTGGTCCATTACTCGAAATAAAAAAAAGATTGGAGTGTCATTATCAAATTTAGGAGTGCAAATATCAATTCCCATTGTGTTTAAATATTATATACATGTAGTATCAGCAAGACAACTTCAGCCCACACAAACACAAGATTTTCATTGGAATATTGTACACAATTTACAAGAAACCTCAATAACAATAACAACAAGTGAATTCACACAACAACCCTTTGTACATTTTTAGACCAGAAATTCACACAACAAAAGAGGAAAAAAAAAAAAAAACACTGAACTCAAAAAACCCTTAAAAAAAACAAAAAACAGACAGATCACATGTCTCTAACTTCGAATTCGCCGCGATTCTTGACGACGATATCGTACATATGAATGGACTTGAACTTGTTGAAATCTCTAGGGAGGGAAATAAGATGAACTGTGGACCTCTTATGGAATTGAAGAAGCTCAGGATCATCATAGTACCTCTCCCAACCAAGAGAGAACAATATTCTCTCCAAAACTGAATATGATGTAATGACTTCACTGGAGGGCACGTGGACTAGAAGCTTCCGGCGGGGACAGTCACCGGGGTTCTCGACTAGCCGGACGACGCCGTTGTTGAACACCCACACACCAGACATTATTATGTATATGTGTGTTAACTTCAAAGAGAGATGGAATTAAGATTTTGTTGAATTATATTTTTTGTTGGCTCTCTTTTGGTTGTGGAGATGAAAGCTATGGGGTGCATGAGTTTATATAGGAGATGCTAGATGCTTGGTTACATGATGTTAATGTGAAGTAATAGAAGTTTGGATTGAGGCATGTCTGGGAGGCAAAGGTGTGGCTAAAGTATGGGCTATAGGCAGTAGGGACAAGACCAAAGATTCATTGCGGGCCCAATGTGTTATTCTATAGAATGGGTGCGATGATATTAATCACCGTTGAATGCAAGAGGAGTTGAGAAAACTATCCGTGCTACTACGAATTTATGATCTAGTGGATCGAGAGTGTTGTACTTAATCCACCGTATAAAATGACTCGGTTATATTAGATAAAATATTTTAATTACTTAGTCGAACTCAAGTAATACATTTATATGAGCTAGTTAAGATAAATTTAAGTGTCGTACTTGTCAAGAGATGAGTTTTTTTGTCATAAAAAAAAATATATATACATTTTTTTTTTGTTTTTTTTTTGTCAATACATATGCTGTTTTTAGCATACTTTAAACACTTAATTAGTTCAAGAGACTTGCAGATGATGCCTAGCCCTACTGGCAAAGCTGATGCCCCAAGATATTAGAGATCTTGGGTTCTACTCCCACCGATAGCGTGTGGGTCTTTCTCTACTTTATTGATAGTTGTTAGCTGTTGTAATTTAGTATTAGTGTTATATGCTGATTGATGATTCATATCCATGATGTAATTGATACATTTAACCGATTATCTCAAAAAAAAAAAAAAGTTCAAGAGACTTAACTGATTTTGTAAGAATCGGTTTATGGGAATTTACAGGCAGAAAAAGTCTAGCTCAGACTGAATTTAACCGAGCCTAATCTAATTATTGTGTGATGAGAGTTCATTTGTCATATACTTGTACAGTTCGAAAAAATATTCAATTATGAGACAAGTTTCATAATTTAGAAACTTGCTTTGTGATTGTTTAGGCGTAGCTAAATTGAATTCGGACATGTATATATGAAACATTATTGCTTTAGACTTTAGAGGGTACTGTTCACATGGGCGTATAAATTTCTTGTTTTTCTAGAAAAAACAATATTGAGATCGGATTGAGAAGAATCCAACTTCTTTATACGATTCTTTATAAAACCCCACCCCCATATGTGGGAATCTTAATTTGTAACATATTTGAAAATCCTTATCAGACTTTTCGAAGAAAAATGCAAAAGTGAAAATGACTCATTCATTGCATTGCAAGAATTGTGATTCAAACTGGTATCTTCTCATTAAAAAAGAAAAAAGAAATCCACATATATTCGTGTCTTTAAAATTTTTGTCGAAAAATATGATTTGATTTGTTTAAGGTTGCCATCGCGAAATCTCACAGGAAAAACATTAATCCATGCATCATGGGTGCTTTGTGAGTAATTTAATTTTTTTAAGCACCTTGCATGAATCAAGTATATGTACACCTCAGTTACATATTTCTATCTCGTAAGTAACACATGTTACTTATATATCATGATAAATTTTAGGGGTAAGGATAATATACTATCCAAACTTTTCGCGTCATTACACTTATTTATATAATTTTTTTTATTTTGCACTTTCTTATCTATATTACACTGGTCTGTACACAAGTTTATCCAAACTTTTCTTGTTTTTACACTTTCTTATCTGAACTGCACGGGTTTTTACAAAATATATACTTTTAGCACTTTTTGACGAAATATTAACTAGAATTTCATTACATATATCGCATGTGACCCTTTTAAGGGTAAAAATGACATTTTATGGCCTTTGTAATTCACTATTTCTACAATTTTATGTTGAAATGACATTTTGAATAGTATAAATCAAAATAGTGAAATCACAAAAAAATATAGTTTCAATTGAAGATGTCATTTCTACACTTAAAAGGGGTCACATGTGATGTATGTGATAGAATTCCGACGGAATATTCTGCCTATTCCGTCGAAAAATGCTAAAATATAAACTTTTGTAAAAACCAGTGTAGTTCATATAAATAAGTGGAAAAAAAGTTTATATTAAAAAGTGCAAAAATGGAAAAAGTTTGGATGTGTTACTGTCTTTACTCCCAAAATTTAACCTTATAAGCAGTAAATGATGTGGATGAAAATTAGCTATTGGGCCAAGCTGACATATTGAAGACTTAATGAGCTAAAGCCCTACGAAGAGTTGGACTAAGGGATGCACAAGTAAAGCCTGATTGGGCCTGCAGAGGCGAGGCTGAACTGTAAGAAGCAAATGGAAGACAAGATCCCATCAATTAGCAAACTTACCATAGCAAAGCGATGATATCAAGCTGATTTGGGCTTGAATCTAGCAAGATCCGGCTGGATCCAGGGGCTCCAATTTCTCCTGATTAGCTGTTGCTACCATGTGTACAAAATGAAGGATGATATCTTTATTCCAACTACCATAGTTCGTCAAGATCATCAAAGCTTGTATAAATACTTGTATTGAATGATGAATAAAATAACTTTTACTTTTCTAAGCAATTACTTTCTTATTTTATCTATCATTTACATGTTATATTCTCAATATTTTCGTATAGTATAACATAAATTTATTGGTGTGAATCAAAGATATAGATCAATACTCATTATGTAAAGATCCGGGGGTGTTTAATTTGATTATTCTTATTTAAAAAATTCTATAAACTATTACATTTTATAAAATATATTTGGAGTTTATAAAATAATTAGTTTTTCTTTAAAAATGCATTCTTGTAAGTATTTGAATATTGTACAATATAATCATAGAGCTTAAAAGATGTCAACAATGTCACGTTACATAATATGATCAAAGCAAAGATGATTGATGAGATTTTGTGGAATAAGTTGAGGAGCTTATTAGATTTTTCTATAAATGTTTATCAAATACTTTAAAACATTTTATAAGCTCTCAAACATCAAATAAGATATTTAAGGAGCTTATATAGTACTCATCAGAACACCCTCTTAATTACTATTACAATTTACAACTAGAGTACTCCTCAAAAGCCTCAAAATGCTTAATCAATCAACTATGTTATAATTGTTAGAAAATTTCATGTTAGATATTTGGATGATGACAAGATAGGCTTTATGTTAGACCCCAAAGATTATGTAATAAGAATATGTAGAAGCGTCTAAAAGTTATCGAGTTAAAATTTTATTTAAGGCTTTTTATCTTTATAGTTTTTAAACTAGTATCTAAAGGCTTGAGCATTGATAAATTTCTAGGTGAGTCCATATGTGGAATATATTAGTTATACAGCTGGAAATTTCAACTTGTATTTTATAGTCTTTTCTGTAAATAAAGCCCCTTGAGTTAGTTACAACTAACTGATATAAAAGGGAGCTGAGAGAGGCGGTTTCAACAGAATTACAATAGAGAGACTGAGAGCCAGATAGATTTGAAATCAGAGAGAGAAACTCCAGGTCTCACACACAAAGAGAGTCTCTGTACATTGTAATTTTAATTTGCAAATTGAATAAGTTGATCTAAGTTTTGCACGTGGATGTAGATCAATTACACATTGTAGCTGATTGAACCATGTTAATTCTTTGTCTTTATCTTGTATCCAATTCTTGATTGATTCTGATTAATTTTCACAACAATTGGTCAGGTGAACGTGGATTCCGAATTTGTGATCTTCAGATTGAATACCATTGGCGTCTGCAAAATTCGAAGTTGAGAAATTCACAGGCTCAAATGATTTTGGCTTATGGAGAGTGAAGATGAAAGCCCTATTAGTTCATCAAGGTCTCGCAAAAACATTGAAGGAGGAAAACAACTACCAGAAGCCATGAAAGATCAAGAAAAGAGAATCATTCTGGAAAAGGCTCACAGTGCAATAATTCTGAGCCTTGGAGATAAAGTTCTAAGACAAGTATCGAAGGAAAACTCAGCTACAGGTAACTGGGAAAAACTTGAAAAACTTTATATGACTAAGTCTTTGGTTAATAGGCTGTATTTGAAACAAGCCTTATATTCATTTAAAATGTTTGAAGAGAAACCTGTAGTTGAGTAGTTAGATCAATTCAATAAGTTGATTCTTGATCTTGAGCATATTGATGTAAAAATATAAGATGAGGATCAATTACTATTAAGTTCACTTCCTAAAAGTTATTCATGTTTTAAAGAAACACTCCTGTATGGCACAGAATCATTGAGATTGGATGAAGTTCAGTCTACCCTAAATTCAAGAGAATTGAATAATAACAATGATGATAAAAGTCAATCCCATGCTGAAGGGTTGAATGTAAGGGGTAGGACTGAGAGAATGGAATTCAAGAAGAAAGATTCTCATTCAAGATCAAAATCAAGGGCAAAAAAGAAACACTATCACTGTCATAAGGAAAGGCACATAAAGAGATTTTGCCCTGAAAGACAACAGAGAAAAAATGATGAAAGGAAAGAAAAAGCTGATGTAGCTATATCAGAAGATGGATATGATTCAGCAGATGTACTTACAGTTTCTAATGAAAATACAGAAAAGGAATGGATCATTGACTGTGGTTGTACCTTTCACATAATACCTAATAAGGACTTATTTGAGGAAATTGAGTTCCGAAATGGAGGAAAAGTCTTATTAGGCAACAACAAATCATGTAATGTACAGGGAATTGGTTTAATAAGAATAAAGATGTATGATGGTATTAAAAAGGTTCTAAGTAAGGTAAGATATATTCCAGAGTTAAAGAGAAATTTAATTTCTCTTGGTACGCTTGATGAAACAGGATATGTGATTAACTAGAGGCAGGAAACCTGAGAGTTTTGAAGGGATCACTTGTTATAATGAAAGGGATCAGAAGGCATGGGATTTACACTTTGTTAGGCAGTACAATCATTGGACAAATGACAAACTCTACAGAAGCTAAAGTGGATAAAACAACCCTATGGCACAAAAGGTTGGGACATGTGAGTGAAAGGGGATTAGTTGAGTTATCTAAACAAGGCTTGCTAACTGGAGATAAGGTAAACCACTTAAAGTTCTGTGAAACATGTGTGTATGGATAGACTTATAGAGTAAAATTCAGCATTGGACATAAACATACAAAGGGTATATTGGATTATATACACTCTGATCTTTGGGGACCATCCAGGCCACAATCTCACTCTGGTACCAGATTTTTTATGTCAATAGTGGATGATTACTCTAGAAAATATGGGTAAGCATACTGAAAACTAAGAGTGAAGCTTTTGACAAGTTCAAACAGTGGACAATTTTATTAGAAAACCAAACTGGAAAAAGAGTTAAGAGGTTGAGAACTTATAATTGTTTGGAATATTGCTCTGATGAAATTGAGAAATTTTGCAAAACTGAAGGAATTGCAAGGCATAAAACAGTTCCTGGAACCCCACAACAAAATGTTCTTGCAGAGAGGTTTAACAAAACACTTCTTGAAAGAACAAGGTGTTTGTTGATAAGTGCTGGTTTGCTAAAAGCTTTCTGGGTTGAAACAGTGAGTATAGCTTCTTACTTAATAAATAGAAGTCCATTTACAACAATTTACTTCAAAACACCTGAGGAAATCTGGTCAGGACATCCTCCTGATTTGACTAGATTGAAGGTTTTTGGTTGTATAGCTTATGCTCATGTCAAACAAGATAAGTTAGAACTTAGGGCTCTTTAGTGCATTTTATTGGGATATCATGAAGGTACAAAAGGCTATAAGCTATGGTGTTTGGAGCCTGGTGTTAGAAAATGCATAATTAGTAGAGATGTTTTTAATGAACATCTTATGGGAAATATGATAAATAGAAAAGATTCATCTCAGACAGAACTTGAAGTCAATAATGAAAGTGGAAATAATAGATTTCAGATTGAGGTGGAGAAAAGAGAGTCAAGCACAGAAAACTATGAAACTAATCAAATAGATGTGGATGAGAATCAGGATGTTGAAGAAAATGAACATACTGATTCTCATGACTATTATCTTACAAGAGATAGAGTGAAAAGAACAATTAAGCCTTCTCAAAGGTTTGGTTATGCTGATATGATAGATTTTGCTCTAAGTGTAGTAGAAAAAATAGTAATTGATAAACCAAGGTCATATAATGAAGCTGTAAAAGGTAAAGAAAAACAGAAATGGTTACAGGCAATGCAAGATGAGATGAAATCTCCGTATAAGAACAACACTTGGAAGCTTGTTAATAAACCTAAGAATCAGAAGGTTGTAAGTTGTAAATGGGTGTTCAAGAAGAAACAAGAAGCTAAAAATGTGAGGTTTAAAGCAAGGTTGGTTGCAAGAGGATTTACTCAAGTGGAAGGGATTGATTATAATGAGATATTCTCACTTGTGGTAAAGCATAGTTCAATATAATTGATTCTTGCTTTGGTAGTTAAATATGATTTGGAATTTGATCAGTTAGATGTTAAGACAACTATTCTATATGGGGAACTTGAAGAAACCATATATATGACACAACGAGAAGGGTTTGAGGTAAAGGGAAAGGAATCTCAGGTTTGTTTGCTTCAAAGGTCTTTGTATGTTTTGAAGCAATCTCCAAGACAATGGAATAAGATATTTGATTAGTTTATGAAGAAACATCATTTTGAACAAAGTAAATTTGACTCATGTGTGTATATCAAAAGGTTTTCTGGGAATCAGATGATTTACCTCTTGTTGTATGTAGATGACATACTAATTGCTTGCAAAGATAAAACTGAAGTTCAAAAGTTGAAAGAAGCATTGAATGGTGAGTTTGAAATGAAAGATCTTGGTTATGCAAAGAAAATGCTTGGGATGGAAAACAGAGGAAGTTGTTTTTGACACAAAAGGACTATCTAGTTAAGATATTGAAAAGGTTTGGTATGGAGAAGACAAAATCAGTGGCAACTCCTATCACATCTCAATTCAAGCTATCAGCTTCAAAGGAAGAAGAGATTGAAAGAGACAAAGAATACATGAAAAATATCCATTATTCAAATATAGTGGGATCACTTATGTAAGAAATGGTTTGCACAAGACCAGATGTGTCATATGCAATTAGTCTTGTAAGCAGATTTATTTTTAATCCTAATAGAAGTCATTGGCATGCTTTTAAGTGGATCCTTAGATATGTTCAAGGCACTGTTAGTAGAGGATTAGTGTTTGGAAATGAAGCAGAAGCTGAAAATTTGGAAAGTACAGTAACTTTGGTTATGTTGATTCAGATTTTGCAGGATGTGTTGATATAAAAAGGTCATTGACAGGGTTTGTGTTTATTGTGTTTGGAGGCTCTGTTAGTTGGAAAGCTACTTTACAGAAAGTGGTAGCTTTATCTTCAACAGAAGCTGAATATATAGCTCTTGCAGCAGCTATAAAGGAAGCTTTATGGCTTGGAAATTTTGTACAAGAGTTGAATATTATTCAAGGCCAAGTTACGATTTTCTGTGATAATCAAGGAGCTTTGCACCTGTCAAAGAATAATATATTTCATGAAAGAACAAAACATATTGATGTCAGATTATATTTTGTTAGAGATGTTGTTGCTTCAGGATCAATGAGAGTGAAGAAGGTGAAGACTGAAGATAATCCGAGAGTGAAGAAGGTGAAAACTGAAGATAATCCAGCTGACATGATCTCTAAACCAATTTCAAGCAAGAAGTTTGGTTACTGCTTGGAGTTGATTAGTGTCCAAGATATTTGAGCCTCTTCTGAGGCTGTGTGTTTTTGCATTCCAAGTGAGCTATATAACTAAGGTGGAGATTTGTGGAATATATTAGTTATACAACTAGAAATATCAACTTGTATTTTGTAGTCTTTTATGTAAATAAAGCCTCTCGAGTTAGTTACAACTAACTGATATAAAAGGGAGCTGAGAGAGGCGGTTTAAACAGAATTACAATAGAGAGATTTGAGAGCTAGATAGAGTTGAAATCAGAGAGAGAGAGAGAGACTCTAAGTTTCACACACAAAGAGAGTCTCTGTATACTGTAATTGTAATTTGCAAATTGAATAAGTTGATCTAGGTTTTGCAGGTGGATGTAGATCAGTTACACATTGTAGCTGATTGAACCATATTAATTCTTTGTCTTTATCTTGTATTCAATTCTTGATTGATTCTGATTAATTTTCACAACACTATATATAATTTATGTTATATTTTGAAATAGCAATATGCATGTCATGATTAAGTATCTATGCTACCTACGTGTATCTAGACATTGTTACTTTACATGATTACGAACAATAGTAAATAAAGTAGGGTGATTTTATGAAAAGAATAATTACAAATCCTACTTTATAAATAAGGGTACTTTTGTAATTTAATGAGATTGAGTGTTCCTTCGATCTTTTTTTTGAAAAAGACAAGTAGATAATCAACTATATTTCTCGAAACATGGGCAATGTCCCATTTTCCAAAAACACCATAAGCGTAAAATGCATTCTACCCCATCAATTTATGGATGAAATGAGTAATGATATTGATCGAGATCATACCGTACACCCTGTCTCAATACGAAATCAAGCAAATAATATAGTAGTAAGTAAGTATAATCTCCACAAGGAAGGTTGAAAAGTACCAAACTAAGCCTATCGATAATCAGAGATTAAGAATTTAAACTAATAAAAATGAAATAAATAAAATGATAAATCCATTAACCAATAGCCTAGGCATTAAGATTTCATCAAGGTATTTCTATAGATTTATGACTTTCAATAGGTTGTCATTCTTGCCTTCGCTAAAGACCCGATTTTCCTTAATCACACGAATACTCTCCCGAGATCTCCATGAGTACCCAACTAGATTCATTCCCGTCACTCCCACGATCAACAACTAATCTAGATGAATCCATTAACTGCTATGAAAATTGTTTGACTAGTCTCATGCAAAGTTACTAATATCCCTATTAAGCAATTTAAACATGTCTAACATATCTAAACAAATAATTTAATTCACCTCTCAATTCTTCTTAATCTATCTTAAATTATATAATTGGTGATCAAACAATTACAAGCATTAAACACTCAATGATAGATTACAAAACAAGAAAAAACCTAAATAATATCAACAATCCATATACATACACAAGATTACATCTTAAACCTTAGAAATTAAATTAGCCAAGCATAATTATCATAGAAAAAGAAATATATTCAATAAAAGTAAAAATACTCATGTTCAGCAATGGAAGAATAGACAAAATACAACTTGAAGATGAAAAATCTGCAAAAGTCAAGAAATCTCGTATTTTGATTAACAAAGATTCAAGAAAATTCTCCTCTCTTCTCCCAAACTTCTCACTTAACAATATGACTCTAATCTTTCTTCTCTATCCTCTATCACGTTTTTTCCTTTCCCTACAGCCTAATAAGGAGTCTTAGAGGGTGTTTGACTAAGTTTATCCAAAACATCATATAAGCTCTTATATCTTAAAAGATATTTTAGGAGCTTATAAGAAGTAACATTTTATAAGATGTTTAAAAAAATGTGGGATTGGGTTACTTTCTTAAAAACAGCTTATAAGACCTAAGCATCTTATTTTTTGGTCTTATAAGTTTCTTTTTTTAAAAAAAATTATCAAATAAATTTATAAAGTTTATAAGCTCTAAAACATCTTATAAGATGTTTAGAGAAATTTATAAGCTTAGCCAAACACCCTTTTAGATACAAATTAGGGCCATCCGAAATATAAAAAACGTAGCCCATAAAAATTATAAAATCCGAAACTGCACATTTGTATAAAACTCCTTTTTTACTCCTCAAGCCATTCTTTGCGTATGAAACCATTGAAACGAAAAAAGCTAGAAAAGTAAAGAAAATTATCAAGTACAAGGCACAAAATAGAGATAAAAACAGGGTAAACATGAAAAAATGTGAAATATAAGACCTAACACACCCGTTAGATAAGCGCAACGTAACTATGGTCAATACAAATGAATTATTCCTTTTTACATTTATTTATTCTTGAATTATGAATGAAGCACATACATAGATTTAAAATTCTAAATGGTCAATAATTTCTGAATTTTTATCATACAAGCCAAGTGGTGTTTGGTGTGTCAAGAAAGTTCGAAAGTTGTAAGAAAGCAATTGGGTAGCTAGCAAGATTCTTGGCTTTTCATTTTATAACTTTGTTTAAGGGGCATTTTCTTGTAGGGCTTTAGGGAATACAAAAAATTGCCAATATCTCTTCAATATTTCTTAATTTCACTTGTGCCTCGTGAAGAAATGGTCCTATGACCAGAACTAACCCGACCAACCCCAAACAATGCCCTTGTCAACACAAAGATTTTGGAAAGAGGAGCCCATTTTTTTTATCAATTTATCCGAATCACATTTTCAAATGGACCACCTTTAATTTACATATATACTACTTTTCTTTATGTCCAACTTAAAAAAGAAAAGAAAAGAATAGAAAAGCCACGTCTTGCAAAATAGACATTTAGATGCTCGAATTTTTGCATATTTGATAAACACGCGTATACTTTCGTTCATACAATGATGTATAATCGTCGGCGTATTCTATTTACATTGAGTTATGATGGGTACACTTTCGTGTCGTAAAATTCGAGGGGTCAATTATATAATACTATGACAAAGCGTTAGAACAACTTAGGCTATGTTTGTTCGTGTTTTTGTTACCATATTTTAATTTTTATTCTCGTTTGAAAATGAAAATACACAATTTATACCATTTTCAACTGAAAATACTCTATTTTCAGTTTCACTTGCACATTTTTCATCAACTACTTTTTACTTTACCAATTCACACTCACTTTTTTCTTTATTCCTTCTAAAAATTCATTTTTCCGTCAATAATTGTGGTGCTATAATGGAATAAAATACATCGTATTATCTTCGCATGCCTGTGCACATTTTAAGATCCATTTTGAGTATTTCAGTGCTATTTTGAGCCAATTGTTATTATTTTTACTTACAAGTATGTTTAATCAATATAATATTATTTATTATTTTATCTATACTATATATAATCATTGCTTTTAACTAACTAAATCATTTCACAAGTCACCAAATCATCAATTCCAACTATTTTCTAAAACACAACCAAACATGTCGTCATATTCACTTAAAAAATCAAAAAACTCATTTTCCCTACGTTTTAAAAAATGACCGCTGAAAATGAAATAAAAACACATCCGAACAGAGACTTATTCTTTCTTAGTTTTGCTATGGTAGTTCTATATAACATGTGGTTGATCATTACTCATGATTTGTTTAACTATGTATCCATTTTTTTCACATAATTACGTGTGAAAGACCATGTAGAATGCAAAAATTTAATGCACGCCATTGTTTGTAAGAGATTAATTCATAGGCGTCGCATATCATTTTAAATACAATTTTCCTAGCTAGATATAACTAAATTAAAGTAATAATTAGGCATTTTTGTTATTCATCATTTAGAAGGAAAAGCAACATTGTAATGAAGTCCTTTGAAATGAGTGAAGAAGTACTATATTACCCTTGAGTGATTTAGTAAATTATGTATCCATTGTCATTTTGAAGGCGTCATTTATCTTTGGAGTCACTTCTAATTATAAAGTCCCAAATTATTGTATACATACGAAACGAATATTAAATATCTCCTTTTCTTTTTAAATGGACAATATTTGAAATAGGATTTCTTATCAAAAAAAAAAGAAAAAAAAAAGAAATAGGATATGTATTAAGTTGACTCACCAAATATATTATTCTGCAATGTCTTGTGGCTTCGTGGGAGTTCTTGATCCTCATTTGTTCACCACATGCCACGTCATCTTAGCTATGTGTCTTTCATGCATGCTTCCATGTCTTCAAATGAAGGTTTTCATTCTATCAAAATAAAAAATAAAAAAACAAATGACGGTTTTACGCTTTGTTTGGTTCAAGAAAAGTGTTAGGGAAAAGGAAAAAAAATACAAGAAAATTAATTTTCTAATTTTCTCATTGATTTTCTTACCAAATGGTGATGAAAATGTATTGTACCAAATTAATATTAAATTTTATCTCTTATTTTCTTTTTATTTTATTTTCATTTTCTCTAGTAACCAAATCATGGAAAATAATTTTTCTTGTTTTTTTCCCTACCAATATCCTTGAACCAAGTAGAGCGTTAATGGTTTGTTTTGTTTTAAAAAAAAGATATAAAAAAAAAACATGTTCTAACCAACCCCAACGCTTTATCCAAAATACTTTGTTGTAATGTTAGATAAAAGTTGGAAACTATGAAAAAGATATAGGGCAAGCAAGAAGTGGCAAATCTCAATTAATCGCCAAGAACATCTCTTGAAGATGCTTAATTACTATCTCAAATTCTGAATATTGTCATACAAGAAAATGTTGTTTCTATGCTAGATTAGTTCGCTTGTTAGTTCGAAAAAGCGAATATCAAATATTTGTATAATGCACGTACATAAAGATAATTAAAAAAATGCTTCTATCTTAACACATTTTCTGAATTTAATAATTATTTTTTGTAGTTTTGGGTCAAATTATATATAGTGCACAAGCTAAACATTCACTTCTAGTTTTGAATAAATTATTTGAATTCGCTTTTCAATGTACTATTTCCCACAATTGTATTATTTTGTTTCTAAATATTTTTTGTCGAATTTTCCAGCATAAATTTCAAACATTTCATCATATACGCGAGTTTATGAAATAATGAATTTTTTATATGAACATGTATTCTGACAAGTGATAACTACGTACACAATCACTAATTAAGAATTAAATGGAAATCTTGATCAGAGAACCATTCTTATGACGAAAGGAAGTTAAATGGAAACAACTACGCATAGAACTAATATTTTTCTATCGTCATTTTTAAACTATTCGAATAGAATTCTCTAGCAAAGTAGATGAAAGATTATCTTATTTTATTGAGATAAAAATTGCATTTTCAAATTAGTGTGATAATGGTCCTTCATGTCTATGAATTTAGAATAGAAAAATAAAAAAGAAAGTTGTATGTTTGGCTATAAGAGGAATATAAGGAGAGTAGGAGGAAAGGAATGATTTAGCTATCTATCATTAGGATTATGCTCTACTTTGGATTAAAAATGATGGGATTACATCAATTACATAGAATTTGAATAAAGTTATGAACTTTGGAATTAGGATTTATTCCATTCAAGAACAAAAATAATGAGAATTATTCTTGAAATCATCGCTTAACTATGAGATAATGATTTGATGAATGAATCGTTTTCATCAAATTATAGAAAAGATATGAAATACGTAAAATTTACGAACTACACTTTATTCCTTCTTTTTCATGTGGAATTTAGCATCATCATTCATT
This sequence comes from Buddleja alternifolia, assembly GCA_019426215.1. Classification (NCBI taxonomy): domain Eukaryota; kingdom Viridiplantae; phylum Streptophyta; class Magnoliopsida; order Lamiales; family Scrophulariaceae; genus Buddleja; species Buddleja alternifolia. The sequence continues at coordinate 27,999,237 of CM033403.1, forward strand.
GTTATTTTCTATCATATATTTCTTAAGATTGAGGAATAATAAGGAAAATGCCAAAGTTTAACAAGTTTAATTTTGCTAGGACTTTTGTTGTAATAACTTTTTAGGTTAAATTACATCTACACCCCCTATCAATGTATTATGAGAAATTACTTTCACACCCCTTGATCATATTTATCTCCGTCCAACATTTACATCCTTAAATTAGTGTCCACTAGAATTTTAGGCCACGACTTTATCCTTCCATAGGCGGGAACGTATTTGTTTTTATACTTGACCATTTTTTAAAGACGATAATGCTCTCTGAACTAATGAGTAATAGTTTCATATCTATAGGGACTTTACATGTTCTGCTTGTAATAGCAAGGGGTTAATGTAATACATGTAGATTTTGTGAAAATTATAGTTGTTTGTAGCATTTTGGAATTTCACTCTATATATAATCGGCCATTTTACCACGTTATTTTCATGTTTTTCATCCTCTAATATATTTTGATTTGAAATATTGCGAAAAAAGATGTAAGCAAAACAGGTGTACGAAGCAAATCGATATTCGTTTTTTTTGCTTTGTCTTTTTCTTTTGTTAGTTTTTGTTTTGTGTATCGTTCTGACAATAAGAATGCTCATATCCTGTCCCCTTTGTTTTGGAGGACCAAGGGTTTGTTCTTGGACTCCCATTTTTTGAGGCTACTGCTTTGACTGCAGACTCTTTACCTTTGAGTTAATATATCTCTACCATTTTTTCAAAAAATAAATTAAAATGATTATTCGGGTAGATTTTTCTATCGTGACCCGGGTCATTTTTTCTCACAATCCACCCTAAATTAGGACAAAATTGATACGAGTTATTCATTTGATGGTTTTGAATCAATTTTATAAATTCTCATTTCTTTCTTAATTCCTTTTTATTTTATTTTATTTCCATGTCGTCATCTCCAATTTACTCTCTCCCACCCCACCACCCAAATTGAGCTTTTAGCTGTTTTTTCATGTTCATTTATTTCTGTGTTCATGTCTTTTTTACATTTTTATGTTATTTTAAAATACATATGCACTCCTGTTCTATGGGTAAATTACAGGGAGAAAAAAAAGAAAAAGAGAAAAAAACTCATTAGAGTAAAATTAAATTTTTTGAATACATATGCACTCCCTAATTGGTTGGCAACTCCTACCATGAAAATATATTTTTTAGAGATTTTTATATGAATAATGTGTTTGGTTGGCAGTTGGCACATCATCAAAACTTTCTTTAAAAAAAATCTCTAAGTTCTATCAAAGTTTGAAGAAATTCTTGCAAAAAAGATAAAAAGTAGAATTTACTATTTATGATTTGACAGTTCACTAATTGATTTAAAAGTTTTCTTCCGTCTATTTCTCAACATCGATAATCAAATTAATCACATATTTTAACGTAAAATAACATAACGTGCAAAATGAGATCCATTTTGCCAATTTTGTAATGTCTAAGTCGATGAGTTTAATTAAAATATGTTTATGAAAAATTATATTCAAACAAATTTCACACAACAAAAAATTATATCACATCAACCATAATCATTACATGTTTTTCTCTAAAAAAAACTCATTCAAACACTCTTATAACACCACATTTCTTATCCTTAAGAACACTTTTTCTCACTTTTATCATTGATTTTTTTTTCCTGATATGGATATGTCATCTAATTAAACAACAATCCTTTATAAACTTGTGCTTTCTACTACAGAATTGCGAAAGTAAGACTCCATCTGGATGACACCCCATTTTTCAATTTTTCGTAGATTTTTTTCATCAAAAAATGCACCTGTTTGGTATCTATTAAAAATGCTCCAAAGAAATGCTACAATAAATATCAAATTCTCTTGAAAAATGGATTTATCTCAATTTTTTCTCAAAAAAATCAAATTTTTATTATTCATGATTTGACAGTTTACCCAATAATTAAAAGACTTTTATCCACCAATATCTTAACGTATTTAATTAAATAATTACATATTTTGATTCAAAATGACGCAATGTGCGAAATAAGATCCACTTTGCATATCTTTGGAAGTTTTAATCGATAAGTTTAACTAAGATATGTTTAAATTTTCTTATTAAACAAAAACTCGTCCATATATACCATTTCTCACAAAAAAAAGTAGTTTATTTTACAAGGAAAAACCATATCACATCATACCTAATCATTAAACTTTTCTTTTATATAAAAAAATTTATCCAAATACACTTTCACCATTATATATCTATTTTAAAAAAATAAAATCTCTTATTTTTTTTTTTAAGAAAAATGAAAAATAAAAAATAGCATTCCATCCCATCATAATTCTCAAAGCACACGCAAATAAACCATAACTTGTTTAATAAGGCCAAGTTGGAAAGGTATGAACTATGAAATATGAATGATTTGGATTTATGAAGTAAAATGAAGAGATATATTATTTGGGCCTTCTTTAGTGGTTTTCTCTTCATCTAAACAACTGGGCCACCTTTACCACATTAGGGACACAAGTAGAAAATCTTATCTCAGTCCAAATAAAACAGTATAATGGGAAACGAGGCCGGGTCTAGAGCCGAGTATTTAAATTCTAAACCTGGCTAGATCCGGAGCGAGTAATAGGGTCCAAGACTACCCCAGCCGAGACCCAGACTCTCCTCAGTTACTAATTTATTATTTTACATTAATAAGTTATTATATATTTTTTATAAATTTTATGATAATTAATGTTAAAACTTAAAAGATAAAAACATACTCTTTTTTATAAACATTTTGAATGACTTGGGTTAAAAAAATCAAAATATATTGATTAATCTTGATTCTATTTTTTGAGCATTTAACATAATCTAAAATTAATGAATCAGAGTAGGCGTGGAGCTAATCAATATTGGTTGTCCTTTAGGATGTAATTAGGGCAAAGGCAGAAAAAATGTACAGAAAAATACTTCAGCCGAATATGCCAGGTAAGACCCAGCTCTCCAGGGTTCCCTTTGGCGATGCGGGTCCAGAGTATTAGACAAGGCAATACGAGTCCTGGTATTAAAAAATCTAACCTGAGCAAATCTTGAGTCCCACCATACCCATCCCATGCCCACCCTGTTACCATCCCAAATTGGGCACATCTGCTATAGTGGTATTGTAGTATTTTTTGTTTTTTTTAACTTTAACAACTTCTCCAAACTTCAGAGTGAAAATACTATCAATATCACATTTCCATGCATTCATTTCTGATACAAAATTGACAAAACTATCAAATTTTTTACCTTCTCCTTCAACACTTGGAAACGAATCGATTGTTATTAATTAGTTAATTGAATATGCAACTTATGCAGATTTGAGGCGTGATCTCACTTTCCTTAAAGTGATAATTGCCCCCACTATAAATTTGCCACCGGGTTAAATGACAATTCACTTCTAGAGTACAACAAACCACCGAAGTCTGCGAATAGCAATTTCAAAGACTTCCTTCACGAACTAAAAAGAGAACTAATATTACTGAAAGTAAGAGAAATTCGAAAAAAAACTAAATTCTTGGCTTAGATTGTATTTATAAACTATTGGCAACCATTCGAATCATTGCATTAGTTTGATCAAAAATTTCTCTAAAACATTGCAAACGTTCAGATATAAAACAGAGATTTTTTCACAGCCAAAAGTCATAACTTTTCCCTCCCAATTGCCAAATCTTTGATGTATAAGTATATATAATAATCTATCTTTTAGCCTTCCTCCAAATTTTCCCTCCAAGCTTCTATTGAAATTTACTATTGGATATCTACATATAAAGTAAACAACACTTGTTTGACTTTTCCTATGTGAGATAAGAGATATCCCATATTACAAGCTATTTCCAACATCAAACACCTTTCAAGCATCCACATGTTAACCACTATCATATATCTCAAAATTCGAAACTTGTTTCTAAGAATGAAGACCTATGATGCACGGACACTCCGAAAAACATCCCGTGCAGTGTTAGACACGCGCCGTGTCCGTGTCCAGCTATTGAGAGAAAAGAAAAAATACACATGAACATTCGTGTCTTAGCCATGTCTGTGTATTAATTTTTTAAAAAATTCACGTATTCGTGTCCGTGTCCGTGTCCGTGCATCATAAATGCAGACTTTGTAATTATGAATGAAGTTATGCTCGCTTATGCATCATACAAGCAAGCATTGGCCATTGCATTCATATGATGAAATCAATTCAAGTCAACAACAATCTCCAACACCTCAACTAGCTAAATGCACTTTTACAAGATAAATCAAAATAGACAAGCTTCTAAGCATAGGTTTTCACCAAAGACCATAAAACATGCCATCACCAAGGTTATAACAAATCAAATTTGAAAAGCATGGCAAATCCACAAATACTTGAAACTACATGTATACTAGAGAATACTTGAAATTCACAAGATTTAAAGCGTTGTCAACCACAAAGAATCAAAAAGCTCCACTAATAGAAACATCAAGTGAAGAAAGTGCACTTTGAAACAAAATAAAACGTAAATCAATGCTCGTTAACATATATTATCAGAAAGAGATATATTTGATATGCCCAAATTTGGGCATATAAATTTAGTTCAATACTAAAAAGCTCAAGAACTAAATAAAGGCCCAAAATCGAGATCCGGCCCACGTCAGGAACAGGATCCGCGCTCCATTCCCGGAGCACCCACGGCCCAAACCATGACCCGGGCTATAAAGACCGTCCGATCTGGCCACGTGTTCCAATCTGAGTAAATGCACATGTCATCCTTGTATCCATACTACCTGTGTCACCTATAAATACGCCCACGAGTGCCCAAATTACATACGCAATCACTATTCACTAAATTCACTAGCAAATTTACTGTAGCTCCAAGCTACGAGCTTCGATCTAGATTTTGAGTAAGCCCACTTATAAATCACAAGGTTTATGCTAGGACTCCTTACTTGACTTGAACTACGTTAGATTAGATCGCATTTAGAGGTACGTAGGCAGCTCTACATTAGAGTGCAGTTTATAATCTACTAATATCCGGCCCGGGTCCTACCCGAGCCTCAACTGGTCCGTGTTGTAGATCTAACAAAATACGACCTCGATCAGTTGGTGCCGTCTTTGGGAAAATCTACTTAGTTTCGCTGTACGATCGAACTCGAGCTATGGAAGAATCAAGCAATCGCCGGAATAAACGACATTCAAGGTGATGAAGCACATCGCACACTGAATCCCGAGGTGGATCCACCTCTAGGCTACGAAAGGGGTGACGAACCCGTCATAACAATGACAAACGAGCAATTCCAGCAAAAAATACAAAAATGTGCTCAAAAAGCTCTACAAGAGTACTTGGCAAAAGCCCCAGCTATGCCACACATACAAATTAATTCCAACCCGATTACACCTTATAAGCTCTTCCACAAGCCCATTTCTACCACGGATAAGGCAAAGAAAACCCAAGAAAATGTGGCATACGGGCAGGATCGAATGCAAAACTCCAAAGAGGAGATTAAAAGCCGCACCCACTCACCTCGTGAGGGTGAGAAGACAAAAAGTGTTATAAACGAAGAGGTGAACTAATCACCCAATACGATAAAAAAAGTCTTTCGACGTTTCTCAGCCCTTCAATGAAAGCACTCCCCCTTTTGCGGGGAATATCTGTTAGAATCCTTGGGGAGCTTTCGCATTCCCGACCTTCCGAAGTATGATGGATCGACATATCCCAAACAGCATGTAATTGCATATGAAAATCTAATGACAATGCATAATCTATCTGACGTTTTAAATAGCAGAATCTTTTTGACAACCCTCAAAGGACGAGCTCAAGATTGGTTTACTCATTTGCCGACGGGATGCATCTTGGATTATATCCAATTCATGCGCAAATCTGAATATCACTTTGCTAGCAAGCGTATGTCAAATTTGTGACCCATTAGTTTGGTATAAGACAAAAAGATTATGAAAGTCTCAGATCATTCGTAGATCGATTCAATGACGAGGCTTTGGATGTCCAAGGTTTGACCAACGAAATAAAAATCAATCTGATGATAAACGCCCTGAAAATGGGACCTTTCACTGATGCATTAATCAGAGATCGTCCATTTGACATGGAGGACCTTATGGTAGTAGCTCAGAAATACATCTATGCTGAGGAGATGAGCGAACTCAAGAGGGAAGAGAGGAGAGTCCAAAAACAATTGAAGGATAAAACCCAGGAGAAGAACCAAAGCTCTAAAAATGAGCGGCTCGACACGCATGGATGACCTCGATATATGAGGTTTGAGAAATACACACCTCTGAACATTTCCAGAGGACAAACCTTGCTAGCTACTGAAAACAAGGATACGTTGATATGACCACGACCCATGGGAGAAGGAACAAAAAAGAAGAATCCGAAAAAATATTGCAGGTTCCACAAAGATACGGGCCATGATACCGAGGAGTGTTTTCAATTGAAAGACGAGATTGAGAGATTGATCAAGCAACGGTATTTGCAACAATTTATAGATCATAAAGCTCGAGAGAGGCAAGAAGTGCCAAAATCCCCAGAACGACAGGGTTGACGAGATTGAAGTCGTTCCAAAGATCGTGACAGGGACAATTATCGAAGAAGAGATGATTATCACAATTGAGATTGTGGGAACGACGGACGACGTGATGAATGTTGAGACCAATACCCAAAAGAGGATAACAATGCGCGCAACAATCTACCTCTCCATGGAGAGATCGTAACCATTGCGGGAGGCCTTACTAATGGAGATTCACAAAATGCTCGGAAGAAGTACGCGTGGGACTTGAAGGCACACGAACGAAGATCTTAGACATTGCATCCCATGACTGTACGCCTAAAGCGTGAACCTATCAGCTTCGGAGATGAGGATTACGATAGAGTGGTTGGACCACATGACGATCCAATGGTGATCAAAATGGATATCGTGAACTTTGCGGTATTCAAAGTGCTTGTAGACAACATCAGCTCGGCTGATATCATGCTTTTAAGTGTACTTCGAAAAATGAACTTCGATACGAGGTGACTTTGTCAGGTAACCACTTTGCTTGTCAAATTTGGAGGGTCTGAAATAACTTAAGTTGGAACAATTCATCTTTCTGCTTCGTTGGGTGACGAACCCATGAGGAAAATGGTGATGATTAAATTCCTCATTGTGGATGCACCATTTGCATACAATGTTATACTAGGACGACCTGATCTAAACTTTTTCAGAGCTGTAATGTCCACACCTTATTTGAAAATGAAATTTCAAACAAAGACAGGGATCGGACAAGTCAAATGCAATCAAGAGATGGCACGAGAGTGCTATACTACTTCGTTGAAATGAAGTCCTACAAAAAAAAACCCAGAAAAAATGGCAGAAAATGGAGGAGACGCATATCGAACCATCTGACCACAAAGTAATCAAGCTTATACCTGGTGATCCGGAGAGAACTACACGACTTGGGTCACAGATGGATCCGAACCTCGAAGTTATGATGATAAACTTCTTGAAGGAGAACAAAGAGATTGTTGCTTAGACAGCAGCCGACTTTAAAGGTACAAGCCCCGAGGTCATTGTACATCGGCTAAATGTCAATCCTGAGGATAAACCTGTTAAATAAAAGAAAAGGAATTTCAGACCAGATCGCAATGCCATAATAGATGCCGAAGCGAATAAGCTTCTCGATATTGGCTACATCAATGAGATCCATTTCACGAAATGGCTGGCTAACAAAGTACTGGTCCCAAAAAGCTCAAGGCAAATGGCGTATGTGCACAGATTTCACAAATCTAAACAAAGCTTGCCCCAGAGATCACTTGTTACAAGGTCATGGCTTTTGGCCTTAGGAATTCGGGTGCTACATACCAAAGGCTCTTGAACATGATGTTCAAAAACGAGATTGAAAAAACAATGGAAATAAATGTAGATGATATGCTTGTGAAGAGTACAAAGGAGTTTGATCACCTGAGTCACTTGAAACTATCTTTCGAGATTATGAACAAATATGGCATTAAGCTTAATCCCCACAAGTGTACTTTCGGAGTGAGGGGAGGAAAGTTCTTAGGGTTTATGGTTACCCAATGAGGTATCGAGGCTAATCCGGAAAAGATTCGAGCAATTCTAGACATGTCTTCACTTCGAATCGTAAAAGATGTTCAATGACTAACAGGTCGTATGGCCAGCTTGAATAGATTCATATCACGAAGTGTGGATAAAGGCTTACATTTTTTCAAAATACTTCGGAACATTAAGCATTTTAAATGGAATGATGAATGTGAGAAAGCCTTCCTAGAGCTCAAGAACTACTTGACTTTGATACCTCTCTTGACGAAACCAGTCTTAGGAGAAGACCTCCTCCTGTATCTGGCTATTTCGGATGAAGCAATTAGTGCAGTATTAGCTCGCGAGATAGAATCCAAACATCATCCCGTCTACTACATCAGTAAAATGCTACAAGGTGCGAAAAAGAATTATTTTGTTATAGAAAAATGGGCACTAGCATTGATCATCGCAGCTAAGAAGCTATGGCCTTAGTTTTAGTCGTATCACATTGTGGTTCTCACAAACCAACCTCTGGAAGATTCATAAAATGGGCCATTGAATTGGGTGAGTACTCGATTGAATATCGACCTCGTACCTCGATCAAGGCGCAAATAATGGCTGATTTTTTTATTAGAGATGTCATCATCGTCTAAAAATGATGTAAACACCGCGGTAACTAACCAGTGGTTATTGCATGTAGATGGATCATCGATGTCTCAACGAGGTGGAGCTAGAATATGGCTCCAAGATTCACAAGGAAATAACCATGAATTCATTATCAAGCTCGCTTTTGATGTGACAAACAATGAAGCGGAATATGAAGCTCTGATTGCAGGCTTGAAAATGGCAAAAAAATTGAATGTGAAGAACCTCAATGCCTATACCGATTCACAACTTGCCGCAAATCAGATCAGTGGAGCCTACGAATCAAAAGACCAAAGAATGAGCAAGTACTTGCAACGAATGAAAAACCTCATTGCTAATTTTGACAAATTAACCTTGAATCAGGTTAAAAACACAAAGCATAATGCAACGTCAAATCATATAGAAAATTACAATGTCAATTCGATACCCTAGACGATGTTTAATCAGGATTTTTGACAAATTAACCTTGAATCGGGTATCTCGTGAGGAGAACGATAGAGCTGATGCCCTATCAAAATTCGCAAATTTGATAACAGGAGTGAAAAGCAGACAAGTCACACTTCTTACTGTGGATCATTCCGAACTAGCGGAAGATGAATCTGTCAATGTGATGAACATAGAAGAGGAAAAATCTTGGAAGGACAAGATCAGACAATACCTCAAGACAGGTAAGGTACCAGAAGATAGAAATGAAGTGTGAAGGTTGTTGTACCGGGCTGCGAGGTTTACGATTCTTGATGACGAGTTGTACAAACGATCTTCAGCGGGGCCACTTCTTCGATGCTTAGCCCCGTCCCAGGCGGAGTATGTGATGCAGGAGATCCATGAAGGTAGATGCGGAAATCACTCTAGAGGTAGAGCCTTAGCTCAAAAAATTCTAAGGCAGGGATATTTTTTGCCAACTCTGATTCAAGATGCCTCGAACTTCGTCAAACAATGCAAGGAATGTCTACTTCATTCCAATTTATCTCATCGACATGCTGTTCCAATGGACCCAATTAAAATCACATATCCGTTCGATCAATGAGGGATAGATATTTTGGGACCCTTTCCACCAGCTACTGGCCAACGAAAATTTATCATTGTTACAGAGAACATTTCACGAAATGGATCGAAGCCGAGGCAGTGGCAAAAATCACTGAAGGACAAATCATGAAGTTCCTCTGGAAGAACATTGTAGATTTGGAGTTCCCCGAGTTCTCGTCTCGGACAATGGAACTCAATTCAATGGAAAAGTGGTAACGAGCTAGTGTAAGGAGATGAAGATTAAACAGCATTTTATTGTTGTGGGAAATCCACAAGCTAATGGCCAAACCGAAGTTTGCAACATGATCCTTCTTCAAGGGTTGAAGGCGAGGATCATAGAAAAAAAGGGAAATTGGGCCGAGGAACTATCAGGAGTCCTTTGGTCATATCTAACTACACTATGAATTTCAACCGGAGAATCTCTCTTCTGTCTGGTGTATAGATCGATAGCTGTCATTCCAGTGGAAATTGGACTAATGACGCATCATTCTCATCATACAATGAGCTTGCTAACCTTAAGAAACATATGGAGGCTCGATTCTGCGAAGTGGATGTTATCGAAGAAAAAAAGGAGAAGGCATAGCAAAAATCCTCATGCAGAAGAGTGCAATGGCTCGAGCTTACAACAAACATCTCAAACTGAGAAAATTTCAAGTTGGAAATCTGGTACTGAAAAAGGTGGAAGTGTCTAAGCATGTCGGGAAGCTTGATGCAAATTGGGAAGGACCTTTCAAGGTCGTAGAGATAACCAAGCGTGGCACTTATAGGCTACAAAATCTGGACGGCAAGGATTTACATCGCCCTTGGAACATCCACAATCTTAGAAGGTTTTATGCGTAGACATCGTATTTTTGAATTATGATGTATAATCGTTTTTGGAAATGATGAACGATCCGGGCAATTATGCCCCTATTAAATAAAATCTTTACACCTCTTTGTTTGTCGAAAGATTATGTATTAAATTTTACTATTCTACGGTCACATTTATAACACGAACTACAAGATGTTTGGCACAACTTTCAATGTCTTCCATGATCCCTAAAACCACGAACTGCAATATACAAGCAAAGTCTAATTTGACTTGAGGTGCTAATAAATCCTTACGAGCGGATATATAACAAAATCAAAAATGCAGAATGATGGATGGCAAACCACTACATAACTACTTAAGATAAAACGAAATGTGCGCAGCACGGACTAAAACAATGAGAAATACTACAAGTTCAAAGTAAAAAGCAAGGCACAAACTGTTTTTGGGTACTGCGACCCACAAAATGGAATCCCAAATTGGGCGCGTAGGCCTACTAAGTGATCACAAAAAATGAGGCTAAACTTGATCACATAATAATTTTTTTTTAGGATGAACACATCCTAACAAAAAATGAAATTAAAACTTCCCGCATGTCATTAAGTTAAACTTCAACCACTCCATCTCCAACTGCATTACTCCCACCTTGAACAACATTATCTGCTGCTTCGTGATTATGCCCTTCCATATTTTCCTCGTTTTCATCGTTGTCATCTTCATCTCCCTCTTCATCATCGCTTTCAGCCAGAAACATGAACTCTTCGTAGTTGATGAATGTTTGATGAATTGGAGCATTGGAAACCGATGGACGAAGTCGAGGTTGAAATGCGAACTTTACAAATGATTCAGAATCAAAATTCTTAGGGATATGCTTTTCTTGAATCAAATAGTCAATGGCCTTGTTAAAACCATCGACCATGTCATCAGCAGCCTTTGATATTGCAAGCTTACGAAACGCAGTCGAAGTTCAAAAATCACAAGCACTAGTTAGCCTCTGCTTCTTCATTAACTTATAGTACTCTGGTGAAGTCACGAATTCCAACTTACCAGTCTCACGATCATCGTTGAAACATGCTTGAGCACTGATTTCAGACTTCTTTTACTTTTATTCTAAATCCATAATACGAGCTGCAAACCTCTCCCTGTCCGTTTTGATGATGCCCACTGCATCATCGCGCTCCTTCCGAACCTTCATCAGTGCCTACTTTGTTTCGTTCACACCGGACTCCACCTTCCCCTTATACCGGTTAAACCTATCCAATACATTTTGCTTCTCCTCTTTCCAATAGGAGTTTGATAACGCAAGCTGGTGCATATGTAACGAGGCCTACAAATAAAAATGCAATTATTCAAGCAATAGACCATTAAACAAATCTGAAAATAATCAAAGAATGTTGAGAAAACATACCTTCATCAAGCAATACCCTCCCACATCCTCTAATTCAGGATGAGTCATATCCATTAGCGCAGCTTTGTCACGAGGAAGGATTATGCTGTTGTATAGCTCGTTGGCAACATTGCTTTTTGGATGGTCATGTAAGCTCGAATCCCTATACACTCTCCAATCGAGAATGAGCAAAGAACGAGATGGATATACACCTTATCTCACATTAGACCCTCATTTTTTAGCGCATTCTAACATGTCACAAAGCAAGAGAGCTTCATGACGATCCAATTCTTGATAGTTGGCATCAGTGATGGCAGATGGCCAATCCGACGAACCATCCTTCTTCGTCTCATCCACAGCTTTTCTTATTGCACCAAATCTAACTTTTGAGGACTCGGGATCTACCTCAATCTCAGCCAAGCTCTCAAGGTTCTCGATCACACCCACATTTCCATGAGACGAGGATGGAATCTGACCTCGAGCTGAACTTTGCAAAGCTTGCCCTCCAACAATGGGAGCTTTAGGAGGTAAAATGCCATCAATACGAAGAGTGTCACCTCGAGTACCCCTGCGAGAAATGACCTTAACTTTGGTTTTCCTTTTTCCCTTGGATTTGCCCTTAGCCTTTGAGTCACCCTTCTCCTTGGCAATACGAGCAGCCTTAAGCATCTCGGCTTCACGATCATCCATAACTAACCCTTACCAAACGAGCAAATAAAAAAAAATACATGAAATGATACATAAACCAATTTTCACTTACCAAGTGATCCAGAAAATGCGGAGATAGAGACATGGCTCAACCCACAACGCACAAAAACCTACTCTTGTATTAGATCAACGGTCTTAAACCAGGTCTCAAAATTATCACGAATAAATGTAGGTCCCCAGGTCGGGTTACCTATATCCACTATCTGTGGCATTGTGAGTCGCCAACGACGAGATACACCCCAGGACTCGAGATTGGGCTTAGCTATGAAGAAATATTTGTCTTTCAACTCTCCGTACGAGGAGGTAGTAATATTCAAATACTTATGATTCCTACGAGGTGAAACATAGAAAAGGCCTTTCCCATCGATTCTTGACCCTCAACACAACTTATATAAATTCCAAAAGTTGACGAAGTTAGTGGGTTGATTGAGCCCTAACATCACTATGACGAACGATGTTATAAGCCTATACGAATTAGGTAGTAGCTGTGTAGGGCTAAGTTTGAGTCAATTTAAAATTTCGATATAACAAGGGTGAAGTGGGAATCTAAGACTGGCCATGAGGTGGGCAATATGAAAACACCTATAATGAGGAGGTGGACGATAAAGTCTATCATTTTCATCAGGAATGATAATTTTATACTCACCAGGAATGTGATACCTGACCCTCATATCGGCCACCATTGCTTCGTTTAGAGACAAACTAACTCTTGTCCATTTAGCCGTGTTTCTCCAATGGACAAACAAATTTGAATTTAAACCTACGCTACCCTCGCTATCTATGTTAACATCTACTTCGATGCTTCGTTCCTCACCATGGCTATTATTCTCATCATCGTTACTACTATCTATGATGGTGTTATCGTTATTATCGTCGTCATTATTTTCATCACTACCAGATTCAGAAGAAGATTCCGACCGACCATCTAACGATGAGCTGAGATTTAAAACTTTTGCAAGCTCGTCATTTGATTTAAATTCCTCGATCTCTTGGAATAAACCCATCACATCAAAGGTCGAATTGGCGTCGAAAGCTTCATTATTAACAGATAAAAAATCCCTATCACTAAGAGTTTCCATAAGTCGAAAATAACAAAATAATTAACAAACATACAAGAAAGAAATATCTAAGACGAGGTGTATACGTCGATGCTCTACACAAGAGAACTCTTCCTTCGAAAGAGGGAGAAAACTGACAAAGCTATCTATTTGCAAAAGGGCTAAAAGTGAAATGAGAATGAAAAGGCATTATTTATAAGAAAATAGGATGCAAGCGAGTCGCGGTGGATTGGATACACGTGTCCTAATCAAACGGCAGAGATTAAGGCGACATTACGAATTCTAGGGCAGAGAGAAAGAAATCATTACTGTCAGGTCTGAAAAGGCGCGACGTCATTTAATATCAGATGATATGTCAAAAACTCACGCCGCCGCAAAATTATTCATTAATTCACGCATGCTAAAATCAAAGACTGGGCTTCTAGATCAACAAAATGAAATACCATACTTCGTAGCTCAAAAAGCCTTGTTATCTATTTCGTCTCCTATTACACTACGAAGTGGGGGACTAGAACATATGCCCAAATTTGGGCATATAAATTTAGTTCAATACTAAAAAGCCCAAGAACTAACTAAAGGCCTAAGAACTAAATAAAGGCCCAAAACCGATATATGACCCACGTCAAGAACAAGATCCGCGCTCCATTCCTGGAGCACCCACGACCCGAGCTATAAAGACCGTCCGACCTGGCCACATGTTCCAATCTGAATAAATGCACATGTCATCCTTGTATCCGTACATGATGTCACCTATAAATACACCCACGAGTGCCCACATTACATACGCAATCACTATTCACTAAATTCACTAGCAAATTCATTGTAGCTCCAAGCTACGAGATTAGATCTAGATTCCGAGTAGACCCACTTATAAATCACGAGGTTTATGCTAGGACTCCGTACTTGATTTGAACTACGTTAGACTTGATCTCATTTAGAGGTACGTAGGCAGCTCTATATTAGAGTGCAGTCTATAATCCACTAATCTTCGGGTCGGATCCTACACGAGTCTCGACTGATTCGTGTTATAAATCTAACGAAATACGACCTAGATCAATATTAATGACAACGCCTCTATAGAAGCACACTTTATTCCTTCTTTTTCATACGGAATTTACATCATCATTCATTGTTATTTTTCATAATGTATTTCTTAATATTGTGGGATAATAAGGAAAATGCCACAAAGTTTAACAAGTTTAATTTTACCAGAACTTTTATTGTAATAACTTTTAAGGTTAAATTACATCTAACACCCCCTAACGACAAGCTACAAATCCATCAATATATTTTGAGAAATTACTTCAACACCCCTCACTACAAGAAAATTGAGTATTGGCTATGAAATTATATGCCATGGCTTAAAACTGTGGTCTATAGCGGTCTAAGCTCACGACTAACTTGGTCGTAGTACATGTTTCATATAGTCACCCTAAAGTTAGCCATGGTGAAAAGGATTGCTAGCTATTTTAAGTTATAAATAGTTGTGGTGGAAGAAATGTTAACCTAACATTTTTTTGCAATGGCTAAAAGTCATGGTCTTTACAATGAACAAAACATTGACCATGACTATAAGCCATGGTAAATATTTTGGCATGCTTGCAAATACCACATCCAAAGCCATAGCAAAGTCGTGGTCAATTGGTTTTAACCATGACAAAAGAACTTTTTTACCATGACATATTGACATAAGCAATAATCATTTTTTTTGTAGTGCCTTCATGTTTATCTCCGTTCAACATTTACATCCTTCAATTAGTGTCCATTAGTATTTTAGGCCACGACTTTACTAAAATAGGGTGGTTACGAGAATATCCTTCCCTAGGCGGTAACCTTTTTTTGGCTATATTTGACCGTTTTAAAAAAACGGTAATGCTCTCAGGGCTTATGAGTAATAGTTTCATACTATAGGGGTTAACATGTTATGCTTGTAATAGCAAGGGGTTAATGTAATACATTTGGATTTTGTGAAACTATAGTTGTTTGTAGCAGTTATATATAATCCGCCATTTTACCACGTATTTTTCATGTTTTCATCCTCTAACACATGATATAGTAATGTTTGTGGTTTGAACTATTGCAAAAATAGATGTAGGCAATACGGATGTGCAAAGCAAACTGATTGTGGTTTCAAATTCAAGTTTGATAATTTGGATAGATTTTTCTATCGCTGCCCGGATCACTTTTTTCTCACAACCCATTCAAGATGAGTATTAGAGTATTTAACCTCTTGGGATAATTATACTCACATCCCCTCAATGATGGGATAATTACACAAACCTTCCCTCACTAGATGATAATTACAAACACACCCCCTCATGTTAAGGATTTCTTACAATTGCACCCCCTGTGTGTAATAATTCTTACAGTTGCACCCCTGTAAACCTTGCAAATAGACCCTCATGTTAAAGATTTCTTACAATTGCACCCCCTGTAAACCTTACAAATAGACATCCCGAGGGGGTGTGTTTGTAATTATCAATTAGTAAGGGAAGATTTGTGTAATTACCCCATCATTGAGGGGGTATGAGTGTAATTATCCCTAACCTTAATTAGGACGAAATGGATACGAGTCGAGCTCAATTGGGCTCTCCTTGGGCTGAACTCGAGTTCACTTCTTTGCACTGCTTTGATTGAAGTTCCGAGCCTTCCCAGTTGAAGAAAAAATCAATAGTGAACGTGAATGGCTTCTCACAGCTCATCTGTTACCATTTTTATTAATATAACCAAGCACTAAACTTTATCAAACAAAAAAATTGTTTAAATTTGATATGCTATTATCGAACTGCATTTAATCCAACATTCAACGATCGATTTCCAATCAAGTGTTTTCATTCATTTTTTAACTTCGTCTATAAATGAAGTGAGATACTAGGGCTGTGTTTGCTTTTGTTTTCAAACAAATTTTGATCAAAAATTTTGACCAAAACTTGTTTGCTTTATGTTTTTTTGACCAAAAAGAACTTTTTTGGTCAAAAAATTTGTCAACTATTGTCGCCCTATTTATGTCTACTTTAGGGTGCCTACTAATTACATCAACTACAATATATATATATATATAATCATAATATTATAATCATTTAAAACTTATATAATATTATATTTTTCAATCATTAACTAATTATAAACACAACTTTTCAGACAAAAACTTGCATGATCTGACTTCTATAGTAACTTTTGTCTCTTCTGAAAATAAAATCAAACACAAAATCAAACACATTTTCATCAAAATACACAACTCCCAATAATCTTTTTCACCAAAAAAACCTCCAAAATAAAAGCAAACACAGCCCTTTGGATCTTATAAACTGTTTTTTAAAAAATAACCCAACTCCACCTTTTTTTAAATATCTTATAACATGTTATATTGTATAAGCTCTTAAAATATTTTATAAGATGTAGGAGCTTATAAGATGTTTTGGATAAGCTTAGACAAACATCCTCTAAATATGATCCTTTCGTCTATCCGTTAAATTGGTACCTGTTGGGGTTAATTCAAATGTCAAAAATTATATTTCGCACCCCAGAAGTACAAAACTTTTGACAATTTCCGCCCAAAAAAGAATAATTGATGAATTTCATCATTTGTATAATTAGGACTACGATGTATCTTTATAAACACATACGCTGTATTCTTGTAATTATTCACAATAAAACAATACCAATTATTCATTAGAATTCTAAAAACATTACGAGCTTAGAATTCTGATGAATAATCTATATTACAAGAGTACAACGTATGTGTATATATAGAGATATATCATGGCCCTAACTATACAAATGGGTCGGGATGTATTATACTTGTATAACATTCATGTCTTTTTTACTTTGGTCATTTGTTGTTCTTTTGCAGCATCTCCTTATCACTGAGGAAAGTGGGCTTTGAGTGGATTATATAATCGAATTACCAGTGAGAAAAGATAAGAGTCATTAAAGGGTAATGGTTGATGAAAGGATTATGAACTCTTTTTCTTTCTATTTGAACAGTAATGTTTTAATTTTCCACCTTTTCCAAGCATTGCTATTGTATTTATATGCCATTTATGTTAGGAAGGGTTTGCAATGTATTTATTTATTCTGTTTTTAAATTTCTAATAACAATCATAAATTTCTTTTTTTTTAGGGAAAAATATATACACTTTGTACCCTTGAACTATTCACTTTGTATCATTTAGGTTCCTGGACTATGAAATGTAACAAAATGGTCCCTGAACTATCAAACATAACAAAATAGTCCCTCCATTTAAGGATGCCTTTGGCTAATTTTTTGAATTGATAAATAGTATAATACAGATGTTATTTTTGAATATTAAGTACTTTAAATATTTTTATATATTTTTTTAAATTGTAATTATTTAAAATATACTTTTAAATTTTTTTAAGAAGATTAAAAAACTTAAAATGTAAAGTTAAAATCATAAATAGTATCAATTATCAATATAAAATTTCTACATAAATAATTTTTTAGATAAAACTACAATTGATTCTTTTTTGCTCTAGAAGACTAAGAGCACTTAAATCCAGAAATTTATTAACCCTAAATGTTGAATGGAAAGAAAAGTTGGTGAAATGAGTATTTTGGATTAAAAAATATTATTAAGATTTGTTTGGTTATAAGGTTAATTTTAAGGAGGTTTTAGTAAATTTTTCTAAGAAATTAGTATATTATAAATGAGTTTTTTCCTTGCATGAAATATTCGTTGCTTTGTCAAAAGTACCCACTTGTGCAAGGATTTTAACTTCAAAATTAGTATGCAAAGATTTGAAAAAGAAGCAAGTAACGGCATAAGCTATAAACTGTCCATCAAATTATGATATAACTTCAAATCTTTGTGTATGATGAATTTCATATGAATCACATTACATGAATTATTCTGATTATTTCCAAATTCAAAATTTTGGAAGCTCACAAGAACGACATATTGACTTCTATGAGTGAGGAAGGGTGAATAATTGTGTATTTTTGTGTAGAAAAAAATATGTGATTCAAACATGGCTAACAGTCTAGGACATGATATGCTACCCACTAAAATTTATAATAATAATAATAATAATTACTCGATAAGTATGAATGATATGCTACCCACTAACATACAATAAATGTGTCACAAAAAAAAAAATACAACAAATGATTCAATAGAATATCCAAATAAAACAAGTTAATATATAAAAATTATAATGACTGTCATGTCACTATAAGAAATTAGTACCTTTAGAGGCAAATAAATAAAGACATATATATAAAACAACCCCTAATAATAGATAGCATGGAACATGCTTTATTTCTTCAGTAATAGTACGCTATAGAAAGAAAACGAGAAGGTTTCATTGATACGTTCTCTTATTTGGAGTTAGTTGATGTAGCACACTATTATGAACAACTCAATTATATATGTCTCGACCCGCTCAACAGCTAAAACTATTTTCTGGCAAACTAGCGAGTCGTAGTACACCAGTCAATAGACTCGTAATATTTTCGATTGGCAAATCTATGAGTAAATTATGCAACCTTCATGCAGCACAAAGCCTCGAACCTGGTCAACCAAAATGAATTTGCTAATGTCACCTAAACCTGAAAATTTTGAAAGGTTAGAGACAAACAAGATTCTAATTTTTCTATTACATCAAGCCCTTTAAAACAATAAAATAAAATCAAAAGGCATAGTGCAAAGAAACAAGATTTGTTTCGAAACAAGATAAAATCGCTATAAGGATGGTTGATATAATTTAAAGACTTGGGTGGGTGGGTGGGTGGGTGTGCAAAACATACTTGATCGAATGAAAGGAGCGAATAGACCAATTAAATTGTAGAATAATGACCCATGTCTATTTGAAATGCTTTGATCTTTCCAAAAGGTATTAAATTTCGGTATCAGTTTAGATTTATTCGGTTAGTAAATTTATGGAAATTTCGAGAATATTTAAAATTTCAATTTCGATTTTAGAGAAATCGTGAAAATTTATAAAAATATTTGAAAATTTTCAATAAAACTTTGAATTACTTTAATTACTATAATTATGTATTTTTTAAATTAATAATATTGTGTATGTAATATATGCATAGTTGGTAATTTAATACACTTTTAAATTAAAACACGCTTTTGTAGAAACAAGAAGAAGTAGTAGTGTTTAATTTATTACATTAAAAAAAGTAGTATAGTACCTGTACTTGATACCCTTGTAATGTATACTGTAGATGTCTGAAATTTAAAGATCTGATTTCATATTTTCAAAACTGTTTTAGGGCTTATTAACTTTTTGGGATGGGTTGGGCTGGGTTATGTTTGGTTGGGCTGGGTGGGCTCAATATAACAAAACATCTGTGCATGGGTATCACAAATTAAAATTTAAAGTTGTGTTTGGCTCGGCTGGGCTATGTTGGGTTGGGTTAGGTTGGGCTGGGTTGGGCGGGTTCGATTCAATATAACATCACAAATGAAAATTTGAAGCCGTACATCAATCAATTCAAAAAATAAGCGATTTATCACCACACTTTAAGGGAAATTCACACTTTAAACCAATTAAAATCTACTAAAATGTCTTAATACCACCACAAGGGAAATTCAGAGTCTTAATACCACCACAAGGGAAATTCAGAGTCTAGCACTTACCAAGAATCTAATCAGATATGCTTCTGCTTCTCTGCAGAGTCAAAGTGTGCATCCTCTCCAATCAGCAGCGTCGGGTCTACTACGCCTGCATCATCTTCAATCAGCAGTGTCGGGTCTACTACGCCTGCATCCTCTCCAATCAGTAGCGCCGTGTCACGCATTGGGAATTTAAAGTATTTTGAGACGGCGAGGACATGACATTTTTCCCATTAACGAGAGACTAGAAGCTACTTGAATATTCCGGAAAAATCTAGAAGATTTTAGAAAGATCTAGAAGAGTCTGAAATGTTCTGGATTGTTCTAGAATACTCTAGAATAATATAGATATTAGTAGAAAGTTCCAGAATAGTGTAGAACATTGTAGAAGGTTCTAGAATATTCTGGATAAGAGTGGAGCAATGTAAAAGTCTCTAGAATTATATAGAAGCATATGTAGGTAGAATTCTCCATATAAATATGTAGTAGAATAATCTAGATGATAGATCGTAGCCGTAGGATCAAGTTAATCTTAGCCGTCCATTCCAAGGATGGTTAACATAAATAGAGGTTAGGGGGCCCATTTGTAACCATCCAAGAAGTTTAGAGCAATATAAGCACTTAAAGTTTCTTGTGATCTTTGCCAAATTCCCTTAGCACACTAGCACGAGTGGGTGAGGCTGACTTAGCACAATCTCGCAAGAGGCGGATCGAATCTAAATGTCGCACAAGACGTTAGTAAGAGGCTAAGTCCGTGACAACCAGGTCTACTACGCTTGCATCCTCTCCAATCAGCAGCATCTGGTCTACTACGTCTGCATCCTCTCCAATCAGCAGTGTCGGGTCTACTACGCCCGCATCCTCTCCAATCAGCAGTGTCGGGTCTACTACGTCTGCATCCTCTCCAATCAGCAGCGCCAGGTATACTACGCCTGCATCCTCTCCAATCAACAGCGGTGCAGGGGCCCGAGTGAAGTTGGTTCTTCCTCCTAAGAGGAAGTTGTGCAGTCTATCCATGAACTTATCACGCTTTTCCCTGTCATATGCGACTTGGTGGTACTTCACGAACGAATCACGCTTGCGGGGTCGACGATGGGGGCATCCTCTGGGATCATTAGTGCTGGGTCGACAATGGGGGCGTCTTCTGGGATGAACGGTGCTGGGTTGTCCAGTATTTCAGATTCGGGGATGAATGAAGCTTGGATAATCGTTGCCTGATTAGTGAAGTTGGTTCTTCCTTGGAAAAGCAAGCTGTGCAGCCTATCAATCATCCTCCTACCTCCAGTTTTGCTCTTTTCCCTATCATACCCAGCTTTGTGGTACTTCACAAATGTGTCGCGCTTTTTCACTATATCTATAATAGAAACTACATTACTCAACTGAATCTGAATTTTTTGATAACAAAGTTTACATTTGGTTTTTAGATTAAAATGAACTGGAATATTGATCTAAAATCTCACAGTTCAAATTTAGCTTATTTACACATTAATTAACAGCAGGAATTTCGTAAAAACACCGTATAAGAGCATAAATTCTCTAAAAACACCCATAGAAACTACATTACTCAACTGAATCTAAATATTTTGATAACAGAGTTTACGTTTGGTTTTGAGATTAAAATGAATCTGAATAGTGATCTAAAATCTCACAGTTCAAATTTAGCCTATTTACACACATTAGCAGTAGGAGTTCCGTAAAAACACCCTATAACAGTAGGAATTCCGTAAAAACACCCATAGAAATTACATTACTCAACTGAATCTGAATATTTTGATAACAAAGTTCACATTAATTTGGTTTTGAGATTAAAATGAATTTGAATATTGATCTAAAATCTCATAGTTCAAATTTAGTTTATTTACACACATTAACAGCAGGAGTTCCATAAAAACACCCTATAACAACATGAATTCTGTAAAAGCACCCTATAGATTGATTATAATACGAACCTCACAGTAATAAATTTGAAACCCTAAATTCATAAATTGCCAAAATTGACCATTAACAAAACATAATTACAGATAATGATATGATAAACAATAAGCATAAAAAATCACCTATATTAAATTAAAATATAATGCAGTATTAATATAAGAGGAGAAAAATATAAACTACCTCGAATGTCGTGTTCTTCGTCAAAAATAAATTCCCTTTTTGCGGAGATATGCTTAGGTCAAAGTGATTTAACTTTTTATAGTTCTCTCTGCTGCATCCGATGCACTGCACCATTTCTAATATAAACCCCAAAAATATTAAAGCCCCAAAAGATAAAAAAAAATCCATATTTCTCTTCTATTCCTTTCCTTGCAATTCTCTCCAATTTCACTTATCCCCGCACTTCTCCTAAAAACAATGGTATATACCCACTTACTTTTGCTGTTGTTGAGGTTGAATGCACTGAAAGTTGGGGTTTTTTTTAGTGCTCGAGAGAAATGCTTGGAGGATTTGACACAGAGGTTAAGTCATGGACATTCATGGCTGGTAGGCAAAAGGTATGGGTTTGTTTTGTTATATTTATAGCATGCAGTGGTGGTCTTTGTTATAATTTGTATTTATCAAGGGGACTGTACATAGACAATATTTATAAAACTTTTACCATTTTATGATGGAATTTTTGTAGTTGCATAAAATTGTAGGTGAAGGGTAGTCCTTTCCGTTGTTTTTCATAACAAGAAAACATCTAACGGAAACTTTGATATGCATTCTTATACCAAATCCAAAGTTTTAAACATTAGTTCTATCAATATGTTAGTTATAAACTATTCAAAACAAAAAAACATAGGTAGTCATAAATTGTTAATTTAGTATATATATTTCATTTATAAACTCTAAATTTATAAAAAAAATGATTTTGATTTATATATTAGCATCATCAATTTGATATATTTAAGGGAAAATTACACCTACACCCACTGTTATAATAGGTAATTACACAAACTACCCCTCTTATTATTGAAATTACAAATACCTAACCCATCATAACTGAAAATTACATTTACCCCCTGAAAACCCTCGATCAATGGTCAAACAATAGTAAATGATATTTTTGCCCTTCACTTAAATTATTAAAGAAAATAAAAAAGTTGGAATAAGATTTTTGTTACGGCCGTACCCCCTCTTATAATGTGTAATTACCAAAAAAACCCCTCTTGCTTTTGAAATTACCAACACCCCTTACAGGGGGCTAATTGTAAAGCTTTCAGGGGTTAAATTGTAAGAATTTTTAATACATAGGGGGATGATTGTAAGAAGTACATTATAAAAGAGGAGGTTTGTGTAATTTCAAAAATAAGAGGGGAGTTGTTGTACTTTTTCGAAATGACATTTGGACAGGGGTATTTTTAGAAATTCACATGATGATGTCATCAAAAAATTGATCTCATGGGGGTACATGTAATTTTCAATTATAGTGAGTTAGGTATTTGTAATTTTAATTATAAGAGGGGTAGTTTGTATAGTAACCTATTATAGCAGTGGGTGTTAGTGTAATTTTTCCTGTATCTAAATTACACTTTTTTTGGGGTAATTTAAATTCCATTGTCAATAATGTATTTGAAATTGCTGCAAGGTACCTAAGTACTTTGATCACATTTTATACGATTATATGACTTTTCAAAAAAATGTTCTGAGTTCAAAAATGAGGACAAATCAGTCGACACGGTTTAGTAGAAAGGTTTTGATATATTCTTATTTGTTGGTAATTGGATTTAAAATATTTAGGAGACAAGAGTCCACAAAATGACAAAACATGTTTCATATCGTGACGAAATAATTATATTATGTCTCCTTGCTATTGGTATATTTTTGGTTAGGCTTCCTCAGAAACAAATTATTGCATTATTGTTAGGGTAAAATGCATTTTCGACCTCAACTTATATTGGTTGGAGCATATTGGTATATAATTTATAAATTTTTATACCTGAGTACCCAACCTTTGTAAATTATGGCACTTAAGTCCACCGGAGGAATAATTTAAAATATTTCCTCCGAAAAGTTTGTCACATGACTTAAATTGTGTACCAAAGTGCATATCATGCAATGTATAGATAGTCAGATGCACAAAATGCCATAGGATGGGGTGCAACGTGCACATATCATGCGCGCTACAGGTAGTCCAGTCCACAATCTAAGTCAAATTATTCCTTCGATGGACTTAAGTGTGACAATTTACATAGGTTGGGTAATCGGGTATAAAAATTAATAGATTATATACCAATATGCTCCGACCGACATAGATTGAAATCAAAAATGTATTTTACCCTTATTGTTATCACCTTTGTTCTTTGTATTGAACTATCATAGATAATCCACGATTGTGTATATTTATAAATTATTGAATTAGGGATTGCAAATGCTTTTTGTACATATGATATAATAGAAGTATGAAGAATTTTAATTGAGTATGCGAATCTTTTTTCTCTAAAATATCTTAGACATTGCCTTAGAAACATTTAAAGATAGTATGTTAGAATTAATATCCCAGTCATGAGATTAAATCGACATCCGTTGTGTTTTAAGAATATGGAGTAATATCAGTGACGCTACTATTTCTGCTTGCAACTATTCAAATATTATTAACATTATATTGTTCACGCATCCTATGATTTTAATGAAACAGAAATTGCACAATTGCAATTAAATGAAACGACTCAATAGAAATATACTGAACAAATTAACCTATAATTAATAATTCTTGTTTTGTTCATAATATTTTCGACATTGAAAGTCGGTATCTTATTACATTATAATATTATACAACTCGTGATCTTTTTTATTTTACATCCTTAAAGATAAATTAAAATTAAAAAAAGTGATGATTAATGGCAGCTATCTTGTATTTTTAATCGAGTAAAATAGTTTGATGCAATAACTTTTATATTTTTCCTCACCTAATTATTTATACTAGCTACCATATTACTGAGATTTTATTGTTGGTACATCGATTCCATAAGTTTATAAAAGTTACAAATATGATCGGGCAATTCTTCCATCAGCTCCTCTAGGGTAGAATAATCCAGGCTCGTTTTCCTATCCACTCCCATACACAATTCTAAGTATTTCTTCTGGTGTTCGATTGAATGACAACGAGTTTTGATCACCCGCAAGTATGTTCGCAGGAATTCTCCCCTCCGCACCTTGTACTAGTGGGACTACTACCCCTTCATCTTTTAAGCCTCTTTTTCCAAGCATATTTCTAAGCCGCGAAATCTTGTTAGTAAATTCTACCACAGTGAACGAATAGGGAGCTACCCTACTCGATGCACGTTGAAAAAGTAAAGTTCTGATAACTGCGTCTTGACCGGATTCCACTCCTAAAAAATCCGCCACAAGCTGAAACACTCAGATTAAAAAACATGAATATAAATTAGACACAAAAAAATGAGATTTTTGTTTTTTTCTTTCATGAAATAAATAAACATTGAGTGTTTCTTAAGTAATTCTTAGGGAAGTTTTGTAGAATCACAATAATGTGTGTCAATGGAGTTCGCTTGATTGTCTACGTGCTTTGGGAATCTCCGTAATTCCCTTAGCATGACCTCTCCTCACGCTCTTTGGTACTCGTGGGGAAGGGTTGCATGTTGGAAGCTACTTTTTAATTTATCAACTAGACAAACAGGTCACTAGAAACTCTCGAACTAGATTCAAATGATTAATTGCTAACAACCCCCACACATTTACAAGCCCGGCTTTCAATGATTATGATTCTATTAAGACTCATAATCTTAAAATCCTTAATAAGAACCCGTTTTTTCCCCTCTATCTAGAGCATTAGAAAAAAATAAAATGTTACCCTTTTGGAAGTGGGGCTTCGGAGCTTTGGAATTGTGCCAACATATCCTGTGAGTCCAAAATAAGGTATAACATAGGATGCAAGAAGATAATTGATGTCATTGGCATAAGGATCAAACGGAGGCACTAAAGGCATTTCAAATGCATTATTCATCATCGTTGCAAATGCTGCTGCACTTAGATCCATTTGGGGTCGTGGAAACCCTTTAACACTACTTTGTATTGCCCTATACAAAATCACATGCACTTCTTTACTTAGTTGTATAATATTTTACTAAATCAAGGTGAAAGAGAAGGGTAAAATAGTCATTCTAGTCACTCTCGAGGCTGACATGTATGGAAAAATCATCGTCCTCCATATAATTGTCAGAGCCTTAAGATACGATTCATGAAAATAAGTAAAAATCTCAATTCATGAAAATAAGTAAAAACCTCAAATGTCCGAATTCTTGAAATGCAAACTGCGCAACGATATCTCTTACAAGTGGGCTTAAGTTAGCCTTCATAACTCCGATGGGTGGTGGGCCGCCCATCGTGAGCTTGGGCTAGAGACTATCCAAGCCACGACTGAAAGCACCCCATGAGAAAAAGTCAGCTTCCAAGTACTCCAAATTCAACGGAAATTCCAATTGATCGATATCAGATTTTAAATGGTATGTTTACCGATTCGTTGCTACCCGCCGTGGAGGAGGAGGAGGAGGAGGAGGACTGTGATTAATGCGGTGGTTGAAGTTGTGGATTAGGTCTTATATCTTAGATCTATTGACTAAAATGCCCATATCATCATTAAATTAAAATAAGACCTAATTTACACCATTGGATTAAATATGAATTTAAAGTTTTCTGTATCAATCGTAACTTTCTGTGCGCTGAATTGGAAGGAATAATTAAAAAGGAAAGAGGAATCTGTTATTGCGTATAACAAGAGATTTAATTTTGATCCTGCATATTATTTGCATGAGTTTGTTAGATCTATTGACTAAAATGCCCCTATCATCATTAAATTAAAGATTAAAACTGAAATAATGACTTTAATTATGAACCTTGGGATCAAATGGTTTAAATGGTCTAGATTGGGTCTTATATCTTATTTAAAGTATAGGGATGTATTTGATCCATACCCTATATATTTATATATATATATATATATATGAAATACTTTGGGTT
The DNA here is from genome assembly GCA_019426215.1 of Buddleja alternifolia. NCBI lineage: Eukaryota > Viridiplantae > Streptophyta > Magnoliopsida > Lamiales > Scrophulariaceae > Buddleja > Buddleja alternifolia. The sequence goes on from CM033403.1 coordinate 28,026,418, forward strand.
CCGCGTGAAAGGGAATTAGAATAATAATAATAAAGAAATAAAAAAAAAGAAAGGGAATTATAATAGGACAAATACGGGTTTGGTGTATAATATACTTTGGTTTCTCGTATTTATGCGCGTGACAGGGAATTAGTAAAGACAAATACGGGTTTGGTGTATATTATAGGGAAAATTTCATTTCAAATGCAGTCTCTAAACTACCACATTTTTATTAAGAGGATGTTTGGCTAAGCTTATAAGCTCCGATCCTCTAAATATTTTATAAGATGTTTTAGAGCTTATAAGCTTTATAAATTTGTTTGATAACTTTTTTTAAAAATAACTTATATGACCAAAAAATAAGGGTTGTGTTTGCTTTTGTTTTCAAACACATTTTGACCAAAAATTTTGCCAAAACTTGTTTGCTTTCTGTTTTTTTGACCAAAAAGGACTTTTTTGGTCAAAAATTTATCAGCTATTGTCTCCCTATTTGTGTTAACTTTAGGGTGCCTACTAATTACATCAACTACAATATATATATATATATATATATATATAACCATAATATTATAATCATTTAAAACTCATATTATATTATTTTTTTTAATCATTAACTAATTATAAATACAACTTTTCAGACAAAAACTTGCATGATTTGACTGCTACAGTAGCTTTTGTCTCTTCTAAAAATAAAATCAAACATAAAACCAAACACATTTTCATCAAAATACACAACTCCCAATAATCTTTTTCACCAAAATTTTTACCAAAAAAACCCCCAAAATAAAAACAAACACAGCCGATATCTTTGAGAAAAAAAAAGTAAAATACAATATGAACGTCAGTTTAGGTAATAAAATCTCGAAAAAATAGTGTTTATTCAATTAAATATATATTAACATTAGTATCGTTTAACTAGGATTGTTAAGTGAGCAAGGTCGGCCAGATAACTCAGCCAGCTTATATATGAGTTGTGCTTTTAAGCCAGACAACAAAGTACGCTTATATATGAGTCGTGCTTAATCAAAATATTGTGTTTTATTATATATAGACTTCACACATTACATTAAACTTTTCATAATTTCTATTTCATAAAAAGAAAACTTTATTATGTTTATATAGTGGATGTTTATTCATGTATACTAAAGATAAACGATTATGAGCAATTGAAATTAATAATAATAAAAGAGTTCCAATCTTCTCTGAAACCACGTACGTACTGTATCATTCTTGCAAGCCTGCAAGCCAAACAAAATTGAAAGCACCAAAAGCAGAAAACTCATTCATGCAGAGAAGAGCACAGCTTAATGCTATAAACAATTTTTTTACTAAGCCAAACATGTATCAGCTTATCCAGCCAAACCTTTCACTTTTAAGTACTCGGAGCACATTTCTTCATCATAATAAGGAGAGTGGGATTGTGTTCGTTCCTCTGGAGTAAACTAAGCAACAATTCGATTGTCGATGGGTCAGGGGAGAACCCTCTGTCGACCATTATATCAAGGCACTTATTGCCTCGTCAAATTCACTACTCTTGAGAATTCCTCTAAAAATAACATTATAGGTACATCGATTTGGGAAGCATCTTCCACAAAAGAAAATCTCTAGCTTCGTCTAGTAGCCCTTTTTGACAATATCCATTTATTATTGTATTGTATGTTATAACATTAGGTTCTAATCCTTTAGAAGGGAGATCAGCAAGAAGGGCTCGTGCGCTATCAAGTTTTTTAGCTTTGCACAATCCATATATGACAATACTATAGTAATTTATATGAAGACATATAATAATCCCTTTTCCTCTATCTCATCTAACAATGATAATGCTTGTTCCACGAGGCCATTACCACATAAACCATCCAACATAATACAGTAAGTAAAAAAAATCGAGTTTTAGGTCAGCAGCTTGCATCGCATCAAAAATCTGCAGCGCAGTAGAACATTTACGCAAACGAAACAGCCCTTGTAATACGGTGGTATATGTGGCAACATTAGTCTCCATCCCTTTAAGAGGCATCTCACGGAAGAGATGCATGGATTCATCTATTTTCATCTTTTTGAAGTATCCATTGATTAAAATGTTAAAGCTGACAGCATCAGGAGCAATGCCTACCAGGCAAAGAATTGAAAATCTTTCTTGCTTCGACCACTCGGCCTTGTAAACAATATCCATCCATCAATGCATTGTATGTCAATACATTAGGGTCTTGATTTTTCTGAATCATGATGTTGACTACATCTCGTGCCTTATCTACCAAACCCTCCTTACAAAAAGCATCAATCACAGTACTGAATGTTATAACATTAGGATATATGTTGCAATCTATCATCTCCTTCCACAATGCTTTAACTTCTTTCCATCGACTCAAAGTGGATAAGCCATGAATCAAGACACTGTAGGTGACAACAGTGCGGTTGATGCCTTTTTTGGGCATTTCATCAAAAAACTTCATTGCAGAGTCTACCATTCTATCCTTGCATAAACTGTCGATAACCATGTTGTACGAATGCGCGTTAGGCCTACAACTACTCCCCTTTTCCATTACTCTGAGCAGCTGAATAGCCAATGCAATAGGCCTACAACTGTCGATAACACCCGCCTTGCAAAGTCCATCCACCACAACTCCGAATATAATGTTATTCATTTCGCACAGCTCTTCTCTCGCTATTTTCCTGAAAAGTTGTTGAGCCTCGACAATCCTATTTTCGCGAAACAAGCCCTTTAATAAACTGCTGAATGTAGCTTCATTGGGTGCAGCCCCGCTTGAAAAACGCACCCAATACGGAGAACCCAAAATTGAACTGATGAGAACTGCAACAACAGTTAATTACGATATTCATCGCGTAGTTATCAATTGAAACTCCCAACTTGGGAGAGATATCCTTGAAAGGGGAAACTGCAACTGTGTACTCTTTGAGCTTCACAATGCGTGAAAGCAGATTATTACAAACACGGCTACTAGGCAAAGGCTTCATTTTGATCATCATTACATACAGACTTAGTGCATGGTCCAACCCATTTACATTACCGAGCTCAATCCACGATTTCGTGCCATTAGAGACCAATTTTTTACTGAAAAATCGAAAATCCGACGTAAAATGAAGTGGATATTGAGAATAAATGGGAAAATCGGACGCAGCTGTTTGTCATGCGACTTCCAGGCAATACTTTTTTTTATTATTATTATTATTATTCTAGACGAACGCAAAGACCCTATAAAACTCCTCAAGTAGATAAACTTGAGTCGATAGATTTTAATAATGAGTCACAAAGACCCCGTAAGACTCCTAGACTATAAGACGGAGAGAAAAGTTACCCATACTCCTCGGATTACAAGACTCAAAATAAGGAGAAAAGTATGAAGTAATTTAAAGGGCAATCTTTACTAGAATTAGATATTTGGTGAACCCAAGTCAGATTTTTGGGCCATACTTGCGTTTGATTGAAGGACATGCCATCCAATTAAGATCTTATTTTTTTTTTTCCCCTTAAAATTATAGGAGAGACTTTATTATATTCCAACCATATTTCTATTTTTATTTTTTTTTGAAAAAACAATCAATATTTCACACCCAAAAACCACGGAAAATATCATATGAACTTTTTTTTCACAAAAAGATATCACATTTATGCTCTGTATGTTTATATTTTTTGAGAACATTTTTCATGATCCAAAAAAAAAAAATCCATTTTGGTCACATGATCCTAATTATTTCCATTTTTTCAACAAAAAATAAAAAAATATCAACATTAGTGTTGTAACAATGAACCATCGACTTATCACAGTTCAGATTGTACGATCAAATAATTATCTAGGGAAACTTCTAATACACCTCTAGATAAAAAAAATTAAAATGAAAAAAAGAGAGTATGAAGATAATTTCATATTCAAGAAATTCACTACCAATTTTTGACTCAATAAAATTCAACGTTGAGATTCTTAAAATATATTACTTAAACTTCTCTGAGCAATGAATTAATTTTTTCTGTTGATCCTCTTCATTTTTGTTTCTATATTATTGTTTTAGGATTTGTCAACTTAATATAGCTTTTCAGTTATTTTCTTACGGCATATTCTCAAAAAGGGTGATACTTGGTAGCTTCCGGGAGTGCAACTCCCGGGAAATATCAGCCACAGACAGTGTTAAAATATTTGTGGGGTCCATCAAAATATATACTATTGTGTCTAGGGCTGTAAACAAGCCGAGCTCAAGCCGAGCCTGATTAGGGATGGCAACGGGACGGGAATGGGACGGGTTGGGCAGGACTCATTTCCCGTCCCGTTAAAAAAATTTGGACCCGGACCCGTCCCGGACCCGGTCCTGTCCCAGACCCGTCCCGGACCCAGTTATTTCCCGGCGGGTCCGGGTCCTTCCCGTTGGACCCGGCTGGTTTTTGAAAAAAAGAAAAAAACTTTTTTTTTCTTCCTTTTCTTCTTCTTCCCTACTGTTTTTTCTTCCTTTTTCTTTTTATTATTCTTATTCTTCTTCTTCTACACCAACAAACATGACCAACAAAACAAAAAAAGTTGAAACATCCAACATAAATTAATTAATTTTACAGTAAACCGATAATTAAAATAAAAGTTACATAATTTCATCATGTCCATATATATATATATGTCCATCTACCAAAAAGAAATAGAAAAATAGAGAATAAAGTATTAGGGTTTGGTTGATATAATTATTATTATATATATAAAATTAAAAATATATATATTATATTACCGGGACGGGTCCGGGTCCGGGACGGGAAATCGACTGGACTCATTTCCCGTCCCGGACCCGGCCGGGTCTTGAATTTCTATTCCCGGACCCGGACCCGGTCCCATTTTCTTGGATTCATTCTCGTCCCATTAGGGACGGGTTCGGGACGGGTACTCGTTAGACCCGGTCCCATTGCCATCCCTAAGCCTGATGAAATTTTCAGGCTCGAGCTCAAGCTCGATTATACTTTTTTGAGCTCGAGCTCGAGCTCAAACTCGACGACCCTCATTTTCTAGGGCTCGAGTTCAAGATCGAAGTAGATGAACCGAGCTCGAGCTCGAGCTTGAAGTAATAAATAATTTAATTTTTTTTAGAAAATAAAATAAATTTTGCTTTTTAGCTTATAACAATACGTTAATCATGTATAGTATACACTATTCACATATACAATAAGTATTATTAAGATAAATAATAATTGAATATTTTATATTCAATAAGTATTTAGAAAATAGAGGAGAGTGTCGTCAAAACATGATTTCATTAAATTATTTTATAGAAAAGTATATTGTATCAACTAAAATATGTAATCTTATAATTGTTGTTATTATTTTGCATAATTTAAAAAAAATGGAAAAAAAAACTTAAATATTATTAAACTATGTTGTATATAAAATTGTAAGTATTATTTTTATGAAATACGAGTATTTTTAGACATATATTAAAAATTAATAAAAAATAAAATAAAAACTCACGAGCCTGCTCATGAGCATATGAACAACTATAAGTGAGCTCGTGCTCGACTCAAGAAAAAGCTCGAGCTTGAGCTGAGCTCCAGTTGAGCTGGTTCGGCTCACTTTACACCCCTAATTGTGTCAATATATTTTGTGTGGTGGATAGGCTCCAGGAGTTGGACTCCCATGGCCACCAAGTATCATCCTCTCAAAAAGGATCAAGTTACTTAATTGTTAATAGTTATTATGTTGCAAATTGTTTTACTCGCATAAAAATAATTTAGCATTCAACATAAAAAAAATTTAAGTTATAATTTTCACAGTTTATCAATTCGAAATATCTAAAATAAATATCAATAACTTTTAAATACAGGAAATGATAATGCAGGCTGAAACTCAGAAATATGTGTTGCACTTCTTATTGAAAATTAGATGTGCTGGATTTTTGGAATTAAAGATATTTCTCTTGAGTTTTTTTAATATAATTTATTTTCTATGGGAGTTTCAGCAATATAGGATTGGTAAAATTGTGAAGCCAAATATACAAGTAAAAGTGGTGCTATATATCGTCAGTTATTATTCACCGTTTTTTCACTTCTTTTAATTTTGATAAAAATTGAATGCAATCCACGCATTTGATTTGATCTTTGTAATTTATTGTTAACATAATAGATATTTTACCATATCTAGGATCAGTGAAAAAACGTTGAAAAATAAGTACATAGCATTTTTCGATAAGTTATAACATAAGATCAACCACATAAACATAACAATATCACTCACCTATGTGCCCTCAATGCACCAAATTGAAAACTATTGTTCTAGTCATTTTCGAGGCGGTTCTAGCAAATGACCCACCCAAACTAGAAATCGAAAATGCAGAGTTGGAATCGGTGGACCCCACGAGACCGATCCGTTTTCCTCAGATAGTGGGGAAAAATCTATGTTGGACCGGGTGTAATGGAGCTAGTGCCCATTACACCCTATATTTGTGTTGGGATGTGTGAATTTTATTATCCCAATACAAATATGTGGTGTAATGGGCACCGGCTCCATTACACCGGATCTACCATAAAATCACCCGGGGTGAGGTGGGGGGCTTCCCTAACCTATTGACTGCCAAAATTGATATTCAATTCTCGAATTTATGCAAAGTGTAAAGTGTATGGATAGAGACTACAATTTTCATAAATCAGGTTCTTTTACACATTTTTTGACGTATACGTCACTTCTTTGTTGTTAAGGCACGATCAATGTTTTTAAACATTGATATTATAAAAACTCAAACTTAATTAAATAAAGTTATAACAGCTATGAATACAGAAATATACTAGCCATGAAATAATGGTTATAAATACAGAAATATAGCGGTAAATAATGGTTATAAATACAGAAATATAGCGGTATCATAGTGCCCCCCCCCCCCCCCCCACCCCACACCCATCTTATTTTTCTTCAACTCACCACTTCCCCAGATCTCAGAATGAAAATATGATGTAACAAAATTGACAAAACCATCAATCTTCTTACCTTCTCCTTCAAAACTTGGAAACAAATCGAACACCTTACAAGCTTCCACATGTTAACCACATATATATCTCAAAATTCGAAACAATCTTACAAGATACACCAAAATAACATTCGACCAGAATGGATGGATGATTGTGATTGTTCTTATACTCCAGAGTTTCTAAGAACGAAGATTTTGTAACTACGACTATGCTCACTTATATGGTTATACCATATGTAAAGTTGAAACTGTCAGAATTATACAAGCAACCATTGCATTCATATGATGGAACCAATACAAGAACAATCTCCAACACCTCAATTAGCTAAATGCACTTTCCCAAGAGAAATCAAACCCGACAAGCTTCTAAGCGCGGTTTTTCACCAAAGACCATGTAACATGCCATCATCAAAGTTATAGCAAATCAAAATTCGAAAAGCAAGGCAAATCCACAAGTACTTGAAACTACATGTATACTGGACAACACTAGAAATTTACAAGATCTTAAGTGCTTTCAACCACAAAGAATCAAAAAGCTCCACTAATGGAAAAATCAAGTGAAGAAAATGCACTTTGAACCAAAATAAAACGTAATCAATGTTCACTAACATATATTATCAGAAAAATATATATTAATAACAATTGACAACCCCTCTCTAGAAGTTAAATCCTGAAAAGCTCAAATTAGCAGAGCACCTTTGTGGTAGGTAACATATACTATCAAAAATTAAATACACTTTCAAAGCAAAAACAATAAAATTGAAAGAAAACAACTGTAAACCCAGATTAGCAAGTATTGTAACACATCCCCCTTCATCAACCAAAGAAAGTATATAACAACACAAATTTATAACCCAACTCAAAGCCTCAGCTTTCGCGACTTCATGTATTACCAGCAATTGAACATGATTACCACGCCCTTGAAAATAAACAAAAGATTCACAAATACAATACAGAACACCAGAAATCAATAAAATCACTTGTGGAGTTGTGGACCAAATGAAGATTATACAACAATAACAGAGAATTCAACAAACTTAAACACCAATAACCAAAAACAATCCGAAACATCAATTTATCAAAAAAGATTATCTAAAATTATAACGTAAAACCAACATCGATCACAAATAGAACATCAGAAATCAACAAAATCACTAGTAGAAACCAAATCAAGATTATACAACAATAACAGAGCATTCAACATACTTAAACACCAATTACCAAAAATAATCTGAAATATCGATTTATCAGTAAAGATTGTCCAAAATTGTAAAGTAACACCAACATTCATCACCACAATAAGTTTACACAACAATATTACCAATTAAGCCCCTTCCCAATACCCAACCCATCACCTAAAGATCATCCTCCATCCTCAAATACTCCCCAATATCCGCGTGCCGATGCACGACAATCCCATTCGGGTCCATCTTCCGACAATCCACTGTGCTCTTCGCCGCGTCTCCGAACCCCAACGGCACATCCGCCATACTAAACACCACCACCCCATCATTCACCTGAATGTTCTCCGTGATCCTACCCACCCCGCCTTTCAACACGCTGTTCCCATACAAAAAGCTCATCTCCGAAGTGGGTTTCAGCCACACCTTATGCTTCGCATTCGAGGCCAAAAGATTCAAACACTGTATCGTCAGATGAAACTTTCCGGCCTTAGTGAATTTACCGATTTGGGTCCCGAGCGCGATTAATTTGTCGCGCTTGATGTTGGTGGCCCGTTTGACGAGGGATTCGGATACGTAGTAGACCCGCTGCTTCTGGAGGCGGAAGCAGTAGCGGCCCGGGTTCGGGTCTGGTCCCTCGTGTGATTCGGATTCTAGGACGATGTTTTTGAGGTTGCTGCCGACGAATTTGTGGAGCTTGTTGAAGACGAGGGTGGTTTCTTTCTCATCCAGAGGTCTCATGGCTATGGCTGTTTGTTTCTCTCTCTAGTTTCTCTCGCTAGGGTTAGGGGTTTGGTATTTGGGGATTTTGGTGTTAGGGTTTTGGGGTGCGTTGTCGTTTTATTGTTTTTTGGGGGTGGGTTGTAGTTTGGGCTTGATGGATAGCAGGATTGGGCTGAAGTTTTTATCATTGGAAAGAGAATGGGTTGGACTTCGAGTATTTGTTTGGAATCTTGGGCTAAGTTTGGATATGTTTCCAAGTTCATTTTGGTCCGAATTTTTGGCCCAATTGTGTTTGGCTAACGTAATTTTGGGGCAAAAAAACATGTGAACTTTTTGGTTAGAAAAAAAGTAATCATTTTCCATTATCTCTATGCAGCCCACATTATTTTTGTCCACTGCTTCTCTCTCTCAAGACCGGTTGGTTGTCAGAAGAAAAGTAATCATTTTCCATTATCTCTATGCAACTCAGGACATGTTGATCTAATAGTATTCATTTTCAATTTAATGTGAGATGTTGTAAGTTCGAATTCAGAATACCACAAATTGTGTCTTTTACTTATTTTATGGAATTAGATAGAATTTTTATGATTCAGAATTATGACTATCAACTCGGGTTTATCGGGCTAGACATTTAGGATATCCCCATTCTTCTTGAATTGGAAAAAAAAAAAAAAGGTCTCTCTCTCATGTGTCTCTTATTAAATGGAACATACACACATATATGTATATATGTGTGTGTATACTATGAATACTTATATATTAATATATATATATATTTATATTATACATAATATTATATATTTATAAGGAAAATATATTTATACAGTATATATATTTTATAAGGATTTGTGTGGACTATATATATGTATACAAAGATTATGTTATAAATTACTTATTTGTTGGGCAATCATGTCATTCAATAATGTAGTATGATAACCAACCTAGGCATGTGAAGTGATTCCTATGGTCTAAAGGTAAACTTTTTGTTAAGAGCATAGTCTTAAATATTCTACGAAACCTCGAAATTTCGATCGAAATTTTGGATTTTCGGGAATCTCGAAGCAAAATCTCACTTTCGATCCAATTTTGAAGAATATCTAACGAAATTTTTCGATATTTACCGATATTTCCCGAAATATTGAATTCTTAATAAAATTACTTTGTCAAATATCTACCGAAATTTCCCGAAATTTCGACCATATTCAAAATATTTACAAATTTAAAATAATATTTAATTATTTATTTTTAAATAAGAATGAATCCAAATTATTGTTGTTGTCTATAAATGATGTATCGTATGCTGCAAATTATTCAATCTCTGATACAAAATATAGGCAAGATTGTCACTCCCTTTTTTAGTGATTTCGATCCTCCGAAAAACTCAATATGGTTTTAAATGATGGTTTGTATTAAAATTGTGGTATTTTGTTTTAATGAAATTTTTAGGAGATTTGGTTATTACTTTATTCTCAAATATATTTATTTTATATTTTTCACCACAGATTTTAATCATACTACTTGACAAAATTCACTATACATACATTATATATACAATATTATTTATATAAAAGATGCATAATTATGATATTTAAAAATACACAAAGTTTCGTTATAAATTTCCAAATATTTCTATACGTATCCATGATTTCTTTAAAATCAAAATCGAAATTTTGAATATCCCCAAAATTTCCATCAAAATTTCCATAAATTTACTGCCCCAATATTGATACCGATACCAAAATTTAATACATTGGTTAAGAGAAGAAATTTATCAATTTCCAATCACTTGCATTGTTGTGTTAATTAAATGAAAGGTTTGTTCATTTTAAGACTTTAAGAAACTTTGAGAGGGGTTTGTTCTCTCTACCAAATTTGTAAAGCTTTAGCAAAACTTTTTGTAGAATATATTTTCAGATAAAGCAATAATTATATTAACAAAAAATAACAAAAAAAAAGCACAATAATTTGGTAGACTAAGGCTTTGTTTGTTTATGTTTTCATTATATTTTTTCCATTTCTATTTTAACATAAATATAAAAATAAACATATGTTTATATTTTTCATTATACTTTTTCCATTTCTATTTTAATATAAAAATAAAAATAAACACTTTACACTGTTTTTAACTGATAATATTTTCAATTTTATTCTTAATTTTACGTTCCCTAAAAATTTCAATCATTTATTTAGAATTATACTCCACATCACTTATCTCATATTTTCTCCCTCATCCAGTCATCACCATTCTCTCTCTCTCCTCTTTCATCAATATTCAACATCAAATCCAATATTATTCATTTGATCATTACTTTTCAATTATTTCACACATCACACTCACAAATTTCAACCATTTTCAAAATCACAACCAAACAAACCTTTTTTTTTCACTTTTCTCACACGAAAATAAAAAAACACATTCTCCCATACATTTTTAAAAAAAAATTAAAAATGAAATAAGAACACATCCAAACAAAGCCTAAGATTCTCAAGCAAATGTTTTTTTTTTTTTTAAGCGAGACAAAAAAGTTATTGTATGTAAAACAAATTTCGCGTAAGCGGAGTTCGAGTATTGTGTATGTAACAAATTGGAGAAGAAGGATATGAACATCCTAGAAATGTAAAATTCGAGCCTTGCGTATGCAAAATTTCAATGGAACGGGAGAAATTAGTCCCTGAGTCACAATCTTATGAATATGAACTTTCAACTTAGTGAGTTTATTCCTATCTTAGAAAAGATCCCTCGAATCACATCAAAACATCAAAATCAAGGAATTTTCTAAACTCCAACTCAAAAATAAAAGAAAAGGGGGAAATGCATCAAAAGGAGTAGACTAAGATCCTCAGAGCAATTGCAAACCAAAAAAGTCTCTTTTTTCTAAGTGAGACAAAAAGGTGATGTATGTAAAATATGTAAAACAAATTTTGATCGTTTAAACAAGAGGTCATTCTGATCGTTTAAATAAAAAGTCCTGAGATAGCTTAAACAAGAAGTCCTGAGTTAGCGTATTGTGTGCGTATCAAATTGGAGAAGAAGGATACTAACATCCTATAAATGTCAAATTTGAGCATTGTGTAAGCACAAAATTTCAATGGAATTGAAGAAATTAGTCTTGGAAAAACAAAAAAGAAAAGTAACCCTCAAGTAAAATTGAAATATACAAGAAGCATGAATTATCCACATTCAAAACAATGTTTATTAAAGACGAAAAAAAAACAACTATGCGTTAAGAACACAAAGCTCACAAACAAAAGAAACCAAAAAAATAAAAGTTAAAAAATAAAAAAAATTAATTACATCAAAAATCAAATCCACCACCACAATCAAAATCACCAACATCGGAAACCATATCTCCAATCAGCAATCCACCAAGTGCACCCCCCAACAATCCAGCCCCTAATCCCATCCCAAATTTATTCTTCTTCTGCGGCTTCTGAACCGCCGCCGCCGCAGCAGGCGGATACCCATAACCCGGCTGCGGCGGGTACCCATAACCCGGCTGCGGCGGGTACCCATACCCGGGCGGCGGAGGCGGCGGATACCCATACCCAGGCGGAGGGGGCGGATACCCATACCCCGCCGGCGGCGGATGTGGATACCCTCCATGCGGCGGAGCACCACCACCTTGTGGATACCCTGCTGGCGGCGGATAAACTCCACCACCGTCCTTCGCTGGGTACCCTGCCGGCGGAGGATAAACTCCACCACCGTCCTTCGCTGGGTACCCTGACGGCGGTGGATAAGCTCCACCACCACCACCTTCCGCCGCGTACGGCGCCGGCGGCGGGTAGACTCCATGTGGAGGATAACCCGAACTTGATCCGGCCGGGTACGCCGTCACTGGTCCTCCGTCAACCTTCCCTGGCGGCGGCGCGAACGGAACCGCCGCCCCATACGGCGGCGCTGCAGCGGCGTTGACGGTTTTTTCGCCGAATTGATAGGAAAACGTGATCTGGCCTTTGGGTTTTCCGCTGGGTTTCCTGACTTGGTAGCTGACGATGTGTTTGCCGTCGGCGCCACCTTTCGCCGGAGAATTGAAGAGTTCTTTGATGGGGACGTTGACTTCGCCGACGTCTTTGTCCCCCAAAGCGCGTTCGCATATAAGCTTGAAATCGAGCGTGAGGCGGTTGTTCTGCAGCGCCGCCTCGTCCACCGTGAATTTCATCGGAAAATTCCACGTGGGATTGGCGTCGCCAGAGTGATCGACCGGGGTTTTGGTTTTTTGCTTGGAGTTGTTGTCACTGCCGGAGATCGAAACGACGGCGTATACGTCCATCTTGGTGATGAGGTTGACTTTGTTCAGATCCTTGCAATATTGAAGCGTGATTTCCAGGGTTCGATTCTCCATTGTTTTGATCTCGTGATGCGAAGATTAGGGTTGGTGTTTGTATATAAATGTGTTTTGAGTTTTTAGTGAGAGAAAATGAAAATTAGAGAGAGAGAAAGTGGAGATTACAAGGGAGATGAAACTGGCATATGATATATAGATATAGATATAAAACTGGTGGCGGTAACGTGTTAACAAGAAAGTGCTGTAGTCAATGTTGACGCGTCTTGGGGCCTTACTTGGTGGCTTCTTCCAAGGGTTTGACCCTAATTACGGCTAGGGTAAATGACATTAATACTTATTGTAGATTCATATTTTTATCATTTTGATCGGTAAAATATAAAATATTGCAGTACATCTCTAAAGTTTAACTTGTATTTCAATTTTATTATTCGGGCCATTTTTAGGTGGATTTTTGTTGGATTTGGAAGTATGTGTACATCAAGTGCTATTTTAGGAGCAAATGTGACATGTACATTTTTTTTTTGGATGACAAGGGAAACCCGCAGCCGCTACCCTTAGGGTACACACTGGATAAACTCCGTTTCTGTACAATAGCCTGCAAATCACATAAGAGAGATAAGCTAGCCTAGGTTGCCCATAGCTGACAGACTCACAGCAGAAGAGCCCAATAGGCATTCTCTCAAAGGGAACCGAACCGGTGCCCTAAGGCACAAAGGCTCAGCTGCCCGACCAACTCCGCTGGGGGTTGCCCCCGTGAGACGTGTTGGAAATCTTGATTGAGTAAATTGTGTTTAGCGCGATTTTATTGGAGATTTAAGTGAATTCCACATGTTGAGAGTGGAGTGTCTTTTACTTAAATTAATCTACGTTTTGAGTAGATAAATTTAGAGTATTTAATTACTCAAATCCGATTTCGGGTGAATGAGAAATTAATTAGCAAAGTGTATCACTTAAAATGTTTCTCATAATTGGAATCAATAATTGATGTGAACAAACGCGAATAAATGATCTCAATTATACGATCGACGGCCGCGGTCGTATAAGAAATAGTTCATTTAGTTCGTGGTCTAAAATGTTCAAATCGGAAAATTGAGGGACCAATTTGAAAGGACTTAATAAATCAAGATTCAAAGTTTTGGGGTCAAAATTAAAGTCTGTGGAAAAATAGGGGCTGAATTGCACAGCCGGATGGTGCAACCGCCCGCACCTAATCATTTCCCGAAAATAGTGGCTTGTTATTGGTTGAGAGGCGGGTGTACGGTACACCAGCCACACCGGATCATAACCATGTCAGGCGGATTTTTTCTTTTAGCTCAGGGGTTGATTTGAACAATTGCAACTCTTGGGGCTAATTTGAAAAGTCCGAAAAGGTGCAGTTAGGGGGCATTTTGTCCAAAAGACACAACCTTTGGGTCTTTCTGCAGAAATCCGAAAAGTCACACTTTTTGACCCAAAACCTTTCCTTCTCTATAAATAGCCCCCCATAGTTTGGATTTATTTACACCAATATCATATTCTCTTCTCTCTTTTATTCTTAGTACTAATTTGAGTACTTTGAATATTCTTTTATTTCTTAAATATTAATTTTAATATTTTAAGAATAGTGTTGAATATTAAATGCTAAATTGAGCATTTAAAATATTCTTGAAGTTCTTAAATATTATTTTAAGAATTATTTAGTACTAATTTGAGTACTTTAAATATTCTTAAATATTATTTTAATATTGTAAGAATAAGTTTGCATATTAAATGTTTAGATGTGCATTGAATTCATCCATGTCCATCGAGAGAGTTTGGAACAAGTATTTTGTTCGCTAGGCTCGAAAATTTGTAGTGGTACTATTTTCGAGACGTTTGTCGTTGTATCTTGGGAGACAATTGCCGTATTCCGTGACCACCAAGTGCGGGGCAATATTGTCTTAAGGAAATAGGGTAACCCTTGCCTCGACATATCATTATCATTTTGCATCTTCATAAACACCGCCTGTTACGCGCTAGAATTTTTCCCAACAACTTAAGACAATATTTTTGGAGTGTATTATGAAGATGGTTTGCTCCGAGTTATCTATGTCTATGCAAGGCAGCGGATATATTAGCAAACAGGGAGTTCAACACAATTTTTTCAAATCAATAATAGTATTAAATTGCTTTCATATGAATGACTAACAATTTAATTTTATTGTGCATAGGTTGGAATACAATCTGGAAATGCTAATGTGGTAATTAGCAACCCTTTTGCATATGGAAAATATGTTCCAGGCATCAATTGGAACTGTTCCAATCGAAACTTAATTGTTATTGTTCAAGGGCACGTTGTCATTGCTAGTGGACATGACCGAACTAAAACGTGGAAGCTATCAAAGGCAAAATATTGGTTACAAAACAAATAATGAGATAAGTTCTTATTATGAATTATCAATTTTATAATTGCTTTATTTGATTACATATTGTGTTGAATAATATTAAATGTGATTTAATATCTAGTTATGCAACAATGATGTAATCATGTTAGAAAAACTTGAGCATGCGGTATTATGTGATTAAAACATTTAATTATATTTTATCTTGGTGATATTCTTGATAAAGAATAAATAATTGTTCATGCTTAAGATTGCTTTATTTTACTACGCATATATGAAGTAATTGTTTAGAAGTTCTCTTTCGACTTATGAATAAATGCAATAAGTGTGATTTTTCACTATGTTTGACAATCTTTAGTATAAAACCTGATCACAATGAATGAAGAAATGCATCATTTAAATAATTGATTTAAATTGTTTGCATGTTATTTTCATGTGATAGTGACGTTTATTTAAAGAAGTCAATTTCGTGTTAAGAATAATTATTGCATTATTTAGAGTTGTAGCCTACAATTTTCACCATAAAAGTGAAATAGTTGTTGAGGCTAAACTAGTCATTGTTTCGTTTAAGCGAAAGAAAATCGAGTCTATTTTTAAGAAATTAAAATAGACAATGTGTAACGTCGTCACTATGAACCTGTAAGGTTCTAAGTGAGAATTTTTCCAAATGTTTCATATTATGAAACATACTCTCCGAAGAGAGAAATGTGGACGACATATTGTACAAAGTACACAACTTGGTCAAGAATAAAGAATGTTAATGGTCGGAGTAAGATCGAGAAAGTTGATCAAATGTCTAAAATTAAATCCAAGAAAATGACCTTAAGGCCTTAGACAATTTGGTAAAATAGTTGGTGCACTGACAATATTCGGAATAAAGATAAGTCAAAATTGTCTTTAATTGAGGACAAATTGAACCATATAAATGGTGGGTGTTCGTCTAAGACGATCCCAACCACACAAAATGTGTGTGATCATCAAGACAAACCAAGCTAGGCAAATGGTGGGTGATTAAATCACTAAAACCAAGCTAGGCAAATGGTGGGTGGTCGGACCTTACGCTCTCTACTGTAGTGAGAGGTAACTAAACGAATGGTGGGTCGACATCGGTGCTAGACATACATCCGAGCTGGAAAGGCAGATGTATTGAGTATCACGAGTAATCGACGTAATGACCTTTTGAAGGCATTGACTAGAGTTCGTAGATATCTGAAATATACTATGAACTGTGATTACTCTATACTTTATATCCAAGTGTACCGATAGAATACACTGAGGGAAAATGGACATTCTTTATTGGCTAGATTTTGTGCCACCTTTTCGATACATTGTACAAAATAGTCGACAGTCGAAAGGGCACAAAATAGCATGTAAAGTGGTAGTCTCGACACATATGTCGAAGATATAAAACCATTAGCAGTGATTTTAAGTGGCATTGTCTCTATTGATTGAGTAAGATCAAATGAGAATGTATGGATCCAAATGTATGCCTAAAAGATCAAATAAACTGCATATCGATGGGAATGGGCCTAAAGCCTACATAATTAAGAATCGACATAGTGGAAACCCAACCTTGTTGACTGGAGATCCCAAGATCTTGGTTCAATGGGAGAACGAAATTATGAAGATTCAGTGATGCACTTGAGGAGTTTAAAACACCTACCCATTCCTAGGATAAACAAGTGCAACCTGCAGAGCGTAGCTGAGGTTAAGCAAGTAACTTTTAATGATTCCTATACTGTCTAAATGTGTGACGCAACAAAGTGGGGTACGGCAGGGTACTCTTTATAGGAGATCACCTATGTAAGTGAGAAGTGAGGGCCGCTTCAATATAGTAAACACTTATGAATCCAAGATGGTGTTCCATGGCCAAAACGGACCCAATTGAGAACAAAATTTGTTAGAGAAGTTATTGTGTGAGTATCATTGTCTTGGTTTACACAAACGGTTGGCCAATTCAAGACATCACGTTCATTGGGGAGCCAAGTAAATCCGATGGTATTTCACTAAGGAAGGTTCAAAGCCACAAGCTACCTCTCCTGATGCAATAGCTTTTCGCCCGAACTCTCTCATTGTCTGCATAGTCTGCATTGCGTCTGCATAGTCTGCATTTGCATTAATTTCATTCATGGTGGGTATGTTGGAAATCTTGATTGAGTAAATTGTGTTTAGCGCGATTTTATTGGAGATTTAAGTGAATTCCACATGTTGAGAGTGGAGTGTCTTTTACTTAAATTAATCTACGTTTTGAGTAGATAAATTTAGAGTATTTAATTACTCAAATCCGATTTCGGGTGAATGAGAAATTAATTAGCAAAGTGTATCGCTTAAAATGTTTCTCATAATTGGAATCAATAATTGATGTGAACAAACGCGAATAAATGATCTCAATTATACGATCGACGGCCGCGGTCGTATAAGAAATAGTTCATTTAGTTCGTGGTCTAAAATGTTCAAATCGGAAAATTGAGGGACCAATTTGAAAGGACTTAATAAATCAAGATTCAAAGTTTTGGGGTCAAAATTAAAGTCTGTGGAAAAATAGGGGCTGAATTGCACAGCCGGATGGTGCAACCGCCCGCACCTAATCATTTCCCGAAAATAGTGGCTTGTTATTGGTTGAGAGGCGGGTGTGCGGTACACCAGCCACACCGGATCATAACCATGTCAGGCGGATTTTTTCTTTTAGCTCAGGGGTTGTTTTGAACAATTGCAACTCTTGGGGCTAATTTGAAAAGTCCGAAAAGGTGCAGTTAGGGGGCATTTTGTCCAAAAGACACAACCTTTGGGTCTTTCTGCAGAAATCCGAAAAGTCACACTTTTTGACCCAAAACCTTTCCTTCTCTATAAATAGCCCCCCATAGTTTGGATTTATTTACACCAATATCATATTCTCTTCTCTCTTTTATTCTTAGTTCTAATTTGAGTACTTTGAATATTCTTTTGTTTCTTAAATATTAATTTTAATATTTTAAGAATAGTGTTGAATATTAAATGCTAAATTGAGCATTTAAAATATTCTTGAAGTTCTTAAATATTATTTTAAGAATTATTTAGTACTAATTTGAGTACTTTAAATATTCTTAAATATTATTTTAATATTGTAAGAATAAGTTTGCATATTAAATGTTTAGATGTGCATTGAATTCATCCATATCCATCGAGAGAGTTTGGAACAAGTATTTTGTTCGCTAGGCTCGAAAATTTGTAGTGGTACTATTTTCGAGACGTTTGCCGTTGTATCTTGGGAGACAATTGCCGTATTCCGTGACCACCAAGTGCGGGGCAATATTGTCTTAAGGAAATAGGGTAACCCTTGCCTCGACATATCATTATCATTTTGCATCTTCATAAACACCGCCTGTTACGCGCTAGAATTTTTCCCAACAAGACGTACATGTTGTTGGACGTGAGATGCATATGTTGTCCGATTCGTCCAAATCCATTAGAAAATGACTGTAAGGACGAAAGTGAACACAAACTAAACTTTAAGAATAATAGCATAACATTTGATATTTTAAAAATCAGAGTGATATAAATGTATATCTTCAGGATTAATAGTGAATTTACCCTTACGAGTAACTACGGTTAAGGCTCTGGTTTTCTTCTCCTCTGCAAATTTTTTGTGCTAGATTGAACTTGAAAAAATGTATAGTTCAATTTTATGAGCATTAGTGCATTACCATACCAACTAATGAGATATGTAAATTATGAGAATGAGTGGACAAAATGAAATTTGTTGTTGAATATCAACTAGATTTATGGACAAAACCTTGACTCCACAAAAAATTCTATAACATTTTTAAGATTTTTTTGGCGCTACTTCCTTGAGCTCTGACATTTCAGTTAAAACAATTTGACAAGGAACGAAAACTAGTAACATAGAATTGGAAATGTCACGGTTGGGCCATGGGGGAATCGTTTTCTGAGATAAAGACTAGAGAATAGATATTTGCACTTTAAATTTGATAATGGCATTCCAATCTTCTTTTTGATTTGAACAATGGACAAAAATATCCTTACAATTTTAGAACACACTTTGTGTCAATTATAAAATAAAATGTACTCTCCATATATTATTCTTTCATTTTAACTTTATAATCTCATATTTCACTATGTCAGAATTTTCATTCTTTCTTTTTGTTGAATTCTTTCCACCTATTTACTTAATATATTACATACATACATAGTTAAGTAATATATGATGTAATTACCAAAATTACAATATAACATAATAAGTTGATAATCATGACGAGGAGTTGATATTTAGAAATAAGTTAAAAAATTAAAAATAAAGCAAAAGAGTCATATTTATTTATTCTTGCATATTATCTTATAGGCGTGGCACCGAACCGAGTCAGCTTGATAGAGTTGCAGTTTTTTGACGCTTCAAGCTTGAGCGCAAAATATGGATGCTTGCATGCTTGCCAAGTCAGTAAATAAATAAAAGTAAAATAATTAATTATTTAGTTATTCATTGCGAGCCTGTAAGCAAGTTGCGATCGAGCTCTAATGAGCAGGGTTGACTCGGTGCCCACCCCCTAAAATAATATAATTGTCAACTTATGCGAATTGCTTTATCTTAATAATCTTACCATCTACTGATTTATTTCTATTTATTCCTGTTTAATTTTATTTTTAAAATATCAGCTCTACTTTATGATTGCCAACTCATAATTATAATGTAAGTTTGGTTACTTCATATATATATTGTATTAATTAACTACGTATGTATAATATTAAGTACGTAAAAGAAAGAAAAAAAGTGCTAACATAGTAAAATATTTGATTATAAAATTAAAAATGAAGAATAAAATATGGACAGTATATTTTATTTCACAATTGATGCAAATTGTGTTCTAAAATGATAAGGTCATTTTGGTCCATTACTCAAAATAAAAAGGAGATTGGAGTGTCATTATCAAATTTAGGAGTGCAAATATCAATTTACTAAAAACTATAATGATAATTGTTGATGTGATATGTCTTTTTGTGAGCTATATATTTGAGTGAGGTGTTTTAAAAATATAACTAGCGGAACCTTTGCCAAGGCATGGGATATTAATTACGTAGATAAGAATAATCAAATATGGTTGGTAATTTATAGATAAAATAATCAAATATAGATAATTTATCATATGCAAAATTAAAAGTTACTATCATCGAAAAATTTATTTATATAAGTGTTAAACTTATTTATATGATTGGTAAATTGAATAAAAAAATATTAAAAAATAAAATAATTGATAAATATCATTAATAAGAAAAATAAATACAGAAAAGTAAAAATTTTGTTTGAGTTGAAATGATACTGGTAACTACCATATCTTGAATTTCAACTTTTGTATGTTTTAGATAAATATTAACAACTATATTTATTCAAGTTAAATAAGAGAAATGAAAATTAAATTACTTATGTGGCAAAATTGAGTTCAATTAGGCCATCCACATATACGCTTACTTAAATGACTTCAAATGTTGTATTTTATTATATATAGATGATATAAAAATTGATTTTAAGTATCATTTTCAATAAACACATCTCATCATACATGTAGGTTTAGGCAACAAAATATGGGTAAAATTGATCAATAATTGGTACCTTACATCATTTTAAATCATGATACATGATAAATTAAATGTTCCACGTAAGATGTTGAGATATTGATCGATGAAATCCTCATCTAAAATGCATATTTTGCCTTTACTCTCTCTTTCCTTGCTACCAAACATGTTGGATCTTCATATGTTGTCTGTACTAGTTCAAGCTTCAAGTTTGAAGACTTCCTTATTGATCAAGTTGTACTTTCATTATATTAATTGCTTAAAAAATGATTGCAATTTCAGAAAGCTATTTAAAATTTGGCAAGTGGAGACAAGTCAACTTCAATGTTGTAAAAAGGGAAAATTATGTAGACTTCTCTTACGGCTTATAGAATCTTGAAAATAAGTTGTCTAATTTTCCCATTTGAATTGGAAATTTCAAAGAAGCCCCCAAAAGTTTTTGGTTTCTTTTCCATTCATTTTCACTTATTACCTCATTTTCTTCATATTTTAAGGTCAAGTTCTAAAAGCAATCCCAAAGCACCCTAAGCCCCCGGTAAAATTGTATTCTTAGACCTCTAACTTAGGCCAATTTCATTTGACAAATATTCAATTAGGTAATTTCAAATTCAGTTCACTAAATTCCCAAAAAAAGACCCCTACTTCTGATAATATTGAGCTGATATTTACATCTATATATTATATATCCCTCGTTTTGTATTCAGATATCTACTTATACGCAAATAGACTTAATAGTGATGATCTTACCCAAAAAAAAAAAACAAAGACTTAATAGTGATGATGGGTAATGGAGAATATACATAACTAATGTGAATAAATGTACCTTCTGTAATTAGGGACTAACCGTAAGGAAATTCCATGATCCTTGGTAACTCATGATTTACTTTTATTGTAACTTCTATATTTAGATTAGGAAAGTTTTGACAATCTCTTGTATAAATGTACTCACATATCTACAATCTTTACATGGTATCACAGCAATCAAGATCCTAGGCCCCTATTTTTTTTTTTCGTATCACTCATCTTCTTCCCACCTTTCTCCAATTCGGCCATGGCAGCACCACCACAAACCACCGGACATCAAGTCCAAAACACTCAAGAACCCACCAAACCTCTCACCGCCATCAACATCTCCAACACCATCAAACTTACCTCCACCAACTATCTCTCATGGAAACTCCAATTCCATGCAACACTTATTGGCTTTCAACAAGAAGGATTCATTGATGGATCCCACCCATGTCTACCCGCTACAATTGAACAAGATGGTACCACTGCCCCAAATCCGGCACATCACACATGGATTCGCCAAGACAAACTCATATTTAGTTCTCTTGTTGGCACCCTCACCGCCCCCATCATTCCCCTAATCACCCAAGCCACCATATGTCAACAAGCTTGGACAATCCTTGCTAACACTTTTGCCAAACCTTCCCGTGGCCATATCAAACAAATCCGAAGCCAACTCAAAAAAATAACCAAAGGAACCCAAGCCATATCCGACTACATGCACACTATCAATTGTCGGGCTGATGAACTCGCCGTACTAGGCAAACCTCTAGACCAAGAAGATCTAATTGAAACCGTCCTTGATGGCCTCGACGAAAACTACAAGTCCATCGTTGACGCTATCAACAATCGTGAAACACTCATCTCCTTTGAAGAACTTCATGAGAAACTTATCAACTTTGAACTCTCCCTATAAAATTCACTCTCATCCTCATCTTCGTTTCCCGTCACTGCCAACCCCACCTTCTCTCGTCTTCCACAAAACAAATGCCATCAACCATAGCAAACTTTCAACCGAAACAATGTCTCACAACCACGCAATGATCGCCCAAACTCCAAACCCTATCTCGGATATTGTCAAGCGTGTGGAACACAAGGTCACACGGTCAAACGCTGCCCAACCTTCCGTCTCATCCCCAACAATCAGCCCTCCCATCAAGTCACACCTTGGACTCCACGGTCATCTACACCACCACCGCCCATGCTCACTACACCACCGCTCATGCTCACTACACCACTACTAATGCAACTGAAACATCGGCATGACTCTTGGACAGTGGCCCTTCTCATCACATCACCATAGATCTCAACAAGTTGTCACTCCACAATCCCTACTCCTGCAATGATGATGTCATGATTGGCGATGGCACCGGCCTTCCCATCACACACACTGGTTCTATCTCTCTTCCCACTCTCTCCCGTCACCTTTCCTTAACTAATGTCCTTTGTGTACCTTCAATGAAAAAAAAACTTAATTTCCATATCAAAATTTTGTATAACTAACAATGCTTCTGTTGAATTCTTCCCATCTTACTTTCAGGTGAAGGATCTTTCCACGGGGGCACCTTTCTTACACGGGAAAACCAAACCTTTACTTGCATTCTTCAGTGTCAAGACCACTTCATCCGAGTGGCATAATAGATTAGGGCACCCCTCACCCTCAATTCTCAAACACATAATTTCAAAATTTAAGCTTGATTTATCGAGTCATGTGACTACGCCATCACATTGTAATGCCTGCCAATGCAATAAAAGTCACAAATTACCTTTCTCTCAATCTTCTGTGATTTCTAATTCTCCTCTAGAAGTCATTTTCTCCGACGTATGGACCTCACCGATTTTATCTATTGATGGTTTCAAGTATTACATAATTTTTGTGGATCACCACACCAAATACATATGGCTATACCCACTCAAAAGAAAATCCGACGTCGCTGAAACATTCACTTGGTTCAAAAATCTTGTTGAAAAATACTTTAAACAAAAAAAATCATAACCTTATATTCAAACAATTGGGGAGGGGAATACAAAGCTCTTGCTCACTTTCTCGCCACACATTCAATATCCCATCTCACAACCCCTCCACACACACCCGAACACAATGGATTCTCCGAATGTCGACACCGTCACATAGTAGAAACCGGGTTATCCCTTCTCTCCCATGCCTCTATAAACACCACATATTAGCCTTAGATTAGGCTGGGATGAAGTTCCAAAGAGGGTTATTGGATAGTGAATTTATGGGTATAGACGAATCAAATCGAGACGAACAAATTATTGTTCATTATGGTGTCAATTTTTATCCAACTTAAAAAATTGTCTTTGAGATAGTTTAATTATTAACTAATTGAACTTGAACGAACTCTAATTGACTGGAACATGAGTCAATGTAGCGTAAGTTGATCTTTTGATGGGCTTTTTACATCCATCATCCCTAAGATATTTTTTTGGCATATAACTCCTTCTATTATATTGACCGTCGGATCGAAAGATAGAGAGTTCAATGACACCTTTGTCCTTGTTCATGAAAAAAAGCACAAAATTAAAAAATAATTTTGGTGTTTTAAGTTTTAGGTCATGTTCACAATCAACTTATTTTTATTCTATAGTTTAGAACTAATTACTAAAAATTGATGTGAATTAAATTTAATATTTCATAAATAGATATATAAATAGCATTTTATAAAGATCAAAATTATTAATGTACTATTATAATTCACCAATAAAAACTTATGAGCACGAAAAGTAACTATGGTACATAATCTTAAAATGCAATTACGATCTATTTAAAATACTAATCAATAGTATATAAGTAAAGATATAAAACTTAATAATTAATAAGAATATTGATTTTGTTAAATGATCATTTCTGTCTTGTATTACAATCACGAATTAAGTTATGTGTTAACACAGAGAAAATAATTCTCGCATAATTTAACGAGTATAAGAAATATATGTATATATATATATATATATATATATATATGGTCAAGATCGAATACACACTCTATATTAGATAAGCTATAAGACCCAATTTACACAATTGGATCCATTAAATCCAACAGTCCAAAAAAGAAGCAAAAAAAAAGGCTGAAAAATTGATTCCAATTAAATAAAGGGTATAATAGTAAAAAAAAAAAGCAAAAAAGGGCACAAAATCTCCCCTAAAATCTCCCCTAAAATCTTCCTTATTTACGTTATTCATCATCCTTTTTAGTACTTTCTCTCTTTCTCTCTCTCCCCCTCTCTCTCTTATTACCTTGCAAACAAATTTGAAAAATCAAATATTTGAGCAGTGGAAGGAAGAGATGAGACACAAAAAGAGAGAGAGAGAGCAATGGTGAGCACCAGAAGGAGAGGGAGACCCAAAAACTCTAATAAGAACAAACAAGAACAAGAAAAAACAATAATAGGCAATGGAGAGTACGAGGAGTCTCGAGCACAAAGAATCAAAGAAAACACCGAGAGAAGGAAGAACTTCGGCATCATACAGTGTGTGTATGATGTATAAACACACACTGTATAATGTGTTATCATATACTGTATAATGAGTTATAAGATACTGTATAATGTATTATAACATACTGTATAATGATTTATAAGATTGTAGTTGTATGCTGTATAAACACACAATGTGTAATGTGTTATCATATATTGTATAATGGGTTATAAGATACTGTATAATGTGTTATAACATACTGTATAATAGTTTATAAGATTGTAACTGTATGATGTATAAACACACACTGTATAATGTGTTATCATATATTGTATAATGGATTATAAGATACTGTATAATGTGTTATAACATACTGTATAATGGTTTATAAGATTGTAGTTGTATGATTATAAACACACACTGTATAATGTGTTATCATATAATGTATAATGCGTTATAAGATACTGTATAATGTGTTACAATATATTGTATAATTAAATGTTTTTAATATGTTATATATATATATATATATATATATGGAATTGAGAAACTAATATGCTGGAGATTGACATTTGTTTATAGAAACTCTATGGCATGCATGGGATGGGATGGGTAGCTATACTACAGGGTAATTATTAAATTACTTGGTTATTTTCTACAAATTACATATTAATCTGTCGTGTCCTCGTCGCGTTATTGATCGATCTAATCCTTAAAACTGAAAATGTAAGCTTGTCTTTGAAAATTGAGGATGTTTAATTAGGCAACAGCCTTAAGCCATTAAACAAATAAATAACTTCAAGGAAGGTTCTCATAATATTGTCGAAGCCGCAGACAATAATGTGTAAATCTGTGTATTTGTGTGTTCTGTGGTGTGGTACATAACAGAGTGTATCAATGGAGATGTATATGAGCAAATTAATAATGTCAAAGCTGATATGTATCCGAGCACGCAGTGTACCTGGAAGTTTCTTAATTTACTTGTATGAGAAGTTTTGCTACGAGTTTTCATAACCCCCCTTACGTCCGCGACTTTGAATTTGTTGGTGTTCAATTCAGTTAATTATCTGAAGAATTTGTAATTAATTAAATTACATACTGTATAAATATGTTATAACATATTGTATAATGTGTTCTAACATACTGTATAATAGCTTATAAGATACTGTATAATGGTTTGAAATCACTAATTGTATGTGACTAATCACACACTATATATCACCGTTGTAGTTACTGTATAATGATTTATAAGCTACTGTATAATGGTGTATAAGATACTGTATAATGATTTAATGTAATTTTTTTTTGAAGAAAACAATATCAAATGAACTTCTACGCATGCAAATATCAAATTCACTTCATAAATAATCAATTCAAACCACATGGTACTATGTTCAGTAAGGATACATGAAATAAAAAAGACCTAATCATTTCACAAAAATTAACAGAAGACGAATTCTTAGATCCCAAACTTTCGATCTTTACAGCTACTATCTCGAAAATGAATACACAAAATTACATACAGCAGCTACTGTGTGTAATTTTTACTGCATGAATTGACGATGATAATGAATCGAGCTTGATGATTAATTAAGTTTGATGATGAATAACGTAAATGAGGGGAATTTGATTTCTGTATATTGAATTTTATGATGATTAATTGAGTTCTGTGAACTGATCGAATTGTAATTGGAAAGAAAAAATGAATTGGAGAAAAAAAATCTGTTATGGGCGTGATAAGGGGGATTTGATTTTGATCTTGCATGATATTTACGCTTATTGACTAAAATACCCCTGCCATCATTAAATTTTTTTTATACAAACTGAAAAATGGATTAAATTCAGATCTTAGGATCAAATGGTATCAATGATGTAGATTGTGTCTTATATCTTACCTAATGTAATGAGATGTATTTGATCCATACCCTATATATATATATATATATATATATATATATATAAAAATCTCTTTTTACCTTTACCTTCATATTTTGATTGTACTTCCACTAACATGTTTTATAATTTAATTTTTAATTTTTAATTTTGGGCTGAGTTTTTCAACTTAATTTTTACAAAAAATTCATACACTCTAACATATATTAATACTTAATTTTAATATCTTATTTAATTAACTTGATCTCTAACAATTTATAATCTATTTTAAAAAATTAAAAACAATTTACTTCAAATGTTTATCGGTTAGGACCGAATCACAAAAAGAAACCAAATTGTGAAGATGACTTAAAAGTTAAAATCACCAAAATACATGTTGTTTATGAATAAGGGCAAAAAAGTTATTCTATCTTTTTATAGTTATTAATCTAATGGTTAATATAATAGAGGGGGTTACATGGCAAGATTTCATACATTAGGGTGTCATTTGCCAAAAGTAAATACTTTGGGGGGTGGTATATGCAAAAGGCCCATCTTTTGATACATCTTTTATCATGTTGTAGCTTAGGAATGGCAACAGGACGAAAATGAGACGGGTAGGGCAGGACTCATTTCCCGTTCCATGAAAAAAAATTTGGACCCGAACCCGGTCATTTCCTGGCCGGTCCGGGTCCTGATTTTTTAAAAAAAATTGCAATAATATTTTTTTTCTTCTTCTTCTTCTTCCCTGCTGTTTCTTCTTCCTTTTTCTTTTTCTTCTTCTTCTTCTTCTTACCCCCCGCTTCTACTTCTTCCTTTCTCTTCTTCTTCTTCTTCTCCTTGCTACTTCTTCCTGCTTCTTCTTTATTTTTTTTCTCCTTCTTCTTCGTCATCATTTTCAGATGATCAGATCTGCTTCCCACCCCACCCGCTTTTCAGATTCTTCTTCTTTTTCCCCCTTCTTCTTCTTCTTCTTCTTCTTCTTCTTCTTCTTCTTCAGATCCCCCCTCCATCCCCTCACACGCCGGCATGCTGCGTGCAGTGTGTGTGTGATTTTTCATTTTTGTGTCTATGTGTGTGTTAGTGACTTAGTGTATATATATTTTTATATATGTAGTGTTTGTATAGGTGGAACATATATAGGTGGTAGTGTCCACCACTATGTAGTGTCACTACAAGCACTATATATAATTATATATATGTGTGATATCACGGTGGATGTGTGATATATATATATATAATTAAAAAATATTATAATTTTTTTTTAACCGGGACGGGTCCGGGTCCGGGTCCGGGACGTGTATCGCCTGGACTCATTTCCCGTCCCGGACCCGGCCGGGTCTTGAATTTCGATACCCGAACCCGGACTCGATCCCAATTTTTTGGACTCATACCCTTCCCATTAGGGACGGGTCCAGGACGAGTACTCGTTAGACCCATTGTCATCCCTATAATGTAGCTAATTGAGCTTAAAGAGATTTTAATAATTGATCCGGGTTCGACAATCGAACAATTTGATTTGTTTTATAGCTTTATAATATATCTATTGCAAGGCTTGAGATTGCATCCACATACTAAATTTATTTTAAGTGCATGTTACGAAAATTACAATTTTAACCATGTCAAGTTGGAGATAGTGGCACTTATAATCTTGTAACTTAATAGCAAATATGGTCTTAAATCTCAGTTTCCTGAGATCCGGAAGTGGATGCTCATGTTCAATTCAATTTTCCTAATTAACCATCGAAATTTTAATCGAAGTTCGAAATTTCTTAAAAATGTTTATTGAAATCTAAAAATTTTCAAAATTTAAAAATAATATTAAATTATTTTGTAGAATTTTCACCGAAATTTTGACCGAAACCCGAAATTTTCATCATAACCCAAATTTTTTATGGAACTGATCTGAAACTGAGTTAAAGAAACGAGTTATTTTGGCGTGAAGCAACCTGGACTCCAAGGCATGTAGAGAAAATCTCATTTTTAGCATGCCGATTTCGATTTCATACTACGTGATGTGTGTGGGTTTCACACCAACAATATATTTATATGAATAATCTGGATAAAAGAGTGTAATGGTGAGATATAATAAAGTAATGTGAATGTTATAATGTAAACGACAAGCGATTTAACGTGGTTCGGTCCAAAACTTAGACCTACGTCCACGGGGATTCAAAGAGTGTCCGTTTACTATTCTTTAGGTTGGTATTTATACAAGTTTGATGGGGTGGGGTAAATTAGAGAAAGTCAACTATACTATTTATACATAAGGTAAGAGAATAAATCAGCATCCTTCTATCTTTAGGATATATATCTAATCATGGATCAATCATCATTAATGCTAATCTATTGCTTAATCCCTCTAGATCTTCATTTAAGGTAAGTATTGACTTGATTGATACTTGTCCCCAGCATTGCCTTATATAGACACGTGCTTTCTCGCAAGTCCAGGTTGGCATGTCTTCCAGGTCATCCAGCTCTTCCAGCTCAGGTTGGACATCTGCCAGAATGGACCTGCATTCACCATCTTAATGGGCTTTGGCCCATTAAACCTTGAACTTCCTCAGCTTGGCCCAAGATCCGAATTTTACCTACATCAATAGTCTCCCCAACTCCGTAGTTTGACTTGTCAAGTTACGAGAGTTGAGAAGATAAAATTCGGGACAAGCTGACCGAACCAAGTGGAGACACCAAGCCGCTCCAGCTGAAGAATCAGAATGATCTCCACAGGTGAGTTTAAGAAACCCTAATACTGATTTGACAGAAAAGACCTTGCCGGTTGAGCTTCCCCACGTCTGGCAGGCTTTTGATGGCTCCTGGGAGATCGTGCCTCATCATTACGCCAATTTTCTTGCTGCCATAACTGCCCTCCTTCTTGGACGTTGAGATCAGGCCACGTGTAGGGTTAATAACTTAACCCGCCCTTTTCCCAGGCTTGCCTTCTTTGTCGGATGAACTCTTTTCTAAAGATATTCAGTTACCAAAACTGATTTCTTTCCTTCCATATCCCTCCGTCTGTCTCCTTTAAGAAATCTTCCCACTTTCTTCTCCACTCTTCGCTTTTTTCATCCTTCAAGTTGGCAGTTACTCCACGTGCGCCACACATCTCTAGGTATTTATCCTCCTTTATTTTCTTGTTTTTTTGTTATTATTGTTGCAAATCGTCCTTTTTGTGTTGGTTTTGCTTAGTCTTTATGCTAATATGTCAAATAGTTTAGGTTCAGAATCCCAAAATTATACCGATCCTGTGAATCTGTTGGAACCCAACGCCATGGCTATGGATGCGAGTTCCTCGTCTCTTCCTTCGATAGAGGGTTCGTTTAGTGCTACCCAGGTTTTGAGAAACCTAGACTTTGTGGATCTTTCTTCCTCCGATACTTTCTCGGACAGTTGTGGTGGGGAAAACCCCCCCTCCCCAACTCCTAGTGTTAACTCCGGAGCGGGGCAGGCTAGCTCTCCCTCAGATAATGAGGATTTGAACCTCCTTGATCCAGATGCTCTAGGGAACGTAGATTTAGCTATTTTAAATAGCCGGGAG
Source organism: Buddleja alternifolia (assembly GCA_019426215.1). Lineage (NCBI taxonomy): Eukaryota > Viridiplantae > Streptophyta > Magnoliopsida > Lamiales > Scrophulariaceae > Buddleja > Buddleja alternifolia. The sequence continues at coordinate 28,057,098 of CM033403.1, forward strand.
AAAGCTTTAATTGCCCAGAACACCTCCTTCTGGGAAGTCTTTACCTCTAGGTTTACCCCTAGGCAAGGCCAGATTATACGCCAGAACTACTGTATTTCGACTGCTTATAAAATTGTGGTTCCATCTGCAAATGATAGGCCCCATCGCCCACCTTCAGGTTTTACGTGCTTTTACGTAGCTCAACTTCGCGCAGGTCTGCGCTTTCCCATTCCTCCTTTGTTCGTCTCCATAGTTAACAAATTTAGGCTTCCCCTAAACCAGCTGGCTCCCAACGCTATTCGCATAATGGCGGGCTTCTCTGTGCTCCTCCAGAGTTTAGGTCACATACCTACCTCTGATTTCTTTTATGCCCTGTTTCTCCCCCGCGTATCTTCTACCGAGGGAGGGGTCTTCTATTTTACTTCTCTCAAGCAAAAAACGTTCATACTGCCGAGAAGGAGTGGAAGAAAAATTATTTTTTCATATCCCCTCCCGAGGATGAAGAGTGGGATTTTCGCCATGAATTCCTTGACCGCATTGAGGGTTCCAACGCTTATCGCGTTCGCGCTATGCCTGTTATTTATAAGAGTTTGTTAGCCTACATGAATTGGCAGCCTAGAGATTTGGGGAAATTGACTGATCCCCGTCTCTTGTATCTGTCGGATTAAGCCCTGTGCAGGTTGATATGCAAGGCGAGACTTTAGGTAGTCTAGCTTTGTGCTTGTTTCGCTTATTCTGTGTTTTCGCCTTTTGTATGCTGATGTTGGTTTTGTTTTCTTTGGTCAGAGCAACTAATGGATGCTACTCGAGCTGCCGAGGCTTTGAAGCGCAGAGGGAAGCTGACTGGAGGTCCATCTCCAGCTCTACCTCCACCTCCCCCAGGTGTTCCGCCCCCAGGTGCAATTCAGGTGGCTGTCCCCTCATCCCAGGCTCAAGTTGCTACAGGTCGTCCAGGTCAGGATCCAGCCCTGGCTAAGGAGATAGCCACAAGCAAATGTCCAGCTGACCTGGATGCTTCCTCCGATGCTCCTCATACGAAACGTCGTAGCTTTGAGGGAAATCTCAGAGATTTCCTGCCTCAATTTTCATTTGCTACTCCTGATCCACCAGCTTTGCGGACGCGCTCTAGAGCTCAGGATATGCCTCCTCAATCTATTTTGAAGACCAAGGATCGTGCCACCCCACCCTACGGGAATACTTGAAGAATTTGATTAACCCTTTGGATCGCCACCATCTGTCCTCCTTTCCCCGCCAAGAAGTCATGGATATGACTTTAGAAGTTGCCCCGAAGGTACGTTATCATCTGGGTTTATTCAGCTCTGCTGTCCTTTAAAGTTCCACGTTTTTTAACTTGTTCCTTGCATGTGCAGTTTTTCCAGCTATTTGTCCAGTCCTTCCTGGACCTGGACCGCTCAGATAAGGTCAAGGAGCTAGACAAAAAGCTGGACAAACTCAAACAGGCCCAGCAGACCTAGGAGGAGAAAGAGCAAAAAATGCTCAAAGATCTGCAGGCTCACGAATCTCGCTACAACAAGGTTGCAGCCAAAGCTAAGGAGCTGGCCAAGGAGAAGAAATCTATCCTGGATAGCCAAGCTTCACAACTGCGGGATGCCTTGAGCAAAGAACGCCAAGCCTGGCTAGAGGCCTTTCCAGAGTCGGAGGAGGGTCGAGCTTTGCTTGCTGCTCAGAAAACAACCCTCCGGACTTCTGATGAATTTGCTGCTAAGGTGGACGACCAATCCCTGGAATTCTTCTTCAAGGGGTCTGATTGGTGCATTTCTCAATTCCAAGCTCAAGGCTATCCTCCTACTGGCAGCTCTACCTCCTTCCTGGATTCTGCCGTAGCTTTTATGGCTCACTCCAAGGGTGAAGAGCCCTCTGCTCCTCTAGAAGACCCTCTTCCGACCTCTCCTATAACTCCTCTTGTGGCTATCCAACCTGAAGGTACTGTGGTGGAACCGCCCTCAGCTGCGGACACAACTCCTTCTGGCCAGGTGGATGATACACCTGCGGGGGTTGAGACTAACCCCGCAGCATAATCTTTTAAGAACATTGGTGCTGGTGCTTGTTTGGGCATATGTAGCCCCTCGTACAATCTTTCCCAGTTTTTGTTTTGGGCATATGTAGCCCCCATGGACAATTTTAATTTCTGTCTTTGTGTTCCGCCTGCCTAGCTTTAGGCAGAGATATTTTGTGATGGTTTTTTCCTTTGAGGGAGTATTAGGAATATGCTTTAATGTGCTTCCCTTCTTGTTTATGCATTTTACACAGTTTATTTCACAACTTTTTGATGTGCATGATTATACTTACTTGCTTATTCATTGGAGTGCCTTTGTATACCATTTCCTGAGGATGTCTGCTGTTTTTCCTGAAAATTTTGAACACACAAAAATTGCTTTTTCCCTTGCGGGAGGCAGGTTAGTCAGCTCTGCAGGTTGGTTTAACCGTTTGGTTACCAAATGATATTAATAATCTCCTTTCAACATTTAACGTATAAATAAAGCTTAAAGCGTTAAATATTGTAAGACAATACTTACAACTTTCTAAAACCGTATATGTGCTTTCCTTTCTAGCTTAGCAACCCTTCCTGAAAGATATCAAACAGACAAATATTCTTTCTACAGATCGCCTTGTTGGTTATACTTTAATAAATTTTGATAGAGCACTAGCTAAGCCGTAGCTTCCAGCTATGCCATGATGCAATCGTGGAGATTTTCCCTTCCCGCATGCAGTCATGCAGACCTGCTAATCTCACGCAATCATGAAGACCTGCTAATCTCACGCAGTCATGGAGACCTGCCATTCTCATATGCAATCGTGGAGACCTGCCATTCTTATTTTTCACCTTCCTTGTTTCCCTTTTTTCTCCTCTCCATTACCACATATTTCATCAACGGGCTCACAGCTAGCCAGCCTGCTACCGTTGGCATCCTTTCTTGTGTTCTCTTTTCCCAATTTTCCCTCCTTATTTCAGCCAGGAGTGGGAGAATTAGTCCCCTCCTCCAGCCTTATTTCTCCAACCAACCTGGTAGCTCCCTTAACCCCGGTCTTCCAATGTGAGTTGGTCACAGAATTATTCCCAGAATAACTCCGCACCAACCCATCCTTATATCCTCTTGGTATGGGGCCATCGGATTCGAAATCGCAGGCCACCTGGCTATACGAATCCGGGCAACCTATCTAGGTGGTGCATCCTACCTCCGACTACCTCCCATTCCACCAACTCCCCCTTACTTCTTTTCACAGTTTCATAAGCACATCTACATTTATCCACACAGCAAAATATTGATATGACATTCGCAAAATTCTATAAAAACAAAGCAAATTCTTACTAAAATTTCCGAGTCGAGCTCTGCATCCAATCCTGCAGGCGGGATATTACATTCCTTCCAGGTATTCCCGTAAAATACTCAACTTATACTAGCGTCAGTCAAGGTAAAGAACATTTAGACATAAAACTTTTTAAGATTTTGAATATTCCAAGGGCGAGGGAGTGGTTTTCCCTTGCCATCCACCAACTCATAAGCTCCTCCTGCTACCACCTTGACCACTTTGTAGGGACCTTCCCAATTGGGGTCTAGTTTTCTCACTGTACGGACAACATCTACCCTCTTTAGCACCAGGTCTCCCACCTGGAGAGCCCGGGTCTTCACTTTTACTCCTTGAGCTCTTTGGATTCTCTGCTTGTATTTCTCCATTTGTAGGTATGCCCTCATCCTGCTCTCCTCGATCAAATCCAGCTCTTCTCTCAACATCTCCTCATTCTGTTCCAGATCAAAATACCTGACCCGGTGGGTCGGTACTCTGACCTCCGCAGGTATGACAGCTTCAGCTCCGTACACCAGGTTAAAAGGACTCTCTCCTGTAGTGGACTTGGGAGTGGTCCGATATGACCACAATACAGATTGTAGTTCATCTACCCAATTCCTTCCCGCTCCCTCCAGTCTATTAGACCGAGGTTTCAGTTTTTGTAGATAGGTTAGCAACACATTTGTAAAGTAGGTTTATAGCTTTGGATGATAAATTTAAAACAAGAAAATTGGTGCAAACAAAGGGATTTCAAGCGCGCGTACCTTGTTTTTAAACCTTGCACTATAATTCTATTAGTGACCTCGACCTGACCATTGGTTTGAGGATGGGCTACCGAGCTGAAGCGTTGCTGGATTCCCATCTCCTCACACCAGTTCCTCAGCTTTGCTCCGCTAAATTGTCGTCCGTTATCAGCTACTATCTCTCTAGGTATGCCGAATCGGCACACTATGTTCCTCTACAAGAATCGGATAACTTCTGCCTCTGTGATCCGGGCTAGAGCTTCAGCTTCCACCCACTTGCTGAAATAATCTACTAGCACTAGTAGAAACTTCTTTTGGGCCTTTGCTATAGGGAAAGGCCCTACAATATCCATGCCCCACCTTGCAAATGGGCAAGGGACATTCATCGTCCGCATTATTTCCGCAGGTTGGTAGATGAGGCTGGCGTGGACCTGGCACTGTTCATACTTTCTCACCAGCTCGGTCGCATCTTCTTTTAAGGTAGGCCAAAAGTATCCAGCTCTGAGTGTTTTCCCTGCTAAGGCGGCCCCTCCTATGTGGCTGCCGCAACACCCTTCATGGACTTCCCTAAGCACGTAATCTCCTTCTTCCTTGGATACACACCTCAGGTGCGGCTGAACAAATGCCTTCTTATAGAGGATTCCGTAGATCATGGTGAATCTAGGTGCTCGTGTGAGCGGCCTTTGTTTGGCATTTCGTTCTTCGGGTAACACTCCATTCGTGAAGTACTGGGTTAATTCGGTCCTGCAGTTGTCTCCTTCCTCCATCTGCATGACCTCCTTATCGCGACTGGATCTTGTTACGAACTGGATGGTGATTTGCCGTGTCTTGCACTATGTGACAGAGCTACCCAGCTTTGATAGGTAGTCTGCTTTGGCATTTTTAGCTCGAGGTATTTGGTGTACCTCCAACTTATCGAAATTTATTCATAATGTATCTATGGTTTTTAGATACTCCATCATTCTTCTTTCTTTGGCTTCATATTCCCTCTCTATTTGTGTTATCACGAGCTGCAAATCTAAATATGCTATCAGATTCCTAGCTCCTCCTTTGAGTGCCATTTGGAGGCCTATGATGAAGGCCTCATATTCTGCTTCATTGTTACTTGCCTTGAACTCGAATTTGATGGCATACTCAAGTTGGTCGCCCTCGGGCGTGGTGAGTACCACACCTGCGCCACTTCCATTTTGCGTAGCTGAGCCGTCCACGTGCAATAGCCATACCTTATCTTTTTTTTCTTCCGTCACATCAGGTTTGGTCATTTCCATGATAAAATCCGCCAAAATTTGTGACTTTATTGTTGTTCGCGTTGCGTACTCTACCTCGAATTCTCCTAGCTCGACTGCCCACTTGACTGACCTCCCTGACGCTCCAGCTTTCCCCAACACAGTGCTGAGTGGCTGGTTGGTCTTAACTATGATTTTGTATGTTAGGAAATATGGCTTCAACCTTCTCGCCGTTATCACTAAGGTGAATGCCACTCTCTCAATTTCAGAGTACCTCGTCTCCGTGTCACTAAGGACCTTGCTAATGTAGTATACCGACTTCTCAACTTTTCCTTCTCCCCGAACTAGGACCGTGCTGACAGCTTTGTCAGCTACCGCTATATACAATATTAACTGTTCACCAAGCACAAGCTTGGTTAACAGCAGAATTTGACTTAGATACTCCTTCAGGTCAGCAAAGGCTTGTTGACATTTTTTCGTCCAACTGAAGCCTTCAGCTTTTCGCAATATCTTGAAGAACGGCAGACTCCTTTCGGAAGACTTGGAAATAAAATGACTTAGGGCAGTGATTCGCCCTGTCAATCTTTGCACCTCATTGACATCTCAAGGTTCCGCCATGTCTTGGATTGCTTTGATCTTCTCGGGATTAACTTCTATCCCCTTCTCTATAACCATATACCCGAGGAATTTTCCTCCCTTGATTCCGAAAGTGCACTTTGCTGGATTCAACTTCATTTGGTATTTTCTCAATGTCTCGAAAGTTTGTTGTAAATCCTGTACATGCATGCTAGTAGCTCGACTTTTTACCACCATGTCATCAACGTACACCTCGATACTCTTCCCAATCTGGTCGCGAAACATCATATCAACCAACCTTTGATAAGTTGCTCCCGCATTCTTTAATCCGAAGAGCATGACGACGTAACAATACGTGCCAAAGGTAGTTATAAAACTAACCTTCCTTTGGTCTTCTTCATCTAGAGGTATCTGATGATACCCACTTTGTGCGTCCATGGTACTTAATAATTCAAATCCAGCTGTGGAATCCACTAGCTGGTCTATCCGTGGCAATGGATAGTGGTCTTCCGGACAAGCATTGTTTAGGTCGTGGAAGTCAATGCACATCTTCCATTTTGATCCTCCCTTAGGCACCAAGACTACATTGGAGACCCATTCTGGGAATTGAATTTCTGCAATGTGCCTGGCTTTGAGGAGCTTATCCAGCTTAGCCCAGACTATGGCATCCTTCTCTGATCCGAAATGCCTCTTCTTTTGTATGACCGATTTTGCATCTGGATACATGTTCAGATGGTACTGCATGACAGCTGGGTTAATCCCTACTAGGTCGTTAGCTGACCAGGAAAATATATCTGCGTAGCTGTGCAACGTTGCTATCAACTCCTCCTTCACCTCTGGGTTTAGGTGTGATCTTATCCTGACAGCTTTATCCGCCTCCCCTGGCACGAGCTCTATACTCATGAGTTCCCCTACTGGCTCGACTTGGGCTGGGGCCATCTTCTTTTCTGCTCCGCCATCTTCTAGACCAGCCTTATCAGGTTTGCGCTTCTTGTCTTCCGGAGGCTTATCCACTTGTTTGAGTGAAGCCACATAACACTTTCGGGATTGATGTTGATCTCCCAATACTTCCCCTACACCCTCGGATGTGGGAAACTTAATCTTCATATGTGGTATGGAGATGACTGCTTCAAATAAGACCAAGGCAAGTCTTCCTAGTATCACGTTATATGCGGACGACGTGTCTACGACTAAAAATTTAGTCAACATAGTCCTTTTTCTTTGCCCTATTCCTAAGGATAAGGGTAGAGTGATCTGTCCTACAGGTTGTACCACCTCTCCCGCGAAGCCAAACAGCGAGGTTTTCGCTTCTTCCAACTTGGTCTGTCCCAAGCTCATCTGCTGGTACGCCTGATAAAATAGGATGTCAACTGAGCTGCCACTATCGATGAAGATTCGCTGTACATCGTAGTTGGCTATATTTGTTGTAATGAATAAAGCATCATTATGTGGGGTTAAGACGCTCTTGGCATCTTCTGGTCCAAAACAAATTTCCTGTCCAGGTCTACTTTGGTTGACGTTCATAAAAAAGGCAGGCGTATTTTCAACCTTCCCTACTTATTTTTTCAGTGATCTTTTGGTTTCTTCCCCTATTAAACCGCCTGCGATCATGTGTATTGTAGCTCGACCTATCCTGTTGACTTCTTTCTGGTCCTGCTTTTCCCAAGTTTCAGGTAGTTTCCCGACCTGCTGAGGTAAATTTCCTCTTCCTGCGGGGCCAGCTCTGCCTGCCCCTCGTCCTTGCCATCTTCCGGGGGCTCCCCTTCCTCGTCCCCAGGTTCCTCCTCCTCGAGCTGAGCTTGACCCGCCCGTTCCATACTGATTATTGTTTTGGATAACGAACTCCTTCATGTAGCCCAACCTGGCTAGCCGTTGAATCTCCTCTTCTAGCTCGGGACAAGCATCTATATCGTGGCCGTATTCCCTATGGTATCGGCAATATACCCTGAAAATTGGATTCTACGGTCTTTTATCCGCTCCTTCCGGCCATTGTATGATGTTTTTCTCCTCTACAGCCATCAGTTGTACGTTTCTGGAACCCCTCAAGGGTGTGTATGCAGTTCTGGCTCTTATGCTGGGCCTAGGAGTAGGTCCTAGAACCCAGCTCCTTCCTTCACTCTTGTGGACCTTGCCTTGCCCTTCATCTCCCAGCTTATCCTTTTTAGGATGGCATTGCTCAGCTCGTCTTATCCGCTGAGCCTCCTCCATATTGACATATTTCTCAGCTCTGCTAAGTAACTCATCGAAGTCTCCGGCTGGTCTCTTGGTTAAAGACTTAAATAAGTCTCCCTCCCGGAGTCCCTGCGTGAAAACACTAGTTTTTAGGTCGACCGTGGCAGAGGGCACTTCTAGGGTGGCCGTGCTGAATCGTCTAACAAACGCCCTTAAAGTTTCATCCCCCCTCTGTTTGATATTAAACAGACTTAGTGGGGTTCTTCCATATTTTTTGCTACTGGCGAACTGATGGATAAACTTGGAGCTAAACTCCGCAAAGGATCTAATGACCCCTTCTAGTAGCTGGTTGAACCACTGTTGGGCAGACCTGGCTTGCGTGGTTAAGAACACTCTACACTTGATTACATCGGAGAACCTATGCAGCAACGCATAGTTCCTGAAAGTGTATAGGTGTTCCTCAGGATCAGTAGTACCATCATAAGGTGTGATGGAAAGACTCTTGAAGTCTCGGGGTAGCTTCTCCTTCATGATGGATTCCGAGAATGGAATTCCCCTATCTAGCTGAGCTTTCCCAACTGCCACCTTCTTCTCTATCTTCTCCATTCTCTTAGCCATGAGCTCAAGTTGATTTGGCTTGCTCCGGGCTTTCTGCTTTGCTTCTTGATCTCCCTACAGAGATTGGGCAGACTCATAATTACTGGCTTCATCCTCCAATTCTCCAGCCTTGCCTGCCCAGCCTTGCGGCTGACGCTCTTGCAGATCTGCCTTTCCTATTGCCCCAGGACGTTGCTGCCGCACCTGAGGCGACTGCCCTATCACCTTAGGCGAGGGTACCCATCCTTCCAGCTCCTCTACTTTCTCCAGGTTCATCCGGCGCATCTGGCGTCCCTCGGGAGCCCGATATTTCCTCTAGGGCTCGCTCTCTTCCCTGTCTCCTTCCTGCTCTAGGAAACTTTGCCTTCTTGCCCTTTTTTCAGAACTTCCTTCGGGGGTGAAGTCACCATTACCCCCTACCTTCTCGTCTCCCGCCTTAGGCATCCCTTTTGGTGGCGGGGATACCAAGTTGCCCTCCTTTTGTAAATCCTGCATACCTGCCAGTTTGGATTGGAACGCAGCTGTGACAGCTTCGTCCAAAATTCCTCTCAACTTGCTCACGATTAGATCTACCATGACCACCTCACCAGGTGATCCTTCTCTCCCTCCATTTTGTGCCCCCGGTGAGTTTTTCCAGGGGTATGCAACTTGTTTGCTTTCTTACTCAAGAAATGGTGTCCCCAATCCGCAACACAGGTCACGGCACACTACAGCCACAGAGCGCCATCAAGACCGGACCGAACCCACAGAACACCCCTTGTAGAAGCTTATCCCACACCAAACACACGCTCAGGGAGCCGAAGGGGACAAACAAAGGAGTGGCAGGACAGTACCAGCAGTAGTGGGGACCAACCCGAACCAGTGGGGCGGAGACGGCTAGGGGACTCGGGGGCGGAGGTGAGAGTGGACAAACACAGCAGATGTGGCAGATACAAATAGTATCTGTAAATAAGAGCATAAAGAAACAAACACCAAGGACACAGAGAATTGGGAAAAAGTGTGGGGACAGCAGACTTCACGATTATGATTCTATTAAGACTCAAAATCGTTAAACCCTTATTAGAACCAGTTTTTTCCCTCTATCTAGAGTAATTAGCAAAAAATAAAATGTCCTTTGGAAGTGGGGCTTCGGAGCTTTGGAATTGTGCCAACATATCCTGTGAGTCCAAAATAAGGTATAACATAGGATGCAAGAAGATAATTGATGTCATTGGCATAAGGATCAAACGGAGGCACTAAAGGCATTTCAAATGCATTATTCATCATCGTTGCAAATGCTACTGCACTTAGATCCATTTGGGGTCGTGGAAACCCTTTAACGCTACTTTGTATTGCCCTATACAAAAATCACATGCACTTCTTTACTTAGTTGTATAATATTTTACTAAATCAAGGTGAAAGAGAAGGGTAAAATAGTCATTCTAGTCACTCTCGAGGCTGACATGTATGGAAAAATCATCGTCCTCCATATAATTGTCAGAGCCTTAAGATACGATTCATGAAAATAAGTAAAAACCTCAGATGTCCGAATTCTTGAAATGCAAACTGCGCAACGATATCTCTTACAAGTGGGCTTAGGTTAGATTTCATAACTCCGATGGGTGGTGGGCTGCCCATCGTGAGCTTGGGCTAAAGACTATCCAAGCCACGACTGAAAGCACCCCATGAGAAAAAGTCAGCTTCCAAGTACTCCAAATTCAACGGAAATTCCAATTGATCGATATCAGATTTTAAATGGTATGTTTACCGATTCGTTGCTACCCGCCGTGGAGGAGGAGGAGGAGGACTATGATTAATGCGGTGGTTGGAGTTGTGGATTAGGTCTTATATCTTAGATCTATTGACTAAAATGCCCATATCATCATTAAATTAAAATAAGACATAATCTACACCATTGGATTAAATATGAATTTAAAGTTTTCTGTATCAATCGTAACTTTCTGTGCGCTAAAATTGGAAGGAATAATTAAAAAGGAAAGAGGAATCTGTTATTGCGTATAACAAGAGATTTAATTTTGATCCTGCATATTATTTGCATGAGTTTGTTAGATCTATTGACTAAAATGCCCCTATCATCATTAAATTAAAGATTAAAACCGAAATAATGGCTTTAATTATGAACATTGGGATCAAATGGTTTAAATGGTCTAGATTGGGTCTTATATCTTATTTAAAATATAGGGATGTATTCGATCCATACCCTATATATATATATATATATATGAAATACTTTGGTTTCCGCGTGAAAGGGAATTAGAATAATAATAATAAAGAAATAAAAAAAAGAAAGGGAATTATAATAGGACAAATACGGGTTTGGTGTATAATATACTTTGGTTTCTCGCATTTATGCGCGTGACAGGGAATTAGTAAAGACAAATACGGGTTTGGTGTATATTATAGGGAAAATTTTATTTCAAATGCAGTCTCTAAACTACCATATTTTTATTAAGAGGATGTTTAGCTAAGCTTATAAGCTCCGATCCTCTAAATATTTTATAAGATGTTTTAGAGCTTATAAGCTTTATAAATTTGTTTCATAACTTTTTTTAAAAATAACTTATATGACCAAAAAATAAGGGTTGTGTTTGCTTTTGTTTTCAAACACATTTTGACCAAAAATTTTGGCCAAAACTTGTTTGCTTTCTGTTTTTTTGACCAAAAAGGACTTTTTTGGTCAAAAAATTTATCAGCTATTGTCTCCCTATTTGTGTTAACTTTAGGGTGCCTACTAATTACATCAACTACAATATATATATATATATATAACCATAATATTATAATCATTTAAAACTTATATTATATTATATTTTTCAATCATTAACTAATTATAAATACAACTTTTCAGACAAAAACTTGCATGATTTGACTGCTACAGTAGCTTTTGTCTCTTCTAAAAATAAAATCAAACACAAAACCAAACACATTTTCATCAAAATACACAACTCCCAATAATCTTTTTCACCAAAATTTTCACCAAAAAAAACCCCAAAATAAAAACAAACACAGCCGATATCTTTGAGAAAAAAAAAGTAAAATACAATATGAACGTCAGTTTAGGTAATAAAATCTCGAAAAAATAGTGTTTATTCAATTAAATATATATTAACATTAGTATCGTTTAACTAGGACTGTTAAGTGAGCAAGGTCTGCCAGACAACTCAGCCAGCTTATATATGAGTTGTGCTTTTAAGCCAGACAACAAAGTACGCTTATATATGAGTCGTGCTTAATCAAAAGATTGTGTTTTATTATATATAGGCTTCACACATTACATTAAACTTCTCATAATTTCTATTTCATAAAAAGAAAACTTTATTATGTTTATATAGTGGATGTTTATTCATGTATACTAAAGATAAACGATTGTGAGCAATTGAAATTAATAATAATAAAAGAGTTCCAATCTTCTCTGAAACCACGTATGTACTGTATCATTCTTGCAAGCCTGCAAGCCAAAAATAATTGAAAGCACCAAAAGCAGAAAACTCATTCATCCAGAGAAGAGCACAGCTTAATGCTATAAACAATTTTTTTACTAAGCCAAACATGTATCAGCTTATCCAGCCAAACCTTTTACTTCTAAGTACCCGGAGCACATTTCTTCATCATATATATTAAGAAGAGTGGGATCGTGTTCATTCCTCTCGAGTAAACTATGCAACAATTCGAGTGTCGATGGATCAGGGGAGAACCCTCTGTCGACCATTAAGGCACTTATTGCCTCGTCAAATTCACTACTCTTGAGAATTCCTCTAAAAATAACATTATAAGTACATCGATTTGGGAAGCATCTTCCACGTTCCATCTTCAAAAGAAAATCTCTAGCTTCGTCTAGTAGCCCTTGTGACAATAACCATTTATTATTGTATTGTTTGTTATAACATTAGGTTCTAATACTTTAGAAGGGAGATCAGCAAGAAGGGCTCGTGCACTATCAAGTTTTTTAGCTTTGCACAATCCATATATGACAATACTATAGTAATTTATATGAAGACATAATAATCCCTTTCTCTCTATCTCGTCTAACAATGATAATGGTTGTTCCACAAGCCCATAACCACATAAACCATCCAACATAATACAGTAAGTAAAAAAAATCGGGTTTTAGGTCAGCAGCTTGCATCTCATAAAAAATCTGCAGTGTAGTAGAACATTTACGCAGACGAAACAGCCCTTGCAATACGGTGGTAAATGTGGCAACATTAGGCTCCAACCCTTTAAGAAGGCATCTCACGGAAGAGATGCATGGCTTCATCTATTTTCATCTTTTTGAAGTATCCATTGATTAAAATGTTAAAGCTGACAGCATCAGGAGCAATGCCTACCAGGCAAAGAATTGAAAATCTTTCTTGCTTCGACCACTCGGCCTTGTAAACAATATCCATCCATCAATGCATTGTATGTCAATACATTAGGAACTTGATTTTTCTGAATCATGATGTTGACTACATCTCGTGCCTTATCTACCAAACCCTCCTTACAAAAAGCATCAATCACAGTACTGAATGTTATAACATTAGGATATATGTTGCAATCTATCATCTCCTTCCACAATGCTTTAACTTCTTTCCATCGACTCAAAGTGGATAAGCCATGAATCAAGACACTGTAGGTGACAACAGTGCGGTTGATGCCTTTTTTGGGCATTTCATCAAAAAACTTCATTGCAGAGTCTACCATTCTATCCTTGCATAAACTGTCGATAACCATGTTGTACGAATGGGCGTTAGGCCTACAACTACTCCCCTTTTCCATTACTCTGAGCAGCTGAATAGCCAATGCAATAGGCCTACAACTGTCGATAACACCCGTCTTGCAAAGTCCATCCACCACAACTCCGAATATAATATGTTATTCATTTAGCACAGCTCTTATCTCGCTATTTTCCTGAAAAGTTGTTGAGCCTCGACAATCCTATTTTCGCGAAACAAGCCCTTTAATAAACTGCTGAATGTAGCTTCATGCACTACCACAAAAAATTCCTATTACAGCGCACCTATGATAGCGGTTTTGAAAACTGCTGTAATAGGGGGCACTCGGTTCGGACCTATGACAGCGGTTCAAGCCGAACCGCTGTCATAGGTGTCAAAAAAAATAAAAAGTAAAAAAAATTGAACTTTTGGCAGCGGTTCGGCCAAACCGCTGTCATAAGTGAACTTTTGGCAGCGGTTAGCCCGAACCGCTGCCAAAAGTTCAAATTTTGGGCGGGTTTATTTCAAACGGGCCCCCCCTCTCTCTCACTCTCACTCTTACTCACTCTCTCTCTCTCTCTCTCTCTCAACTCTCTCACCACCGCCGCCGCCGCCCCTCTCGGTTTCTCTCTCTATTTTTAGATCTACTTCTCTCTCTCTCGGTTTCTCTCTCGATTTCTAGATCTAGTTCTCTCTCTCTCGGTTTCTCTCGGTATAGGACCGCCGACGCCCACCTCCACCTCTGCCGCCGCCGACGCCCACCTCCGCCGCCGCCGCCTTCTTCCATTTAGTTTTGGTATTTTTTTTTAGATAAATATAAATATATATATATATATACACACACACACACACATAGAGTATATATAGATGTATGTATATGTGGGTGTATGCATATATGTGTGGGTGTATGTATATTTGTGTATGTGTGGGTGTATTTATATTTGTGTATATGTGGGTGTATGTGTATTTGTGTATGTGTGTGTATGTATATTTGTGTATGAATATTTGTGTATGTATATATGTGGATGGGTGTATGTATATTTGTGTATATGTTCATGGGCGTATGCATTTATGTGTATATGTTAATGGGTGTATTTGTGTATGTGTGGGTGTGTGTATTTGTGTATGTATATATGTGGATGGGTGTATGTATATTTGTGTATATGTTGATGGGTGTATGTATATTTGTGTATATGTTGATGGGTATACGTATATTTGTGTATGTGTGGGTGTACGTATATTTGTGTATTTATGAAAATATTTCTCGGTTGAAATTTTGCGGTGTTGGAATGACACGAAATTCACAAGGTCATAGAGAAACGGCATTTTGAACAAAACGCAAGCTTGCGCTCTCGTGATTTTAGCCATCCGAAATCGTTTAAGGCCTCAAATACGCGTTTTATTACAAAAATACGTATCTTTGTAATAAAATGCGTATTTGAGGCCTTAAACGATCTCGGATGGCTAAAATCACGAGAGCGCAAGACTTGCGTTTTGTTCAGAATGCCGTTTCTCTATGACCGTTCGAATTTCGTGTCATTCCGACATGGCAACATTATAAACGATAAAAAAAATTAAAAAAAAATAAATAAACCACCCTATGACAGCGGTTCAGCCGGAACCGCTGTCATAGGGTCCAATTTAATTTTTTTTTTTTTTGAATAAATGATCCTATGACAGCGGTTCCGCCGAAACCGCTGTCATAGGGTCACCCTACTGCAGCGGTTTCTATAGAACCGCTGTCATATGGTGACCTATGACAGCGGTTCCAGAACCGCTGTCATATGGTTTTGACCTATGTCAGCGGTACCTATGACAGCGGTTCAAAACCGCTGTAATAGGCCCAAAAAAACCGCTGTTATAGGTCATTTCTGTAGTAGTGATGGGTGCAGCCCCGCTTGAAGAACGCACCCAATATGGAGAACCCAAAATTGAATTGATGAGAACTGCAATAACAGTTAATTACGATATTCATCGCATAGTTATCAATTGAAACTCCCAACTTGGGAAAGATATCCTTGAAAGGGGAAACTGCAACTGTGTACTTTTTGAGCTTCACAATGCGTGAAAGCAGATTATTACAAACGCGGCTACTAGGCAGAGGCTTCATTTTGATCATCATTACATACAGACTTAGTGCATGGTCCAACCCATTTACATTACCGAGCTCAATCCACGATTTCGTGCTATTAGCGACCAAATTTTTACTGAAAAATCGAAAATCCGACGTAAAATGAAGTGGATATTGAGAATAAATGGGAAAATCGGACGCAGCTGTTTGTCATGCGACTTCCAGGCAATACTTTTTTTTATTATTATTATTATTCTAGACGAACGCAGAGGCCCTATAAAACTCCTCAGGTAGATAAACTTGAGTCGATAGATTTTAATAATGAGCCACAAAGACCCTGTAAGACTCCTAGACTATAAGACGGAGAGAAAAGTTACCAGACTCCTCGGATTACAAGACTCAAAATAAGGAGAAAAGTATGAACTAATTTAAAGGGCAATCTTTACTAGAATTAGATATTTGGTGAACCCAAGTCAGATTTTTGGGCCTTACTTACGTTTGATTGAAGGACATGCCATCCAATTAAGATCTTTTTTTTTTTTTTCCTCAAGTTCCTTAAAATTATAGGAGAGACTTTATTATATTCCACCCATATTTCTATATTTTTTTTTTGTAAAAACAATCAATATTTCACACCCAAAAACCACGAAAAATATCGTATGAACTTTTTTTTCACAAAAAGATATCACATTTATGCTCTGTATGTTTATATTTTTTGAGAACATTTTTCATGATCCAAAAAAAAAAAATCCATTTTGTCACATGATCCTAATTATTTCCATTTTTTCAACAAAAAATAAAAAAATATCAACATTAGTGTTGTAACAATGAACCATCGAGTTATCACAGTTCAGATTGTACGATCAAATAATTATCTAGGGAAACTTCTAATACACCTCTAGATAAAAAAAAATTAAAATGAAATAAAGAGAGTATGAAGATAATTTCATATTCAAGAAATTCACTACCAATTTTTGACTCAATAAAATTCAACGTTGAGATTCTTAAAATATATTACTTAAACTTCTCTGAGCAATGAATTAATTTTTTCTGTTGATCCTCTTCATTTTTGTTTCTATGTTATTGTTTTAGGATTTGTCAACTTAATATAGCTTTTCAGTTATTTTCTTACGGCATATTCTCAAAAAGGGTGATACTTGCACTCCCGGGAAATATCAGCCACAAACAGTGTTAAAATATTTGTGGGGTCCATCAAAATATATACTACTGTGTCTAGGGCTGTAAACGAGCCGAGCTCGAGCCGAGCCTAATGAAATTTTCAAGCTCAAGCTCGAGCTCGATTATACTTTTTGAGCTCGAGCTCGAGTTCAAACTTGACGAGCCTCATTTTCTAGGGCTCGAGTTCAAGCTCGAAGTAGATGAACCGAGCTTGAGCTCGAGCTTGAAGTAATAAATAATTTAATTTTTTTTTAGAAAATAAAATAAATTCTGCTTTTTAGCTTATAACAATAAGTTAATCATGTATAATATACACTATTCACATATACAATAAGTATTATTAAGATAAATAATAATTGAATACTTATATTCAATAAGTATTTAGAAAATAGAGGAGAGTGTCGTCAAAACATGATTTCATTAAATTATTTTATAAAAAAGTATATCATATCAACTAAAATATGTAATCTTATAATTGTTGTTGTTATTATTTTGCACGATTTAAACAAAATAGAAAAAAAAACTTAAATATTATTAAACTATGTTGTATATAAAATTGTAAGTATTATTTTTATGAAATACGAGTATTTTTAGACATATATTAAAAATTAATAAAAAATAATAATAAAAGTCTACGAGTCTGCTCATGAACATATGAACAACTATAAGAGAGCTCGAGCTCGACTCACGAAAAAGCTCAAGCTCGAGCTGAGCTCCAGTTGAGCCAGCTCGGCTCACTTTACACTCCTAATTGTGTCAATATATTTTGTATGGTGGATAGGCTCCGGGAGTTGGACTCCCATGGCCACCAAGTATCATCCTCTCAAAAAGGATCAAGTTACTTAATTGTTAATAGTTATTATGCTGCAAATTGTTTTACTCGCATAAAAATAATTTAGCATTCAACATAAAAAAAAATTAAGTTATAATTTTCACAATTTATCAATTTGAAATATCTAAAATAAATATCAATAACTTTTAATTACAGGAAATGATAATGCAGGCTGAAACTCAGAAAATATGTGTTGCACTTCTTATTGAAAAATAGATGTGCTGGATTTTTGGAATTAAAGATATTTCTCTTGAGTTTTTTTAATATAATTTATTTTCTATGGGAGTTTCAGCAATATAGGATTGGTAAAATTGCGAAGCCAAATATACAAGTAAAAGTGGTGCTATATATCGTCAGTTATTATTCACCGTCTTTTCACTTCTTTTAATTTTGATAAAAATTGAATGCAATCCACGCATTTGATTTGATCTTTGTAATTTATGGTTAACATAATAGACATTTTACCATATCTAGGATCAGTGAAAAAACGTTGAAAAATAAACGGTGGTACATAGTATTTTTCTATAAGTTATGACATAAGATCAACCACATAAACATAACAATATCACTCACCTATGTGCCCTCAATGCACCAAATTGGAAACTATTGTTCTAGTCATTTTCGAGGCGGTTCTAGTAAATGACCCACCCAAACTAGAAATCGAAAATGCAGAGTTGGAATCGATGGACCCCACGAGACCGATCCGTTTTCCTCGGATAGTGGGGTGGGGTGGGGTTGGGGGGCTTCCCTAACCTATTGACTGCCAAAATTGATATTCAATTCTCGAATTTATGCAAAGTGTAAAGTGTATGGATAGAGACTACGGCTATGTTTGGTTATGTTTTCAAGTCATATTTAGTCCAAAATTTCCGCCAAACAATATTTGTTTCACACAATATTTCATCAAAAATACACAACTTTTTTCATCCAAAAAAACATAATTATTATTTTTCATCTTTATCTCACTTTGTCCCATATCTCATTCTCTCTCCTCTATTTTTTATACAAAAATTTTCTCTCTCCTCTTAATATCCACTATCTCTCTCTCCTCTTTCTCTCTCTCCTCACTCTCTCTCTTCTCCCTCCTCACTCTTTCTCTTCTCTTTGACCGTGTCTCTTCTCTTTTTTTTATAATATTTTTTATTAATATTTTGTCATATCTTTGATCGTGTACCATTAAACTTTAAAATAGAAAAAAGTTTGTTTGTTTGTAATTCTATCATGAAAATAGTATTGATAAAACATAGATTAAAATTTGTAGAGTTTTCTAAAGTAAAACTTTCAAATTTTGTTTTTCAAATTAGTTATAGTGAAAGTATTTGGATTTATATATATCTATATTTATATACATATATATGTTATTTGTATATATTATTTTAAAGTTTTACTTATTTCTTATGTATGTGGCAGTGTATAATTTATCTCATTGCTAAATTTGTGATTTGATTGTGTATGTGGATCGAGAAATACAATTGTGTTACCCATATTTATATGTGTATGTTTTCATAATGTATATTATGTGGGGAAAAAAAGGTCTTGGGACGGTCAAAGGCAATTTGACCACTGTCAACTCGGATTTGACCGAGTCAACCGCGTGGCCAACGAGGATTTGATAGCGTGAATAGTGACTTGAAGCAAGGGTTTCTCATTTCATGGTTTTGGTTTGGATTTGATAATTGACTTGTAGTAGAAGTGATCTAATTATCTAAGAATAAGATTGTATTTTAATAATTTTTAAAATAAATTACTTATTAATATTTTTTTTATAAATTAAATAAAAAAAAGGAAAAAAAAGAAAGAGGGGGGGGGGGGGGAGACTGTTCATCGTCTTCCCCAATCTCCCCCAACCCCCCTCACACCCCTTTCCCACGCGCGCACACACACACAGAGTTTGAGCGCACACACACACTGTTACACACACACACACACAGTCACACACACACTATTACACGCACACACAAACACACAATTACACACACAGAAACACACACACAATCACACACGCACTCTCACACACGCTGATACATATATATATGAATATATACACTTTTCTTTTAATTATATATCAACTATTATTAATACTATTACTTATATATATGTGTGTGTGTATATATATATATACTTTTCTTTTAATTTTATATAAACTACTATTACGCATACATATATATGTACACTAATATATATATATATATATACACACACACTACTATTACTTACATATATACATATATATTTATCTATATAATAATTATTTTAATCTCAATATTATATTATAATTTTTAATTATTAACAGACAAAAATTTACATGATTTGACAGCTACAGTAATTTATGTTCCCTCTGAAAACAAAACCAAACACTATCTCACCAACAAATCACTCAAAAACCAACTCCCAAAACATAACCAAACATTATCCCATCAAAATTGCACGTGTCCCCATAAAATTTTCACCAATAATTCTCACCAAAATACCATCCCAAAACATAACCAAACATAACCTACAATTTTCATAAATCAGGTTTTTTTACACACACTTTGACGTATACGTCACTTCTTTGTTGTTAAGGCACGATAAATGTTTTTAAACATTGAATATTATAAAAAATCAAACTTAATTAAATAAAGTTATAACAGCTATGAATACAGAAATATACTAGCCATGAAATAATGGTTATAAATACAGAAATATAGCGGTATCATAGCCCCACTCCCCCCCCCCAAAATCTTATTTTTCTTCAACTTCACCACTTCCCCGGATCTCAGAATGATAATATGATGTAACAAAATTGACAAAATCATCAATCTTCTTACCTTCTCCTTCAAAACTTGGAAACAAATCGAACACCTTATAAGCTTCCACATGTTAACCACATATATATCTCAAAATTCGAAACAATCTTGCAAGATAAACCAAAATAACATTCGACCAGAATGGATGGATGGTTGTGATTGTTCTTATACTCCAGAGTTTCTAAGAACGAAGATTTTGTAACTACGACTATGCTCACTTATATGGTTATACCATATATAAAGTTGAAACTGTCAGAATTATACAAGCAACCATTGCATTCATATGATGGAACCAATATAAGAACAATCTCCAACACCTCAATTAGCTAAATGCACTTTTACAAGAGAAATCAAAGCCGACAAGCTTCTAAGCACGGATTTTCACCAAAGACCATATAACATGCCATCATCAAAGTTATAGCAAATCAAAATTCGAAAAGCAAGGCAAATCCACAAGTACTTGAAACTACATGTATACTGGACAACACTAGAAATTTACAAGATTGTAAGTGCTTTCAACCACAAAGAACCAAAAAGCTCCACTAATGGAAAAATCAAGTGAAGAAAATGCACTTTGAACCAAAATAAAACGAAATCAATGTTCACTAACATATATTATCAGAAAAATATATATTAATAACAATTGACAACCCCTCTCTAGAAGTTAAATCCTGTAAAGCTCAAATTAGCAGAGCACCTCTGTGGTAGGTAACATATACTATCGAAAATTAAATACACTTTCAAAGCAAAAACAATAAAATCGAAAGAAAACAACTGTAAACCCAGATTAGCAAGTATTGTAACACATCCCCCTTCATCAACCAAAGAAAGTATATAACAACACAAATTTATAACCCAACTCAAAGCCTCAGCTTTCGCGACTTCATGTATTACCAGCAATTGAACATGATTACCACGCCCTCAAAAATAAACAAAAGATTCACAAATACAATACAGAACACCAGAAATCAATAAAATCACTTGTGGAGTTGTGGACCAAATGAAGATTATACAACAATAACAGAGAATTCAACAAACTTAAACACCAATAACCAAAAACAATCCGAAACATCAATTTATCAAAAAAGATTATCTAAAATTATAACGTAAAACCAACATCGATCACAAATAGAACATCAGAAATCAACAAAATCACTAGTAGAAACCAAATCAAGATTATACAACAATAACAGAGCATTCAACATACTTAAACACCAATTACCAAAAATAATCTGAAATATCGATTTATCAGTAAAGATTGTCCAAAATTGTAAAGTAACACCAACATTCATCACCACAATAAGTTTACACAACAATATTACCAATTAAGCCCCTTCCCAATACCCAACCCCATCACCTAAAGATCATCCTCCATCCTCAAATACTCCCCAATATCCGCGTGCCGATGCACGACAATCCCATTCGGGTCCATCTTCCGACAATCCACTGTGCTCTTCGCCGCGTCTCCGAACCCCAACGGCACATCCGCCATACTAAACACCACCACCCCATCATTCACCTGAATGTTCTCCGTGATCCTACCCACCCCGCCTTTCAACACGCTGTTCCCATACAAAAAGCTCATCTCCGAAGTGGGTTTCAGCCACACCTTATGCTTCGCATTCGAGGCCAAAAGATTCAAACACTGAATCGTCAGATGAAACTTTCCGGCCTTAGTGAATTTACCGATTTGGGTCCCGAGCGCGATTAATTTGTCGCGCTTGATGTTGGTGGCCCGTTTGACGATGGATTCGGATACGTAGTAGACCCGCTGCTTCTGGAGGCGGAAGCAGTAGCGGCCCGGGTTCGGGTCTGGTCCCTCGTGTGATTCGGATTCTAGGACGATGTTTTTGAGGTTGCTGCCGACGAATTTGTGGAGCTTGTTGAAGACGAGGGTGGTTTCTTTCTCATCCAGAGGTCTCATGGCTATGGCTGTTTGTTTCTCTCTCTAGGGTTAGGGGTTTGGTATTTGGGGATTTTGGTGTTAGGGTTTTGGGGTGCGTTGTCGTTTTATTGTTTTTTGGGGGTGGGTTGTAGTTTGGGCTTGATGGATAGCAGGATTGGGCTGAAGTTCTTATCATTGGAAAGAGAATGGGTTGGACTTCGAGTATTTGTTTGGAATCTTGGGCTAAGTTTGGATATGTTTCCAAGTTCATTTTGGTCCGAATTTTTGGCCCAATTGTGTTTGGCTAACGTAATTTTGGGGCAAAAAAACATGTGAACTTTTTGGTTAGAAAAAAAGTAATCATTTTCCATTATCTCTATGCAGCCCACATTATTTTTGTCCACTGCTTCTCTCTCTCAAGACCGGTTGGTTGTCAGAAGAAAAGTAATCATTTTCCATTATCTCTATGCAACTCAGGACATGTTGATCTAATAGTATTCATTTTCAACTTAATGTGAGAGGTTATAAGTTCGAATTCAGAATATCACAAATTGTGTCTTTTACTTCCTTTATGGAATTAGATAGAGTTTTTATGGTTCAGAATTATGACTATCAACCCGGGTTTATCGGGCTAGACATTTAGGATATCCTCATTCTTCTTGAATTGGAAAAAAAAAAAAAAAAGGTCTCTCTCTCATGTGTCTCTTATTAAATGGAATATACACACATATATGTATATATGTGTGTGTAATACTATGAATACTTATATATTAATATATATATATATATATATATATATTTATATTATACATAATATTATATATTTATAAGGAAAATATATTTATACAGTATATATATTTTATAAGGATTTGTGTGGACTATATATATGTATACAAAGATTATGTTATAAATTACTTTTTTTTTTTTTTTGGTAAGAAAATGTAATTCATTCAAAATCGAAACAATCCAAAGTTACAAAAGGTGGAACCAAAGATTCCTCACAAAAGATGTCAAGAGGAATACAATTGTGAGGAATGGTTCCATTCCAACCCCTATGAAAAGCCCATTTGGCAAGCAAATCTGCAGCCGAGTTTTTAAGCCTAGGAATATTACAAACATGCCACATAGGCCAATGAGATAACAAAAATTTTGCTGCTTCAATATCAACTTTAGCAGTCCAATCAGGGGGAATATCATCATGGAGGATCAGATTAACCGCAACCAAAGAATCACTTTCAAAAAGCACTTGATGAACACCTGCTTTATCAAGAATAGACAAGGCCTTAGCAATTGCTAAAGCTTCAGCAGCCACCACATCATGGGCCCAACTTTTGAATCCAGCAGCATGAACAATTGCACCTGAGGAATCCCGAACCAGAATAGCTACTGCACACAAACCATCTTTAAATGAGGCATCTGTATTGACCTTTAGCCAATCAGAGGGAGGGGCTCTCCACTTCTGAACCGGGTTATACTCTTGGGCTCTAAGCAACTTAGCACGTTGCGCCTTGACATGTTCAATAGTTAACTTATCTGCCAAACGAGCAATTTTAACCACATCAACAGGAACAGATTCATGAAAAAGTTTATTTCGAGCATTCCACACCAATCCCATAGCAATAACCGAGAAAGTAAGAAATTCCCAACATAATTCTAAGGATGAAAAAAGATGTCTATCCATGGAAAGAAGCAGGCGAATCCAATCTTCCATAATGAGATGTTCAAAAGGAAGAAGCCTAAAATTTCATTTTGAAACCAACCATACCTGTTGAGCAATGGGACATCTAATAAAAAGATGATCAAGAGATTCCGGTTCCTGTTGACAAAATAAGCAAGAAGTGTCTCCCACATAAAAAATTTTATTAAGTCGATCTCGAGTAGGTATGATACACTTAATCAATCTCCACAAAAAAAGTTTAAAACGAGGATGTAACTTGGAATTCCACAACCTTTTGCACACAAAAACAGAGGAGTCATTGACAGAAGGAAAACGCCCCTTTTGGTCAGTCAAATAAGCTGATTTGACTGAAAACCTTCCATTAGTAGACGGAGTCCAAAAGGGGCCTAAAGCTGCCGAGGGGGCAGGAATACGAATCTTAAAAATGCTTGAACCAAAAAAGGCGGGAAAAGAGAATTAAGCACATCCAAGTTCCAAGAAAACGAGTCGGGGAGGAACAAACTTTTTGTAAAGGCAAACTCCATTAGAATTGTTGGGCAATCATGTCATTCAATAATGTAGTATGATAACCAACCTAGGCATGTGAAGTGATTCCTATGGTCTAAAGGTAAACTTTTTGTTAAGAGCATAGTCTTAAATATTCTACGAAACCTCGAAATTTCGATCGAAATTTCGGATTTTCGGGAATCTCGAAGCAAAATCTCACTTTCGATCCAATTTTGAAGAATATCTAACGAAATTTTCCGATATTTACCGATATTTCCCGAAATATTGAATTCTTAATAAAATTACTTTGTCAAATATCTACCGAAATTTCCCGAAATTTCGACTATATTCAAAATATTTACAAATTTAAAATAATATTTAATTATTTATTTTTAAATAAGAATGAATCCAAATTATTGTTGTTGTCTATAAATGATGTATCGTGTATCGTATGCTGCAAATTATTCAATCTCTGATACAAAATATAGGCAAGATTGTCACTCCCTTTTTTAGTGATTTCGATCCTCCGAAAAACTCAATATGGTTTTAAATGATGGTTTGTATTAAAATTGTGGTATTTTGTTTTAATGAAATTTTTAGGAGATTTGGTTATTACTTTATTCTCAAATATATTTATTTTATATTTTTCACCACAGATTTTAATCATACTACTTAACAAAATTCACTATACATACATTATATATACAATATTATTTATATAAAAGATGCATAATTATGATATTTAAAAATACACAAAGTTTCGTTATAAATTTCCAAATATTTCTATACGTATCCATGATTTCTTTAAAATCAAAATCGAAATTTTGAATATCCCCAAAATTTCCATCAAAATTTCCGTAAATTTACTGCTCCAAAATTTAATACATTGGTTAAGAGAAGAAATTTATCAATTTCCAATCACTTGCATTGTTGTGTTAATTAAATGAAAGGTTTGTTCATTTTAAGACTTTAAGAAACTTTGAGAGGGGTTTGTTCGTCTCTACCAAATTTGTAAAGCTTTAGCAAAACTTTTCGTAGAATATATTTTCAGATAAAGCAATAATTATATTAACAAAAAATAACAAAAAAAAAGCACAATAATTTGGTAGACTAAGGCTTTGTTTGTTTATGTTTTCATTATATTTTTTCCATTTCTATTTTAACATAAATATAAAAATAAATATATGTTTATATTTTCATTATACTTTTTCCATTTCTATTTTAATATAAAAATAAAAATAAACACTTTACACTGTTTTTAACTGATAATATTCTCAATTTTATTCTTAATTTTACATTCCCTAAAAATTTCAATTATTTATTTAAAATTATACTCCACATCACTTATCTCACATTTTCTCCCTCATCCAGCCATCACCATTCTCTCTCTCTCCTCTTTCATCAATATTCAACATCAAATCCAATATTATTCATTTGATCATTACTTTTCAATTATTTCACACATTACACTCACAAATTTTAACCATTTTCAAAATCACAACCAAACACACCTATTTTTTTCACTTTTCTCACACGAAAATAAAAAAACACATTCTCCCATACATTTAAAAAAAACGGTTAAAAATGAAATAAGAACACATCCAAACAAAGCCTAAGATTCTCAAGCAAATGTCTTTTTTTTTTTTAAGCGAGACAAAAAAGTTATTATGTAAAACAAATTTCGCGTAAGCAGAGTTCGAGTATTGTGTATGTAACAAATTGAAGAAGGATATGAACATCCTAGAAATGTAAAATTCGAGCCTTGCGTATGCAAAATTTCAATGGAACGGGAGAAATTAGTCCCTGAGTCACAATCTTATGAATATGAACTTTCAACTTAGTGAGTTTATTCCTATCTTAGAAAAGATCCCTCGAATCATATCAAAACATCAAAATCAAGGAATTTTCTAAACTCCAACTCAAAAATAAAAGAAAAGGGGTAAATGCATCAAAAGGAGTAGACTAAGATCCTCAGAGCAATTGCAAACCAAAAAAGTCTCTTTTTTCTAAGTGAGACAAAAAGGTGATGTATGTAAAATATGTAAAACAAATTTTGATCGTTTAAACAAGAGGTCATTCTGAGAGTTTAAACAAAAAGTCTTGATCGTTTAAACAAGAGGTCATTCTGATAGTTTAAACAAAAAGTCCTGAGTTAGGGTATTGTGTGCGTATCAAATTGGAGAAGAAGGATAATAACATCCTATAAATGTCAAATTTGAGCGTTGTGTAAGCACAAAATTTCAATGGAATTGAAGAAATTAGTCTTGGAAAAACCAAAAAGAAAAGTAACCCTCAAGTAATATTGAAATATACAAGAATCATGAATTATCCACATTCAAAACAATGTTTATTAAAGACGAAAAAAAAAAACAACTATGCGTTAAGAACACAAAGCTCACAAACAAAAGAAACCAAAAAAAAAAAGTTAAAAAATAAAAAAAATTAATTACATCAAAAATCAAATCCACCACCACAATCAAAATCACCAACATCGGAAACCATATCTCCAATCAGCAATCCACCAAGTGCACCCCCCAACAATCCAGCCCCTAATCCCATCCCAAATTTATTCTTCTTCTGCGGCTTCTGAACCGCCGCCGCCGCAGCAGGCGGATACCCATAACCCGGCTGCGGCGGGTACCCATACCCGGGCGGCGGAGGCGGCGGATACCCATACCCAGGCGGAGGGGGCGGATACCCATACCCCGCCGGCGGCGGATGTGGATACCCTCCATGCGGCGGAGCACCACCACCTTGTGGATACCCTGCTGGCGGCGGATAAACTCCACCACCGTCCTTCGCTGGGTACCCTGCCGGCGGAGGATAAACTCCACCACCGTCCTTCGCTGGGTACCCTGACGGCGGTGGATAAGCTCCACCACCACCACCTTCCGCCGCGTACGGCGCCGGCGGCGGGTAGACTCCATGTGGAGGATAACCCGAACTTGATCCGGCCGGGTACGCCGTCACTGGTCCTCCGTCAACCTTCCCTGGCGGCGGCGCGAACGGAACCGCCGCCCCATACGGCGGCGCTGCAGCGGCGTTGACGGTTTTTTCGCCGAATTGATAGGAAAACGTGATCTGGCCTTTGGGTTTTCCGCTGGGTTTTCTGACTTGGTAGCTGACGATGTGTTTGCCGTCGGCGCCGCCTTTCGCCGGAGAATTGAAAAGTTCTTTGATGGGGACGTTGACTTCGCCGACGTCTTTGTCCCCCAAAGCGCGTTCACATATAAGCTTGAAATCGAGGGTGAGGCGGTTGTTCTGCAGCGCCGCCTCGTCCACCGTGAATTTCATCGGAAAATTCCACGTGGGATTGGCGTCGCCAGCGTGATCGACCGGGGTTTTGGTTTTTTGCTTGGAGTTGTTGTCACTGCCGGAGATCGAAACGACGGCGTATACGTCCATCTTGGTGATGAGGTTGACTTTGTTCAGATCCTTGCAATATTGAAGCGTGATTTCCAGGGTTCGATTCTCCATTGTTTTGATCTCGTGATGCGAAGATTAGGGTTGGTGTTTGTATATAAATGTGTTTTTGAGTTTTTAGTGAGAGAAAATGAAAATTAGAGAGAGAGAAAGTGGAGATTACAAGGGAGATGAAACCGGCATATGATATAGATATAGATATAAAACTTGTGGCGGTAACGTGTTAACAAGAAAGTGCTGTAGTCAATGTTGACGCGTCTTGGGGCCTTACTTGGTGGCTTCTTCCAAGGGTTTGACCCTAATTACGGCTAGGGTAAATGACATTAATACTTATTGTAGATTCATATTTTTATCATTTTGATCGGTAAAATATAAAATATTGCAGTACCGTCTCTAAAGTTTAACTTGTATTTCAATTTTATTATTCGGGCCATTTTTAGGTGAATTTTCGTTGGATTTGGAAGTATGTGTACATCAAGTGCTATTTTAGGAGCAAATGTGAGATGTACATTTTTTTTTTTTGGATGACAAGGGAAACAAGTAGCCGCTACCCTTAAGGTACACACTGGGTAAACTCCGCTTCTGTACAATAGCCTGCAAATCACATAAGAGAGATAAGCTAGCCTAGGTTGTCCATAGCTGACAGACTCACAGCAGAGGAGCCCAATAGGCATTCTCTCAAACGGAACTGAACCTGTGCCCTAAGGCACAAAGGCTCAGCTGCCCGACCAACTCCGCTGGGGGTTGCGCCCGTGAGACGTACATGTTGTTGGACGTGAGATGCATATGTTGCCCGATTCGTCCAAATTCATTAGAAAATGACTGTAAGGACGAAAGTGAACACAAACTAAACTTTAAGGATAATAGCATAACATTTGATATTTTAAAAATCAGAGTGATATAAATGTATATCTTCAGGATTAATAGTGAATTTACCCTTACGAGTAACTACGGTTAAGGCTCTGGTTTTCTTTTCCTTTGCAAATTTTTTGGGCTAGATTGAACTTGAAAAAATGTATAGTTCAATTTTATGAGCATTAGTGCATTACCATACCAACTAATGAGATATGTAAATTATGAGAATGAGTGGACAAAATGAAATTTGTTGTTGAATATCAACTAGATTTATGGGCAAAACCTTGACTCCACAAAAAATTCTATAACATTTTAAAGATTTTTTTGGCGCTACTTCCTTGAGCTCTAAGTCTAACATTTCAGTTAAAACAATTTGACAAGGAACGAAAAATAGTAACATAGAATTGGAAATGTCACGGTTGGGGCATGGGGGAATCGTTTTCTGAGATAAAGACTAGAGAATAGATATTTGCACTCTTAAATTTGATAATGGCATTCCAATTTTCTTTTTGATTTGAACAATGGACAAAAATATCCTTACAATTTTAGAACACACTTTGTGTCAATTATAAAATAAAATATACTCTCCATATACTATTCTTTCATTTTAACTTTATAATCTCATATTTCACTATGTCAGAATTTTCATTCTTTCTTTTTGTTGAATTCTTTCCACCTATTTACTTAATATATTACATACATACATAGTTAATTAATATATGATGTAATTACCAAAATTACAATATAACATAATATGTTGATAATCATGACGAGGAGTTGATATTTAGAAATAAGTTAAAAAATTAAAAATAAAGCAAAAGAGTCATATTTATTTATTCTTGCATATTATCTTATAGGCGTGGCACCGAACCGAGTCAGCTTGATAGAGTTGCAGTTTTTTGACGCTTCAAGCTTGAGCGCAAAATATGGATGCTTGCATGCTTGCCAAGTCAGTAAATAAATAATAGTAAAATAATTATTTATTTAGTTATTCATTGCGAGCCTGTAAGCAAGTTGCGATCGAGCTCTAATGAGCAGGGTTGACTCGGTGCCCACCCCCTAAAATAATATAATTGTCAATTTATGCGAATTGCTTTATTTTAATAATCTTACCATCTACTGATTTATTTCTATTTATTCCTGTTTAATTTTATTTTTAAAATATCAACTCTACTTTATGATTGCCAACTCATAATTATAATGTAAGTTTGGTTACTTCATCTATATATTGTATTAATTAACTACGTATGTATAATATTAAGTACGTAAAAGAAAGAAAAAAAGTGCTAACATAGTAAAATATTGGATTATAAAATTAAAAAAGAAGAATAAAATATGGAGAGTATATTTTGTTTCACAATTGATGCAAATTGTGTTCTAAAATGATAAGGTCATTTTGGTCCATTACTCAAAATAAAAAGGAGATTGGAGTGTCATTATCTAATTTAGGAGTGCAAATATCAATTTCTTAAAAACTATAATGATAATTGTTGATGTGATATGTCTTTTTGTGAGCTATATATTTGAGTGAAATGTTTTAAAAATATAACTAGCGGAACCTTTGCCAAGGCATGGGATATTAATTATGTAGATAAGAATAATCAAATATGGTTGGTAATTTATAGATAAAATAATCAAATATAGATAATTTATCATATGCAAAATTAAAAGTTACTATCATCGAAAAACTTATTTATATGATTTTTAAATTGAATAAAAAAATATTAAAAAATAAAATAATTGATAAATATCATTAATAAGAAAAATAAATACAGAAAAGTAAAATTTTTGTTTGAGTTGAAATGATACTGGTAACTACCATATCTTGAATTTCAACTTTTGTATGTTTTAGATAAATATTAACAACTATATTTATTCAAGTTAAATAAGAGAAATGAAAATTAAATTACTTATTTGGTAAAATTGAGTTCAATTAGGCCATCCACATATACGCTTACTTGAATGACTTCAAATATTGTATTTTATTATATATAGATGATATAAAAATTGATTTAAGTATCATTTTCAATAAACACATCTCATCATACATGTAGGTTTAGGCAACAAAATATGGGTAAAATTGATCAATAATTCGTACCTTACATCATTTTAAATCATGATACATGATAACTTAAATGTTCGACGTAAGATATTGAGATATTGATCGATGAAATCCTCATCTAAAATGCATATTTTGCCTTTACTCTCTCTTTCCTTGCTACCAAACATGTTGGATCTTCATATGTTGTCTGTACTAGTTCAAGCTTCAAGTTTGAAGACTTCCTTATTGATCAAGTTGTACTTTCATTATATTAATTGCTTAAAAAATGATTGCAATTTCAGAAAGCTATTTAAAATTTGGCAAGTGGAGACAAGTCAACTTCAATGTTGTAAAAAGGGAAAATTATGTAGACCTCTCTTACGGCTTATAGAATCTTGAAAATAAGTTGTCTAATTTTCCCATTTGAATTGGAAATTTCAAAGAAGCCCCCAAAAGTTTTTGGTTTCTTTTCCATTCATTTACACTTATCACCTCATTTTCTTCATATTTTAAGGTCAAGTTCTAAAAGCAATCCCAAAGCACCCTAAGCCCCCGGTAAAATTGTATTTTTAGACCTCTAACTTAGGCCAATTTCATTTGACAAATATTCAATTAGGTAATTTCAAATTCAGTTCACTAAATTCCCAAAAAAATACCCCTGCTTCTGATAATATTGAGCTGATATTTACATCTATATATTATATATCCCTCATTTTGTATTCAGATATCTACTTATACGCAAATAGATTTAATAGTGATGATCTTACCCGAAAAAAAAAAGACTTAATAGTGATGATTGGTAGTTGAAGTTTGGCCTTAGATTAGGCTGGGATGAAGTTCCTAAGAGGGTTATTGGATAGTGAATTTATGGGTATAGACGAATCAAATCGAGACTAACAAATTATTGTTTATTATGGTGTCAATTTTTATCCAACTTAAAAAATTGTCTTTGAGCTGGTTTAATTATTAACTAATTGAACTTGAACGAACTCTAATTGATTGGAACATGAGTCAATGTAGCGTAAGTTGATCTTTTGATGGGCTTTTTACATCCACCATCCCTGAGATATTTTTTTTGGCATATAACCCCTTCTATTATATTGACCGTCGGATCGAAAGATAGAGGGTTCAATGACACCTTTGTCCTTGTTCATGAAAAAAAGCACAAAATTAAAAAATAATTTTGGTGTTTTACGTTTTAAGTTTTAAGTCATGTTCACAATCAACTTATTTTTATTCTATAGTTTAGAACTAATTACTAAAAATTGATGTGAATTAAATTTAACATTTCATAAATAGATATATAAATAGCATTTTATAAGATCAAAATTATTAATGTACTATCATAATTCACCAATAAAATATGAGCACGAAAAGTAACTATGGTACATAATCTTAAAATGTAATTACAATCTATTTAAAATACTGATCAATAGTATATAAGTAAAGATATAAAACTTAATAATTAATAAGAACATTGATTTTGTTAAATGATCATTTCTATCTTGTATTACAATCATGAATTAAGTTATGTGTTAACACAGATAAAATAATTCTCGCATAATTTAATGAGTATAAGAAATATATATATATATATATATATATATATATAAATCTCTTTTTACCTTTACCTTCATATTTTGATTGTACTTCCACTAACATGTTTTATTGTTATATTTTTAATTTTTAATTTTGGGCTGAGTTTTTCAACTGAATTTTTACAAGAAATTCATACACTCTAACATATATTAATACTTAATTCTTTAATATCTTATTTAATTAACTAGTTCTCTAACAATTTATAATTCTATTTTAAAAAATTAAAAACAATTTACTTCAAATGTTTATCGGTTAGGACCGAATCACAAAAAGAAACCAAATTGTGAAGATGACTTAAAAGTTAAAAATCACCAAAATACATGTTGTTTATGAATAAGGGCAAAAAAAAGTTATTCTATCTTTTTATAGTTATTAATCTAATGGTTAATATAATAGAGGGGGTTACATGCAAAGATTCCATACCTTAGGGTGTCATTTGCCAAAATTAAATACTTTGGGGGGTGGTATATGCAAAAGGCCCATCTTTTGATACATCTTTTATCATGTTGTAGCTAATTGAGCTTAAAGAGATTTTAATAATTGATCCGGGTTCGACAATCGAACAATTTGATTTGTTTTATAGCTTTATAATATATCTATTGCAAGGCTTGAGATTGCATCCACATACTAAATTTATTTTAAGTGCATGTTACGAAAATTACAATTTTAACCATGTCAAGTTGGAGATAGTGGCACTTATAATCTTGTTACTTAATAGCAAATATGGTCTTAAATCTCAGTTTCCTGAGATCCGGAAGTGGACGCTCATGTTCAATTCAATTTTCCAAATTGTCCATCGAAATTTTAATCGAAGTTCGAAATTTTTTAAAATGTTTACTGAAATCTAAAAAATTTCAAAATTTAAAAATAATATTAAATTATTTTACAGAATTTTCACCGAAATTTTGATCAAAACCCGAAATTTTCATCATAACCCAAAATTTTTATGGAACTGATCTGAAACTGAGTTAAAGAGGCGAGTTACTTTGGCGTGAAGCAACCTGGACACCGAGGCATGTGGAGAAAAATCTCATTTTTAGCATGCCGATTTCGATTTCATACTACGCTTTTCAAAAATCTCAATTTACGTACCATTACTTTCAATTTGTTTCCATTTCAGTACTACTGTTAGTAAATAGATAGCAGATATCACATGTCCGTTAACTTTTTGATTTTGGGGCCAAAAATCACTTTTTCTTTGAAAAATGGAGGGGAAGTAAACGCCAATTCTTCCATAATGGAGGAAGAATCAGATTTTGGGGCTTATTAAGACTAGATTTTGGGACTTTCTTTACTTGAGCCTCCCCTCTTTCAATTTTAGCGGAAAGATATGGACGGAAGTAGTTTAAAAAAGACACTAAGTGAAGAATATATTTCACACACTTTTTATAAAAATAGATTTTGGTTTAGTTAGATTTAGTCTATAAGGGTGAGCACCATAATTTTTTCCAAAATGTGGTTATTTGATTAAACATTGAAAGAAAAATTTCATTATCATAGATATATGTTGAGTAAATTTACTTATTTAATGACATAGAAAGGACGGAATTTTTTGCCTTTCATGAGAATAATTATTTATTCTTTTGATTTATATTTATTTATGAAATTATATTTAGCTAATTAAATTTAGAATATTATATTGATATAATGTAAAAATTAGTAAATAAAATCAGTATAAATTTGTTCAAATATAAAAGAGAGACCATATGAAAGAGTAAAATATACAATCAAAAAACATCATTACAATCAAAGCTACATGTCTTATTTTCTTTCACACCCTTTAAAGGGGATTCAACTGATGGAGTTAAAGTTGATGCACATTGTCAGATAATTGGAAGAGAGGAGGCTAAAGTGAAGAAAGCTTGAAAATCTAGCCTTAAAAAGCCTTAACTGAGTGTCAATCACGTTGAACTCGTTGATATAATTGGTCACCTTTCCCCCCTTAGTCATCCTTAAATTGAATAAACGTCTCATCATGTAGACTTTATTCGATGCGGATGACTTCTCATACATATTGGATAACGCCTTCATCAAACCCGCCGTAGTAGTTTGATCTAGGGTGTTAAACATTACGTTTCTTGATAATGTCAATTGAATAAGACCTAGGGTTTGCCTATCCAATAATTCACAATCCTCGTCTGACATCTTTTCAGGCTTCTTCCCTGACAACGGTTGATGGAGCTTTTTCTGATACATATAATCCTCCACCTGTGTTCGCCAGAATCCAAAATCCTTTTCATCAAATTTGTTTATCTTCACTTTTCCCTCTTCAGACACCATTGATTCACACAAACCACTATAACTTGTGCTCTTGATACCAATTGTTAGGAATCAATGCACATAAACGAGAAAAAGTAAATGAAAAAGCAAGAAAAACAAGATATAAGATTTACGTGGTTCGGCCAAGAATGCCTATATCCACAGTCTACACTGGAGGTTTTATTTATTGTATGATTAGAGATACATATTACAAGAGTAGTATATGAATATATATACTTAGGAGTCTTCCAAACCCATTAGAAAATAAGCCCTAACTCAAACCATGGTTCAAAGTTTTTTTTCTTTTCCACCGAAACATCCGAAAAAATTCTGTTTTTCAACTTACAGAAAAGAAACCACCATGTAGTTTCGAAATTACATTGTTTCCTAGGAAACTCTTAATGTTTCAAATGTTTCCATGGAAACTCTCAATGTTTCCATGGTTTTCATGAAAACATGGAAACAATGGAAACATTGAGAGTTTGGTAATTTTTTTTTTAAAAAAATTGCTCTATCACCAACACATTGAGAGTTTAAAAAAGATTTCCATGAAAACCATGAAAACATTGAGAGTTTGATAATTCCTTTTCAAAAAGATTTGTTCTATCTCAAATACAACAGAGCTCTCAAATCTCTTTAAGGTAAAAAAAAAAAAAAAAAGAAGAAAAAGAAATGAAGAGTAATAAATCTAACAATCAAACAAATTTTTATTTCACCAAGGAGCATCTTTTTATCATGCGACTCAAGATGAAGATTATTGTATTATCGATTAAAGTAAAATTTTCATATAATTTGCAGATGCGTTTGAAACCATGGTATCATCCATATTAACGTTTTATTTTTTTCACGACAACACTTTTGGAATTTTTTTATTCCATAATTTAAGCTACTAAAATTTTATCAATTATATGCTCTGTGAATGCTAAACTTGAATCAAACATTACCACTTTTCATTTTTTTCACGACAACACTTCACAATTTAAGTTACTAAAATTTTGTTGGTTATATATTCTGTGAATGTTACACTTGAATCAAATGTTACCACTTTATTTATTAGTGTAATTTGATCGATTGTTGATGTAGATGTATAAATATTTTATAAAACTATTATTTTTTGCTAGTGAAAAGAGAAAACAACTCTTCTTTACTTCTTTTTTCAAGGTTTCTACCATGTTTCTAGCATTTTTCAAGTTTTTCATGACGTTTTCGATACGTTTCTTCTATTTAAGAACTCAAAACTTATCATCGAAACGAAATTTAATCCTTGACTCAAACCTAGTCAAAGAAACCGTCAAAACGCGTTAACTTAGCGCCCAAGAATAATCTCGCCAGTCCCGACGTTCGAACGTTGCTAGCCCCTACGTTCGGACGTCGCGCATGCTCGAATGTGGGGCTCCTCCACGTTCGGGCGTGACAAATCTCCAAAAAATGGGTTGCTAGGCCTGACGTTTGAACGTTGCCAGCCCCCACGTTCGGACGTCTGGCACGTTCGAACGTTGGGCTCTTCCACGTTCGGGTGTGACAAAGCTCTAAAAAATAGGTTGCAAGGCCTGGCGTTCGAACGTTGCCAGCCCCCACGTTCTGACGTTGAGCACGCTCGAACGTTGGGCCTTTCCACGTTTGGGTGTGACAAAGCTCCAAAAAATGAGTAGCTAGGTCTGACGTTTGTCGCACTCCTACTCGCTGTTAGCCCTCGTTTCTTCGTCTTTCTTCCAATTAGTCTATAAATATCTCATCATAACCATGGGAGAAATCATGAAGTGCCTAGTACTCTCTCACGATGGCCCATGCGTGCAATGTAACTAGACACAATTACATACACATTTTGCATGTTCAATTAATTAATTAATTAATTCATGGTCAAAGAATTACAGCATAATATCTGTTATATACTAATGTTTTATAGCATTACAAATTGGAATTCAATTCTTCAATATGAAATTGTCATTTTATCTTATATTTTATTTTATATCTACGACACATTACTAATGATCATCTACTTAAATTTAGTACTTTCTCTTAGATTTCATATTATAAATATTTTAACACTACTACAAAAAGATGCTATTACAGCGCATCTATTACAGCGGTTCTAAGTACAAACGCTGTAAAAAATACCTATTACAGCGGTTTGGAAAGAACCGCTGCAAAAACGAAGTTTGGATCGAACCTATTACAGCGGTTCGAACCGAACCGCTGTAATAGGCATCCACTTATTACAGCGGTTCGACCTGAACCGCTGTAATAGGCGGTTCACCCCCCTCCTTCAAAATACCCGAACCCGCCCCCCCTTTCTTCTTCACACACTCTCTCTCTCTACTCTCTCACACTCTCTCACTCTACTCTCTCACTCTCCATCACCCACCACCACCCAACCCCCCCCCCCCCCCGCCGCCGACCCACCACCACCCAACCCGCCGCCGTTCGTCTCTCTCTCTCTACTCTCTTACTCTACTCTCTCACTCTCTCTCTCACTCTCTCTCTCTACTCTCTCACTCTCTCACTCTCCATCACCCACCACCCAACAGCGCCGCCGCCGACCCACCACCACCCAACCTCGGTTTATTTCTCTCTCCCTTTGTTTAATTCTTTTGTGAAATAAGTTATAATAGTTTGTGGGTTTTTGTTAATTTGTGAAATGAATGATAAATGTTTGTGGGTTCTTTTTAATTTGTGAAATATTGTTAATTTTTTAAATGAATGATAAGTGTTTGTGGTTTCTTTGTTAATTTGTGAAATGAATGATAAGTATTTGTGGGTTTTTGTTTGTTTTGAAATTAATGATTAAAGTTGTTTTTTTTTTTTTTTTGAAATGATAGGTTCGGAGCAACGGTGAAATTCTTAGCCATGTTGTGTCGTCTTAGGTATGCATAAATGTGTTTTTACGTGTGCTACAGTGATAACATGCGTGATTTATGAATGCTTTTTTTGTTGGATTGTTTATAGTGGGAACTATGATAGTTCTTGATTGTATTTTGGTTGAGTTTTATTGTTGAACATATAGAAGTATAATGTAGCAATATATATGTATATATATAAATGTATGTATGTGTGTATACAAATGTATTATATTATAATATACATAGATTAGAATATGTAGCAATATATTATATATTTTGAATATATATATAAATGTGTGTATTATATTTATATATACTTATGTATGTAAGTATGTATATGTAAAATATATAAGTATAATGTATACATAAGCAATTGGTGATTTTGTGATTTAGGGTACATTGATCCAATTGGTGATCAATATTTATTTCTAATTGTTGGAAATATGATGTTTTATTTGTAGTTTTATGTGATTTATATGATATAATTGTGTTGGTTGAAATTTTGGGAGAAGATTAAGTCGAGAACTTGGTAGAAATTTTTGCGTCGTTACTCTGCCGAATTTTTTCAAGAATAATTGGAAATAAATTTAAATTATTTAATTAATCCAATGGAATTGTGTGTTAAATTTGTTTAATTTAATTAATTCAGAATCAAGATGGATCGAAGTTGGATTTTAGCGGATCGTATGTCAGAACAGTATGAGAAAGGGGTAAAAGAGTTTATCAAGTTTGCGGCTGAGCATGCACTAGATCCGAATACGATAACTTGCCCATGTTTACGTTGTTGTTTTGGAAAGAGAATTAGTCCACGTGAGTTGGAAGATCATTTGGTGTGTCATGGAATTGATAAAAGCTATATACGTTGGACAAGACATGGTGAAAGCAACGTCACGTCAGATGATTTGGGTGGTACATCATATTCATAACAAGATTTCAACATGAATGATTTTGAGCCTGATCGTTTGGAGGAGATGACAAATGTCATTGAGGAGGATTTGCAAAATTGTCCTAAAATGTTTGACAGTTTGATAAGTGATTCAAAGACACCGTTGTATAGTGGTAGTAAATTTACAAGATTGAAAGCAGTCCTAAACCTATACAAGTTAAAAGCCAACAATGGGTGGAGTGATAAGAGTTTCACAGACTTACTTGGCTTAGTAAAAAGCATGTTAACCGAGGATAATGTATTGCCTAATCGTACTTATGAGGCTAAACTGATGTTAACCTCAATTGGCATGGGATATGAGAGGATACATGCTTGTCTCAATGATTGCATATTGTTTAGAAGTGATTATGCATCATTGAAGGCGTGTCCAAAATGTGGCGCCTCACGGTACAAGAAGAATGGATCTGTTCCTGTTAAAACAATGTGGTATCTGCCTATAATACCTAGATTTAGGCGCATGTATAGTAGTGTAGAGCTTGCGAAGGACTTGACATGGCGTGCTGATAGAAGGCTTGTAGAAAGGATTGAAGATGACAATATACGACACCCCTCAGATTCTCCTCAATGGAAAAAGATTGATGATGATTTTCCTGAATTTGGTGAAGAACCAAGAAACTTGCGACTTGTATTAGCTACAGATGGCATGAACCCACATGGCTTGCAAAGTAGCTCACATAGTACATGGCCGGTGATTTTGATGATCTACAACTTACCCCCATCGCGATGCATGAAGCGAGAGCATATCATGATGCCTATACTCATTTCTGGGCCGAAACAACCTGGAAATGATATAGATGTCTACTTGGCTCCTTTAATTGAGGATTTGAAGGTGTTGTGGGAGACCGGTGTTCAAGTATATGATGAGTTTAGGAAAGAAAGTTTCAATCTCAGAGTCGTATTATTTGGAACAATCAATGATTTTCTGGCAAGAGCAAATCTCGAGGGATATGGTGTACATGGCCAATGTGGATGCCCCATATGTGTCGAGAATACAGATCAATATTGATTGCCACATTATCAGAAATATGCATTCCAAGGGCATCGGAGATGGCTGAATCGGAACCATCGATATCGTCGGTGGAAGAAAGCCTTTAATGGGAATATAGAAGAACGTCGAGCTCCTAATTGCTTGACTGGTGAGGACTTGTTTGACAAAGTGAAAGACCTGGATATCAAATTTGGAAAGACCTTTGCACGTGACCTTACAAAAATTGGGTGGAAAAAAAAGTCAATTTTCTTTGAGCTGCCATATTGGAAGTCTTTACATGTTAGACATTTTCTAGATATTATGCATATTGAGAAAAATATTTTTGATAGTGTCATTGGCACACTTTTAAATGTGCCCGGAAAAACAAAAGATGGCGTAAAAGCAAGGTTAGACTTGGTTGAAATGAAGATAAGGGGTAAATTGGCACCAACAAAGAAGGGAAAACGTACTTATTTGCCGCCAGCAGCTCACACTTTATCTAGGAAAGAAAAAATTGTATTTTGTGAGTTTCTTAATGGAGTGAAAGTTCCAGAAGGGTATTCATCAAATATTAACAGTCTTGTATCAATGAAGGACTTGAAGCTAAAGCACATGAAGAGTGAGAGCTGGATTTCGAGAGAGCATAACACGACTTTCATCGATTGGTTCAGAAAGCATATGAAAGAGAAACAAAAAGAGAATCCACTTTCAGTTTCAAAAAAATTGACACAATTGTCGATGGGTCCGAATAGACTAGTATTTTGTTATTCCGGTTATCGTATAAATGGTCGCACATTCTATTCAAAAGACCAAGATGATCGAAGTACAATGCAGAATAGTGGGGTGAGTCTTGTAGCTCAAGCAATGCATATCTCAAGTGCGAAAGATAATAATCCTATCTTCGCCGATCAATCATATTATGGAGTAATTGAACTTATATGGGAGCTGGATTATAGTTTGTTTCGGGTGCCTGTATTTGGGTGTATGTGGGTTGACAATAAAAATGGTGTTGATAATAGTGAAATAGGCTTCACTCGAGTGGACCTTGAAAGGGTGGGATACAAAGATGAATCTTTCATTTTGGCATCACAAGCTAAACAAGTGTTTTTTGTCACTGATCCTATTGATAAGAGGTGGTCTATTTATGAGGAAAGTTTACATGGCCAGAAGTAAAGGCATAAAGCTACCTATCGGCTGGAACAGCAGAGGCCAACCAGTTGACCCCAACAAACAATTATTTGTTGGTTATATAGGGTGCATGGCTCGATAGAAGGTGTCAATTGTCGAAAATAATTGGCGAAAAGTAGAAAAATCTCAAAAAGAAGCAATTTGGGATGAAGTAGCGGTAATTTGGAGTTTATTATGCTTTCTATTTTTTGTTTAGTTAATGCTTTATTAAGTTTATTTTCTTATATATTTCGTTGGTTGTTTTTTCTAGCTGGCATTTGATATTGAAGATGATAGAAAAAAATTCGTACTAGCAGAAGCTGGGAAGCTATTACGTAATTTTAGGAGTCTCTTGACTAGAGCGTGGTTATGGGATGCTAATGGGATCATTAATAAAAGTCCACCCCAAAAATATGAGATATCTCAAGACGACTGGACGACATTTGTAAATATTCGCTTAATTGAAGAGTTTCAGGTAGTCATTTTAATTTACCATTTCATTTGTTTATTATTGCATTTATATTTAATTAATACTTTGATTATGTAATAAACAGCAAACATGTACGGAAAATCAGGGAAGAGCGAAGGATCCTTAATATCCTTACAGGAAATCACGTCTCGGACTTGCTCTTGTGGAGCAAATTGAGGTATGCAGTTAAAATAAATCCTTACAGTGAATCTTTATAATTTTTTATAATAAATTCCTTGCTTATCAAAATATAGAGGAATAAAAGAAGGGATTCGGGGTCCGACTGCACAGAGGTGCCACGAGCAGACGTGTGGAGGATTGCGCATTCCGATAAAATGAATGAAGTTGGCAACGACAATGTTAGAAGAGTATTGAATGAAATGGTGAGTAACTAATTGGTTGTATGTTTGTTTTGAAATACTTTTGAAAGAACAAAGTTTCATTAATATTTTTTTTTTAAATTCATTATTACAGGAGAGCATTTCAGGGGAGAGTACTAGCCATACTACTATAGAAGAGAGAAGTCAAAATGATCGATTGGCTAAAGCTCTCAAAAAAAGTGAGCATCCGGGTCGGGTCAGAGGTGTTGGCTTTGGGGTCTCACAGAGAGAGTATTTTAAGGACCTAAAGTCTGCTAAAGATATGGAGGTAGAAAACTTGAAAAACATGGTGTTTGGTCTCACCCAATCATTAACTACCTTGCAACGCCGGTTTGACAATATGGAGTCGTCTAGGTCTGGTCAGCCGACACATGAAGATGATCAGGTGATATCTTTAAACGATAGCTGCCCCGAACCTGTTAAAATCCTTCCTGAGGTAATAATTTAAACTTGAGTCTTTAATTATGTAACTTGCGACTCTCTATTTCTATAAAATTTTCTAATATAATATTATATATATATATATAGGTTAAGGCGCCATGTCAGTTAGCACTTTCCTCGCCCTCATATCGTGTGGTGGTTAAAGGACTGATGTTCAATCGACAATCGGATAGAACACTTCACAATCGTCTATTATCCACCACACTTGTGAAAGTGTAAATTAACACCGCAATTGAGAAGAATACACCTCTACCCATCCCTCTGAATGATGAAATAGTCTCCATTTCTAATGCTGTGGGTACCTATGTTGCTTGGCCTATGAGTCTTGTTATTGTCACTGATGCACCGGTATGTAATCAATATCTAGCCATTATTAAATTATAATAATTGTTTGAGATCACTAAATGTATTTTGGTGTGTAACATTCAAATTTTATTTTCTTTGCTTATATAGTCTCTTGAATCATCAAAATCATTAAACAAGCAGAAATCAGGGACTTCAAAGCACTCAGTTGTCAAACCAGCACCTCCATTGGCCAAGTCTGCAGGTGAAGGTGACAGATTTGAAGACATTGTACTAGATGGACTCCCAAATGACCTTTTAATTCTTGGGAAGTACATGAATATTATGCCTCCTGATAAGCAGATCACTACAAGCATAGACGAAGCAATTATGAATCATGTATATCCAGAGTTTGTAGGGAGAGAGGAGATCTGTCACCTTCTACGTCAACAAGAGATAGGAGCATCTCTTATATCTTTTTACATGAAGTAAGTTTTTTAATTATTTTTATTGTATCTGAAATATAATTATTTTTGTTATTCGAAATTTATTTCTTATTCTCAATTTAGGC
This sequence comes from Buddleja alternifolia, assembly GCA_019426215.1. Lineage (NCBI taxonomy): Eukaryota > Viridiplantae > Streptophyta > Magnoliopsida > Lamiales > Scrophulariaceae > Buddleja > Buddleja alternifolia. Next base: position 28,099,554 of record CM033403.1, read on the forward strand.
ATTTATGTGTTACTTATGTGACCCCCACAAGTAAAGAAAATCTTTTCGGATTCCTTTGCCCACATTTTATATCTGCCGAAGCAAGTATGGAAGTAACTCTTCAAGTGCAGTACATAGCAGATTCTATGATACGGAGTGCACCACTGAATAAGTTATTTCTTACACCTTATAACACCGGGTAAATACTCATCTTTAATTTATAGAACTTGTTAAAACCGCTAAACAAATTTTAAACTTAAATAAATTTTGAATGCATTTAGAGGACATTGGGTATTGCTTGCAATTGATCCATTTCAAGAGATAGTTTACTATCTGGATTCTGTGCACGGTGAATCGGACAACCGAATTGAAATGAAAGAAAAAATCAATCAGTAAGTTTTTCGTTCAATCAATGTTTCAATAATATTTAGTATTTTTTTTAATTGATATGAATCTTTTTAGATTACAAATAATTACTTGTTTTTTTATATATTCTCTTATTTTTTATATATTTTTATAGGGCTGTGCATGATTTTCGTGCAACTTGCAACAACCGTGTGAAGAAATTCAAAAATATGGCCTGTCAATGGATTACAATAAAGGTTGGTGTTTTCTAGTTTCAATAGATTATCTGTATATAAGTTAGTGTTCTAATGCAAATTTGATTAATTTTGTAGTGCCTCCGGCAGACAAACGAAGTGGATTGTGGCTACTTCGTTATGAGATTCATGAAAGAGATTATCATCCATGGTCAATCTATAATCCCGGCAAACGTAAGCATAGTTTTGATACACAATTTCTTTCCCTTTTAAAGTAATTATTAAACATTTAGTAGGCAACTGATCGAATGTCATTTGGGTTTTCAAATATATATATATATATATATATATATATATATTGCAGTACTTTCATGATTCTCGATGCTTCTGCTATACTCAAGAACAAATAGATGATGTACGCTGTGAACTTGCACAATATCTTACGCTATGCGCTTAGAATTAGGTAATGTATATTTTGTACAATGTGATATTTTTTTGTTGTATTTTAAGTACTGAGTAACTTAATTAGTTGATTATAAACACGTGATGTACATGTTATAGATTATAAAATTTTGTTGTTGGATAAATGTTCGATGAAAGAATTGATTATATTGAGATTTTGTTTTTTGTTGAATTCGTTCGATATGGTAGCTATTTTTTGTGTTTTGGTTTGATGAATTTGTTATAAATATCTATTGTTATCAATCAATAGGGGGTCGGGCCGGGAGGGGAGGGGCGGGCTGAAAAAAAAAATAATAAATAAAAATTCTATTACAGCGGTTTACACGAAAACGCTATAATAGGTGCCTTTCGGTTCGAACCTGTTACAGCGGTTTACAATAAACCGCTGTAATAGGTCATCAAAAAAAAAAAAAAAAAAATCGGTTCGAACCTATTACAGCGGTTCCTGTAGAACCGCTGTAATAGGGTGCCCTATTACAGCGGTCCCTGTAGAACCGCTTGGAAGCGCTGTAATAGGCTTCAACCTATTACAGCGTCAGTTATTACAGCGGTTTGAACCGCTGTAATAGGGCCAAAAAAACCGCTGTAATAGGCCTGATCTGTAGTAGTGTAAATTATATATCAGATTCGCTTCTTTATATATTCATATATATAACATGAATCGTGCACTTAAAAAATTATAAAACTAAATAGAAAAAGTAATAGAACTTGTATATTTAAATAAAATTTATGAAAGCCCATGATATCTTAGCCTAGTGGTAAGATTGAGACTCCATGACTTAAAGGTTATACGTTTGATCCCACCAGACGTGTGGATTTTTCTCTACTTATATAGTAGTTTATTCCATAGTTAGTAAAATAAGGGATGAGAAAAGTTCGTCATTTATTACGTACGTGTATATTATGAAATTTTATTGAAAGTTACAGTGAAAAATTCGGCTAAAAAGTACTGGAATGTGAAATAAACTGATTCGTAGACATACGAGTATAATACAGATATAAATTAATTATTCGGGAGTAAAAATACGGCTTAATTCTATCTAAATTTGTAAGATTTATTGCTTATATTTGCTTTTAATTTATATAAATAATATTTTATATGAGTCATTAATTGTCAATAATTAATATTTTGATAAATTATTAACGTTCAAAATTTTTAATTGTATAATACTCAATTAGTATTTATAAAAATTAATAATAATTTTTAAATTAAAAAAATATTTATTTCACCAAAATTATAGTATTATTCGTCGAGTATTATACGAGATACATAAAGTACGTGTACTAAACAATTCAACTCAAAAGTACGAGTATTATTCATTACGTTCAGAATGCATACGGGAAACGGAAGTATTTTTCAATTACACGTATGTATGTGTATTATATGGGTATAATACGAATTTTTACTAACAGAAATTTATTATTATATTCGATATAATGATGTAACCATTTTATAAAAAAACATTTAAATCTAAGAAAGCCTCAAATTTGAGAGAAAGAATACGAACCGAACAAATTGGCACATAGAAATCGCTAGAATCCGAGTATGTTTCATCTCTTTTGTGCTTCTATAAATGGTAAAGAATAGCTATAAATACTTTGCATAAATTAATCCGTACAAAAGAAAAGCTTTTGACTGTCTGAGAATTGTCAAATGTCAGCTGCTCTTTCGCCTCCTCCATTCTTCACAAGAGGTTCTTTTGAATTTATTCTATACAGATAATTAATTTTTAATTTTTGCTCATTTATATTCCCTTGTTATTCAAACAATCCATATTGATTCCCTCAACCGCTATCTCTTTAAATACCTTTAGGAATAATTAATTATTCGTTCGGCCCCTTTTCATTTTCTGCTAATATTTTAATCGACCCTTCTAGATTTCTATAATAAATTTGACATTTTTATTGTATATAGCATGATTATGTTCTTTTATTTTATGTGGACGGTGTCAATTCTGGCTTCTGGTGACATTTGGGGGGCAAAATTAGGGTTTAGTAGAATGTGGGTTTGTTTTGAAAATTGTTATTTTTGCAGGGTTTTGAAGTGTTTATATTGAAGGAGGGGGATGGAGGAGACTGGGCAGCTGAAAAGGGCTTTGATTGATGCTTCTGCTGGCGCGATTTCGGGTGGCGTTTCGAGAACCGTCACGTCGCCGCTTGATGTGATTAAAATCAGATTCCAGGTTGAGAATTCTTACTTTAAATGTTGTTGAAGAACTTTGGTTTGATTAGTTTCAAAGAATTGCTTTGATTTGTGGAAATGTGATTGGATATGGTTTTAGTTTCACCTAATTTGAGGTGTAATTAACAATATACCCTTGGATTGGATGCTTCGTTATGTTATTTAGTAAAAAATTCTCACTTTAGATGTGGATGAAGAACTTTGCTTTGATTAGTTTCAAAGAATTGTCTTGATTTGAGGTAATGTGATTGGGTATGGTTTTATTTTCACCCAATTTGAGATGTAAATAGAGATACACCCTTGAATTGGATGCTTTGTTATTATGTTATTTTGTGTTTGTATTGAATTATACTTGGCTTATCTGATATGGTCATACTTGACGTGTCTTGGCACTGACTAGTCTCGAGACATCTCGGCTGTCCAACATGGTAGGTCTAACTGTGGACCCCACTCATGGATGGTTGAGATCACGCGCTACTAGCCAGTCCCGAGACTGACCAAGAATCACTTGTTTGTGTTCTGCTTTTAAGTGGATTACTAGTTGTGTTTATTGTTTTAATGATGAGATTCTTTTCAAATTATCTACTATTACAATGCTTTTTACCCCGATAGATTTTTTGAATGAGTGAACATGTTTGTAAATTAAAGATTTTTATCTGATTGTATTTTTTCGTATAAAGGTTCAACTGGAGCCCACTACACAATGGTCTTTGCTTCAGAAAGATGCTTATGGTCCTTCAAAATATACGGGAATGCTGCAAGCAACCAAGGACATACTTAGGGAGGAAGGCTTACCGGTATTTATTAATTTATGAATTAAAATCTATTTGACTATGTTCCCATGTCATTTGATGGGAAGGAGAATCTAAGTGGAAATATTATTCATATTTCCTCATTTACCAATTATCATGTCCAGTATATGGTCGAGTTTTCTTCACTTATATATTAAATGCGCATATCAAGAGTTTCCATGTAAGAACTCTCGTGCACTTTTATTGAGCATGTACAGAACAACTTTGTATATACTGCTACTGCCTAATTTGTATTTATTTTTTAGCATTAAGTGAAGTACAAAGTAGTGCATCATTCATTGAGGGTCCTTCAGAAACAATGATTAACAGATGTTCGTTCCGTTAAGTGACATCAAAACTTGTAGAAATAAGGGAAGGTAGCGATCCAATTGAATCTGCTGGCATGATTCCTCTTGTGATTCGTCTTTTCCTTGGTATTATATGTTCCCATTTTAGTCTCTGAAAAAGCCACGCCCTTTTACTAAATGACGGTTTTTGATGCCGATGAGAGTCACATGGAAATTACTTTTATAGTGGGCGTTGGGAATTAAAACGATAGAAACAAAGTGCTTATGCATGGCAACGGATAGTTCTTTTATTACCAATGCATATTTTGATGGTTGATATGCCATTTGAATCCTCAACATGATACGAGATGCCTTAATTTAATTTCAATTTTTGGCATGTTCATTTGGTTTGATTTCATTTTCTGTAACAGGGATTTTGGAGGGGCAATGTCCCAGCCCTACTTATGGTTATGCCATATACAGCAATACAGTTTACAGTTTTGCACAAATTTAAGACATTGGCTTCCGGTTCTTCCAAGTCAGGTTTGTTAAAATGTTACTGCTTTTATTCACAATTTGTTTGATGTATGTGTCGAATTACCTAGTCAATTATGCTCTCCTCTTTCCCATGTATGAATAAGGTTGAAATATACTATTCTTTGTTCGTTGGGATGAAAAAGGTTCTCTTATAATGTCTGGACCCCCTTTTTATGACATTCTCTTTATTATTTTACAGAAGACCATATCAATTTAAGCCCATATCTTTCATATGTTAGTGGAGCATTAGCAGGATGCGCCGCCACTGTTGGATCATATCCATTTGATCTCCTAAGAACCATTTTAGCTTCACAAGGGGAGCCAAAGGTATTTGGCCTCACACATTCAACTAAGTAACATCGTGTCTTTTAAATGATTGTGTTTTTCAAACGTCGAAACTAAACCCGCAAATCTCATGCCATCTGAAACTATAAATCATAATTTTATTTTCGGTAAAATCTTAGTTTTGTTGGTCGACGTTTTTAGTTTTATGATTTGATGGATTCATCAAGCTCCTTTTGTCAATTGCTTCAATTAATACTACCTTCGTTCCGATGAAGGATGTTCTGTTTAACTTTTGTTAGAAATTAAGAAAAGTCAAATTTGTATCATTTTATTCCCAAAATTACTCTATTCCATCAAACAAAGGAAAAATGAAAGAGAACAAACAAATTTACCTTCTAAAACATGCTATGATTTTAGTTTAATTTGTATTTGTTGTCTATCATCCATATATGAAACTCTTTTTCCCTTTATTTGGTTATTGTTTTATAACAAAAACTAGTTCTAACCCTGTGCCTTGACACGGGATACTGATTATGTACAGGCTAATAATTATGAAAAGTATATATCTATCGTCACATAATTTATTTATTTATAATCTCCAAAAGTAAAACTTTTTATTAAATTTTGATGATTATCATTGAAAAATCTTTTCATATGAGCATTAAATTATATTAATTCAATTTTAAAAATATAATGTAAGATTGGTGAACTTAGTAAAACAAATATTTAAAAATAGTTAATTGACAACTATCAATAATAAGAGAAATAGATAGAGAAAAAATAGTTCCTTGAATTTAAATTTGAATTCTAGATAAAGTTGGATAACCAAATTTATCCATATATAATATTAGAAATATATAATAACTAATTAATCATGTGACACAATTGAGTTCAACTAGGCTATCCACATGTGCGCTTTTTTGGATATCTTTAAAGGTTGTGTTTTATTATATATAAACGATTTGATTCTATCTTTTTCAATTAAAATAAAGGCTAATATGGTTGAATCTTTCAAGAAATATCCATTTTTGTATTTTGGACAGATAAAAGTAGAATAGTCACATCCTTTAGAGGTTGGAGGGAGCACTGGATCTTTTTTCATTCAATAAATTCGTAAAATAGAACACAAAGATATGAAATATTTGCTCAATATGAATGAAGAATTTCTGAAAATAAGGTGTTGTGTTCATATTCAGGTTTATCTTAATATGAGGTCTGCTTTGGTTGATATATTTCAAACCCGTGGCATCCAAGGGCTGTATGCTGGATTGACACCTACACTTATTGAGATAGTTCCTTATGCTGGATTACAGTTTGGAACCTATGATACATTCAAACGTTGGACAATGGTGAATTTCTACTCTGTATCTCTTTCTCTCCAACACACAAATAGTGATGATAATTTCTGAAGTTATGATTTGTTAATTTGCACATTGCCAAAAGATATGTCTGGTAACTTCATTTTCCTCGAAACATTAAGGCTATGCTTGGATATGTTTTTGAGTTTGTTGTTTGAAAATTTATCGACAAATGTGTGGTAATGTAAAAGTTGGAGTAGGTAATTATTGATGACACAGTGTGACGTGGTAGATGGGTTGAAGTAATATGTAGTTATATAAAGAAATGTAAAAGTAAATTTGAAAATGAGTGTTTTCTGATGAAATGGGTTGTAGTTTGGATTTTGTTTTGGAATTCGTATCCAAACGTGGCCTAATTAGTTCTTTTGGATTCAAATTGCTTTGTTTTCTCATATTCGTAGGCTTGGAATCGGTATAGATCTTCTTATGCTACCCAAGTTAACGATGCCCTCTCAAGCTTCCAGCTTTTCCTATGTGGATTAGCTGCTGGAACGTGTGCTAAAGCTGTCTGTCATCCACTTGATGTCGTCAAGAAGAGGTTTCAGGTTAATTTCCAAATTCAACTGTCTAATTTGTTCGTTTGATTTTTTTTCCCCTTTGTATTCATGGAAGAGGTCAATTCATGTACATGCATAAAAGCAAGGGAAAACTATTAAAACTACCCTAAACCAAATCTTTATATCCAAAAAACTTAAGAAGATATTTTTCAATCCAAATTACCCATTGCATCAAGTTTTCATTCGAAAAAACCCAACAATTCAAGATAATTCTTTCTTTTACCAAATTACGCTTGGATTTTTAGGTTAAGCATTAATTAACCTGTTAAAAATACATTTATTACTTTTTAAGAGATACAAAAAATCATAAAATTTAAAATTAATATCTTAATTGATACAAGTTATCAATCAATTTTATACAGAAACTTCATATAACAAAGCTATTAGTTTATTCCTAATCTAAAAAGCCAAGGTTAGTTCAGTCAAAATATTATTAACCTTTAATTCTTGAGTTTTTTTAAATGAAAAGTTGGTAGGATAGAATATTTTGGACACAAGATGATATTTTGACCGGACTGCACCTTACTTAGAATAATTCACTTGTAGATTGAAGGACTGCGAAGGGATCCAAGATATGGAGCTCGAGTAGAGCACCACGCTTACAGAAATATGTACGATGCCCTCCGACAAATTTTACGTGCCGAGGGTTGGGCTGGGCTTTATAAGGGCATCGTCCCGTCAATCATCAAAGCTGCACCTGCTGGTGCTGTAACATTTGTTGCTTATGAATTTACATCAGACTGGTTAGAGTCTGTTTGGACTTGAATTTCTCCTTTTTTCGGCTCGTTTGGATTTATTTGTTTAACCCATCATTCTTTTTAAGCACATCTTAGTACAAGATATACATTTTTTATTTTGGTAATTAGTACAAGATATACATATCATAGTTATAGCCAGAAAGGGAATTTGAAATTTAGATTCTAATGAGACGAAGATGTATATATTTTTTTGAAGTACAGCCTGATGTCATCATAAGGTTTTATAATGTGCTAGTGATGACTGATGAGTTCTTAAGAGGGCCTTATATTTCGTTTCTCAGCTCTATGCCTAACATGCTACTTACTTGAGTACTATTTAAGTTATACACCGATTGTTGATAATGATATGCATGTGGCAACTCGCACTTTGAGTATTAAAAGAATCAAATTGCCTCTAGTTTACAGCCATATGAACGAACCATTAAGCGTTCGTATAGGTGTTGAATTATTCTCGTATGGGTAGTATGAAACTTTGAATCATGGTTTCACATGTCACTAATTGGCTCCAAATTTACATGGAAATTATTCTACCAAGAACTTCCAGGTATATAAGCCCATCTAAAATGGCGCAAAAACACAAAATGAGGAGATTTAGTATCAAGTCCTTGCATAGATTTTAAAAGAAGGGTAAATCACATAGACACCCGTCGATCAGATCCTGATTATGAAAAATACTCCAAAACTTGAGAAATGTTGATAATTCCCCATGTTAATGAAAAAAAAATTCAATTTCACCCGGTGTGAATAAGAATATAGATTACAATTTCTCCTCGTGTTATTTTAGTTGTCAACGGGTTTGGCATAGGGTCACTTGATAATACAAAAAACCTCAGAGAACTCGTGGTAATTATCTAATAAGTGAGGGAGTATGCATATAATTATCCCAGTAAAAAGAGTAGGCACAAACACTTGAATTTGGTAACCAAAAAAAAAAAAAAAACAGAGGAACAAAATGACTGTTCATCAAATTTACAGAAGCCATTACACAGAGCTTTTACTTTTTTCTCCTCAATATGACCTTTCTCACTGAAATAATAGGCATAAAAGATATACTGATTAAGACGTAAGGTCTAATGAGGTGATCTTCCTTTGCTTGAGCAAAACAATATTATTATCCCATCTATTTCTGGTGTAACATTGACATGAGCGACATAAAAGGCAATGATTCATGAAATATCAGGAGACGTAAAATAATAACCAGATCTCGTATTTTAAAATCACCATCAGTGTAAGGTTCCTCGGTTTTCAGTGAGTCTCCTCCATACCATCTTCCCACAATATCCCAAAGTTATGATTGCAACACCATAGAGTAGAGGAATGCCAATAACACACCCCCGAGAAGCAAGATTTGTCAGTGTAAGCATTCCTGCAGTAAAATGAACAGCAGGAGCAAAATACTGGTCCATTCTATTCCCTTCAGAGTATCCACTAAACGCAATAACCATAGAGAAAGTGTGTATCGTAACAAATGCAAGTGCCACAATAGCAGAGACGAGAAAAAACGGCATTTGTGGGCATTTCTCTACATAATATGTTGCGGGCCCAAATGCTGGAGTTAAAAGGCTTACACAGAAGAATACGGCATGAGCGACACCATGACCCATTCCACCGGCTAGAGCAATTTGCATTTTGTCTGTAATGAAAAGGTGAGGTTTTGAGACTCTATCAGCAAAAGCATCGAGTATTTGTTCCATCCTTTTGTAGAGTCTCCACAAGAAAAGACGAAGGGCTTCTTGAAAGGCAACAGAAGTGAGAATGACAAGTGTGTAGGGCCACAACAGACCCGTTTTGAACGGGAGAAAAGCTCTCCAGATTGCAGATAATGCAATTAGACTCATCAGCCATAACAATGTACTACAATCAACAGCATAAAGTACAGCTCAAATGTCAATTTACTTGTAATAGCATTCCAAAAGGGGGAAATTGCAGCATTAGTCCTAGAGGATAGGTCCTATTGCAATTTTTAATATCAATATTTACAAATTTGCAAAATTAGTCTCATAAGATGGTTTCTTTTTGCATTTTTGGTCCCAACCGTTTTAAAAAATGATGGAAACCGTTAATTTAGTAAGGCACGTGATCAATACATAATCTAACTGCGCATGGATTCATGCGAAAAATTCCATCCATTTTTTATTGGATGAGACCAAAATTGCAAAAAATATGAACCATATGGGACTAATTTTGTAAGTCTGAGACTAAAATTGCAATAAGCTCCAAGGGATCAATATTGAAATTTTGCCTTCTAGAGAAAAGGGAAAGAAAAAAAGGGTAACCTTGAGAGAAGGGTGAGGACGAGAAAGGGCTTTTGGGAAATAACGGCAATGAAGAGTGAGAGAGATGGGCCCAGCGCTAGCAGCACGTAGCCGATCCCCGCCGCCACCGTCATCTTCCTCTAAAGGGCTAAACCTTATATTATCAATGTGCTCAAATTATAAAGGGTGCATGAGACAATTTATAGCACAAGCTCCATCACATTGTAATGTCAATTGCCCTTTTCCTTTTTTAGTTATACAATCGAACTACCAGCAATTAAAACAACATCAAGAACTTCCATATATTAGCATATCTCATTATTATGGACAACTTTAAGGAAACCTGGTGACCAAAACAAAACAAAACAAAAGATCATGCCAAAAGGGAAAAAATAATTCCAAGGCCAAGAGCAGCCACTAATATTACTGTTAAATTCCAATGTAGTCCCACCAAATTAAACTCTTTTCACACTTCATAACTCATGTTTTCCTATAAACAATTAGTTTTCATGAGTAAAAAACCGACATCACTAACAAAGATATAACATACATCAAAGAAACATATAATGAATATAGTTATGCATGTATAGACAAGAAAAAAGGTGAATACCACCAGGGACGGGGCTATAATTGTTTTTGGCGGGGGGGGGGGGGGGGGAGGAATTGAGATTCTCATATATAAATTATTCTACACTTTATTTTTTGGCGCATACATTTTTTCTATATGTAATACATGTCTATAGTTTACTTTAGTTTATTTTTCGTTTTACAGAAGAAATAACGACTAAGTTATGTAACGTGGTGTCGTAATAATTTATCTTTCTTACTTCATTATAAATTGTTCAATGGATGGAAATATTGAGCATATTACCCAGAGCATTTGGGTTCAAAAGATGAAAATGCTAGGTTAACTAAAAGAGTTGAAAATTAATCCATCATAAATATAAACAAGTATTTCCAATTTTCGTAGCTAAATTAGATAGATTAAAGAGAAAGAATCATTGAAAAAAGATAAGTCTTATACACACGAATTTAATGAACTTTTCATGTTAAGTTTTGCTATTTATTATGCAAAGTGCAAACAATCTGAAATAATACACAAGTAACCACATTGGATCCTCTATTCCAAAATTGTATTTCATCTCCTATTCTATTTACTTATATGCATGTCAAGTGTATTAAATCAACATCATTTGTATATTTAAGGAAAAGATTTATACAAGTTATGCAATTATGAAAAAGGGATATATATATATATATATGAAGTGAGACGTTATTGAACAACAACTTTGTCGATAACGATAGTAAAGATGGTGATTTCAACTATCCAAAGTTCTCAGAACGATGAATAAATGAATATATTTCTAACGTCCAGCAAGAAGCTTTTTCCCTCTGATAAGAAGAAATTGGACGCTGATTTAAAGTAAGGGAACATTACATGCACACCACCTCACGTTAGTGCTAATTACCTAAACTCCCTTACTTTTGGTAAATCACAACAAAACCCCCTCAAGGAGTCTATATTTTCAGGAAGTGAAATTTTAAGAATTAATGAAATAAACAGGAGTGTAATTGTAAGAATGCAGGGACGTTATGTAATTTTTGAAAAAATCATTCGGTAATTCGATAATTGACCATAACATGAGGAGGTCATCGTCTTTAGGTAATTTTCATTTAAAGTAATTGACCAAAGTAGTTATAGGAAAGAAAATGGCAAAACTGATACATTCAATTTTTGGAAACGAGTAAAGAAAGGGGCAAAACCTCATAATATTAGCATTTGGGGGACCAAATTTTGAACATATAAAATTTACAGGCCAATAATTAGATTTATTAAAAGGTAAGGGAGCAGCCGCCGCCGCCGCCGCCGCCGCCGCTAGCTGCGCCCCCCCCCCCCCAACCCCACCCCCGGCCGAGAATACACATAGAGAAGTTAAATGATACACATATACATACATAAGAATTATATAAACTGTTTATTCACCCACAAATACGCATACAAGAGTTGTATGTATACATAATGAAGACGTGTAAAAGAGAGCGAGAGAGAGAAGAACGAACCTGGGGTTTCAGGATGTGAATTGAATCTGAGAGAGCGAGAGAGGAAAATTAAGGAATTGCGCATGCGATTTTTGTTAAGAAAGGCAGTATACAAGTCCACGCGCGAGTGGGTTTTTCATTCTTTTTTTTCTTTTAGGTTGGGTTTGGATTGGAGGTGGGGGGCGTATGCGCGTATACTCTTAAAAATAATCGGCTGCAACTATCATATTCATATCTGGTTTTCGATACTCTCGAATGATGTGTTCGAAATATTTTTGAAGTGTCCAAAAATTAAAAAAAAAGAATTTTTTTTGAATACTATATCCTTTACAAATTTGGAGTATTTGACATGTCTTGGATATCAGGTAGAATATGTTTTTCATATTATACAATAGTTTTTGGGCTAAAATAGGAATTTAATGTTTTGTCTTTTGTAAAAACTCAAAGCTTAAAAGTTACTCCATATAGGTATCCAAGGAATTTAAAAAACTAGACAAAGTTGTATTTATGTGAGTATAAATCTATTAAATTAAATTTATATTTAAATATTATATATACATGTATCCCCAATGTATTTGATTCTAAAATTTTGAAATTTCCTGTGTTTTGTATCTAGATTGTACTGTGTCAATATCCTTGTATCTGTATCCATATATCATAGGTCAAAACCTATTTGCTATTTGAAGCACATTTAGAAAAGAAATATTGAAGCTTTTATTAGTTAAAATACCATGAATTTTCAATTATTTTAAAATATGGTGAATTTTTTTATAGAAACTTTTGTGTCAAGTATTTAGTTATCTTATCTATTGTTTATTATCAATTTTGAAGAGTCCGTTGCTATTAGTTTGATTTATTTTTTGGAGATAAAAGATTACATGTATCAACTACGTATATCATAAATATGAATCTTAAATCAACATATAGCAACTACTACTAATTTACAACGGCTAACAACTATCAATAAATTAAAGAAAAAACTCACGCGATGTTAGTGAGAGTAGAACCGAAGACCTCAAATATCATGAAGCCTCAGTTTCGCTAGTACAGCTGAACCTCATCGATTTTGCTGTGATCTTGATTTGACCAGCACTAACATAAAGTAATTAGTAAAATATGTAGTTCTGTTGCCTAATATTCCTTTAGCGGTATTTAATCGTATTTCCTTCAACAACACAAACGATTAAAATAGGGATGTAAAAGAATTGAAATGAGTCTAATAAGTTATTGTCAAAATTTATTTAAATTTTATCGAGTCTGAAAAATTAAGTACAAGTTTTGTTTATTATTACCAAATTGAGCGTGGATGAGATTTAATCGCATCAACTATGAGCGGAGCTCGATTTTTTTTTTTTTGAATAATTTTATACAATTTCTGAGTAATCAAGTCGAACTTCAGTTGAATTTCATGTGTTACTGAATTCAAATGAATTTTTAGAGAGGGAAAGAATTCAAATCCATGATTTTGGGACATATGAACCTCCAAAACAAAAGAAGAATAATTTCAAGTGATTATAGAGCCATCATAGAGTAATTTATGAAATAATTCTTTTTTTGTTATAATCAATTAATGAAATAATTCAAAAATGCATACCACTAAAATAAATATTTGTTTGATTGTTAGATTTATTACTCTTCATTTATTCCTTTTTTTTTTTTTTTTTTTTACCTTTTTCCCTACATTGAGAGATTTGAGAGCTCTGTTGTATTTGCGATAAAGCAAATCTTTTTGAAAAGAAATTACCAAACTCTCAATGTTTCCATGTTCCATGGAAACGAACATGGAAACCATGGAAACATTGAGAGTTTCCATGGAAACATTAGAAACATTGAGAGTTTCCTAGGAAACAATGTAATTTCGAAACTATATGGTGATTTCTTTTCCGTAAGTTGAAAAACAGAAACTTTTGGGACATTTCGGTGGAAAAGAAAATAAACTTTGAACCATGGGTGAGATAAGGTTCATTGAGTTGATCAAATGTGATTGCCAATACGAGTTGACAAATATAAAATATAAGACCTACCAAGAGTAGGCATGTCTTGTTGAGACATAATATTGTGAAGCAGCTGCTGTGCGATGGAGTTATATCCCTAAATTTTGTGAGGTTAGAGATGAATTTGGCCAATCGTCTGACTAAGCCACTTAGTAGAAAAACTAGTGGCAAACACATCGAGGAGGATGGGCTTAATGCCTATTGTGAAAGTTAACAATGATGGCAACCCAACCTATGTGATTGATGATCCCATGAAGTAGGTTCATATGGGTAATAACAAGTCATTGATTAACTTGTTGAGACACTATCCACTAACGATGTGTCCATCCCTATGGTGTGGGATAGTGTAGTATGTGACTGCAGCGTATGAGGTTGCGTAATTGCTCTTAATGAATTTATAGCCCTAAAATTGGGTGGTGTGTTTGACTGTGGTACGCACTTGATGAATTCACCTATGTGAGTGTAGAGGCGGGGACGTCTCTCATGAGAATTTAGGCATATTCTCTAGTGCACTCATGAAACCGGTAGTGGCGCAAGGCCGTTAATGTGCCAAACCGCGAGAGTAGCCTTGCTTAGAGAATGTAATGTGGGTGGTTTGATGATTGGATCATAATATGGGATGCGGTTCATAGAAATATTATATTTCACCAAGTCCCTGTGATTCACCTCTTATTACCCTATGCATTGATTCATAGCTTAAAAGGCACCAATGTTTATGCATTGCGTTCTCGTGTATTCCTTTCTTAAATTTATCCCTTTATTCTCTTTGTCGAATTTGTCTTTGAAATATGTGGGGGATTGTTGTATATTATTAAATTATTTATTTCAAAGACAAAGAAATTATGACTATCTAATCCCATGATCATGATTTTTGGTTTCCATAATTGGAAATTCCACATGAGTTTCTTTCTTTCATATGACCAAGCAAAGTTGATTAATTAGAAATCCCGATAATTACGCAGCCAAATCAATTAGATTGATGGCCTTCAATTTAGCTCACATGTTGATTCTTTGCCTATAAAAAGTGGTGGAACCTAACACTAACCATTTAGTAGGAAACAAAAATTCGAGAATCCCTCTGTCAATTTCTAGTGTACAACCATTTAGTCAAAGTTGCTCATTCTTAAGTCGTCCTTTTCCCTACAACTCCGCACAAACTCGATATGCCATCTTTATACAATTTTCAAACAATTATCATTCTTCTTCCCACTACTACAGAAATGACCTATAACAGCGGTTTTTTTGAGCCTATTACAGCAGTTTTGAACCGCTGTCATAGGTACCGCTGGCATAGGTCAAAATCATATGACAGCGGTTCCGGAACCGCTGTCATAGGTCACCCTATGACAGCGGTTCTATAGAAACCGCTGCAGTAGGGTGACCCTATGACAGCGGTTCTATAGAAACCGCTGTCATAGGGTTAAAAAAATAATAAAAAACCCTATGACAGCGGTTTCGGCGGAAACGCTGTCATAGGGTCATTTATTCAAAAAAAAATAAATTAAATTGGACCCTATGACAGCGGTTTCGGCTGAACCGCTGTCATAGGGTGGTTTATTTATTTATTTTTAATTTTATTTTATCGTTTATAATGTTGCCATGTTGGAATGACACAAAATTCGCACGGTCATAGCGAAACGACATTCTGAACAAAACGCAAGATTTTACCTGGCGCTCTCGTGATTTTAGCCATCCGAGATTGTTTAAGGCCTCAAATACGCGTTTTATTACAAAGATACGTATTTTTGTAATAAAACGCGTATTTGAGGCCTTAAACGATCTCGGATGGCTAAAATCACGAGAGCGCAAGACAAAGTCTTGCGTTTTGTTCAGAATGCCGTTTCTCTATGACCTTGTGAATTTCGTGTCATTCCAATACCGCAAAATTTCAACCGAGAAATATTTTCATAAATACACAAATATACATACACCCATCAACATATACACAAATATACATACACCCATCAACATATACACAAATATATATACACCCATCAACATATACACAAATATACATACACCCATCCACATATATACATACACAAATATACACACACCCACACATACACAAATACACCCATTAACATATACACATATATGCATACACCCATGTACATATACACAAATATACATACACCCATCCACATATATACATACACAAATATTCATACACAAATATTCATACACAAATATACATACACACACATACACAAATACACATACACCCACATATACACAAATATAAATACACTCACACATACACAAATATACATACACCCACACATATATGCATACACCCACATATACATACATCTATATATACTCTATGTGTGTGTGTGTATATATATATATATTTATATTTATCTAAAAAAAAATACCAAAACTAAATGGAAGAAGGCGGCGGCGGCGGCGGCGGAGGCGGAGGTGGGCGTCGGCGGCGGCGGAGGTGGGCGGCGGCGGTCCTATACCGAGAGAAACCGAGAGAGAGAGAACTAGATCTAGAAATCGAGAGAGAAACCGAGAGAGAGAGAAGTAGATCTAAAAATAGAGAGAGAAACCGAGAGGGGCGGCGGACGGCGGCGGCGGCTGCGGTGGTGGTGAGAGAGTTGAGAGAGAGAGAGAGAGAGAGAGAGAGTGAGTGAGTGAGAGTGAGAGTGAGAGAGAGGGGGGGCCGGTTTGAAATAAACCCGCCTAAAATTTGAACTTTTGGCAGCGGTTCGAGCGAACCGCTGCCACAAAGTGAACTTTTGGCAGCGGTTTGGCCGAACCGCTGCCAAAAGTTCAAATATTTTTTTATTTTTATTTTTTTTGACACCTATGACAGCGGTTCGGCTCGAACCGCTGTCATAGGTCCGAACCGAGTGCCCCCTATTACAACAGTTTTCAAAACCGCTGTCATAGGTGCGCTGTAATAGGACTTTTTTGTGGTAGTGTCCGTATGCAAAGCAAGGCTACTCATTGATATTCCCACGTTATGAGTGCACGTACGTTGGGAAGGGGCTGTTGAATCCTATGGGTAGTCCGTCAATGACCTATTGCGCCGAGTCATTGACTTTGAGGGGCGGGAATCTATCTTTAAGGACAGTGCTTCGCACGCCTCAGTCCAAACTCCGATAAGTTCTCTTTATTTATTTTATCATCATATTAATTCTCGTAATTAATTATCTTGAATTAATTATTGTTATAGTATATTGCTTATTTTTGTGACTTAGTTGCAAGGTTAATTCCAACAGAATGCACCACAAGACCCTGGACTTAAATAATAATGTCCAAAATATCATAAAAGAAAGGAAAAATAGAGAAAAAAAATAATGACTTTTTATACACCAATCCAACCTTCATCGTTGTCCATATATAGGATTCTTGAAACAGCTTGCAAAGTACATGTTGTAAGTGAGGTTAGCTGGGAGTAATATAATGTTTTTACTAGCCCAGAGGGTACAGATCTAGGTCCAAATAGTGAGCCGCTAAAAAAACACAAAAGAAGCTGCATTAGAGAGAATTTGCATCACTTTTTACCAGCATAAATAAACTTAATCCAATGCTGGTATTTAAAAATTAAGTTAATCAAATACATATACTTTTATTGCTGTTGTTAGCCCTAGTTTTTATTTAGGGTAAAATGCATTTTCGACCCCAACATATGTCGGTCGGAGCACTTTGTACTTATGCTATTAAATTTTTCACTCGAGTGCCCAAAATTTGCAATTTGTTACAAGTAAGTTCACCGGAGGAATAATTTGATTTAGATTGGGCGCTTGACTACCTATACATTGCATGATATGTGCACTTTGCACCTTATCCTATGATATTTTGTGCATCACACCACCTATATATTGCATGATATGTGCACTTTAGTACACAATTTTAGTCATGCCTATGGCACGTGACAGACTTTTCGGAGGAAATATTTTAAATTATTCTTCCGATGGACTTAAGTGTCATAATTTACAAAAGTTGGGTATTCGAGCGTAAAAATTAATAGATAAGGTACAAAAGTGTTCCGACTGACATTGGTTGGGGTCAAAAATGCATTTTGTCGGCTTTAAAAGTGAGTATTTCACACTATTGGCTCCATCATTGAAGAATGCAGAAGTTTGTTGAACCGACCTTGGGAAATTGATTTAATTCATACTCTGCGTAACGGCAGCAAGTGTCACATGGCAAAAATTGGACAGGAGCAATCTGACATGTTCAAAATTTGGGATAAACCCCCTGTTTGTGTTCTGGAGGTTCTGGAAGAAGACATGCAGCCCATCTGCTCCTAATTTGGAGTCTAATCTATTTTGATGTTTTAGTTTAGTTGGTTTCTTTGCACGTTTCTAATATAAAAAAAAAAAAAAGTGAGGAGAATTAAATTTAGTCTCTCTCTAACTTTCACTCGGCAAACAATAGTGTAATCGTGCACCGCAACTACGGCTAGGAGGAAGAAAGGGTTGCCTCTACCGGGGGAAGGGCTTACAAGCATCACCAAATTCGCAATCACCAGAGGTGAATCAAGTGGGAGTATGGAGTTCGAGGGTTTCGACACCCACAATCGAACATACACACATTGGAATTGAGCTGAGTGGAGAAAGGGGGAATACAAAAGGATTGAATTCAAGCTAGGGCATTTAGCACATTGCACCCTACAATTACCATCTTTTGCCACTATGCACCCTTAAATTCAAAATTTGGCGCTTTGCACCATTAAATTGCATGTAGCTTGGCATTTTGCACCCTCAAGCATCTAACTCACCCGTACAAACGAGTTCACTCATTTTTTAGAGGGTAAAAATGTCAACCTCTGTATATTTGACGGATTGAACCCTTAATTGCCACCTTTTGGCACAATAGATCCTTAGTTTGCATTTTTGGCACTTTGCACCCTTAAATTATCATCTTTTTAGCTCAACGCACCCTTATTGATATTTTTGGCTCTTTGTTGGAACCATTTAATTTATAAACATTTTTCTCAATTCTCTATGCTCCAATGAATAATAATTCTCTCATAATGCATCTGTAGGGAAAATTGCAATTTTCGTCCCATAATTTTTGCACAGTTCAATTTTGGTCTCATTTGTCACGAATTTCTCACACTTAGTCCTGTAACTTTTCAAATATCTAACATTTAGTCTCAACCGAAGTTTTCATCCAAATATGATGATCAACTCCGTTAGTTAACCTTTTGACCCATTTTTTGGGGGAGAATTCGTGCATAAGTGCACTCATACACATATTATGTTCATTATCACAATAATTATATTTAATATCATGTGCCACTCACGCGAAAAATCTCCCCGGAAAAACTAGTCAAAGGGTTGACCAACGAAGTTGACCGTTAAATTTTGGATAGAAGCTTCATTTGGGACTTAATATGATACATTCTGAAAGTTATAGGACTAAATGTGAGAAATTTATAATGAATGGGACCAAAATTGAACTAAGACAAAGTTATGGGATGAAAAGTGTAATTTTCCCTTCAATAGTATTATGCCTTCTTTTTTTTTCGAAAAGTTGAAATGAATATCCATGAAAAACAAGGGTAGTGACGGAAAGAATGCTCAAGAAGAATTCGAAAACCATGTCTTTTAGCAGGGGGGGTAGGAGTGAGCGTTGAGTCGAGCTAGATTTGGGCTCGAGATTTTTTTCAGCTCGAGCTGAGCCTAAAGAGCCAAGTTTTTTTAACGAGTTAAGCTCGAACCAATTATACCTTTTTGGGGGCTCGCGAGCCTGTATAGAAAAATATATACTTTTTTATTTAGTAATATTAAATAAATAATAATGTATATTTAATATTTACTAACATATATATATTAATACAAAATTAACAATATATATTAATACAAAATTAACTATATATATATATATGTATCAATAAGGGTACATTGAGCAAAAAATATGGCAATTTAAGGGTGTAAATTGCAAAAAATGCAGTTTAGGGGTGTATTGTGCCAAAGGGTGGCAATTTGAGGGTGCAATCCGCCAAATATTCAGAGATTGACGTTTTTACCCTCCCAAAAATGAGTGAACTCGTTTTTATGGGTAAGTTAGATGCTTGAGGGTGCGAAGTGCCAAAAACTGAATTCAAAAGGTGGTAATTGAAGGGTGCAATGTGCCAAAAGCCCTTGAAGCTATGATAGAGGGTTTAATACGTAATACTCAAGCACTATTAGAATTCAAGCAAGGAGATAGTGAGTGGCTTTAGCACTGGCTAAAATTACAAAATCACCAGGTCCAGAAGCATATCAAGGGGAAGAGATAGGCTCCGCAATCAAAGAAACAACAAACACAGTGACTAAAACAGGTGCGGTTGTCAGGATATTGAAAATATTAAAAACGTAATCAATAAAACAGCGCTTTTATTAGTAGGGGTGAGTCATCGGGATGACGTCATTTTGAGTAAATTAGGTTAAATGGGATTAGGGCTGCAATTAGTTATCAACTGACGAATGGGATCTTGACACGTGGATTCGAATTATGAGCTAAAAACAGTAGAAAGGCATAGAATTCCGTTTGGGGCAGGCAGCTTTTGGATACTTGGATTTCTGCAAAATAGTACGTCTCTCTCTCTTATTCCTCTCTTCCTTCTCTCTGGTTCATTCGAATCCATTAAAGCTTGCACAAATTCATCCTCCATTGCAGATTGTTCAAGCTTGCAGCTGGAGTTATCTCTTATTGCTTTTTATTATTGTAAAAGACCAAAAATATTTCAAAATTATTAAGTTTAACCCTTACAAATGGCTATCAGAGCGTTCGATTCTGAGGTCACTCTTATGAATATGGAGTACTCGTGTGATCAAATTTAAAAAATTTGCCGATACTTAGAGATGTGGAAATCTGACTTCGAGCTGATGATGCAAGATTGGTATAACAAATTTAAGAATAAGCCGGAGCCTGCAGTGGACCGTAAGGAAGCAGCAGAAGATGTCCACGTAGCAGTTAAGGAGTCTTCCTTCCATCAGGCGCAAAAGATGTTCGATAAAATGCCTGATGCAATGGTTTAGTCTCTGTCTATTCAGATTATTTGCTCATGTTGGTGGTTACGGTACATGACAAAATATATCCAGTTGCTACAGAAATCCTACAACAAGTATTTGGTAGATTTGCCATAGTTGAAGGAATTGAAATTCTTCCTACTGTGGAAAATTTTCAAGCACTGTTAAGGTATCAATCCATTGGAAATTCACTTTTTGCTATGTCCTCTTCACATAATTGATACATTTATGAAGGTTGTTGTTTGATGGATATTAAATATTTTTCATACAAATGGTTGGAGGAAGTACTAGGAAAATACAATTCGGGAAATCATTGTATGGCTTAAAGCAAGCCTCTAGACACTGGAATCATAAGTTCACATGTGTTGTTATAGAATTTGGTTTTTTTCAATCAAAACATGATTACTCCATATTCATCAAATCAAGGGGGAGTTCTATTGTTATTCTTCTAGTTTATGTTGACGACATATTAATTACTGGTAATGATATGTCTCTTATTGATGAAGCTTATCTCAACAATACTTTTTACATGAAAGATTTTGATGAGCTTAAATACTTTTTAGGTATTGAAGTGGCAAGATCTTCTAAGGGTATTTTTTGAACCAAAGGAAATATACTATTGAATTGCTGACTGAAGTTGGGTAGATTGGTTCCAGGCCTGTTACTGTTCCAATGGAATAAAATACAAAGTTAACTTCCATGGATTATGATAAATCCATTGGATCATCTGTAGATGATTCTATTATTCATAACATCACTGAATATTAGAAACTAGTAGGAAAGTTGATTTATCTTTGTATGACAAGGCCGGATATCTCTTACTCAGTACAAGTTCTGAGCCAATTTATTCATATGCCTAAGAAGTCTCATTGGGATGTTATGATCAAAGTATTAAGATATCTCAAAGGGAAACCTGGATTAGGGATTCTTATGTCTTTTGGAGGAGTAGCAGATTTGAAGGGTTTTTGTGACTCAGATTGGCCAGCTTGTCTGACAAGAAGGAATCTTACTGGTTTTGAAGTTCAATTTGGAGATTCTCTTATTCCATGGAAGACAAAGAAGCAAAATATAGTATCAAGATCTTCTGCAGAAGCAGAATATAGAGCACTAGCCACAATCACTTGTGAGAATGTTTGGCTTAAAGGGTTACTTGGAGATTGGGGAGTTAAAATTACTAAACAGTGAAGATTTTTTGTGACAGTAAATCAGCATTATATATTGCTTGTAATCCTGTTTATCACGAGAGAACAAAGCATATTGAAGTGGATTGTCACTTAATTAGAGACAAGATTTAATAAGGAGTTATTGATACAGTACATATTCCTACATATGAGCAGCCTGCAGATTTGCTTACTAAACCACTTGGGAAAGCAACTTTTGAGCATCTTCTAGGCAAGTTTAATGCCCTCAATCTTTTTGGACATAAAACTTGAGGGGGAGTATTGATATTAATTAAGTTTAATCAATAGTCTTGTTAGTCAAGTTAGTTAGTCTGTTAAGATTATTAACAGCTTTCTCTTTTTAGTAAGTTGGTTAAAGGGTTGCCGCCTATCTTTGTATTCTATTTATAGGTGTTCTTCTTTTGTAATTCATTGGCAAAATTCTAATTTTAGTCCCATAGGATCTCGTGATTCTAGTTTTAGTCCCACAGTTTACGGAATTCTAAAAATGGTCCCAAAATATTTCATTTTTTCCAAAATTGGTCCCAATTTAACCCAAAATTAGTCCCACAAATTTTTTTCCGTTAATTTTAGTCCCATAGGATCTCGTGATTCTAGTTTTAGTCCCATAGGATCTCGTTATTCTAATTTTAGTCCCATAGGCTGTGCAGAAAGCTGTGCGCGTCTTCACGAGAAAATTCATAACACATTGTAGAAAACTCGGATTCATGAACCGTTTTCTTCCCATGAAACTAGACACATAGAGCTATCCACACATATATTTCACATAATCAGGAGACGTCTAAAACAAAGTAGTTTTGTATTCAAAATTAGATAAAAAACTGTCGGCTGAGCAGACAGCTGTGTGCGTTTTTACGAGAAAATTCATAACACATTGTAGAAAGTTTGGATTCATGAACCGTTTTCTTCCCATGAAACTAGAAACATAGGGCTATCCACACATATATTGCACATGATCAGGAGACATTTGGAACAAAGCAGTTTTGTATTCAAAATAAGATAAAAAACTGTCGGCTGAGCAGACAGTTGTGTGCGTATTCACGAGAAAATTCATAACACATTGTAAAAAGTTCAGATTTATGAACCGTTTCTTCCCATGAAACTAGACACATGGGGCTATCCACACATATATTGCACATAATCAGGAGACGTCTAGAACAAAGCCGTTTTGCATTCAAAATTAGCTAAAAAACTGTCGGCTGAGCAGACAGCTGTGCGCGTCTTCACGAGAAAATTCATAACGCATTGTAGAAAGCTCGGATTCATGAACCGTTTTCTTCCCATGAAACTAGACACATAGGGCTATCTACAGATATATTGCACATAATCAGGAGACATCTAGAACAAAGCAGTGTTGTATTCAAAATTAGATAAAAAACTGTCGGCTGAGCAAACAGCTGTGCGCGTCTTCACGAGAAAATTCATAACGCATTGTAGAAAACTCGGATTCACGAACGGTTTTCTTCCCATGAAACTAGACACATAGGGGTATCCACAATATATTGCAAATAATCAGGAGACGTCTATAACAAAGTATTTTTTTATTCAAAATTAGATAAAAAACTGTCCGTTGAGCAGACAGCTGTGCGCGTATTCACGAGAAAATTCATAACGCATTGTAGAAAGCTCGGATTCATGAACCGTTTTCTTCCAATGAAACTAGAAACATAGGTCTATCCACACATATATTGCACATAATCATGAGATGTCTAGAACAAATCAGTTTTGTATTCAAAGTTAGCTAATCAGATTCCGTGCAAAATTAACGGGAAAAAAATCCTGTGGGACTAATTTTAGGTTAAACTGGGACCAATTTTGGAAAAAGTGAAATATTTTGGGACCATTTTTAGAATTTCGTAAACTGTGGGACTAAAACTAGAATCACAAGATCCAATGGGACAAAAATTAGAATTTTGCCGTAATTCATTATTCAGATTGTAATCTTCTTCATATTTACTCTCCAAGAACACTTTTGTATATGTGTAATCTTCTTTCAATAATATCAATGGAAGCTGTATTTTAATCCTATCCTTCTTGATAACTTCTAATCAAGCTCGACTCTAAGTCATATAATTGGTCTTCTTATAAAGCCAACTCATGTTTTGATCTTCATCTTGATTAATTGGCTTATCATACGCAATGCACCTAATATCAATAATTATTTTTCTTTTTTGATAATCCACCTAATATCAATAATTCTGAAATATACACATCATTTTCATACTAAAAATTTCATTGACTAATTAAGGCATCTTCAATCATACATTTGCAGTCAGACGAGAGTTGAGCAGGCCCACAATTCAACAGCCCACGAACTTGGACCGTTTGAATCATGTTATCATCAAATGACTACAAAGATTAATTAAGTAGGATTTCACAAAAAAGAAATGAGTTTCCAAAAAACAGCTCAAAACTAATCCATTCACTTTTTCTTTTTTTTTTTCTTTTTTTTTGAAAAAGTTTAGGTAGGATCTGCTCCAGTTACCTACCACGAGCTAGGGCATTTTTCCGTGGTCAGAGTTTGCTAACAAAGGTATTCACAGATCGCTCACTAACATCACATTGGTAGAAAGAATCGAACCCACATATTTATGACAAAAAATGACTTGTTCCTTATCAACTGAACCAATATGTGTTAGGCTATAGTCCATACTCCATACTCTCCTACGTTTGATTGAGAAATGATTTTCAAAGAAACAACTGAATATTGACCATATATCCTCACTTTAAAATTTACAGCAATCATGCATCTAGACAAGTAGACAACTAGACCAATGAAACTTAGGCCCCAATTGGATGACATCCTATTTTCCATTTTTTAATTTTTCATAGATTTTTCATCATTCCTACGACATTTCCTATAAGTAGAATGTCATCTACGTATAAGACTAGGAAAGTGATCTTGCTCCCACTAACCTTCTTGTAAACACATGGCTCATCTTCGTTCTTGATAAAGTCAAACCCTTCGACAGCTTTGTCAAAACAAAGATTCCAACTCCTAAGGCTTGTTTAAGTCCATAAATGGATCTGTTAAGCTTACATAACTTATGAATATCAGATCCAGATATGAAGCCTTTAGGCTGTTCCATATAGATATCTTTTTCAAGGAATCGATTCAGAAAAGCCGTCTTCACACGCCTTTAGACTGTTCCATATAGATATCTTCTTCAAGGAATCGATTCAGAAACGCCGTCTTCACACCCATCTGCCATATCTCATAGTCCATATGTGCAGCTATTGCAAGTAGAATTCGAATAGACTTGATCATTGCCACAGGTCAAAATGTCTCTTGATAGTCAATTTCTTCCTTTTGACTATAACAATTTGCTACAAGCTTAGTCTTGTATGTGTCAATTTTTCGATCCGGCCTATCTCCCTCTTGTAGATCTATTTACACCTATAGGTTCTATACCTTCGGGACGATCTACCAGAGTCCAAACCTTATTGGAATGCATCGAGTCTATCTCCACTTGCATAGCTTCTCGCTATTTTGTAGAGTCGATGTCCATCATTGCTTGATCATAAGTAGAAGGGTCGTCCCCATGAACTCCCACTGCTATAATGTGGAGACCCTTCCTCTTGTAGCAAGTA
The DNA here is from genome assembly GCA_019426215.1 of Buddleja alternifolia. NCBI lineage: Eukaryota > Viridiplantae > Streptophyta > Magnoliopsida > Lamiales > Scrophulariaceae > Buddleja > Buddleja alternifolia. The sequence goes on from CM033403.1 coordinate 28,125,327, forward strand.
CCCATAGTACCTTTTAGGTTGATGTGGTACTTTACCAGATCTTTGCAATGTTGGTTGTGTCTTATTAGGTTTAGTATGTGTTTCTTAATCAGTTGTCTCCCTAGGTGTTTCATTTGTTCATCAAGAACAATTTTTCTACCTGCACCACCTTTTTGAATAAACTCATCTTCAAGAAAGTACACTTGCAGTGCAACAATAATCCTTTGATAATCTTGCATGTAGAAAAGGTATTCCATGGAATTCTCACGATAACTAATTAAATGTCCTTTAAGGGACCATGCTTCCAATTTCTGTGCCTTCGTCTTTTTGATGTAGACAGGGCATCCCCAAATCCTAATATATTGGAGGTTTGATCTCCTATTTTTCCATATCTTATATGGAGTCTTAGGAACAAATTGGAAGGACATCTATTCAAGATGTAAACAACAGTAAGGAATGTATGTCCCCACAAAAAATTGGGTAGATCAGTGTAGTTGGGCATAGCTCGAACCATGTCAAGAAGTGTTCGATTTTTGTGCTCTGCTACCCCATTCAGTTGTGGAGTTGCTGGTATTGTGAGTTGAAATATTATTCCATGTTACCTTAGGAACGTGTCAAACTCATGACTCATATATTCATCTCCACGATCCGATGACAGTGCCTTTGTATGATGTCCAGTTTGATTTTCTACCATAGCCTTGAATTCTTTGAACTTTTCAAATGATTCAGACTTGTGTTTGATTAAGTACACTAGACCATATTTTGAATGGTCACCAGTGAAAGTACTAAAGTAGTGGAAACCTCCACGAGCCATTTTTCCAAATGGTTCACAAACGTTGGTGTGCACAAGTCCTAATACTTGAATGGCCCTTCCAAAAGTCCATGTGAAAGGAGATCTAGCCATTTTGTCTTTGAGACAAGATTCACAGGTCGAATAGGGATCTGATCCCAATGGGCCTATTAACCTATCTTTCTCTATCTTGTGTATCTTTTGCTCGCCAGCATAGCCTAGTCTAAGATGACATTTCAAGCTTAGGTTAGGACTTTGCCTACCACGCTTCTTGGATATAATATTTACAACACACTCATTTTACATATTTAAATAATAGAGGCCAGTGACTAAAGTAGCAGTGCCAACAATTTATTTTATTATATAAAATGTTGCAAGTACCTTCAATGAACTTAAAAACATAATTATTCCTAATCAACATAGGAACAGAAATAATGTTCTTGAGCCCCTAATCAACATAGGAATAGAAATAATATTATTAAGCCCGTCGGGAAAAACTAAAACATCCTCTAAAATTAAAATATGTCTAGATAATAAACATAAAGAAGTTGTTCCAATGTGGGATGCCGCGACACTCTGCCCGCTGCCTACACTGATCAGTACCTCTCCATACTCCAGCTTCTTACTTCGCTCCAGATCCTGATTCATTTCACAAACGTGAGCACTAGCTCCAGAATCAAGTATCCATGAAGTGGAAAATACAGTTATAGAACAATTGGTTTCTAAAACAAAAAGTTTCATACCTGCAGCACCCTTGCCAAAGTTAGGACACTCCCTCCTCCAGTGGCCTAGCTCGCCGTAGTGAAGGCACCTATCCATCTCTTTCGGCCATTTGCTCTTCATCACTTTTAGAGCTTTACCCTTTCCTTTGTCTATATTAGCATGTGGACTAGGAGTGCTAGTGGGCTTTCTAACCTTCTTCTTCTTCTTCTTCTTCTTAGGTTTAGAAGAGATGATTAAAGCTGCCTCTTTTCCCTTTGGCTTCATTTGAGACTGTGCAGTAGAAAGCTTGTTCATCAACCCAGCCAGATTGCACTGTATCTCATTACAGTTAAAGTTCATCACAAATTGGGAAAAAGAGTCTGGAAGTGACTGCTAGATGAGGTCAGTGTGCAGTTGCGGGTCCACGTTGAAATCGAGAGCCTCTAACCTCTCAATCTCGAGATCACCTTAAGTACATGATCCCCAAATTTCTCACCCTCTTTCATCTTGGCTCCAAAGAGCTCTTTCGATATCTCATATCGAGCAGTACAACTATGGTCACCATAGAGCTCTACTAGGTGTATCAAACTTGCCCTCGCCGAGGCCATCTTGTCATGGGATCTCTGAAACTCATTAGTCATTGAGCCTAGCATATACCAACGAACCCGGACGTCGTCTTTGACCCATTTTTCATGAGCCGCGACTTTCTCCTCACTAGCACCCGTCATTATGGGCGGAGCTGGGATGTCTGCATCCAATACATATACCTGTGACTCCATATTGAGGACTATCCTCAGATTTCAGAGCCACTCCATATAATTTGGACCAGTCAAGGTGTTCTTTTCAAGTAGTACAGATAATGGGTTGACAGTCATAATAAGAGAGATAATAAGCAAATAACTACAGAAAAGTAAAAAGACTTACTAGATTTTATCATAATTGTTGTTCCAAGTTTAAATCAAGGACTTTCAAAATAAACATGGATCCCAATATTTTTCAAACGAATATCCACACTCCCACTGCAGAATTCGGAAGTCATTGTTGGTAGACTTCGTAGTGGTGATTGATTTCTTTAACTCGTTTAATAGTTTGCAACCTTTTGCTGGTATGTGGCTTAATTAATCTATTAAAGTGATGTCTAACACTAACCTATCAAATGGATGATTCAATCCTTTTGTTCATTATTCATCAAATCGTAACCTTTTATGTTCATATTGATTTATGAATAATTTAAGTTTAACCGACTGACTATCTATTAGTCTTACAATTGAATTTCACCTTACAGCCTTTTAACTGTATGTGGGGTGAAATTTGTTTCAACTAATGGCATTTCATGCACTTAGAAAAATCTAAAATATATTTCAATATATAACCTCCATTGCTTAGGGACGATATTATATATTAAATATCATTTCAATTTTTCCTAAGTTTAGTGGAGAACAGGATACCTAGTACCCTTTACCAACTTAATATTTTTAAATGTGAGAGAATTTAATTATTTAATAGGTCTCACTTTGCACATTAACCCATTTTATACGTAATGCATAAACATGGATCAAAAATAAATGAAAGCATTCCTAGAAAGCTAACAACACATGATTCATGGACCATAATCCTAGATTGAGCCAAGCCAATGCCTCAATCGCTAATTAAAAGAAACTACACTAAAACTTCCAAAGCTCCTTCTTACATCTCCTTGGCTCAACTTGAATCTCTTCTTTGGGTCTATTTTATTTCTAACTATTACAAATGTAATATAATCAACCTATACAAAATTCTATACAAAGAAAATAAACATTGGCCCAAAATGATCTTTACAACCCATAAAAAGAATTACAAAATAAAAATGAGCCTAAGTCCATGAATCATGTCTCCCCATCACATAATATGTCAAACATGACATATCAAATAACACACAAGAAATATATATATGTTAATTTCTAATTAAATTCCAAATTAATTATTGAATTCATATTCTTGAGGAAAATTAATTAATTTAGTTCTATTAGAAAATCCAATTTAATAAACTCCAATTAATTTTATATTAAAATTCAATTTTAATAAAAATGAACCTCTTAGTTTATTAAAACTAATTTTATAATAGAACATATCCAATTTTATTAAAATGCAATTAGTCCACAAATACTCAATTTAATTGCAAAACATAAATTAATAATATAATTAATCCCGAGTCTTACAATATATGTGTTAACAAAATGTAACTATTATTTTTAGTTTTAGTATTTATAATAGATGGACGGACTACCTGTGCATATGAAAGGCTTGTCTAGAGAGTTGAAGAGTTGTGGTTTATCATGTCATTAATAATTAATAGAATAATTGCTATTGTATGGGTTAACAAAATGCAACAATTATTTTTAGTTTTAAAAAGGGTAAAGTAGTCAAATCACAATTGGAAGAAACACTTTCAAAATCCACACTTTTAAAGTAGCCTAATTTTTTATGATATCATTCACTTTTTATTTTGGGTTGATTATTTTCTCTAAAATAATACTCTTAATTTATCATCATCTCTTAATTTGGCAGTTGAAGTTCTATCATTATTATTCATAAAAAGTACAAATATAAATTTTAGTTTAATTAAATCAAGTTTGGCAACCGTTTTTAGTTCACATGACAAATAAATTCAACTAACTCTATACAATATTGAATACTAATTTAAGTCATCTTTCTAGAAATTTCTGACACAATTTGCAGATCATATATCCAAGAAATTTGTACTATTTGCTTACTTGAAGTTAAAATCCAAATGAGCATTTCACCCCTCTTATCTTGCTCTTTGACCAACAATAAATAATTCTATAACAAATTAATTAAATTATAAGGCTTTCATAAACGTTGAAAAAATTATGAAAAACAGCAGCATTTATAAAGATTGACAGACTACCTTGCATACGAAAAGGCTTGTCAGAAGGGTTGATGACTCATTAAGCTTGTCATATTAATTGAGTAATTGCTATTTTACGTGCTAACAAAATGTAACCAATATCTTTAGTTTTGGCATTTATATAGATTGATGGACTATCTTTGCATACCAAAGGCTTGTCAGGAGAGTTGAAGAGTTGTGGTTTATTATGTCATTAATAATTAATAGAATAATTGCTATTGTATGAATTAACAAAATGTAACTATTATTTTTAGTTTTAAAAAGGGTAAAGTACTCAAATCATAATTGAAAGAAACACTTTCATGATTCACATTTTTATAGTAGTATAGATAGATATAGATATAGATATTATGATATCTCTTTATTGCTATAATTTTTTGTAGACCTCTCATAAAAAACTAAATAATCAAGTATATATATACACACACACATATATATGATTGTTATTTTCGTAAGAATAAAATTAAAGGGACAAATTTATTCAAGTGTTATTGCTACATATTTACATAATAATAAGAATTTGTTTTTCTTGTTACATTGGGAAATGAAGAAAAGAAACGTAACACAACACACAACTACTGAATTTGTTTTATTTTACATACGAAAATCATCAAGACAAGAAATTCAGCACAGAACACAACTAATATTCTTCCATATGATATATCATGGCATCCGAACGAGAAATCCCATTCATTACAACCTTGGAGATGTGTGATACTTTATCCCAATCTCCTCCTGTCTCCCGATTGTAACGCTCATCTAGACATGGACATCCATAAAAATCCAAAACCTGAAGAGACGAGGCCTTACGTAGGAGGCGATGTGGTAGTGCCTTCAAGTATGGACAGTTACCGATTCTCAACTCCTGGAGGCATGGCATTATGGTGATCATATTATTTTCTTCTTCTTTCTCACTTATATCTTCCCACTCTTCCCACCACCAGCAATCACCAAACTGTAATGTCTTCAATTTGGGGAATAGTGTTAATGGTACTACTGATGTTTTATCATTCATCCCCAAGAACTCATGCCCCACATGATCCAGTGTTTCTACACCCTGAATAACAAGCTCCTCAAGGAAGGGAAGTTTTCCGAGAGGAGGCAAAGAGCAAGAAACATCGTACATTTTGGTACCCCAAAAAGTAAGTTGTCTCAGCAAGGTGAGGGTGGTGCTCCATTTTGGTAATCTGAGGCCTTTAAAAGTCAATTCTTCCAAGCTTGGAGGAGGATGTATATCCTCGATTATTTCTAAGAACTCATCTCTCTCAACATATAATTCTAAAGATTGAAGGAATATCTTATTTTTCAGGTCTGCTTTCATAATCTCAACCTCGTCCATGCCATCCATTATCCTAATACCAAGAACGCCTTGAAGTTGGTTCAAATCTTTCAAATATCCCAACTTATTACCATAATATCGATTTAGGGTTCGAAGATTGGTTAATTTCTCAAATCCTTGAGGATACTTAAAATCTTCTGCAGTCCCTAAATTCAGAAGATGCCTCAAGTTCTTTAATTTATGGATCCCTTCAGGAAGTCCACAAAGAGACCAACAGCCATTAATGCCCAAGGTCTGTAAATTATACAAATTGCAGACAGTTTTGGGGAGTTCCTTTAAAGAACAACATTCACTTACATCCAAGTATCTTATATGAATCAAATTTCCTATTTCTTTGGGAATATCTTCCAATTTGTTTAAACTCAACAACCTTACCCGTTTTAGATGACAAAAGAAATCTGGAGGTATTTCTAGGTCTTTGCAGAAGAAACTGCGAAGCTGTGGGAAGAAACTAAAATCGGTTTTATCTTGAGACTGCATCAAGCTTAGATGGCGAGCATCATGTCCAGATACTATCATTTGTCCTCCATGTACTTCTCCCACAATTAGACATTCATTCTTTGATAGGAATTGGGCAAAATCATGTATAATGTCGTGCATTTTGCACGAATATATACTATTGGTCCGGTTGAATAATTTAAAGTCTTGAAAGAAAGAACGCATTGCTAAATCCTCAAAGTATTCACGTCCTTGTAGTTCCATAGCTTTACTAGACGATAGAAAACCTTGTGCCATCCACATTCTTATTAGATCATCTACATCTATTATGGAATCTTTTGGAAATATGGCACAATGGGAAAAGCAACATTTTGTTGCAGGTTCCAACTCATTGTAACTCAGCGTTAAAAGGGGGAAAAGGTCTTTCTTCACTTCCTTTAACTCCCACACCGCACTGTTCAACACATTTTTCCATTGTTGGAGAGTAGTTTTGGAATGCAATAGACCCCCAATAGTCTTGGCAGCTAGTGGCATGCCTTTGCATTTTTTGGCTATCTTCTGACCAATTTTTTTAAACATCTCAGGATCGCCCTCTCTCTTTACATTATAGGCTATTTTGTTCAATACTAACCAACAATCTAAGTCTGATATTCCGTCTAATGGATAGCTATGAGTGCTTCCCATTACTTCGGCGACCTTTTCTTTTCGTGTGGTCACCAAAACTATACTTCCAGGGGCACCACTCTTGAGAGATATTTTCAATGGTTTCCACATTGTATCATTCTCTGTCCAGACATCATCAAGGACAAGAAATAACTTTTTTCTTTTAACAAATTTCTCGATGCAATTTAACAGTGTTTCAAATTGATAATTTGTTGGATAACTAATCTCTAATTCGTTCAAAATTGTTAGTGCAATCTTAATTTCATCAAAAGGATCGGAAACACAAATCCATATTGGCTTGAACTCGGTTTGGTTCTTGAATTCGTTAAATACAAGTTGAGCAAGTGTTGTCTTCCCCATTCCCCCGGTCCCCACTATCGAAATAACTTGGATGTCATCCTCTCCTTCACTACTCGCCGACAACAATTTGCTCATCAGTTTTTCCTTATCCAAAACTCGACCACGTACTTCAGACACCTCAAAACGTGATGTCGACTCACCCTGCTTAAAAACTCGAGAAACACCACCGCCAATATTGGGAATGAACTTGAATTCATTCTCATTTTGTTGGGCAATGGAATCTAGCTTTTGATGTATATGTTTAACATCTAGGGCAATACTACGACGATGAGCGGTTTGTTTGAAGCATAAACAAACAGATTCAAGAAAGGAAATTACCTTCTGCCATGGATCCTCAGATGATCCAGAAGAATCCTCGAATTCCTCGAGTTGTTGTCTGATACTCTCCACTTCCCATTCGTCCACCGCATCGTCTATCTCGTAGGCAATTTCATGAAGCTTGTCTAGCCAACTTTTGACCTTAGGATCAGTGACTCCTTTTCGTTCAGCATCAACCAACACCTCTTGAATTTTTTTCAGCTTTTCGGAGAGACTTCCGACCTCATTTTCGGCGTTGAGCAAGAGGGAGACCTCGTCTCGGACCTTCTTCTCGATCAGTGGACCCAATCGAGTCAACACCATAGAGATAGATGCATCAGCCATGGCTTGCTTTCTTAAAAGGTTTGGTACTATATTCGAGACTATAATTGTAAAGGAAGGAGGAAGAGAGATGTGTAGAAATAATGCCACTTGCTGCCACTATTTATAGACTGCATAGTTTGGATCGGAAAATCATTTCATTGCATCAATTTGCAATAGTTAATTACAATAAAATATTTCCTTATTCGTAACTACAATAATAGACTATATTATAGTATTATACATAGTTGGCATCCACCTAACATCATTATTAATTTCATTGTTACGCTTTTGAGTGGGGAGCGTGTTCGATTCCTCCAGTGTCAAATCCCCTCAGACCAGTGGGGAGCGTGTTCGACTCCCCCCAATGTCAAATCCCCTCAGACCAGCGGCAGGCTTAGTACCACGAATCGGGATTTATTGAGTAATTATATTAACTATTCCCAATCCCAACTTACTGTATTTATATCCCAATTCCTCTACTTGCACATATTTAAGTACTTGCTCCCTTCATGAAAATGCACCAACTGACACAATATGTGTGCATCTCAAAGTAACTCAAAAAATCGAATATGTGATCGCGCCATCGAAAATATGTGAAGCTGCTGCCAAGTAAACATGAGGGCTTCTACAAATTACACTTGGATTGTTCGAACCTAGTCCAATATAGAATGTACCCATTTCATTACAGGGGTGTAAATATAATGCAGCTAAACAATGATACTGATGTGTCATTTTAATAATTAAGGATCAATTAGTAAATAGCCCAATTGGACAATGAAATTGAATATGGCGTATTATGACTATTATCAATATTTAATAAGTAGATTGATTATGAGGTAACGAGCCCATAGACCTTTAGGATCACTATACATACTAATTGATCAATATTATTTAGCATATTCACTAATCTATAATCTATAATCTATATACCTATTTTAAAAGCATGAATGATTTGAAATGATTTACATTTCTTAACTTTTTTGTTAAGATCAAAATAACCCTACAGTAATAAATTAATATTATCCTCTAATAAAAAATTATTATTATTATCTCTACTATTATAAAAGTATGGGTGATTTCTTGAAACTTTTGATGTACCTAATATATCCCTATAGAGTTCACTTTTCCAATGGCAAAAGAGTCAAATAATAAATAATAAAAATAAATTTGAAGTATCTAAGATGTCTAATTACATTGGGACTCTATAATAAAATTATATAAAAATAATAATAAGATGTAGAGGTACAGAAGGTTACTCCTACTTATTTATTTACTAAAATGGAAAGATAAATAAGAAACCTATATATATGCGTATATATATATATATATATATATATATATATATATATATATATACACGTGTCTAACATAGGGATTCAAGTTTTTTTTTTAATTGGATTTATCATATTAAATAAAGTTTTTATTGTTTAAGCATCTCTTTATTTATTTACTAAAAGGAGAAGATAAATAAAAAACCTATATATATGTGTGTGTATATACACGTGTCTAACATAGGGATTCAAGAAGTTGTTTTTCAACTTGATTTATAAATAAAGTTTTATTCTCTTAGGCCGTAATGTGTTTAAGACTTTTTTAAAACATATACTCAAAACCCACTTTTCTAAGAAAGTACATATGTGTGTAAACATGGAATTAATTTTATATTTTCTGAAATATATATTTATTTAGTTTTAAAAAATGTGATTTTATTTAAATGAATAGATATCAATTTTTTTTCGTATAAAAGAACATCTACGAATAGATTGTTGGAATTTAACTTTTCTTCTTTCCTATGAAATGTCAACGGGGTAACCTTTCTAAGACGGAGGAGTACTATTGCAGATAAACTTTTCTTGAATACAAATAAAGTTTATTTTTTACAAACTAATATTTCTTCAGAAAAAATATTAATTTGCAAAATATCCAAGTTATATTAATTCGACTTATACAATTACTTGAGTGATGGTAATCATCGAGAGCTTAGTGGTTAAATTACATGAATTATAAAAACATCGCTCACTGATAGTTACTATTTGACGGGACATTAGTTATAAGAAAATTAATCAAGAATTTCGTACAATATATATGAAATGCATAATAATATTGGGATTTAAGACATTTATATATAAGAAAGCTATAATTATGATGCGATTTCATAAATTATACATTAGGCATGAAATGGTTATAAGAAATTTTAAGATAGGGTAAAATGCGTAGTCACTCTCAATCTATTAGGGGTTTCGTACTTTTCCCCTTATTTAAAAAAAAAAGAAAATTACTCAGCATTCTAACTTTTGAATATTTATGCAGAATGTCCCCCCTAAGTTTGTTTTTGGTGGAATATTTTTGCAGAGATTCTTTTATACTTTGAGATATATAGACTTTGATCCCTAACCTTAAACAAATGTGCACTTTAAATCATTTAATCCTTATATTGGTTGAATAAGTGAAATATTTCACTGAAATATTATCATGTACCAATTTCTTGCACTATATATTGACATCATAATTGAACGTGCATTATATATTTTGACATTTCAATCACTTCAAGTTATCTTAAAATACAAGAATATATTTATAGTTATTTTTTCAAACTTACATAAACCTAGAATAACCATTGTAGTTTATAATTATAAATTATTCGAATTGATCCATCCATATATATCTGGAAATGGATATCACATATCAAAATTTTGATAAAACATTTTACTTTATTCATTCAAAATATAAATTTAATGATGAAGTGCACGATCAACGGGTAAAATGCATATTTTTTAGGTCAGGAAAAAGGGTGCACAAGTCTCAAAGTATCTTAATATCTTCGACGGAATTTTTGCGGAATACTCAAGTGCAGACAGAATCAGGGGGTATTGGACCAAAAAAAAAAAACTCAAAGTTAGGATGTCAAATGCAATTTTTAGAAAAAAAGGCAAAGTGTGAAATTCCTAATACGTTGGAGGGAATATGTCTTTTAACCTTTAAAATATATGGAACTAAATGAATATTATTCTATACAAGATCCGCAACTTGCATACCAAGTTCTTGATTCGGTGATTGTCAATATATGTGAATGCACTTACAGACTATTTTTTAATTTTTCTTCCAGATAATAATCAGATGTAGTGTTACACGAAAATACTACAATTTATTCATTAAATAAAAGAAGAAAATAAAAGAAAGCTTAATTTGTTTGAACGTGATTATTTGAAGATTGCATTGATTAGTATTTCTCACATATTAATTTTGTCATGTCTTTAAAGATATATGTTTAGTATGTCAAAAAATGATTAAGAAATTATAACTATGGTATCTTACTATTTAAAAAGTTATGGCTGTGTTTGGTTTTATTTTGGGGGGTTTTTTTGGTGAAAATTTTGGTGAAAAAATTTATTGAAAGTTGTGTATTTTGATGAAAATGTGTTTGGTTTTATTTTCAGAAGAGACAAAATTACTGTAGCAGTCAAATCATGTAAGTTTTGTCTGAAAAGTTGTGTTTATAATTGAAAAATATAATATAATATAAGTTTTAAATGATTATATTGTAGTTGATGTAATTAGTAGGCACCCTAAAATAGAGACAAATAGGGAGACAATAGCTAACAATTTTTTTGACCAAAGAAGTCATTTTTGGTCAAAAAAACATAAAGCAAACAAGTTTCGGCCAAAAAATGGTTTGAAAATAAAACCAAACACAACATATTATATTACATATATAGAAAATAAAATTTTTAATTTCACTAATCACAATTGCAAAAAAAAAAAAAAAAGAGAGAGAGAGAGATTGTAAATTGAATTATATCTTTTTTACATTTCAATTAGATTTACATAAAAAATGAGGTTTTCATTTGATAATCAAATATAGATTCGTAGATATTGATTAATTTGTCTATGAAGTCTAGCTCTACTGGCAAAGCCGAGCCCCCAAAATATTATAGGATTTGGGTTCAACTCCCACCGAAGTGTGTGGACTTTTCTCTACTTTCATAATAGTTGTTAGATGATTGTAATAATTGTTCGTTAGTTGTAATTTATCCCAATTTGATATATATTCATGACATGTATCATATAAAATCATTCAAGAAAAAAAAATTAGCACTTTCTTTTAAAAAAAAATACTATGAATGGAATCCAAAATATGATGATAAAAAAAATCACGTTAATAAACGAAAAATATTCTATATTATGTTTTTATTATTTTTCTCTATTGCACATTAGCTTTTTACATGCATTTTTTTTTTGGTACATAAAGTTTAGGTAGGTTAAGTTTCGGTTACCTACTAGGGTCAGCATACCTCTGGGACCATAGGTTCTTACAGGTTGTCCATCAACACAACCCTCACGTCGGCAGAGGGAATCGAACACACAACCTTCTGAAGGAAAGTGACCGTCCTTACCAACTGAGCAACCTTGTGTTGGCTTTTAAGTGCAATATACATATCTTTTAGTTCCACTACATTTCTATCTATGAAATTTAATTTTATAAATGAAACACATACATTCCACGGTATGAAGCAAACAAAAAGGAAAGTAATATCTAAAGCCAAGTGCCAACCTACTTTGATTCAACAAACAATTTAAATGGGTTCAAAATGGAGACGCGCCGATGATCTTGGGAAGAAATATTTTGCGGTTGCTTTAGAGAATAAAAAAGAAAAAGAAAAACACATAGTTATTAAATTTGTGATCCAAAATGAAGATACAATTGCAAGGAGACAAAGAAGTCAAATAAAGAAAAGACGAGGGGAGCATATGATTCATAAAAAAAAATAAGAGGAGGAATAAATGAAGTAAGAATTTGAATAAGAATTTATTTATTTACATTATTATATAGGTTTCGATTTCAATTAACTTAATTCTTTTACGTATTAATTTAGTCTTTCTTGTCAATCAATTTTTACTTTTTCAAATTATCTTAATTTATTGAATAATGGTTCAATTAGTTAAATTATTATTTAAGCTTTGAATATAAAAATTTTAAATTGAACAATATCTATATATATAAATCGCTTTGACAAGATCACATAATTCACGTGCAACGCACGTATTGTTTACTAGTTATATCAAATGAATGTGCATGAACTTAATTAATACTAATAGTTAAAAAATTTGTTCAATGTATATGTTAATTAGGTGGGGTTTAATAAGAATACTAATAGTTCACAAAAAAATATGAATGGTGCGAGTCCAAATCTCAATTCTTGCTGCAGAACATGAGAAAGCCCTTTTGTGCAAATACCTTGATTCCTCCAAGCACAAGTCGGCACTTGGAAATGCCCACCACATCATGGAGCAAGACGCTGGATTTTCGAAGGCAAAGCTTCACTTGCTTGGGTGCAAACAAATGAATCTGGCTCTCTCATGGCAGCAAGTATGTAGTTCCATCAGTACTTGAGACGTGCTATGTGATAGAAGACCAATCTAGCAAATTCTGGTGCACAAAAGTTAAATTGCCGATTGCACTACTACAAAAATAGCTTATTATAGCGCCCCAATTACAGCGGTTTTTCCAAAAACCGCTAAACGAGGGGGCTATTACAGAGGTTTGTGAAAGAACTGCTGTAATAGGTAAAATGCGGCACCTATTACAGTGGTTCTTTCATGAACCGCTGTAATAGGCGCCAGGCTATTACAGCGGTTCTGTAGAGAACTGCTGTAATAGGCCTTTTACAGCTATTCTCTACGGAACGGCTGTAAAAGGCTTACCTTTTACAGCGGTTCTCCATCGAACTGCTGTAAAAGGCCTCTCGGATTAAAAAAAGAAAAAAAAATTACTTAATAATTCTCCCCCCATTTTCCCCCCCAAAATCATCCATCTCTCTCTACTCTCTCTCTCTCTCTCTCTCTCTCTATACACTCTCTCGCCCACCGCCACTAACCGCCGCCGCCGCGTCGGCGTCGCTACCACCACCACCATCCTCCCCCAAATTTTCGTCTCTCTCTACTCTCTCTCTCTCCCTCTCTCGATTTACTCACCCACCGCCGCCACGCCACCGCTGCCACTACCTTCACCACCACTTTCTCTACACTAAACCCTAAATCCTAGGTATACATACATACATATATATATGTTTATATTTTGTTATATAATGTGGGTTTTTATTTATATATGTTTGTATATATAATGTGGGTTTTTGTTATAATTGATTATGTTAATGTGTTATGTTAGTGTTTGAATAATTGGTTATGTTAGTGTTTGAATTATTGTTTACGTGGGTTTAATGGGTTTTTGTTGTATAATGTGTGTTTTTTTAATAGTTGATTATGCTAATTAATTGGTTATGTTAGTGTTTGAATAATTAGTTATGTGGGTTTAATGGGTTTTTGTTATATAATGTGGGTTTTTATTATAGTTGATTGTGCTAATTAATTGGTTATGTTAGATAATTGGTTATGTGAGTTTAATGGGTTTTAATTATATAATGTGAGTTTTTGTTATAGTAGATTAGTGTTAATTAGTTATGTTGGTATCGTGATTGAATTTTCATAATGTTTTGTTGACATCGTTTAACGCATTCATGGTTTTGTGAAGTTCGATTGGTTTTGTTGGTTCCGTTGTTTTATCGGGAAGATTAAGTCGAGAACTTGGTAGAAATTTTTACATCGTTACCCTGCCGATTTTTTTTTAGAATAATGGGCATTGTTATTTGTTTTACTGCATATTTATTTATTTGAGTTTGTTGTGGTTGAAATATCTGAGTTTTGTTGGTTGCAAGGTTGGGGGAAGATTAAGTCGAGAACTTGGTAGAAATTTTTGCATCGTTACTCTGCCGAATTTTTAATTAATTCAATTAATCCGATTAAAGAGATTGTTTATTATGTAGATTCTTTGCACGGTGATCCGAATAACCGACCTGACATGAAAGAAAAAATCATCAGTAAGTTTTTCATTCAATCAATGTATCCATTATATTTAATATTAATTTTAAAGTGTATATATCTTCCTATATTTCACATATTTGCTTGCGTTTGACATATTTCCTTGTTTTTTGAATTTTTTAACAGTGCTGTGTTGATGTTTCGTGCATACCACAACAAACAAAAGATAAAATCCAAAAACAAGACCTGTCAATGGAGTTGTATAAAGGTTATTGTTTTATACTTTCAAGAGATTATTCGTATAAAAATTATATATTGTTCTAATACAATTTTGTTTTCAAATTTGTAGTGCCCCTATAGGTTTAATACAATAGATTGTGGCTTCTTCATTATGAGATTCATGAAGGAGACAATTAGCCATGGACAATCTACAATCCCACCAACGGTATGCATAATCCTAATTAATACTCATCAATTTCTAATTTCCCTTTTTATGTTATTAAAACTTTGTTACGTAACTGAAGCGTCTTTTTGGTTTGCAATCTCTATCTTGCAGTACTTTCCTGATTGTCAATACATATCTTACTCTCAAGAGCAACTTGATGAAATACGTTGCGAATTGACACAATATATTTTCCAATGCGCTTAGAAGGGTATGGTATGTTACAAGTTGTACATTGTTGTAAATTTTTATTTGATTTGTTGCATTTAAATTTTGATTAGCTTAATTAGTTGATTGTAAACTTGTGATCATTTGTTGGAGATTATAATATTTAATTTGTTGTTAGGAGGAAAGAATTGGTTTTTGTTATTTGAGATCATTTGGTGAAATTTAGATAATATTTAGGTTTTTGTTGATTATGTTTTTGTGGCTTGGTTGTGTTATTGTGTTGAATTTTGAGTTTGTATGGAAGGTTACAATAAACAGTCTCATACATGATAATTTTGGTGGGGGAAAAAAAAACCCCTGTTACAGCGGTTAAGGAAATAGCCGCTGTAATAGGCAGGCTATTACAGCGGTTATTTTATTAACCGCTGTAATAGGTTGTTTATTACAGCGCTTTTTAACCGCTATAATAGGCATTGAACAATTACAGCGGTGCTGTAATAAGCCTTTTCTGTAGTAGTGTTGTTGTAAAATGTGAGCGTGCAATACAAAGATTTCAAGACCCCGATTGGGCTTCTTAACAAAAATCTCATTTATTCATTCGAGATCCAATTAGGAGCCCGTTGGATGTGAGAATCAGGTCTATTGATTCAAATTCAGACTTTTGAGTTGGTTGGGTCGGGTACCTGATTTTTTTTTCTTTATGTTATATTATGTAGAGTTATGTTATATTAATTTACTATTATAAAAGTACAAATAACTTTAAGTTTCTTATTTTATTTATTTTGGTGAAAATCAAGATATATTCGAAATACATAATAGTTTTCTTTTATATTTCTTACACCCTTATCACTCTCAAATTTGTTGAGGTTTAAAATACAAGACAATAGACTCTATGACATGAATCATAAATTAAATACTTCTTTGCTCTTTCTGCATATTCAAACTGTTAACTGATTCGAGGTTTCCCAACAATAATAATATTAGCCAACAATTAAATTGAATAGAAATTGTTTTGGTATTCCCATTTTCCAGTGCTCTTAGTGAGGTGCATTATTTGTAGTTTAAGTTAGATATATTCTGTAGTTAACTTTTTTGTTATTTTCCTTCTAACTTCTCAATTATCAGTATAAAAATATTGTTAATGATCTTCAAATCAAATTTTCATTGATAGACTGAAAGAACATACTACCTCACAAATTTTTAATAAGCCATATATATGATCTTATATTTGAATGGTTTACCAAGTACTCTTGCATTAAACTTTTGACTTATAATTTCATTACATTTTCCTTAACCAAATTACATTATACGTATTTGTGACTTACAAATTATGATTTTGTTCACTTTGCAGAAAAGGTTTAAAAAAATGGTAATGCATAAACAATTTTCTATTTTGAATTCAAACTCAGGTAATGTTGACTTGTTTCCATGTAAATAATATACTATATGATCATTTCAATAATTTAACTATTCAAAAGCATGATGGACACGTTTATAAATACCTTAATCTTTTTGGTGCTATCAACCCAAATTTATCAAGATAAAAAAGACTTAATTTGATGAAAATAAAACATAGTAGGACGAATACTAGCGAAAGAATAAAGAGCAGATGTTACCAAACAACTTGAATAAGAAGATGTAAAAAAAAAAAATACTCAATTTGAAAAATAAAGAGTATATGATGTACATCAACTCAATGAAAGTTGGGAAAATCTTATTTTGTTCCTACATTTTTGACCTTTTTAATTTTGGTTTCATTCGTTACGAGATTCTCACATTGTGTCTCGAAACTTTAAAAATTCTAACATTTGGTCACAATTAGACTTTTCATCTAAAATTTAATGGTCAACTCCTTTAAATTACTCATTACGGATCATAAAGAGTAAATTTTCAACTCAAAGGTTGCTTCCTCATGTACATTACAAAAAATGAACAAGTATACCTATATATAAACTGAATTTATAGAATATACATTATAGATATGGTAAAGAATTCATAAATATATCTATTATTATACTAAATTCACATTAAATTCTATTGAAATTAATATTGTTCATTGCACATGATAGGACTCATATAATCTTGGAGCAAAAAAATAATATGGTTCATGATTGTTGATGGGTTTAATCTACTCTAGAAATGACTCATTGGTCATCGTTATTCAATCATTTATTTTTACGAAATATTTCATCTCTAAAATATTATATTAACTGATAGGAGAAAGGGGATAACTTACTCAAAAGTTTAGGGGTAACAACATTTTTCCATCCAAACTATTCGGGTTTTTGCACTTTTCCGTTGGGGTTCCATCATATATATCACATGTGATCTTTTTAAAGATAAACATGAAATTTTATCAATTGAAACAACAATTTGTTGTGGTTTCGCTATTTTGAATTCTACTATTCAAAGTATCATTTCAACTTAAAAGGGTAAATTAAAATATTGAATCGCAAGTTCCATTAAATGTTATTTTTACCCTTAAAAGAATCATATGTAATGTATGTAACAAAATTTTGGCAAATATTCCACCGAAAAATGCTAAAAGTATCAAATTTTGTAAAAATTCGTGTAGTTCAGATAAGTAAAAAACAAACAATTTTAGATAAAATAATGCTAAACCCTTTTAGAAAAGTGCAAAAGAAAAAAGTTTGTTTACAAAAGCACAAAAACCCGAATAGTTTGGATGCAAAAATGTCATTACCCCAAAGTTTTATTAACTAACAAGATCATTAATCACAAGTTTGATTTTGTAAGTTTTATAGTTGTCGTGTTAGTCTAAAGTGTCATACTTCATCTATGTCTGTTCGTAATACTTTAGTTACAATTCTATGCAGGAAGAATTTTTATCACGTTGAAGGATTCTCTAATTTCCGTAAGGTATTTAAAGATAAATCAAACAAAGTTCACGGTCACACTACACCTAGGGCTTTAAAGGTTGAAGTTCAAACTGTTAAATATATTAAATATCTTTTCATAGATTTAGGATATCTTTGTATCTTTTCCATGTTTACCTTTTACCTTATTTATAGCTTAGGGTTTCTTATCTATTGTATCTATATATATGTTATTCATCAATAAAGGTTTTCCATAAGGTTTTCTCTAATCTAACACAAACAGCTTGTGGCGCAAACTTATCTTGAAGAATTCAAAAGTGTCAAAGATGGTCATGATGAATATGAAGTAAGAAATATAACTTTATGCATATATTACATGCACAATAAGACCAACAATAAAATATTGCAGGCTAACGAATTGGGGTCGTAATGTTCAAGGACGAGATGGGTCTATTTGCTGAAAACTAAAATTGCACAACACATGGCATCTCTACTAGTCAAGATAAAGATGTTGGTATTAAGTTTCGATATGTACATCCTGAAAAAAATTAATTCGTAGAAAATATACCATTGTCAATAACGCATCCGATCCTATTTGAGAAAAATAGAGTACAATATTCTTGCTTTTAAAGACATAGATATTATTGTCGACAACAACAAAGGTTGTTATATAATTTTGTTGTTCAACGTATTTTAGGTCAACGTCAAAGAATATAGCATAACAACAAATTCAAGAGGAGGAGTCAAACCAACCGAAGAGAGAAATAACAATAATCAACAAGGATCATTACAATGTCCTTTGATTTGAAATTTTATTTTTTTGATAAGTAAATCATTGTTGTTGTTCTTCTTGGGATCTTTGTTGTAAGCACTTTGCTGGATTTTTTCTATTTCTAAGCTTAAAAACAAAATAGTTTTGATGCTCAATAGTGTCATGATTAACGAATAAAGACATTTATAGTCCCTGAAGTAGAAAATAAAGACATTCATAATGCATGTTCACACATAAGGGTAAAAATGTCCAAAAAGAATTTAAGTGAAACAAAATTTGAACAATATAGATGGTAATGTTAATTTTTCCATTTTAGGGACTAATCTGACACGTTTCGTCTACTTCAGGGACAAAAATATCGTTATCCCAATAATATATTTTAAGTTAATTTGGTATTATCATTGTGAAAAAGTTAATTGAATGTCAAAATTCCATTACTGTCAAAATTGCATATATCTTCACAAAACTCAAAGCATGATGAAATAGAGATGATCAACATGTTCAAATGATGTAATTACAGTTGGAGAATTGATGGTAAAGGAGAAGATGAAAATGATGTTAGTTGGAAACTTCGTCACTGTATCTAATCCAAATTTCTAAAAAAAATAATTCATATAGCTTCCATATCATTATACCTCTAAGTAAATTTGGTTGTCGTGACCTAATTACACCAATTTATAGAAAGTAGGTTTAGTAAATGAAGAGCCAAGTAATTAATTTCTTATCAATATTAATTTAAGGGGTATATTAAAGGTCTTTCAATTTAACAATTTATTAACAAAAATAACACCTACTGGAAGAGTTAAATAAAAGCAAAAATTAACTTCAATTCAAGAGATTAGTAGAAATAGAGAGTGAGCTGGAGGCCATCTTTTACGACTAATGTTAGGGGCATATTAGGGGTCACTCTTATAAATTACTATTAACTTTGCAATAAAACGGTACATAATTACATATTAAGAAAGGGTTATTGATAACTCCAATTAGTGTGGCAGCCATCTTTTTATGGGGCATAGTAAAGGTCACTCTTATTAATTATTATTTGAATTAATTTAGATTTAGAATATCAAAGATGTATTAAGAAAGGGTCACATGTGTCTTTTCACAATTGGAAGAAATATCTAAAGATCCACACTTTTATAGTAGTGTAGATTGGAAGAAACATCTAAAGATCCACACTTTTATAGTAGTGTAGATTTCTTCATGCTCTGTTGCTACATTGCCTAAAACTGGTATTGGAGCCATACGTTGTTTATCCACAGTAACATAATTTAAATGTATTTACATATAGATTATAACTATTAATTTTGGTCAAATATATTTGTATATTAAATTAAAGTACTTCTAAACATAGGACTAATACATGTAACATATATAAATTATATAAAAATGTGTATTAATATTATAATACATAAGTATATATTTTCTTTGTAATTATATATATATATATAAAATAAACATAAAATAGATCTATTTTTATATTCATCATGTATAATAATCAATAATATATAATTCACATACATCATTTCAAAAATTAATATTCACTGTATTTTAAAATATTAATTTAAAAATTACTATATTTTAAAATATTAATTTAAAAATTATTGTTTTTTTAAATATTTAGTTTAAAAATTACTATATTTTAAAATAGTTACTGTATTTCAAGGTTATAATTTTATATTCGGTACATTAAAATATTTAAAATATATTAAAACAATTAATTTTAAAACTATTGTATTTACTGTATAACATATATAATTTATTTTATTTACTTCATTAAAATTATATAATAAAATAATTATTGTATTTACTTAATTTTAAAAGTTACTGTATTTTGAATTTTTTTACTGTATATTAATTTTAAAATTACAGTATTTACTGCAATATCTATATATATATATATATACATTATTTACCGTGTATATTGTAATACATATATCATTTACTGTTGTTTATAATATATATAGTTTCATATGTAAATACATAAATTATGTTAATGTTGACAAATAAGGTATATAAATATATAAACCCAATGAAGTATCAAATTTGTAGTTGTTCTAGTGGTAAGGTGCCTACTGACTACTTGCCTTGATCCTATTAAGCTCAGCCGTAGTAGAAGTGGGTAGCGGAACTGAGTGGAAAAGTGCCTATTGCCTACTTGCCATGTTTTTCACCCAAGTTCAAATCACCATAGAGCAAATTTTTTTCTTTTATCCAAGTGGCATTCCAAGTCATCAAATCCTTGTCCAAGTGGCATGCGAAGCCATCAATTTTCGCTCCAAAATTGAAAAATCCCCAATTTGGCCCCTCACATGACCAACACATGCGATTTTCCGGCCAAATTGGCCGGAAAATTTGAAAATTGGACTAAATGTGCCAATTTTTTTGACATATAGGGTATTTTTGCTAAGGGCAATACATAGAGGACCAAAAGTGAAAAGCAGCATAGTTAGCTGACGAAAAATGCATTTTCCCTTATATAATTTCTTCTAATTGATGATCGTATAGTTTTGTGGGTTTCAATTGTTTGGTTCTTGTTTGTTTGTTTGTTTTTTTTCTTTCAGATTTTCTATTTCAAATTGACGTATCATTTTGTATTTCACTTCATCTTATATATTTCATGTCAATGTTATACTTTTGGATATTTTTTATACACTTATCGGGTAGAACTGGAATATGAAATGAAACATTATTTTGTAACAAAAGTCGTGAGTTGGCTGCATCTAGAGATGGCAATGGGGCGAGGTTAGATGGGTATTAGCCCCAAACCCACCCCGATGGGGAGGGTTTGGGTACACCAAATGAGTTATGGGGCGGGTTATAAATATTAAATTTATGACCCAATAGGGTATGGGGCGGGTAGTGGGTATAGTGCAACCCGGCCCATAACTCGCCTCGCTAATATTATCTTAATAAATGGATTTTTAATTTTTATTTAATATATTTAACACAACTTAAAGTTTGTATAATTTAACTTTTTTATTAAAATTTATTTGTTAACCAAAAATTAGTGAAGATGTGAAGTTGAAAAGTCTCATAAAGAGATAAAATTGATTAGTGAAGACGATCTAGTTCATTTTATTTTATAGTTGAGCTGATTTAAAATTTGGAATATTTTATTTTATGAATTATTTTTAATTTGATATAGTAGAATTGAAATACATGAACATGGATGTTATTTGGTGTAGTATCGTATTGATATGATTTTAAATTTGGACTTATGAATGTGATTTGATTATTATTTGGGTGGATTTTTATGATGTTTGTCTATGTTATGAGTTTATTAGTTGTTGAATTATTCGGATCCGGGTCGGACGATTGCAAGTTTGATTAATTAAAAAAATTTCATGACTCATTCGTGTTTAACGAGTAAAACCCGAACCCGCTGGGTACTCGGCAAGGCGAGGAGGAGCGGGGTGGAAAGTGGGGCGGGGCGGGTTGTGGGTATCAATAAAGTTAAATGGAGAGGGTAGAGAGCTTTGCTAAACCCGCTTCATATCCGCCCCATTGCCATCCCTTGTTGCATCTTGAATTTATGCACTATATTCAATCAAATAGTTACTTGTGCATTTTCAAAAACTTGAGGCCATTTTTAATTAAAATGGATTTTTGATTATTTGGGTTTTGCTTTTGCATATCTGTCTCCGAATTTATATACTCTTAACTCAATTCAACAGAGTAGTTTATAATGTATGTTCCCCAACAATATGATTCCTGATATTGTAAACTATATGACCAATACAAAAGGACATTTTAGGACGACATCTCTTCAAAGGTAATTAATACTCAACTTCTACAAATTACATTGTGCATTTGCCACATTTTACAAATTTCAATCATTTTTAGAAACATAAATAAACACAATACAAATCATATTATTTTTAGGGATGGCAATGGGGCGGGTTTGAAGCGGGTGGCAAAACCCGCTACCAGCCCCATTTAACCTTATTGATACCCACAACCCTCCCCGCCCCACTTTCTGCCCCGTCCCGCCAAATACCCTGCAGGTTCGGGTTTTGTCTGTTAAACTCGAATGAGTCAAATTTATTAATTAATCCAACGTGCAATCACCCGACCCGAATCCGAATAATTCCACAACTAATAAATTTACAACATAGACAAATATCTTGAAAATTCACACAATTTATAATCAACTCATATTCATAAGTCCAAATTTAAAACCATATCAATACGATACTACATTAATCAATTTTGGTTAATAAATAAAATTTAATAATAAAAAAAAGTTCAGTTATGCAAAGTTTAAGCTATGTTGAAGATATTAAATAAAAATTAAAAATTAATCTATTAGAATAATATTAGCGGGGCGGGTAATGGTGAGGGTTGCACCATACCCACTACCCGCCCCATACCATGTGAGGTCATAAATTTAATATTAATAACTCGCCCCATAATTTGGTGTACTTAAACCTGCCCTAACCGGGACGGGTTCGGGGCAAATACACATCTAACCCTGTCCCATTGCCATCCCTAATTATTTTCACACGAACTTCCATAGTACGCATTTCCGAGAATTTTTCATGATTCTAACTCAAAAACATAAACATACAAGGCCTTAGTTCCTCTGACCACTATTATTCATTAAATTAAAAAAAAAAAGAAAACGATTTCAAAAATCCAAGCTCCGAATATTCGACCTCTTTAGCGCATCAGAGTTCAGAAAATTTGAGTCCAAGAAACAAGAGCTCAAAGCTGCAATCAAAAATAATTGGAGCAGAAAAAGTCCGAGCCTTTTAGCTCATCCGAGTTCAAAAAGAAACACGAGATTTTTAGCTCAACCGTGCCAAAAAAAGTCCGAGTTCTTTAATTATTTATATATTACACAATGATTGATCCTCAATTATTTGTTTATCTACTACCACATTGAGCAGTTCAACTCTAAAACCTTTGGCTTTGGTTGGATGAGTTTTCATTTCATTTTCAATCGTCATTTTTTTAAATGTATGGGAGAACGTGTTTTTTTTTATTTTCGTGTAAGAAAAGGGAAAAAAATAGGTATGTTTGGTTGTGTTTTTGAAAATGGTTGAAATTTGTAAGTGTGATGTGTGAAATGATTGAAAAGTAGTGATTAGATGAATAATATTGGATTTAATATTGAATATTGTTGAGAGAGAGTAGAGAGATGATGAGGAGAGAGAGAGAGAATGATGATGGGTGGATGAGAGAGAAAATGTGACATAAGTGATGTGAAATGTAATTTTAAATAAATGATGGAAATTTTTCGGGAACGTAAAAACAAGAATGAAAATGAGAATATTTTCAATTAAAAACAGTGTAAAGTGTGTATTTTCATTTCAAATGAAAATGAAAATGGAAATGGAAAAAGTATAATGAAAACACAAACAAACAAAGCCTTTGTTTTTTGGAGTAAAGGATTCAAAAGTTGTATGATTGAGTTTGGTTACAAACTATGATGCACAGATAGGGGACGCAACGACATGCACATGGACAGGGGCATGAGACACAGCGACTGTGTTTGTTTCTATTTTGGAGGGTATTTTTGGTGAAAAAATTTATTGGGAGATTTGTATTTTGATGAGAATGTGTTTGGTTGTGTATTAATTTTTTTTTCAGAAGGAAAAAAACTTACTGTAGCAGTCAAATCATGTAAGTTTTTGTCTGAAAAAGTTTGTTAATGATTCAAATATATGGTAATATAAGTTTTAAGTGATTATAATATTTATGAATGTATATAAATATATATATATATATTGTAGTTGATGTAATTAAATATATATATGAGTATATTTTACTATTTGTATAATTATATATATTTATGTGTATTAAATTTTTCTATTGATATATAACGGTACTTATATTTTATGCATATGATCGAGTATATATATACATATATATGTATGTATGTATGTATGCGTGTGTGTATTTATATACACAATCAAACTTTTATAACTATACCATAAATGTTATACCCCAAAAGTTTCTCACTCTTAACTCTTCTTTGTCACCTTCTCAACACTAACTCATGATCATGGTTGCCTTTCCATCTCCAAAGCCGTCTTTTACACAAATTCCAATTTCTTGGCCAAATCAATTTTATTAATTTCATTAATAAACCAAATCGAACACTCCCCAATTCCCCATTTTAAAATTGTTTCCACACCCAAATTCAAGCTAGATCTATCAAAATTCTGGGGCCTCAGGCATGTAATGGAGAAGGGGCCCTCTAACAAGAACTAAAAGAAATTGTCTCAAACGAAGCATTCCAACATCACACTACACCATCTTATTAAGTAATATTTTATATCAATAAAATTAATATATATATATTATATTGGGTAGGCATAGCAGTAAAAAGGAAAGGGGTAGGAGTGGGTAGGCATAGCAGTAAAAGTCAAATTTTGTAGGCTACATGTTGTTAGAATATTTGGCCAAAGAAATATATATTATATATTGTGTAGGCACAGCAGTAAAAGTCAAATTATAAATGGAATCTCTTTTTTAAATATCGAAGTATCAAATGATCAAGAAATTCTTGTTCAATTTTGGCAAAGAAAATTCCTAATTAGCATAGTAATTTTGAAATAATGTAAGTTTCAAGTTGGGGATTTAGGTTTTTGAGTTTGTGAAATAGGACTCTAAAGAATGACAACGAGGGGCTTGGAGTTGAAAATTGAAAGACGCTTTAGAGCTGAAACAAAACACATTAGGGGTGTTCTGTTTGTTGAAAGAGAATTAGAATTTTTGAATTTTTGAATTTTTTCTATTTACAATTTCAACTCCATACTTTCTAATTTCTTAGGAAACAGCCAAACGTGTCCTCACTGTGTTGGACACGCACCTGGTCATGTCTGACGGGGTGTCTGAAATTCTATTTTTCACTTTTAATCATGGATACGGATTAGCCGTGTTCGACACATGACAGGGGAGTGTTAGAGGCGTGTTGTATTCGATACGAGTCTGACACCGCACGTGGATAATTTTCGGAGAGTCCGTGCTTTATAGGATACAAAGAAATAGAGTTTGTGTGATATGGGGGAAAATGCACAAGTCCTATCTTTTGTTATCTGACATAAAAATTACAACACAATTGGTACTAAAGTTAAAAAATTTCTAAGGCCTCAACAACTAAAATTTTAAGTCCATAGAGGATCAGAACGAATCTTTTGTAAATTATTTGTTTAATTAATCAACTAATCAGTTATGAGCACCATGTAAAAAGTTTTTTCTTCCTTTTCATTTTCCACACTCAATTCTTCAATCCAATCATGACTTTAGAGATTCAAATGAAATGTTGAAAAATATGGACCAAACACAATGTAAGTGAATAATACTTGTCATGTAATTAGTTGGTTCCGCCAAGTTGGGTGAAAATTTATCAAAAAGTATTGTGAAGGTGTTTATTTGTAATCGAGAATTGTTGCTTAATTACATCCAATAATTCTAAGTGAAGTACTATAAAACCCATAAACATATTCTAAATCTGATATTAGAAATTCAAACAACTCATCAATCTCCAAATTGAAAAAGTTGTGGAGGGAGTATAAGTTTCTCACTTTAAAAGATGTTAGAGAGAGTAAAAGATTCATAGTTTTTTTTTTTTTTTAATAAATTCATACTTACATACTTTAGTAAAAATCCTTATGTTATCATTCAGATATTAAAATATTGCAAATGATTGACAATTGGTCATATGATGAGGTAGGTTTCGTTTCATTCGTTCGTCTCAATCACCTAACAATGAATTTATGCTATTATTTTTACGTTGGAATTTTCAATGAGAGTGTGAGCAGACTTCTGTTTGATGCGCAATATATTCTGGAAAGTTGAAAATTTGCTAAGGGCCTCAACAACTAAATTAAAAATGCATAGATGATTAAAACGTATCTTTTGTGATTTAGAATTGAATGCTTAGTTAATCAACTAATCAATCACGAGGCATGAAACCTGTTTACATTGACAAAGTGAGCATAAATATCTCCATTCAGACTAATAATAAGATGTTGGAGTGATGCATTCATTTCTATATGCCGACAAAATGTAAGTTGTTTGAATAATGTTACTGTTAAATATCATTATATTGTTTTATATATATATATATATATATATATCATATTATAAATAGTAAGACTTAGACACATATAACACAGCTTACTTGATATATTGTGCTATGATAAATCATTGTATGTTCTAAACATAAAAATATATAAGGATTGACTAAAATTGATTGGAAAACATGCATTCTGGAGCCTCTTCATTCGGAGATAGCCAAGAATTTATAAATATTGTTATACCTGGAGAAACCTTGTGGGAAGTCAAAGATCTTCTAGATTGAAAACCTACAAAGGTTCAAACTAAAGAAATATATAAAAATCTCTTATAGAATTTAAATCTGCTTAATTTATAAAAACTGATATGCCGACAAAATGTAAGTTGTTTGAATAATGTTACTGTTAAATATCATTATATTGTTTTATATATATATATATATATATATATCATATTATAAATAGTTAGACTTAGACACATTGTAGGACGCCTTAGTTGATATATTGTGCCATGATAAATCATTGCATGATCTGAACATAAAAATATATAAGGATTGACTAAAATTGATTGGAAAACATGCATTCTGGAGCCTCTTCATCAGGAGAGATAACCAAGATTTTATAAATATTGTTATACCTAGAGAAACCTTGTGGGAAGTCAAAGATCTTCTAGATTGAAAACCTACAAAGGTTCAAACTAAAGAAATATATAAAAAAATCTCTTATAGAATTTAAATCAGCTTATTTTATAAAAATTGAGGAACAAATTTTACCCTTAGATCAACAAACTCTTAATTTATTCTAAAGAAATTCTATTGCTAAGCATATAAAAAATGTTTATGAATTTTTACACATTGATTTACATACTACAAATTGCTATAAAACCATTAACAAGAGAAGGTTTAGATACTAGAATATTTCTTGCATTACGAGATTGTAGATATTTATAAAGACTTTATATTTTAAGAAACTTGGGGTAATTCTGTATCTTAAAGTGAGAGTAGAATGAGCTGGTGATTTTTATTTATACACATGGTGAGAGTAACAATTTACAGAGATCCCTTTAGTTTAGGGATTATGGCAAATTACAAGTTGTGAATGATTTTTTTTTTTTTTTTAAGGAAGCGATAACATCATCGTATTACATCAATTGCAAGAGAATATCTATTACAAATAAGCATCATTAACAAATTCTATAATAAACTATTACAAGCTACCATATA
The DNA here is from genome assembly GCA_019426215.1 of Buddleja alternifolia. Classification (NCBI taxonomy): domain Eukaryota; kingdom Viridiplantae; phylum Streptophyta; class Magnoliopsida; order Lamiales; family Scrophulariaceae; genus Buddleja; species Buddleja alternifolia. The sequence goes on from CM033403.1 coordinate 28,153,412, forward strand.
GGTAGAGAAAGCAGCCCACATACACTAGTGGGGTTCGAACCCACAACCTCTTGATTATGGGGCCTCAACCTTGACCAACTAGGCCAGGCCTCATTGGCAAGTTGTGAATGATTTACACGTTAAAAAATATACATAAACTATGTGAATGATCCTACAATCACTCCTTTATGTCTAATGACTGAATATCATTCTTTCTAAATATGATTGCTTGATTCTTGCACTAGAATCATATCTCCATGTGCTTGACTTTTTTTTTTGTTTATCTTTCTAGCTTGATGTATGATCCTCATTTTTATAGTGCTTTTTATTTCCATCACTCCCCCTCAAACTAGGCCGGGAACAGAAGCCAAGTTTGCTTCTTAAACCCATAAATCACTACTACAAATCAAGGTTTCGAGGGTGATTTTTTGTGCGTCTAAAACCTTGAAAAGTGCCTCTAAAGCCTATGGAGGTACATACCTAAAACAACCCCATGGCCGTAGTCGTAAAAAGTCTCTGTTAGAATATATCTTCTAGATTAGCATAGGATCTTTTCTTATTTTATATTTCCTTGTATTTATCTTTATAGCTTAGAATATCTTTTCTTGTATTTATCTTTTCTTATTTATAGCTTAGGTTTTACTTGTTTACCAAGTCCATGTAACTCTATAAATATGTTAGTCAATAATATAAGTTCCCTACGGGATTTTCTCTAATCTAACATGGTACCAAGCTAAAGGGTTTCTTCTCTCAACCCTCACAATCTATCGCTTCCGCCAGCCTCTACCATCGTCGTCCCCGTCCTGTTCCCTAATTTTTAAATATCTTTTCTTGTATTTATCTTTTCTTATTTATAGCTTAGGGTTTACTTGTTTACGAAGTCCATGTAACTCTATAAATATGTTACTCAATAATACAAGCTCCCTACGGGGTTTTCTTTAATCTAACATGGTATCGAGCTAAAGGGTTTCTTCTCTCAACCCTCACGATCTATCGCTTCCGCCAGCCTCTACCATCACCGTCCCCGTCCTGCTCCCTAATTTTTTTTTTCTTCTCTCCTTCCCACACACAACAATGGCAGCCCACTACTCTTCGTTGAGTACAGCTTCTACCAACAAGTCTTTCTTTCTTCTTTCTTTCTCCCTCTCTTTCTCTCTTTTTCATTATTTCCACATCTCTAATTCTTACTTACTTTCACGGCGTTGAATTGCGAATTGTTCAACTCCTATTTTTTTTCTTTTTTTTTTCTCTGAATCTTCAAAAAAACAAAACAAAAATCTTTTTCTACACATATAAGTATATATGACGTTCTTTTGGTTGTTGTTAACATAAAATAATAGCTATCTTTTTTCCAAAAAAATAAAAAAATCTTTTTCCTAAAAAAAATAAAAAAATCTTTTTCCTTCAAATTTTGTGTGCAAGGTATAATTTTCAGTTGCGCCTAGCCCTATAGTCGGGTTTTGTATCTATGTGGTTCCTTTTTTTTATTTTTTTCGCCATTGTTTGCTCAGCCTCCATATGCTCTCTTTCTCTCAAATTTATGTCTCTCTCTCTCTCTCACTATATATCTTAATTCTATTTCCAACCCCTATTTTTTCCTTTTTCCATTTTTACATTCTCTTTTCTTTCTCAATTTTTTACACAAGATTACATGATACGAGTGTGAAGGGATTTGTTGAAGGAGGAATTGTTTCTATTGTGGCGCATTGCCGTACTCACTCTCTTGATTTAATCATGAGCTATTAAGATTATATCTATCAACCAAGAAGTAAAGTAAATAAAAGATACTGCTAAAAAAAAAAGCATTCTCTAAACGAGTACCGTCCCCGCTCCTCTTGGATTTTCAGTCCACTCTCAGTCGAGAAACTCCCGTTCGACTGCAGGGGAGTGTTAGAATATATCTTTTAGATTAGCATAGGATCTTTCCTTATTTTATATTTCCTTGTATTTATCTTTATGGTTTAAAATATCTTTTCTTGTATTTATCTTTCCTCATTTATAGCTTAAGGTTTACTTGTTGACCAAGTCCATGTAACTCTATAAATATGTTGCTCAATAATACAAGTTTCTTACAGGATTTTCTCTAATCTAACAGTCTCGAGGCACTTTTATAAAATGCCTCCATAGATAGCTATGAAAGCATTTTGAATCTTTTAGGGGCTGTTTTAAGTGCCTCCAAGCATCATTTTTGAGGGCTGAAAATCAAAATTTGCTTCCATAGCATAAACTAAAGGAGGCGCTTATTTAGCAAATGCCTCTAAAGAAATGGAAAGAGCCACATGCTATGCTCATATATTTCCCTTCCCTCTCACACCTGTAGCAGGCTGCAAGAACACTTAAAAAAAAGACTAAAACCAATTCAATCTGCTTCTCATATCTCTTTAGAAACATAAACCACTCCAAAAAATTTATAAAACTAAATAAGGACATGAAATGAATGAATTCTTAGCTAGTTAGAAGAAAGAATATCTTAAAGGATGTATAAATGTTGTGATGCTTAAACCGCACAAGACACAAATAAAGAAGACACAAGAATTCCATAAATCAAGGATTCAAAAAAGCATAAAAAAATTGGTTTGCTCACATCAAAAACTAATCTCATCCTATTGATTGAACCTACTGAAATGTTCAACTTGTCGATGAATTCATGGTTAGAATCAACGGAGCCAAGATTCTCTATCAGCATCCTCTAATCTTGATATCTTTAAACAAGTCCAATATATTACAAATAAAACAACATATATCAATAAACTAGCTTAAGACAAAAACAGAAAAGAGAACAACGAATAAATAAGCATATTAATAAATTCTCTTTCTCATAATCCAAGATCAACTTAGCAAAACCAAAGTAAGTACTAATGATTTGACATCAAATGAAACTGAAGTAGCACAGGCTCGTGAAATATATAAGCATCATAAAGATATATGCGATCACAAGTTTAATGCAGTGTCAAAAAGTAGACTGCATAAGAAAAACGTGTGCTCTATTTCACTGCCTTAAACACAGAGAATCGCAAGGCTATAAATTATATGCACCTAATTGTTGTCATATTTATTCTTTAATCTACCTTAAAGCTTCAGTTTCAGTAGGTTAGCATATACATCAGTTATAGATAACAAGGGCTTTTATGATGACGAGAGAAATCTTAATGTAGTATAATTAGATAATACAAGAGGCAACAGGCCTCAAAACTTATATAATGGTTGCCAAGTTGGGCGAAGTTAATCCATATGAACTACTCAAATTCTTGATGACATCTGGTCAATACAAATATAAGCTAACTCAATCCACTAATCAACTGAACTTCTAAAAAATTTACTGAGAAATTTAAGAATCAAATCCAATTATGAAACTAACAAACACATAAAGTGAAAGAATAATCTACTCCAAAATAAAGTTGAAAAAAAGTAAAGCCTTACAAAATGTTGTAGCAGCAGAACATTCACCGATGAGACTCATAGCGGCCTTTGGAACTATTCATCACGTCCGGATATCTGTTTGTCAATAGGAAAAACTCCATGAGCAAAACTTCGTCCGAAAAATGATCCACAACATAGATAGAAGATCACCCTAGCCCCAATTTCTTCAAAGTTTAAACCAAAATTGAATGATGAAATTGAACAGATGCAAAAGTGAGTCAAAATATCGAACCAGTTTCAAATTCCTTTGTATAACTACATAAAAAAAAAAAACTTAAGTCTGCTACCTGCTTGAGAACTAGTTCACCAGCTACCTGCTTGACAAATTTCCTAGCAGCATATCTAACACAGTTCCTTAACTGACTACTTAGCTAATTAAAAACATTATTAAGTAAACTAAGAATCAGATACAATTATGAAATTAACAAACACATATACAGAAAGAATAGTACACTCCAGTATAAATTTGAAAGAGAGTTGAAATCTTACAAAATGTTACAGCAGCAGCAAACATTCACAAAATGTTACAAAATGCTCTTGATGCAGCTTCTTCTTCATCAAACACTCCTAAAAATTTAATTACTGATCAAAATTAAGTTAGCATCGACTAGACTAACTATAGAGTATAAGAAAGAGATAAGTACCCTGTTTCCCTTTCTTTTTTGATGTTGCACTCTGAGACCCTTTATCCCATATATGAGCTTCATGACACACTATCCACCAGTGTCTGAGATAGGATGTAAAAGGAACACCAATGATCATAAATATTACCTTAGCCACTGAGAAAGTATTTAGAAATTACAAGAAAATAAATGGTACCTAATATATGAGATTCGTAACACCCTATCCACCTTCTTTTGCCTTCTACATAATATGTAGCCACATCTATGATACCTAAGAAAATATACAAGAAAAATCTTAAAGATCCATGAAAAGGATAAGTTCTAATAAGCATCTTGGCAAAAAGTTCAGAAAACACCACATTTGACATAAATATACCTCAGATGTGCTCCTTGGTAGTTAATGGATCCAGAAATAAGAATCTTCCTATCCCCATTTACAGAAATGGCCCTAGCATATGGACAATGCAAATTATTGAAATCTTGATTACTGATTGGTAAAATTTTAATCAAATTACTATTCACTTTTTGTTCTTGAAGTTCATTACTACAGCAACAGCAAAAGCTAGAAAATGAAAGGTAGGAATGATAAGGTATGGGAGAAAACGATCAAACATGAACAAAACATTTGTCGTCTTGAGGTACAAGTATACAATTTCCCATCATCATACAAAGAACAAGCACTCACATTCTCTAGATCAACATAAACATGAATAAATAGCAACAAACATTTTTGCTATAAGAATCGCATAAAAATTAGCATACTAACCCGAACAAGTTATTCAACTTTGTTTTCCTCTTGATAAAAGTCATGAGCAAATCATTCCACCTAAATCAGCCAACATAAAGAACATTGCAAAAAGAAGGGCATAAAAGATGAAGCATAGATAGAACCAGGTTTTTGGTCAGCTGAGACTTATTCACATATAACAAATTTACCAGATCCAAATTTGTCGCTAGAGGTGAAGCTCTCGTCCGCCAACGAGAATCACTGGTCGCACGAGTGAGAAGGTGAAATATAATGGTGAACAGTGCAAAGTAGCTCCATCCATTTTATTCACATTTTTGGATATGAACAGAAACTGATCAGAAGTGCATGTCATGTGATCTTCTCTCCGTGCTCTTGAATGGGCAATTTTAGAAAAAAGGTGATAGAAAATAGTGAGTGGGTCACTATTTTCATAGAGAGCGAGTGCATTAGATAGCCGAGAGCAACTATCTATCTCTCGAACATAATGGCAGTGGAGTTCAATGTGTTTTGATCTCCCATGAAAAACTAGATTAATAGTCATATGCATGTGCCGAGATTGTTGCGATAAAGAACTGGTGGCTGAGAAATCCAATCACTTTCTCCCAGTACGGATTTATTTGAATAAACGAAATAAATTTGATGAATGAAATTAACGGAAATTTAAGGAGAAAAACAGAATGAAAAATAAATTAAGAGTAAAAGAAGTTGCAAAAGTAGAAGAGTAATATCTATTTACAACTCTAATTGTCACGTCCCAAGCCCCGGGACCATGACAACTGCCGCAAGCTTATCCCAAAAGCCTGCAAGGCGAACCTAACAATAACATTGGTATAGAGCATCTATACCTAAAAATATATGTAATACGATATTACTAACTCCACTATCAACTTTAAAAAAAATAATTCAATTCTCTAATGAATAATAAAAATCTCTCGTACAGTCAAATAAATGCGATTATCATAAATAAGACTCTAAATCCAAAAGATTGAAAATTAATAAGTCTAACCGACTCGAATTTAACTAAAAACGATAAAGAAACTTCTAAGTCGAGCTCCTCTAGACTTGGTCAACCGACGTCAAAATTCTCCTTTCCACAAATTTTGGGTATCTGAAAAAGAATGTTAATAAAAGAATGAGCTCGACGGCCCAGTAAGCAATTCCATCGCTCATCTAGTCGGATCAAGCAAGCAACAAAATAGTTATTTCTTTTGTCTAGAGAAAACCATAGCTTTTAACACGATAATTTTCTTTCTCCTCTTCCTTAAGTTCAAAAGAATATCACTATAGCAAGAACAATAGTTGAAAAGATTTACATTAAATAAACAACCAACACGACACGAATTTTACCATGCAAAACTAACACATAAGCCAACATTGGTCAGGGACAGGTTTAACCCCCCTGTCTCGGGTCACTAGTACAGGTTTCACCCCCCTGTACAGGGTCACTAGTGTAGGCTTCACCCCCCTACACTGGGTCACTGAGATAGGCATCACCCCCCTATCCTGGGTCACTGACCAACCCTCAAACCGAAATAGGTCACGGCTTTCCATCGCCTATTCCGGAATAGTCAACGTCGTATTAGTCTCAACCGCGGGTTTTCAAAACCACCTCTACAACAATCACGTTTTCAAAACCACCTCCACAACAATCACGTTTTCAAAACCACACTATCACATAAATGAAATCATATTTTTCACTTTTCAATTCCAAAACTCAAATCATATTCACCTTTTCGCAAAATCAATACATATATAGGCATACTTGATCCAAGTTACGAAAATTACACACGCACACCAAAAATACTACATATACGAGTTTATATAAACTAGAAGAGTGAAGAATCACTTACCTCGATTAATGCAACCCTAAGCTAACTTATGTACTTGCTAAGAGTTCCTTGGTCCGTCTCCAATCGAATCTAAACAATTAAAGCAGTGGATCAATAATAATCAAATATGACTAAACTCTTAAATTGCATAATTACCTTACCTATGCTAACTGTTAACTATTTAATATGTATCTTTAATCTACCAAATGACTTATAAACCAACCGAATAAGCTAGTATAAATACATTCTTCTTTTCTTTCTTCTGTCTACCGCTACAGCTTCTGATTGCCTCCACACAAACGTGATGACAATTATCTTACCCTTCTAGCTGTCCAGATTGCTAACTAATTAACACCGTATTAGTAAAACTCCAAGTGGTCTTATTGTCAACACATACGAAGCTTATCAGAGTGCATGCATGAGTCTTCACTTGTATGCATTATTAATATAACATCTCAACAATTCCACTAATTCCCAACCCATCTATTATACTTTATCCCCTAGATTTCTTGGTTAACATCACAATTGAAATAAAGGGGGTCATCATCTAATATATATATACATGTACAATTCATTCAATTACAATGTTCTATAAGAGACAAAGTGGAACTTACATGCAGAGTAGTACCAATGTGGGAATTATCATATTCTGATTGTCATCGCCTATACCCTCCGTCGTCTTGATTTTTCGGCCGCTGCTTTGTTTTCCTTTGCCGTGCCGTGAAAGTGATACGTATTCTATTCTAGTAGGGTTACACAATACTCTATTTATACCCTAATTTATTTTCAATAAAACACCTCTCTTAATTTAGGAATTTAAATTGAGCCCCTCTAATTAACTCGCTTATATATCTATCAAATTGTCATATGGCACACCCATTAGATAAAATTAATTTACTTCCAATCACTCTTGAAAATAGAATTTCAATCGCCTGAAATTATCACTTGATCATATAAATACCATAAAGAAAATTCACCACTTAAAAAAAATTGTATTATAAAAGGGTCGGATATTACACTAATATTAATACAAAAACGATGGGTTTGAGTTTTTTGTAGTGATGGGATGGATTGATATTTAAGTTGAGGGCAATTGTGCAACAACCATTCAAGATTAATGACGCGATAGCAAGATTTTTTACCTATTATAGATAAAATTCATAAAAAATCAATTAAAAAATAGTTGCTTCTTTAGTCTGGTGCAGAGGGTATTTCCACTAATTCAAACCCAGAAAAGTCTACAAATATGACATGCATTAGACATTAATAATTAAATAAAAAATTTGAAAGACGAAGGATTTTTTGTAAGACACCATACGTGCAATGTTAATATCTGGTGGAGCTTTCATAGACTCATTGATGCAAGCTTGTTTTTACAAAAGATGATGGACATGTTTAAAAGTTTGAAACTTTAAAATTTGAAGAAGCCTTCCATTTAGCCATGAGAATAAGGATTTCAATGTTGATTTGGATTATTATTTGCATGATTTAAGATTGCCATTTCAATGAGGTATAAGGCAATTTGAATTAAGATTTGAAAAAGATACGATAATCCCAATAATCTGGATATGATTATGGTTATTTTTAAAATAAAACTAATCTTTTTTATGCAACCGACCAATTAAATTTTGTTCTATAATAAAAAAAATATATTCAAAACTCTACAAAATTATTATTGAGTTGAATTGCAGTCAAATACCGCTCTATTATATATATAGAAAAGGATTACTGATTAAGTATATCAAATAATTTAATATTTAGAAACTTAAATTTTATTTATCTAATTCGTTACAATTATCAAAGATAGGCTATAAATGAATTGATGAGTCGAATTGTACAAGGTAATATTCAAATTCTTTTGAACTTTAATTGAGTTTTTCTATTTTTGGATGACCTACTTTTATTGAGTTTAAAAATTGTGTTTGAACTTGGTTTGGTTATTAATAGATTCGATTTCGAATGAATTTTAATCGAACCAAACATCATGAACAACTTGATTATATTTTGATCAGACATTGTTTATCATTTTTGAACTGAATCGGGCTTCAAATATGATCGAGTCCTGGACTTCTCTATGACATTCTATAGGTTTGTGGCCGACGTATGGGTTAAATGCTTTAAAGAACTTTTCATTATTATATTATGATATCTCTTTATTGCTACAATCTTTTGTAGACCTCTCATCAAAAACTAAATAATCAAGTATGAATAAATATATATATATATATATATATATATATATAGGGTAAAGATTTAATACATACCCTATATTAGATAAGATATAAGACTCAATATACACTATTGGATCCATTAAATCCAACAGTCCAAAAATGAATCAAAAAACAGGTGGGGAACAATTGGATCAGGGGTATAATAGTCAAATAATGTCATTTTTCAAAGCCCACAAACCCACGTCTTAGAAACTTTTCATTGTCTTCTCTCTCAGATGCGAGACTCCCACTTCTTCTCTGGTCTTTCACTGCTTCTCTTCTCTTCTCTTTTTTTTTTTTTTTTCAGTTGTTCATGGAGAATCAGGTTACTGAAGATAATGAAATTATATGGATCGAGTTTGATTGAATTTAAACTATCAGTGTACATTCACCACTTATATATACATATATATATATATTTGTTATTAAATTAAATAAGAAAAAATTAGAAAAGAATTGAGGCTGTTGTCTCTATAATCATACTGTCAATGTCAGATGAGGAAATGGGTCCAACTGAACTGGAATGTTCATCGTTTCTAGCAACCCTTATAAGTTCTCATTCTTTTTCCCTAATATACAATATGTTATAACACATTATACAGTATATTATAACTCATTATACAGTATGTGTTTATAACATATTAAAAATATTCAATTAGACAGTATCTTGTAAGCCATTATACAGTATGTTATAACACATTATATGGTATATTATAACTCATTTATACAGTATGTGTTTATAACATATTAAAAATATTCAATTATACAGTATCTTATAAGCCATTATACATTATGTTATAACACATTATACCATATATTATAACTCATTATACAGTATGTGCTTATAACATATTAAAAATATTCAATTATACAATAACTTATAAGTCATTATACAATATGTTATAACACATTATACAGTATATTATAACTTATTATACAGTATATTTGCCAGAGGATTATTCATTCATCATTTCATTGCCTGTGCGTAATCTCATTTGGCTAAAGCTTTCCCATAATAATAAAATACAAGTTATGTGTGATTAATTAGTTTCCAATTTCTCATTAGGAGCTTCCAAATTCAAATCAATTATTTAAGTAACAACAACAACTTCTTCTTCTTCTTCCGCCATGACTGTTCTTGAGGAGAAATCATCATCATCATCAGCAGCAATGGCTGTCGTAGCCAATTATTTAGCTTTCTTCTTCATTTTCGATCTCGTTCTTCAACTCATTCCAGTTGATTGTGGTGACCGAATAATTATATTTTTGGAAGAGTTTTGATTGAAAAATAGTTGCAGGAAGGTGAATTTTTTAACCCATTTTTCATTGACTAAAATGCCCCTGTTCTCATTAAAAAAAATATATAATCCGAAAATAGCTGTTAAATCTGGACCTTGGGATCAAACGGTATCAATAGTGTAGATTGAGTCTTATATCTTATCAAATGTAATGGAATGTATTTGATCCATACCCTTTATATATATATATATATGATTGTTATTTTCGCAAGAATAAATTTAAAGCGATAAATTTCTTCAAGTGTTATTGCTACATATATACATAATAATAAGAATAATTGATTTTTGTTGTTACACTAGGAAATGAAGGAAAGAAACGTAACACAACACACTACTACTGAGTTTGTTTTATTTTACATCGGAAAATCATCAAGATAGGAAGCTCAACACATCACACAACAAGAGATTACTGTGAGGTCCCATCAATTACAACATTGGAGATGCGTAATACTTTATCCCAATCTTCTCCTCTCTGACGATTGTAATGTTGATATAGAGGCAAAATTTTAATTTTAGTCTCATAGGATCTCGTCATTCTAGTTTTAATTTCACGTTTTAAGGGATTCTGAAAAAGATTCCAATAATTTGAAAATGTTGTAATGTTAGTCCTTTTTTTAAACAATATTAATCACATACTTTATTTTGTACTTTTCAAATTGTATTTTGCCCCCTGAACTATACAAGATGTATTAAAAACCTCCCTAAACAAATCTTAATGTGCACTTACCCCCTGAAAAATTAAGTGAAATAAAAATATGTTTTAGGGGTAAGTGAAACAAAAAATATGTGTAGTGTGTGTAAAATATGTGAAAATATATGTAGTGCGTGAAAAAGTGTGTAGTGTGTGTGAAAATATATATATTGTGTGAAAATGTGTGTAATATGTGTAAATATGTATATTATTGATATTAGAATTAAAAAATAATTTTTACATGTTGAACTCAATTTGAACCCATTTAGGACCCAAAATGGACCCAAGTTGGACCCATAATGGACCCAAATTGTACCCATAGTGGACCCATAAACGACCCAAGTTGAACCCAAATTTTTTTTGGACCCAATAGAACCCAACCCAAGTCTACCCAACAAAAACTTCCTTGAACCCAACCCAACCCAAAACCTATTGGATTGGGTTGGATCCATGGGTCCAAAACCATTTTACCACCCCTAATCAGCTTCTAAAATCATTTATATCATCATCATCATCATCATCATCATCAAGTTTCTATCTGCTTACTAACCCCACCATATATCATGGAATATGACAATTGGCTGCCAATATATCACTTTGCACGTCACCTAAATCTTGTGTGCATATGCTCAACTTTTATTTTAATTCAGCATTCAGACTTCAGAAAAGTAAAATAGAAATTATCTATTAATACATAGCACAAATCTTAAATTATCCCTTCTAACATAACTTACAGTCCCAAAAATTATCAAATTAGAACTTTAAGGCAATAATAGATTCAAAAAAAAAAAAAAAAATCAAACTCCAAACAAATCCAAATCCAAAATCACACGGACACCCAAGCACTCACCAGTATCTGATAGCACCGAGAACATGTAGCAGTGGCAGGGCAATAACAAGATCACAAACCTCATAATCTACTTCTTCTTGGCCGCTGCATTGCTCCACTCGTGGCGAATTACAACCCCAAAAATCAGCAAAATTGAATATTGATTTTAAAATTAATTTTTGGTTAAATTAAATCGGAGCTGAAGATAAACCCTAAGAATCGGAATTTTTTGGCAAGAACTGTGCATTTTGCTATTCCTGCATATGATGTCTTCTCCAATTTGTAAGCCTCACCCATATTAAATAGAAGCCAAAAATAATAATTTTAAAATCAAATATCTAACCAAGGATTTCTTGAGAGCGCGTGGAACAGATGCGTTGCGGCGGAGGGCAGAGCGAAGGTCAAATCTAACAATCGGCATCGTCATTCTCTGTCGTTCGATGAAATTATGTTTGTCAGTTGAATTGCTCGGCTAATTGAAATACGACGTCGTTTTTGTAAGAGGAAAAAAAAGAAAAAAAAATTAAAGGGGCGGGATCCGGTGTGATTGAATGCGGTGGCGGCAGATGCAACCGGCCGACCGCATCCTGCCTACTCTCGCTCTTATATATAAGTGTACACTACAAGAAATTGGGATATTCGCAATGGAAGATCCACCATTGCTTAGAGACCATGGTGAAAAGTCAGTATCTACCATCACTGCAAAACCGGTGGCGGATATAACAACTTCCGCATCGGCTATAATGAGCCATGGTGAAAAGTCAGTATCCACCACGGTGATATCACCATTTGTAATGTTTGTCTTTATTTTTTATTTTTAAAATTTTTCTTTTTATCAGCTAGCTATAGGTTGCCACATCCACCTCAGTTATGAATAGTTGAGGTGGATTAGCAGTATCCACCACGCCATATTGCAGTATATGATGTTTATTTTTAAATTATTTTTTATTTCTAATCTTTAGCTTTGTTGACAGCTGTTTCCCAACAGTCAACACCTTAAGCCAACAGTCAACAAACCTAATCAATGGAAAACTTTCACAATTTCCGAATTGAAAAATTTCCAAAAACTTGAGCTGACGTTTTGCTCTCGATATCTCTCCCGCTAGTTCACGAGTCACGCATTCTCCGTCGTTCTCCAGTCGCCGAAAACCAATCGCCTTTGTAATTGCTGCCGAAAGAGGATCTTTTGTGGTCGCCACCGCGCATTCTCCGTCGTTCTCCAGTCGCCGGAAGCCAATCGCCTCTGTAATTGCTGCCAGAAGAGGATATTTCATGGTCGCCGCCGCACATTCTCCGTCGTTCCTCGCTCGTGAGCCACCCGCCGAAGGTAAATTCCCGCCACTCGACCTCGTAGCTTCTCATATTAATCGCCGCCGCCTTGATAACACCTCCGAAGATAAAAGTTAGCTCCTGATTCTATTTTATCTAGTTTTGTTTGTGTTTTTGCTTAAATTTAAGTGAAGTTTCTTTGAGAATTTGTTTTGTTGATTTGCGTGAATTTAATGCATTTCTTGAGAAATTTGCGTAAATTGCTTTGAGAAATTCTGAATTTAGGTAAAGTTTAACAAACTACTGTTAGTATTTTGCTTCAAATATCAAAAGCTTTATGAATTTCTATGACTCTGATGGAAGTTAGTGGTTTAACATACCTGAAAGTATTTTTTTTCTTTTGCAATGGAACTAATCTTACACCTGAACAACATGACTTTTTAAATTTCTCCTTCTAGAACATATATTTAATTTTACCGAATGTATGTTCAGATACTAGCATTAGTTTAACTACATTTTCATTTGATAATTTATTTGATATTAGATTGAAATCGTAGCTGTAGACAGTCCATTCATATTTAGCAAAGTTTTATGAAAATGTATTCGAGACTGGATCAACCAATGTCTCTTTGGCTCAAGTCCTAGGTTGTCCAAGTCATAGGAAAAGAATCAAGAATTAGGTGAGAATTAAATAAATTAACATTCTTAGTACAAACTTGCATGTCGATTACATTTACTTTACTGAGCTGTGTATACTTTACATTCTTAATCGTATTCGGCTAATATCCTCTTTATGATCTTATGCAGACAAAAATATTATATGAAGTGATTGTGAACACACAAAACCAAACAATTTCTCGTCAAAGTTGCTATCCCGGGGTAATAAGCTCTTTATTCCTTACCGAGCTCATCATATCTTCTGATTGATCTTACTTTCAAACCTTGAAACTAGTACTAAACTGATGACTGAATAAATATTACTAAACCCACTAAGTATATACAGCCACTGATTATTTTTAGCCAACATAAACATACACTTACTCATGATTGTCTTTTTAGACATTTTCCAATTAATCTATCACAGAGAAGAATTTAGATTAAAGCTTGTAAAAGTGTTTGTCTTTGTAAAAGTATACTTACTCATAAAATTCCAGAAAAAATGTTAACCATCTTCTATTGGAAGCTAACAGTGGCAGCAGCTAACATTGGCAGCAACTTCAATTCAAAAAATACAGATTCCAGTTATATAAATTTTCATTAATCTAGAAAATAGAAGCTATAAAGTTTATCCATATTGAAAAACTATGAAGTTTATCCATATTATTATCTATATTGATAAATTGTTTGCTTTATTTTCATGTAATAAAGTGGAAATAAAATGGATAAGGGTTGGATAGATTCACAACCCAAGACAGATGTCTATCTACGGGGAATTGATGCATTTCTAGACTTTGCCTTTAGAAATCGACCCAATGATTCAAAAGTTTGTTGTCCTTGTGAGAAGTGTTCAAATCGATATTCCAAGTGTCGAAGAGATGTTCGCGATGATTGCTTTTTCAATGGTTTCTCTACAAACTACAAAAAATGGATTTATCATGGAGAATCATACGAACCTATACACAGACATGATACATCGAGGTTAGAGGGTGAAATAAGAGATGATATGGTCGGGTTAGTTTATGAGGCAATGGGAACGCGACATACGCATGTTGACACAAGAGACGACACCCAAAGTACAGAGGGTGATCATTTAAGAGACGACACCCAAAGTACAAAGGGTGATCATTTAAGTGGGGCAAACCAGGAAACATCGAAGTTTTACCAGTTGCTAGATGATGCAAGTCGTGACTTGTATCCTGGGTGTTCTGAGTTCACAAAGTTATCATTTACTGCGCGCTTATTGAATTTAAAAGTGAGCTCCGGGTGGACTAATAAGTCATTTACTACACTCCTTGAGTTGTTAAAAAAAGCATTTCCTCAAGGTGTGAACTTGCCAAAAGATTTTGATGAGGCAAATAAGATTACTAATGATTTAGGCTTTACCTATGAGACATGGGATGTATGCCCAAATACTTGTATGTTGTTCAGGGGTGAAGATCTCATGCTTGAGGCATGTGAAATATGTGGGGTTTCGAGATATAAAGAATCTGATAGAAAGATATCTGCTAAGAAAATGCGGTACTTCCCATTGAAGCCTCGACTGCAAAAACTTTTTATGTCATCACATACATCTTCACTTATGAGATGGCATGCAGAAAAACGAGTGGATGATGGAAATTTTAAGCATCCTGCTGATTCTTTGGCATGGAAGGACTTTGATGAGAACAATATTGATTTTTCTAGTGACAGTCGTAATGTCAGATTAGGACTAGCTGCCGATGGATTTAGCCCTTTTAAGCTTATGAATGTAAGTCACAGCACCTGGCCTATTGTGTTAATCCCATATAATTTACCTCCATGGATATGCATGAGAAAGGATAATTTTATATTATCAGTGCTTATTGATGGCCCTAAAGGGCCTGGGAACAAAATAGATGTATACTTGCAGCCATTGATTAAGGAATTGAAAGAATTATGGGATAACGGCGTTGAAACTTACGATATATCAAGAAATGAGATGTTTATGTTGAAAGCAGCTTTAATGTGGACCATCAGTGACTTTCCTGGTTATACCATGCTCTCCGGGTGGGGTACGAAAACTGATAAAGGGTGTCCTTGTTGTGGAATGGAAACAATGTGCCGACGATTAGAGATTGCACGAAAGTACTCGTATACTTATCATCGTCGGTTCTTGAATAGAAGACATAGATTTCGCAGAGATATAACATCCTTTGATGGTACCATGGAATGGGGTACTGCGCCAAAAAGATTGTCAGGCATTGATGTACTACGACAATTAGATCAGAATGGTATTCTTACAGAGTATAAAAAGGAGGATTTGAAAAAAAAAGACATGGGAGATTATAACGTCGAAAATCATAGACACTGGAAGAAACGGAGTATCTTCTTTGAATTACCATACTGGAAGCACAATATGATACGTCATAATCTTGATGTCATGCACATTGAAAAGACTGTGTGTGATAATGTGATTTTTACATTGTTAAATGTTAAAGGTAAGACTAAAGACAACTTGAATGCTCGGCATGAACTTGCCAAACTTGGAGTCAGAAAACCTTTACATGCTTTTAAACGTCCAAGTGGAAGATGGTGTTTGCCACCCGGTCCTTGTAACATGGGTTTGAGCGAGAAAGACACATTTTGTAAGGTCTTAAAGTCCATAAAGGCCCCTGATGGATATGCCTCCAATATTTCGAAGTGTATACAAATTGAGAAATGAACAATATGGGGTCTTAAAAGCCATGACAACCATGTATTGATGCAAAACTTACTTCCAATTGCTGTACGCAAGGCTTTGCCAAAGCATGTAGTTGAAGTGTTGATTGAACTATCAACCTTTTTTAGGAAGCTTTGTTCCAAGGTAAATGATAGGTTAGAGTTGGAAAAGATTCAAGATCGAATTGCAGTTACACTCTGCCATTTGGAGAGAATCTTCCCTCCATCATTCTTTGACATTATGGAACATTTACCTATTCATTTGGCAGAGGAAGCTTTAATTGGCGGTGCAGTCCAATATAGGTGGATGTATCCTATTGAAAGGTTTGTTTTACTATTTTTCTTTATATTATAGATATTATTTGTTTTATGGGTTTTTAATATAAGTATTGGGTAATTATTTTGTAAAATAGGTTTCTTATGACCTTAAAAAAATACATGCGCAATAAAGCTCATCCCGAGGGCTCAATTGCGAAGGGGTACATCCTTGAAGAGTGCATGACATTTTGCTCTCGATATCTCAATGATGTGAAGACCAATGCTAACAATTCTCCTCGAAATTATGATGGGGATAGTGACATGGGTCGTCTCATAGGAAATGGAAAAGAATTTCATCTCGACCATGTCACTTGGGTTCAAGCTCACCGCTATGTCCTCCAAAATTCAGATGTTGTGAAAAGTTATAGAAGGTATGTTGTTTGTACTCTGAAAGCTTTATCATATAGTTAAAATTCCTGAACTAATCATTCTTGATGAACAGTCTGCACATATCTCAACTCAAAAGCGACTTTCCTCGTGCTAGTGTAAAAGAAATTGAGCGCCTTCATCATGAAAAATTTCATGAGTGGTTCAAGGACTATGTGAGTAGAATAAACAATACATATATATATATATTTATGTTTGTAGTAACAATTTTGAAAAGCATAACTTAAACTTAATCATTATATTTAATTTAATATGAAACAGATTGAGAAATTGAGGATTACTTCGGGGGACGCATTACCAGAAGACATCATCACATTGTCTAAAGGCCCAAATGATTGGGGACAGAGACACAAGTTTTGTGTTGTACATGGATTTCGGTTTCGTGTAAAATCTCTAGATACACGAAAGAAAACACAAAATAGTGGAGTGTTTTGTAGTGCATATACAAGTTGCTATGCTAGTTCTAAGGACAGGAGGCCTCAAACTGGGGCCATCCATTACTACGGAGTTCTGACAGACATTATTAAGATTTACTATTCGAGTAATTTGCACTACAACTTGTTTAAGTGTGATTGGGTTAACAATGAAAAGGGGCTAACGGTTGACCAGTTCAAGTTCACATTGGTAAATTTAAACCATGTGATGTATACCGGCAGAGAGTATTCAGATGAACCATACATTCTTTCAACTCAAGCTGAGCAGGTTTGGTATGTTGATGAACCATTAGAGTCAGATTGGAAATTAGTTGTCAAAATGAATAGAAGAGATAATTTTGATATATATTCTTGGGAGCGGCAAGTTGAAATACATACACCACTTGAACTGGATGATCGTCCAGTATTTGGAGATGGTGATTGGGTGAGAGAAGGGGTCGAAGCCTTTGAGATTGATGACAATGATGATGAAGATGTACATGATGAATGTGACATTTGATCTACTCTTATTATCAAAGGTCGAAAAATATACTTATGAACATGTTTCTATTATATTTACATAAGGATTGAAAAAAGTTAATTTCTGATAATTTGATCTATTTTTGGCGTGACTATTAATGTGTTTGCTTATTAATGATATGTAGCTTCTTCATGGCTGGAAAAAGAAAGCGTAGTGGGAGATCAGTAATCGATGTCATACGCAAGAGGGCTGGGTCATCTGCTATGCATGACTCTCCTTCGAGGGATAGAGGACGTCTAGTTCACCTTCAATCTCGATTTGGATCTACTTCAAGTTTACCCCTTCATGATGCTAGTCATTCTAGTAGCTCAGGTACTTATTTTAGTTTTATCTTAAAGTGATATTAAAACCTGTCAATCAACATGTATAAGAGGATTGTCATTTTTATAGTAGGTATCTTAGTTAATCCATCAGAGCATTGTCATAACACTGGGCATCCCGCACCATACTTCCCAGCAGAACATCATGTGTCTGATTTACTGTCTTGCTCAGGTTACTTCATTTATTCATAAAAAATGGTTTATAGTAACTTTATAGTATCCATTAAACTTTAAAGATATGGTGAAAGTATTAGTCTATCTCATTTGTCAACTTGATCATCTATAATGTATGATTTTCAGGAGATATTTTCCATGCCAATGGGAATTCGAACCATAGTCATTGTGCTCCATCTGTTCCAATAGAACATCATAATAGAGCTGATTTTCCCTCGTGCTCAGGTTAAATTCTTTCAAGTACTAAATGTGAAGATTGAAATTGCTTGAATTCCATAAATTGTAATCTCTTTTCTTGATAATGTGTTATAGGTACGTTTTCCTTACAAAATAATGTGAACTAAGATAGAAGACATTAAATTTACATTGCAACATAACGATTCCTTGCTACATTCACTCATTTTGCTTGTTGATTAATATTGTTAAAGTTATCATTTCAGGTTCCAACGTAAACACTTCTGCTCATTTGAAAAAGGGTAGAGGTCGAAGCAAACCTATTGTAAGATGGAATAAAGACGGAAAGCTTCAGTTAGAGCTTACTCTTGATGGAGAGATTGATGGGCCAGATAGAGTTGAGTTTAAAACACAACTTGGAGTTATGGCTCGGAATGCATATAGATTTCCTCTCATCTATACATCATTCGATTGTATGCCCCAACTTCTCCTTGATGACCTTTGGAGTGAAGTAAAGGTACTGTTTAAGCAGGAATTTTGACGACATACATTTCTTTAGTCTTCATCATTTCTTCACTAGAATAACTTGTAATGCAGGAGAACACCACCCTTCCTGAGGAGGCTAAAAGTTATGTTCTTGAGGACTTCAATGAGAAATGGAAACAAGGGAAGTATGAATTGAAGAAAAAGTATTTCAGGCCCTACCAAAATGACCCTGAGAAGTTAAAGGGGCTTACGGTAGATCTCGTTCCTCCTGAACAATTTAAATATCTGGTGGACTACTGGAAATTAGTCGAAACACAGGTAATGGAAAATGCTAGATATTTTACATACACAGATGTTGATGTTAAGTGCTAATAATGTGCTTGACTTGTGATCATAGGAAGAAGCAGAAAGAAATACCCAGAACATAGCTCAACACAAATTCCATCACAACTTAGGGCGCACCCCGATTCTTGAACTAAAGAAAAAGGTTGATTTTGGTTATCTTAAGTTTTGTCCAAATAATTTGTTAAAGTCTCATTGATTACTTTTCTACGGTACTGCAGATTTTATTAACCGAAGGAAAGTTTCCATCTCGTATAGACATATTCTGTGAGTCTCGTCCGGTTACTTCAGAAACATCTAACCTCATCATAAGTATTTTAGATTTAAGTGTTTTATTTAATTCATATACTTTATAGTGTAATAATCATGTGCAATGTTTTCTTTGAAAAATAGAAGCAAATGAGAGATAGCATATCTCGAGTGCCAGAGGCAGAACGCACTGCAGAGTTAGAAGAGAGGGTATGGATTGAGTTCATGGGAGAAGATGGTCATGGACGTGTAAAGTGTGCAGGCCGAGGCATCAAACCATCTAAACGTCGACATACCCTCTCTTCAAATGAAGTTATCAAGAAAAAAATTCAAGAAGTGGTTCAAGAAGTAGAAGAGAAAATGAGGGGAGAAAAAGAGCAAATGAGAAAGGAAATTGATGAGATGAAGGAAGAAATGGAGAAAATGAAGGGGCTAATGGAACAAATGGAAAAGAAGATGTCTCAAACACCCGAGGAGATGACTCAAGAAGTTGTAGAGAATGTTGTTTCATACTTTGGGCTTGGTCACTTTCCTGTAGCTCCGTTTATTGGACAATCTGCAGCAACATTTCGACCGTTTGAGTTTAGACGGGTACAAAAAGCTCAAATTGATAATTTGTTATTTCTATATATATCTCTAATGTAATTTGTTTTTGTAGGAACCTGATTCATCGAGTGCATCTGGCACAATGAGCGTTGGTGCAAGTGCGTCAAGCAAGGATTTAGCTTGGAGTGGAACCAAACCTCAAGGAAAGCCGAGTACAAACTGGTACAAATTTATTCTTATTAGTAAAATTCATTGTTGAGTTCTGTTTCCCTAAGGCTGAACTTGTTAGTTTTGTATTAGTTGCTGGAATGACAGAAATTGTCATAAATATGTTGCTTCTGCTTTTGAGTTTATTTTTCCTCTGCTATTTAGATTTCATACATGTTTGAAATGTTAGCATGAAATGATATAGTCTGAAGAAATATTATAACTAAATGTCTGAAATTGTTAGCATGAAATGATATAGTCTCACGAAATATTATAACTAAATTTAAGATTATGATAGTTTGTCATCAGTATAAGAATGGTTATGTTAGTCACCAAAGTTTTTAATGTCAGTGGGAAAAAGGAAATGTTACTGCTTATGAAAACAGAAAATATTGAAATATTTTATGATATATTAATATATATTTTATAATTAATTTGATTTCATCTCCTTCTGCTATACGGTAGGATAATTTGAAAGCCTCTTTAACATGATGGAATCTCTTTATTTGATGTTTAGTTGATCTATACACTTTGTTGATAATTATGTATTTTCAAATTTGGACAGGTTTCAAAATTAAGATGGCTCAAGGAGGGGACAATTGTTGAAGAAAATCCATATTGTATGATGTTTTTGAGGTGTTGAAGAGTAGGTTTCAGAAAATATTACTTGTGATTTTGATTTTGATTTGTTCTTGGACGAATGCTTTTAGGTACTTTTAATGAAATATTTTGTGGATGATTGGATTTATTGCTTTACATTGGGTTGGCTCTCGTTCAAATGAAAATATCGTGTGATATTTTTGATGCAATTTCAATTATAAAAAAAAAAAAAACTCTAATTGGTATGATTTGTCTGACCATGCGGATAAGCTTATCCACCATGGCTCTTAGCAATGGTGAATAAGATTGGTGAATAATGTTATTCACCATTGCTAGGAGCCATGGTGGATTGGACTATCCACCACTGCTCCTAACCCATTGTGGAAAAAAATTAATTTTTTTGTCTTTTTACACCATGGCTAGGATGCCATTTGTTTTGCCATGGTCAATATATCCATCACTGCTTAAGGCCATGGTAAAAGTATTGGCTACCCTCACGGATACCACGGCCAAGAAGCAGTGGCATGGCAGTGGCAAATGACAATTAGCCATGGCTGCTGACTTTTTGCCATGGATTTTAGCCATTGCAAAAAGTGATTGTTGTAGTGGTAATTACAAGCGAAAGATGAATACAATTTAAAAAAATTAACAAAAAAGGTCACCCAACTTAAACTTGCTTCTAACAACTACTTTCCCGAAGTTCGTCTAAGGGTGCATTTGGCTCAGCGATTGAAAAAACTAAAATTTGTGATTGGATTTCAAACTCTATTCTGATGATTGTTTGACCCATTTTCTTATAATTTATTTTGGAAATTTTTGTGTTACAAAACCACGTTTTGAAAAAGTTTAAAATTCTAGCTTTTGCCATAATCAATTTTGCAAGAATTAATTATCTCATAACCAATTATGCAAAAACTAGACCAAACTCACCCTAGGCTCAATTGACAAACAACGTTCCCACAGTTGGTGCTCAATTCCCGCAGTTAGATTTGGCTTGACAAAACATTTACCTAGCATTCGAGGATTTTTTTCCCACTAAATTTGTATCTTACATTAATTGATAAATGTTTTGCCTTCTTGGTTATTTCATATTAATGCACCTCTTCAATGAATTATAAGTATATACAGTGAAACCCCTATACAAGAATACTCTATATAAGAATAACCTCCTTATAGTAATAAAAATTCATGGTTTCCTACTTGGGACCAGTTATAAATAAGAATAAACTCTACATTGTAATATTTCATGTTTTTTTAAGGACTATGTTTAAGAAATTTACCTCCATATAGTAATAAAATGACATTAAATTTCAAATATATTTATATATCTATATAAAATATCTAAAATTATTTAACTATGTCACATTAAACTTAAGATGATATGAAATACTTATCTAAAATTGTTTGCCACAAATATATTTATATATCATGATTATCCTTGTATTTATATATGTATAGAAAAAAGAAAACAAACGAGAAGACATTTCGAAGATACAACATACATGAGTGAATATTTAAATGCATACATGATGTACATGTGTTTTTTTTTTATATTTCCTAGATACATACATGAATGAATCTTCTAAATCTAATACATACACAATGTACATGCAAGATGTACGTACATTTGCTTTTTTAAAATTCATGAATCTTATATATCTTTTAAATCCATGTTTTTAAAGTATGAAGGTACACATTTTCAAGTGTCGTATAATGTATATTAGTTATTTTTTTAAAATTATAATTTTTATATCTAAACCTCTATATAACAATAACCTCCCTATAGTAATATTTTTCTCCGGTCCCGAGGATATTATTGTATAGAGGTTTTACTATACTAATTATATATAAAAAAATCATTAGAGTTCCAATTCCTAAGTCACAGATACTCGGATGACTTGTGAATATAGACATACTTCGGAGGAAAGTATATTGAAAAACGTGCTAACATACATTCGCAATGAGCGTTTAGTTTATGTATCCCACTTTCATAGTACCTAAATGGGAGTAGGAGCGCTTCATTGAATACATACATGATAATATCATAAAGTTAAATGATGACATCATCATGTATCAGCGAACGACTCTCAATCCACTTGGGTTGCATACCAAAGTGGATAACATGAAATGAGCATGCAACGAGAAAATCAGATAAAATTTTGTTGCCACCAAATAATTCCCACCCAAGAGAACCAATCTTCGTCGCCTTCAAGGAATTACATCCCTGTATATGATATTGGTCCTAATATTAGTCTCATAGCATAGAGTATAATGCAATTTTTCAATTTTTGCCTCATTGTTTGCAAATTTGTAAAATCACTCTCGTGGATTTATTTTTTGCAAGTTTAGTCCCATTCATTAAGAAAATGAATGAAATTTTACAAGTAGCATGTACACCCCTTTAAAGGTTTAAGATAGATTGGATAAATTGCAAAATTACACACTGAATTTTACAACACTAAATGCTAAACATTAATAAAAAAGTGAGTTTTTTTTTTTGGCAAGTTGTACATAATATAAGAATTTTTTATGAAATTTATGCAAGTAATGTCATGTGCAAGACATGTGACCAAACTAACGATATTTACAAGTTTTTCACGTCTGAGACTAAAAACTCAACACATACGTCTTATGAGATTAATTTTGCAAGTTTGTAATCTACGGGGCCAAATTACAAGGAGACTTATCCAATGGGACTAATACTGCAATTTTTCAAAAATACACCAGTGAAAGCGATATCAACAACAACTTAATTAAAGCGATATCAATTTTCCAGGCTATTACAATAAATTAAACTTGCTAAAAACATATAATGTTTTGGTAGACTTAAATCTATGAATATCTAAAAGAATGTGCTAAATGAATCTCATTTTGCTTATGCATCCAATTATTTCATTATGTAATAAAGTTTTTAAAGAAAATAATTTAGCATAATTTGAATATTTTTGCTCTGAAAAATAATTTCTGAATATATGTTACAGTTCAAAGTTGGAGTTTAGTTATCCATTCTTTGAAAATTATAAAAAAGATAATATACTCCATTGTAAATAAATTATCATTAAGAAAATTAGGGCAATTTATTTTAAATATGCTAGAGCTTTGTTAAAGAGAAAAACTTAAAATACTACATTAACAAGAAATCAAGTTAAATAACTAAATAAATTTTTTATTTTATTATATTTTGTTCATTAGGTTTCTCTATATATGCATCATGTGTTTTACAAACAAAACTTTTATTTTTATTATAAACTCGTCCCTAATATATGATTAATGTAAATCAAATTAATAAGCCTTTATATGAGTGAGTTAGATCTTTTCAATATTGTCAAGTCTGCACAATTGATGGTTTATGGTGTTTCCTCACTTGCCTATATATCGCTAAAAAGGAAAATTATAAAAACAAATAAAAAAAATAAAAATGATACTTTTATGGTAAATACAGAAGAAAAATGAAAAACGTAAGTGATATGACATAAATGTCATTTCTGATAACAATTTATTAAGTTAAACATCTCTATTATTTCTATTTTTATTACATCATAAAGCATTATTAACTAAATATCTCATCTGATTATTATAATTAATAACATACGATTAACTTCAGAAACCCAACTTTAACATCTAAAAATGTAACAACATCTAAGATAAACATATAATAATATGTTAAAATCCTATAGAGGCACTAGATGAGCAAGAGTTTTGTGCATGATATTCGTCATATGCTTTTAACTTCAATCATTTAACTTTAAAAGAAAGTTTTGAAATCTTTTGAATCACTTTACTTTTATGGTCGAGGCATTGTATTGCTGATTGTAAACAATGGAAAATATATTTTTCTTCAAAAAAGATTTCATAATTTAAAATATGGGTTTTGACTTCAACTTCGTTTTGAAAATCAAGAAAGAAAAGACGTAACCAACAAACTAAGTTTTATTAAAAGTAATTATATTTATCATGTTATACAGTTTTAGATTTTACGATAAAAACAATAAGCAAAATAACATGTTATAGCTGATAATAGAAAAGAAAGAGAACATGAAAAATTATTATAAAAACACTTTGTTATGTTTTCTTCTTTTTTTTATACTTATTTTTAGGAGGAACGAAAGAGATGAAAAAAGTAAAAGACTTCATATGTAGATCTACAATACTAAGTTTTATATGTCTATTAAATAATAAATAGTAATTATGAACAATATCATCACATGTTCTTGATTTAGGTAATCATTGTTTATATTTTAAATTTTTCATTGCTTACAAGTATATTGTGTTCATTGAGAAAATTGAGTATCATTACAAATAATATAAAAAGATAACTTATTAATACATTAATGTGAAATTACTTACTTTGGTCATATATAATGTACTGCAAGGAAATATATGCAATGATATATTGTTGGCATGCGCAGTATGTTTAGACTAATTTTCCAATAATGGCTAAATGATACAAAAATCATTTTACTTTGATCTTTTTGTCATTTATATTTTTCAATGATCTAACTTAATATTCATATTTCATTAATTAGACATCCATGAGCTTTTTCCTGATTTTTTATTTTTTATTATGTGTTAATTGTATATATATGTGCATAAGTATTTATTTTATATTATTATGTTATAATTGTTTGATAATTTTAACTTTACAAGTGTTGTTTTGTTAATCGTAGTATACTTTCATTATTGAATACATATATTATCATGTTATACATTATTTTAAAATTGGAACATAAAAATTGATATTTAACTTATTGTTAGTATACTTCCATTATGAAATATAAGCATTTAATTTGAGTAGTTTTAACAAAATATTATACTAATATAAATAGCTATTTATATATTATTTCAGTTTTTAATAGAATGAATGTTATTAAAGTGTCTACGATTAGTTAAGATTATTAATATATTATTGATTGAGTAGTTTTAATTATATCGAAGAAATGATTATGAAACAATAATTTTGATAGTTGACTATTTCAAAGGTTACATATTACATATATAAGCAATACAACTTTAAAATTCACTTAATCATAGTTGCATAAGTCAACAAGATGGTTGTCGTCTAAAGAGTGCTATCTTTTAACATCTTTAAATCAGTTTACATTAAAAAAAAAAAAGATTAATTCCTAATCAAAAGGAAAATTGCAATATTGATCTCGTATGATAGGGCCTATTGCAATTTCAGTCCTATTATTTGAAAAGTTGTAAAACTAATCCTATAAGTTTTTATTGCTTTCACATATAGCATGCACACGCCTTAAGAGTTTATGATAGATAGATTGTATAAATTGCTTAAATACTCCAGAAATTTTACCAACTAAACGCTAAACATTTAGTAAAAAAAGTGAGATTTTTGGCAAGTTTTACATAATATAGAGGGTTTTTTTACGAAATTTATGCAAATTAAGTATGGGTCACATGCAGGACACATGGTCAAAGTCAAGATTTCCGTAAAGTTTTAGCAAATACAACTAAAAATATAAAAAATACGTCCTAGAAGACTAATACTGCAGGTTTGTAAACAATAATAAGACAAAAATTGTAAAGGGAACTATCCTACAGGTCTATACTGCAATTTCAAATGTATTTTCGCAGATATTGATTAATTGAACTTAATGCTTTATATATTTGTTTTTAATAATCTTTTTTTTAAAATAATCTAAATGAAGTAGGCCTTCAAGTAAATACGACTTAAATTTGATACTTATGATTATAAACTATGACTATCATTATATATTCATGAGTAGTTATCAATTCTAAACAAAAGTAAAATAACGTGTTTTTTAGTTGAGATGAATCCTTGTCAAGATTATTTGTCAATATATATATATATATATATATATATATATAGTGGATGAGTTGCGGGTTAGGCAGGTAATAATTATTAAACCACCACTCGACCTAAAATTGACAGGTTGTAATATTATAAAATGTCACTATTATAC
Source organism: Buddleja alternifolia (assembly GCA_019426215.1). NCBI lineage: Eukaryota > Viridiplantae > Streptophyta > Magnoliopsida > Lamiales > Scrophulariaceae > Buddleja > Buddleja alternifolia. The sequence goes on from CM033403.1 coordinate 28,180,343, forward strand.
TTAAAAATTCTAAACTGAGGGCTTTCAACAGACTGGCTCGATTTGAGTGGTTCGGACGAGTTATGTAGGTTTATATACAGTCCTAATGGAGACACGTTGAATGATCTTACGAAAAAACATATTCGTGCGACTTTAGAAACAAAACAAAATAAAAAAAGCGAATCATAAATAAGAAACAAAAGACTAAGTAAATATCCAAATTTTGAGCCATAATGAAGATACTTGAAAATACACAAAGACCTAAATTAGAGAATGAATAATATAAGTTTTTGATCCATCAAAATTAAGCAAAAGAAGATATTCATGAAAAATGAATTGAAATAATAACTTATTTAGTTGTATTATTATCTAAGTTTTAATTTGTAATTAAATTAGTTTCTTCAATGGTTCATTCAATGAGAACCTAATTTATTAAATAAATTATAGCTTATTAGTGAATAACTCATTTAGTTAACCTATAATTGAAGTTTACAAAACATTCTGAAGTTGAATAATATCTATGCGTACGAATGATTTAAACGAGATCATATGATTTATGTGCAATGCACGTGTTGTTTACTAGTACATACAAAATTCCATATGTTTACATCAAAATCTAAAACTATTCGTTCAATAATAAACAAATATTTTTTTATCATTTTCTTCAAAAAAAATAATATTTTTTTATCATTGTACTTTATGATGGCAATATTATATGACTTAATAACGGTTACAACTATTCAACAGACAAAAAATTGTTGTGCATTAATTCAATCAAATTGGAAGGGAAAAGGAAAGAAATCTTAAGTTTAGATTTGGTTTAATTCTCAAATAAATAAATTTTGTTTATAAGACAGAGTAATGCTATATATTGTTATTAATGTACCACCTTTTTTCTACTTTCTTTAGTTTTGGCAAGAATCTATTTTCATTAATTGATATTGATGGATGTAAAGGGGTGTAAATGAGCCGAGTCGAACCGAATGAGATATTATTCAAGGTTGTTTGAAATACATTCGAGCTTCAAATTTTGTGTTTGAGCTTGTTTGATTATTAATCGAGCCTATCTCAAACGAGCTTTAATCGAGTCGAACACGAGTCGAGCTCGAGTAGTTTATTTTGTTGCACATGTTTTTATTATTTTTTACTAATCGAACCGAGTTTCAAAATTTAATTTATCCAACACAAGAAGTTGTTCAAGTTTGGTTTGATAAGTTAATGAACCGAGCTCAAATGAGCTTTTAGCGATCGAACTCGAGTCGAGTATCGAGTAGTTTGGTTTGTCTTTCATCCCTATCATGTAAAATACATAAATACTTTTCAAAACAAGGGGAATTCAAAAAAACGGTGATTTATAATATTTTCCTAAGAGAAATATGGGTCAAAGGAATTTCCTTGCCCCCTCCCTCCTATGTATGTCACTAAAAGCACTTTGTCCCCCCAATCTAAAAGTGTTGCCACCCGACTTCTCAATCTATGTAAAAATGTGACAGTGCAATTCATTTGACAGTCCCTGGTGGAATTTTTTAGAATATTCCATCTAAATTTGTCAAAATTTATGCACTGCACCATATCATATGATTTTGTGCACCTGATTTCTCATTCATTATATAATATGTGCACTTTGCACACTGATTCGAACAAAATATTTCAAAAAATTCCACCGACAGATGTCAAATGAATAAAAGTGTCACACCTTACAAAAGTTGGAGAGCCTAGTGCCAAAAATTTTATATTGAGAGACAAAGTGCTCTCAAAGTCTCAGTAACATAAGAGTGGAACGGAAAAATGCATTTTACCGAGATATAAATTAAATTTGACACCTTACCTACGAAGTAGGATTTCACAAAAAAGAAAATGACTTTTCAGGAAACTGCTCAAAAGTCAAAACTATAGTCCACACATTTCCACGTTTGTTTGGGAAATGACTTTCAAAGAAACAACTGAATATTGACTATAGATTCTCACTTTCCTCCAATCATGCAACTAGACAAGTATACAACTAGACCAATGAAACTTTATCTTCCACATTCTTTGCACAAAAAAAGAAAGAAACTTATCCTCCAACGGAGATTGACTTAACTCGGTAATATTCTCAATCGCCGCCGTGTTGCAGGCTGAGCATGGCCGGCGCCGCCGCTATGAATAATAAGATGAGTTTTAATGAGGCATGGCCCATTTTGCAGGAGGAAGCCATTAACAAGCTCATTCACAATCTTGAAGTACTGGAGGAATCACAGCTCAACTCTCAGTGCTTCACTTCTCATGATTATATGCGCTTATATACGTATCCTTTCACTCATACTAATTTTGCCACCTGGATTTTATATGATTTGTTCTAATTTATGATCATATAGTTTTGTGGGTTTCAATTTTTTAGTTCATGTTTTTTGTTTTTTTTGTTTTTAAAAAAATAAAATCTATTTCGAAATGACGTATTATTTTGTATTTCACTTCATCTTATATATTTCATGTCAATCTTAAACTTTTGGAGACTTTTTATACGCTTATCAGGTTGAACTAGAATACGAGATGAAACACTATTTTGTAACAAGAGTCCCGTGTTGGTTGCATCTTAAATATTAAATCAAATATTTGCATTTCTGTCTCTGGATTTTGTTTACTATTAACTCAATTCATCAGAGTAGTTTATATAATGTATGTTACCCTAATAATACGAGTCCTGACGTTGAGAAATTGTATGAGCAATACAAAAGGACATTTGAAGACTACATCTCTTCTAAGGTATTACTCAACTTCTAGAAATTTATAAACTGTGCATTTAAGTCTACGATATGATTGTGTTAAGTTTGATCGAGCTGAGGAGCATGACAGAAAGGAAGTAGTGTTAAAGGTAATCGATTTATTTTTCAGTTATCTCCTAGACACCTATTATAAATAAATGAGGCATATATCTCTTAAAATCGACAACTCAGGAATCAATAAGGCCTTGTTTGTTTATATTTTCAAATTTTATTTTCAATATTCTGAATCACAAAATTCTAAGGCCTTGTTTGTTTATGTTTTCAAATTCCATTTTCAATATTCTGAATCACAAAATTCTAAAAATCCATAACACAAACCATTTTCATTTAAATTCTACTTAACTTTTTCAATTCCCCATATAACTAACTATCACTCACTATATCAATCATTTCACACATTTATCAATCAACATCATTTCCTCCAATCATTACTTTTCTATTCAATCTTCCACTTTTACTATATATTAATAATAAATTTCAAATTTCAAATTTCAAATTTCAAAATATATTAATATTAAATTAACTTTATATATCTATCTATTTTATTCTATTATTTATTTATTCACATAATCATTACACAAATAACTAACTCAATTATTTAATTCATATTTTACAAATCTCAACCACTATTTAAAAACATAAACAAACACAACACACATCACATCAATTCTCACACGAATCCATGTAATACGCATTCCCCGAGAAATTTTCAGAATTTCATCTCAAAAACATAAACAAACAGAGCCTAAAATTTCATAACACAAACCATTTTCATTTAAATTCTACTTAACTTTTTCAATTCCCCATATAACTACCTATCACTCACTATATCAATCATTTCACACATTTATCAATCAACATCATTTCCTCCAATTATTACTTTTCTATTCAATCTTCCACTTTTACTATATATTAATAATAAATTTTAAATTTCAAATTTCAAAATATATTAATATTAAATTAATTTTATATATCTATCTATCTTATTCTATTATTTATTTATTCACATAAACAAACAGAGCCTAAGATTCTCTAGTTCAACGCTTGATATTAGACATTATTCATCCTAAAAAAAAAATGTTTGTGCATTGCCATCTCTGAGGGGAAAAAAGAATGAAGATATGTTGGAAGAATTATTGAGAAGATGGAACAATCACAAAACTATGTCAAGGTGGCTCCTAAGGTTCTTTAATTACCTTTCGAGAAACTTTATACCTTTGAGGAAACTACCTTCTCTGCAAGAAACCAGCCTCTAGACATTCCGTAATCTGGTACGTGATAAGTTCTCCTCAGCCAGGGACGGAGGGTGCGCTCGCCCCCTCTCAATTTTGAAAAATTATTTTTTTACCTTACAAAATTTTTGATATTTGAATTTAGCCCCCTCTCAAAATCTAAAATATCATGTTTTTTCCCTTTATTTTGAGTTCGTCCCCCTCCCAAACCCAAAATTCTGGCTATAACAAAAGAGATATAAAAGTATAAAGTATGTCAAAAGTTGTAATTGAACCGAATTCCTTATATATTTTTGCCCATAAATATAGTGTACCGTACCTTGCCCCCCGCACCCCCTTTGAATCCTTCGACTATCTGGAAAAAAAAATTATATACGTATATCACAACAATTTCGCCCCCCCCCCCCTCAATGAAATTCCTGGCTCCTTCCCAGTCCTTAGCATTATTTAGTCAAGTTTTTTCTTTTGTTGTGCTTGAAGAACAATTATGTTTCTTCAGAATGGCTTCTTGATTCTTATTCCTCTTTTATAAGTTCACGGTGAAATCAAAGATCAAATTATCGGCACAGTTGTATCTTTGGTGAGTTAGTTATTTATAACAATTAGGTGAAGATTTTGGAGTTTTGTTCCATTCTAGCACAATGTATTACTATACCACATAAGTTTACGATGCAAGTGTTCACAACTAACCGTAATCGTCTCTTGTTCTATTTGTCATTGATATATTGATATGCCTAATTTAAGCATAATTATCAAGTCACTAATATACCCTTGTAATACAAGTAATATTACAACTAAATTTATGAATCCACGTGGCCTAAGGGTCGGGTCGGTATCCACCATTTTATTCCTATTTATAACTTTGAGATTATTTTTAGTATAATGCGATGTACAACAAACTTTCAGATTGATAGAGAACGTGAGGGCGAACAGATTGATCAAGCAATGTTGAAAGAAGTCATGGATATGTATGAGGAAATGGACAACAATTCAGTGAAAGAATACTATGCAAAAGGTTTAGAAGAAGCAATAATAGAAGGCACAGCTACATTCTACTCAAAAAAGGCCTTAAACTGGATATCAAACAACTCCTATGAGAATTACATGCTTAAGGTCAGACCCAACTCCTTGAAAAGAAATTTAACGACATTCTTCACTATTGATTACCGGTTAACTCTCTCTATATATATATATATGTTATGTGTATGTATAGGTAGAGGAATGCTTAGCAGAGGAGAGAAAGAGAGTTTGTAACTACTTGAGGTTGAGAAGCAAAGACAAAATATCAGAGGTTGGTTTGTTACTCTTTGTCCTAATTCTCTATAAATAAATTTACTGAAGAACTGTACATTTTTTGTAACAGGTTGTACAACATGAATTGCTTACTGTATATGCAAGCAAGTTAGAGGAGAAGAAGCATCTTCATCTACTTGCTAATGTCAGAGACGAGGAGATAAATTTAAGTAATAAGCTTCTTATTTCTTATACCTCTATGCAATAATGAGAATTCCGTGGGGTAAAACTCATATTTTTTAATAAGTTTGTACATCTTCTGTTACTTATGTTAGCATTTGATCAGTTATCATCGAATTTCTTTTCATATTTGACTATAGAATTCTGTTTCTATTAGATTATGGTATATATATGTTTCTTCCGTTAGGTATTGTATGAATTGAATTTCCAGCTCTGTTAAAACATTATTTTCCACAGCAAATGGGCCAATTAAAATCATACAATCTACAGTTATACAAAAGGAGGCCAAACACTTATCAAAAGCATTTGTAATTAAAAGACAGATTTAGCATTTGCAGTTAAAAGACAGATTTTTTTCAACTGCAGACTCTAACAACATAACAACAAAACAAGTTGCACAAAGTTCAAGATATACAGTCACTTTTCAAAATGGATTTACGTTTGCCTACACTTTTTCATCGACATTGCGTTTAACCAATAGTTGATTTCTTCTCCTTGGGTAGTTTTGAGAGCCAGGTAAATCCACACCACATGTTTTGTAATACACACATATATGTAACAAGCGTATACATGGATAGTTAGAATATGTAAAAAGAAAGTTTAGGGCCTGATTGGATGGACGTCTATTTCCAATTTCTCATTTTTCATAGATAAAGAAAGAGAAATTATTCTTAAGGAAATAGAGATATGAATGAGAAAGTGTGTTTAGATAAGTTTTTTTGATAGAAAAAAGTATAATGATTAAGTGTGATGTGATATATTTTTTTTGTAAGAAAAAATCTTTTTTTGTGGGAAATTGGTATGAATGAGTTTTGTTTTTGTAAGAATATTTAACATATTTAAGCTAAATTCATCGATTAAGGCATCCAAAAATATGAAAAGTGGATCTTATTTCGTAGCTTACATCATTTCAAATAAAGATATGTAATTATTTTGATGATTATATCAAGATATTGGCGGATAAAATACTTTTAATTATTGGATGAACTGTCTAATCATGAATAGTAAAATTCTAAGTTTTGAGAGAAATGTCTATTTTTCAAAAAAATTTGAGATTTTTTCTGAGAAATTGTGTGTAGTATTTCTTTGGGATATTTTCGGAAGATGTCAAACATATGCATTTTTGATGAAAAAAATCTCTGAAAAATCAAGAAATGGAAAACAGCATCCCATCCAATCGGGGCCTATTTTTCTCCTTGTATTAGAACTTTTTCTGTATCAACCTCTTAACCACTGGTATACACACTTATCGCACATATGCACGTGTAAAAGAAAATATTAAGGCCTTGTTTGTTTATGTTTTCAAATTCCATTTTCAATATTATGAATCACAAAATTCTAAAAATTCATAACACAAACCATTTTCATTTAAATTCTACTTAGGCTCTGTTTGTTTATGTTTTTGAGATGAAATTCTGAAAATTTCTCGGGAAATGCGTACTACATGGATTCGTGTGAGAATTGATGTGATGTGTGTTGTGTTTGTTTATGTTTTTAAATAGTGGTTGAGATTTGTAAAATATGAATTAAATAATTGAGTTAGTTATTTGTGTAATGATTATGTGAATAAATAAATAATAAAATAAGATAGATAGATATATAAAGTTAATTTAATATTAATATATTTTGAAATTTGAAATTTAAAATTTGAAATTTATTATTAATATATAGTAAAAGTGGAAGATTGAATAGAAAAGTAATGATTGGAGGAAATGATGTTGATTGATAAATGTGTGAAATGATTGATATAGTGAGTGATAGGTAGTTATATGGGGAATTGAAAAAGTTAAGTAGAATTTAAATGAAAATGGTTTGTGTTATGGATTTTTAGAATTTTGTGATTCAGAATATTGAAAATGGAATTTGAAAACATAAACAAACAAGGCCTTAACTTTTTCAATTCCCCATATAACTACCTATCACTCACTATATCAATTATTTCACACATTTATCAATCAACATCATTTCCTCCAATCATTACTTTTCTATTCAATCTTCCACTTTTATTATATATTAATAATAAATTTCAAATTTCAAAATATATTAATATTAAATTAACTTTATATATCTATCTATCTTATTCTATTATTTATTTATTCATATAATCATTACACAAATAACTAACTCAATTATTTAACTTATATTTTACAAATTTTAACCACTATTTAAAAACATAAACAAACACAACACACATCACATCAATTCTCACACAAATCCATGTAATACGTATTTCCCGAAAAATTTTCAAAATTTAATCTCAAAAACATAAACAAACAGAGCCTACGCAATTATGTTACAAGAGATATGAGAGATTTGGGACAGGAAAACAAGGCTCTCCACAAAAGTGCAACCATTGACAAACATAGCCAGAGCTCCATCAACAATCATCTCAGTCGAACTTCCATCTTTCAAATTACACAACCAAACTTTCCTCTTCCATCACCAACACAACTTCCTCATCCCCAATATGACACAAAGCCTTAATTATTTCCCGGTCGTAATATAACACAAGACTCTCTCAAACCATACAATTTCATAACCCAAATATTCAGCGAACCATTTCGTCGAACATCTATCATGCAAAGACAACCCCCAAGTACCATAAGCCTATTAAACACAAATTTCTCCACATCAACGCCAATTGGAGCAGGAATTTCATCAAACACCTCATTACCCAAATCAAAAGCAGCTATAACAGACCGATGCCCCGATTCTCGACTACTAGCCAACCAATGGATGGCGTCATTAACGAAAGACCCGGACAAAAGTTGAGGAGCAGCATGATCGTAAGGTTAAGAAACAACCCTTTTCCAAACACCCATTTTCACAAAATAAACATCCACAAACGTATCGATACAATCCGGTTCGTATTCATTGTCAGTATCGTAATAACAAAGTGACTATTGTATAATCATCGCTAGGACTATCGTACCCAAATCCACACATGCTGAAACTCTCGTTCCCTCTCAGGGACCCGTAAACAACAAGTGCATCACACGTGAATCATATGATCTCGTCAGTACAATTCATAGACATTGATATTATTCAATTTAATAAATTCAAAACTTGAACAAAACTTAAATAATGAATTACTATTTAATAAACTATAATTGCTTAAAAAATTAAAATAATATATAATATTTTATTATTATTTGTTTCAATTATTATTTCTAAAAATATTATTATTTAGGGATTGCATTGCACGAGAATCATATGCTCTCGTTAAATAATCCATAATGTTTAATTTCTAAATTGTTATACTCAAAGAAGTAACTAAGTGACTTATTGTTCAATAAACTGTAATCATTTGATCGTCAGTGGCTGAATCTTTTCGAATATTCCTTCCAAATTTGTCAAAAATTGTGCACTTTGCACCCTATTGTTTGATATTTGTGCACCTCCACTTCTTATTCAATACAAAATATGTGCACTTTGCACCTTGACTCGGACGAAATATTTCAAAAGATTCTGTCGGGATAATCAAATGGACTGAAGTATTACAATTAACAAATGTTGGGTAGTCATGTGTCAAAATTAATAGATTGGAGATTAAAATGCTCTAATAACATAGGTTGTGGTTGAAAATTATTTTTTATAAAAAAATAATTATTAGAAATCATTATTCTTTGACTTATATAATTGGAATTAAGTCAAATATGAGGTTTTATTTTTTTTAATATATAATGAATAATTTTATAAATAGTGAATTATCAAAATTATTTTCTTAATCTCTTTTCGATATAATCAAATAAATATTTTATAAAGATAGTGTATTACACTTGACATTCAAGTGTATTTTATAAAGATAGTGTATTACACTTGACATATAATTTTGGTTACTCATTTTTTGAAATATATTTGGGTGTGGCAAGCTGAGAGGAGGAACCTCAATGACACATTGGCAGCTCCCTAGTATTATTTTACTTGTCTGTAAATAATAAATAATTTTTTATTTGAAATTAGTTAGTTCAAATAAAATGTGAGAGAAAAGAGAGATAACAAATAAAATTAAACTTGAATATCTTAAGATGACTTTAGAGGATGTAGCTTGCACCGAGGGCTACTTGGAGTGGTCGTTATTCTTTGTATAGCCGTACCTTGTGACAAAATATTGATGTGTTTTGGCGGTGATTTGGTTTGCTCTTGTTATGGTTGTAGGTAGTTGCAGGTTACCTAGTTAGGATCGTCAAAGATAATCCTTTATATGATGTAATGTTATTTTTGTTGTCCGTTTTATTCTAATGAAATTGAAGTTTCCAAAAAAAAAAAAATTAGAATTCAGTGAATAATGCTTCCTGACATTTCGTTGGCAAAATTGCGAAAACCTCTTTCAGAGAAGACAGGCCCCAAATTTTCTCTATCCATTTTCGCGGCCCAAACTTTACTTGTATCTGTCAAAACACTGCTAATAATGTTGCCTCTATGTCAAAATACATAATCCATATCATATAAGGTCATATTTTACAAGAGAAAAATACCCTCAAAGGAGCATTTTCTTTTACCCCAGGCTTGTTAGTTCAGTAGTATCAGCTTTCACTTTCATGTGGAGGTCCTGGTTCAATTACAGGAAGTCATAAGTTATGACATTCCTCTCCTTATTTGGATTCTTATAGGGTCTGTGTGGATCATGATTAAAAAACTATTGGCTCGGGTTTATCGGGTTAGGGTAACTCCTTCGTCTAAAATTGAAAAAAAAAAAGAGGATATTTTCTTTTTCAACATTTTACTTTATTTTAATTTTAGCTTAGTTTTTTTTTTAGTTTCTTGTTTAAAGATATCTTATTTTAACTATTATTAGTCAACCAAATAAGATTTAGTGTATACTAATAGTTAATTCCTAATTAAGAAAATAATGTTGAAAAGTGATTTATCTGCTCGGTCCAAAACTTCAACATCGAGGCAAGTGGTCCAATATGGAGTCACTTTATCACAAATAAAAACAATCAATTAACTTTTACTCCAATTCATTATAATTCTAAATTAAAAAAAAAAGAATATAATTTAGGAAAAATTATTAAAAAATTCCTAAAATAAATTTTTATATCCAAAACACCCATGAATATTTTTAAATCTCAAAAACCCACTTTACAAACTTTTCAATAAAAAAAAAAATTCAAAAATTAAGATTAAGAACTTTTTTTACTAAACTACCTTTCATATATTAAGTTAAGAATTGATCAATTGATCTTTTTATCAAAAAAAATAAATTTGGTTAAAACTTTTCAAACTGATAAGTTAAATAATGATTTTTATTTTTAGTAGTAAATATTTTTATATAATTAATTTTTTTTACTATGATAATTATGTAATAATATATTTGTAAATTATTTGAGTAGATTAAAAATCTGTAAAATTTAAAAACAAAATATATTTAGTCAAGGGAAAATTTTAATTATCGTCCCTCACTTATACCCCAATTTCAGTTTTGATCCCTTAGATATCGCACTCATCTAATTGACCCCTAACTTATCTCAATTTCATCAATTTTGGTCCCTCCGTCAACTCCTCCGTCCAATAGTTAACGGAGGGCCAATTTTCCCTCCAAAACTCACGATTTTGGTGCAAAAAAGTCAAATTTCAGTTTTTTTTCCTTTAAAATCAGATTTTACCCCAAAAAATTTCATTTTCTCCAACACCTAAACACAAAAAATGAGCTACTCATCATCTTCAACATCAAATTCTCATTCTCACTTGCACTTTCACTTGGATTGGTTGCATTTTTAGTTGGATTGATTTGTGAAACACCATTTGTTCTCCTCCTCTTTGCCACAAGTACTTTGATTGTGCCCTTGCCCACCACATTTTTTGCAGTTTAGTTGTCTTTTCAGTAATATGTTTGTGTTGGCCATGAATTATTGAAAGAAGAACGAGAATTTGAGGTTTAAGATGATGAATAGCTCATATTTTGTGTTTAGGTATTGGAGAAAATGAGATTTTTTAGGGGGAAAATCTGATTTTAAAGGGGAAAAAAAAATTGAAATTCGGCTTTTTGGCGCCAAAATCGTGCTTTTTGGAGGGAAAATTGGCCCTCCGTTAACTATTTGACGGAGGAGTTGACGGAGGGACCAAAAGTGATGAAATCAAGATAAGTTAGGGGTCAATTAGATGAGTGTGATATCTGGGGGACCAAAATCGAAATTGGTGTATAAGTGAGGGACCAAAAATGAAATTTTCCCTTTAGGCAATTATAAATATAAATTTCTAAATAAATAAATCTCTATACAAAACTACAATTGATTAAATTTCGGTAGGGGAGTTCATGGATTGGCTAAACCATCCGAACCTATCAAAAATTGAAATTTCGATCCGAATCAAAAACTGAACAGAAAAATTCGGTCTTTTTCTTTTTAAAGAAAAATTCAGTTTTTCCAATATTTTTTTTATTTTAATTTTATATAGTATAAAGTATACCAAAAGCTATAAAAAGTGTGTTTCTTAGTGATAACTTATAGGAAAAGAAAGAAAATGGATTAAAATTAGTTATAATTAAGATCTAATTATTTTTATCTTTTTGTGGAAGTTTAAGAAACTCATTTGAATTGCATACTCCTATAATTGATTAGTTGTCTCAACCGCTTCATAATTTATATTAATCTTTTTGGACCTTACACAAAAAGTAAGCGAGAGTCAAAATTCATATTTGGCCAGTTATTTTTTTTCTAAAATTCAGTTGACCGAAAACCGAACCGAACTTTTTGAGTTAAGTTTAGTTTAGAAATTTTGGAAAACCAAAATTTCCATTGGATTTCTGGTCGAACCGCATCGATGAACTCCCCTAACTAAGGGCAATTAAGTTCATAAATTTATTAACTCTAAATTTTGGGCATTTTGGAATGAAAAGTTTGTGGAATGGGTTCCTTGGATTAAAAAAATTTATCATGGGTTTTTTGGATATAAAAAATTATTATAGGGAGGTTTTAGTAATTTTTCCTATAGTTTATTGCAATACTTATTTCTTTATATTAATTATTTTTAGCTATTCAAAATTATAAAATTACTTAACTAATCAATATATTAATTTCAGTTTATTAACTTCTTTCTTTTGTTTTCTGTTTGTAATGTTGTCTTAATTTAACTATTATTATTCAACTAAAATAAATTAAAGATACTAATAATTAGTTTTTAAATATTATATGAAAGAAAATTACTTTTGGCTCCTTAAATAATTTAATCATTCAATTAATAACGAATAACTACTTTTCAAATTAACAAATTATGTATAATTTATTAATTAATCAACAACTAGATAAGAATTTTAATTAACTAATAGAATATATATTAACTAATAATTAAATTGTTCATCAGCATGAAAATAATTAGCTATTGATAGAAACAAGTAATTATACTTAATATTTATCAAGGCTAAAAAAATCAATTAATTATAAAAAATAAATTTTAAATAAAGTATCAAATAAATATAAAACATCATTTGTTGAATTGTGTCTTTGTTCTTTCTCTTTTTCACATTCAATTTTACTGATTTAATATTTGGAAAACCCCAATTTTTATTTGAATTGATTTATTAAAATTATCAGAGGTGGTGTCACGCGCTACTTCACCTGTTTGGTAATTAAATCGCCAAAATATCTAATAATGTGGTTCAGAGCTCTACAAAAATCAAGAGGCAAAACTTTTAGTGAAATAGGATAGAAATTTTTGTTATACGAAATTTATTTAATATAATCTCAAACTAGAATACAAAATAATTTTCTTTTCGGTTGTACTTAACCCTTTGAATTAAAATAACTAAATGTATACACGATTGAATTTACCACTTTAATATGTGGGACATCACACTCCCCCACCCCCCCACCCCCCTTCAAAGGAATTCGGTCCCCGAATTCTTTCTAATGCTAGACTTCGTAATCATTTACTTGCTACTTCTGATTAATTCGAAAATCACATAAAGAAATTTAAGAATGAAATAAGCATGTACTTATAGAAGTATCATCTTCAAGTTCTTAGTGCACAGAGTCACCACCATACTTACTTGAACAAAGATATATAAGTTTACAATGGCAATGGTAAATAGTTAGAAAATAATTGTATTTTGGAAGTAGAAAGTCGATGGGATTCAAAATTTCCAGAGATTATGTTCTCACAAGTTCTCAACATTTTGAGTTAATGGCATATAAGTGGACTATCAAAAGAAACATACATGTCGTCACTCCGATCCAAAGGATTATCAAAGGAAACATACATGTCGCGTGAAAGCTATGACTAACATTTAACTAGCACCAATAGGAGATTTAATGAATATAACAATTGGTCTGGAATAAACAATCGATGGCTTGAGGAAAAACATGGGTAGTAAGTCATTTGTGAGGGAAAAATGCAATTTTAGTCCCATAACTTAGCCCATGTGCGCTTTTGGTCCCAATATTTTTTACTTTAGCATTATACGTCCCATAACTCCAAAAAATGTGAATTTTTGGTCCCAACATACGAATATATCATGTATTTATATGGAATTGGCGCGTGCAATGTGCGTTTTTGGTCCCATAACTCCAAAAACGTGAAATGCATATCATCAATTTTGGTCAATAGTTCAAACGTTGTCAAATGGGGCCCCGGAGCACCCGTCCCATCATAAGTAGGCAAAAGAGGGGCTTTAAACGAACTTGGAGGTTCTTCTAACATAATACTCTCACAGAACGGTGAATTTCTAGCCATCAATACCGAAACTGGCCTACCCTTTGGCCGAGGGGCCTCTGGTTTACGACTTACCCTGTCAAGCTTCTCATACATATCATCAATTTCTGCCCTCGACAAAACCGGTCTCTCTCTTTCTTCCTGTATCGGATGCTTCCCTCGATGGATTTCTGAACACGCATCCGCTTTACTCTCGACCTCTTCATCAGATTGCGCTCCTGCAACTTCTCCCCTCTTCTTCGGCTCTGGAAACATTCCCTCCTGCCCTTGAAATAATCTCTTAGGTGCCAAGGGTGTCCTCTGAACATTCGGGGCAACTGGTCCTGACGCCATGAGACGATTCAACACTTCGTCCACCCTTTCCTGTATCATCTTATCTAACTCATCCCTTGTCAGCACTATTTTTCCTTCATTGGGATCTCCCGCATCCCTAACTGGTGTGGCAGATACTGATTCTTCAATACGAACATGCTTCTCTTTATGGTGATCTCCCTCCATCTCCACTATTGACTCCAGCGACCTTCAAGTAGTTTTTCACAGACGGCGCCAACTGATTTAGCACAGATTTTAACCCACACTATTTCAGTTAAGATGACCTCGAATACAAACCAAGAAACGTATTCTCTAGATTACAGATTGCACTCGAATGCTATTGAGCTGCCTACGTACCCATAAAGGATCAAGTCTAAACGTAGTTCAAATAAAGTGATTGTCGTATCTATGATTCGTAATACGAAGGTATCTAATATTTATATTTATAGGATCGTACTTTCAAGTCTACGAATAACTCAAGCTATACGATATATAAGTCGTAGTATTTATTGCTCTCACTATCCGTCCCTAAAACTTCATAAATGACGGTATTTATAGAATTTCCACTCTGTACTGTAAAGTGAATGACAGATGGGAAGTCTTGCTTGTGGATCCCTTACGCATGTGTTTGATGGACGGTACCGATTGAGCCTCGTAGGGTCGGGTCACGGGTCGACCCTACCGGGATTAACAAAAATACGCGGATCTTGGAGTATAATGCAAATATCATTATATTGGGGATCTATATAATCTACCTCGCTCCCTCGTATACGAAGCACTCGAAGAACCCCATGACTTCACATCCATACTAAATACGAGGTAACTTAGGACTTATATATTCAATATCGTTATTTTTGGTATATCAGTTTGGAAGAATTATTAATAGCAACAAATTATTAAATTGTGTTTCGTGACTTTGAAGGGCATAACAGGCACCCAGATTTTCTCTATCCATTTTCGCGGCCCAAAGGCCCCAAACTTTACTTGTATCCGTCAAAAAACTGCTAATAATGTTGCCTCTATGTCAAAATACATAATCCATATCATATAAGGTCATATTTTACAAGACAAAAATACCCTCAAACGAGTATTTTCTTTTACCCAAGGCTTGTTAGTCGAGTGGTATCAGCTTCCACTTTCATATAAGAGGTCTTGGTTCAATTTCAGGCTGTCACAAGTTGTGACTTTACTCTTCGTATTTGGAGTTTTATGGGGTTTGTGTGGATCATGATTAAAAAACTATTGGCTCGGGTTTGTCGGGTTAGGGTATCTCCCTTTGTCTAAAATTGAAAAAAAAAAAAAAAGGACTAATTTCTTTTTCAACCTTTTACTTTATTTTAATTTTAACTTAGTTTTTTTTTCTTGTTTAAAGATATCTTATTTTAACTATTATTAGTCAACCAAATAAAATTTAGTGTACACTCATAATTAATTCCTAACTAAGAAAATAATGTTGAAAAGTGACTTATCTGCTCGGTCCAAAACTTCAACATCGAGGCTGGTGGTCCAATATCGAGTCACTTTTTCACAACTAAAAACAATCAATTAACTTTTACTCCAATTAATTATAATACTAAATCAAAAAAAAAAAACATATAATTTAGGGGAAATTATTAAAAAACCCATAAAATAAATTTTTATATCCAAAAAACCCATGAATATTTTTCAATCTCAAAAACCCACTCCACAAACTTTTCAATAAAAAAAAAATCCAAAAATTAAGATTAAGAACTTTTTTTTGACTAAACTACCCTTCATTTATTAAGTATAAAATTGATCAATTGATCTTTTTATCAAAAAAAAAATTGGCTTTAAAATTTTCAAATTAATAAGTTGAATAATATATATTTTTATTTTCAGTACTAAATACTTTAAATATTTTTATATAATTTATTTTTTATTTACTATCATAATTATGTAATGATATATTTTTAAATTTTTTTGAGAAGATTAAAAATCTGAAAAATCTAAAAATAAAATTATATTTAGTCAATAATTAATATAAATTTCTAAATAAATAAATCTCTATACAAAACTACAATTAATTAAATTTTTAGTCTAGAATGCTAAGGGTAGGGGAGTTCACGGATTGGCTAAACAGTTTGAATTGATCAAAAATCAAAATTTCGGTCCCAACAAAAAATTGGACCAAAAAATTGAGGTTCGGTTAGGTTAACCGAAAATTGAATTTTGTTTTATTTTTAATTTTATATTTATTTTATATAGTATAATGTATACCAAAAGCTATAAAAAGTGTATTTCTTAGTGACAACTTATAAGAAAAGAAATAAAATGAATTAAAATTAGTTATTATTAAAATTCAATTATTTTTATCTAGTTTTTATTTTGTGGAAGTTTAAGAAACTCATTTGAATTGCATGCTCCTATAATTGATTAGTTGTCTTGGCCACTTCATAATTTATATTAATCTTTTTGGACATTATACAAAAAGTAAGCGAGAGTCAAAATTCAAATTTATCCAATTTTTTTTTTCCTGAAAATTCAGTTGATCAAAAACTGAACAGAACCAAACTTTTTGAGTTAAGGTTTTAGGTTAGAAATTTTGGAAAACAGAAATTTCGGTTCAGTTTCTGATCGAACCACACCGATGAACACCCCTAACTAAGGGCAATTAAGTATATAAATTTATTAACCCTACATTTTGGGCATTTTGGAATGAAAAGTTTGTGCAATGGGTTTTTTGGATTGAAAAATTATATAATGGGTTTTTTAAAAATAAAAATTATTATGGGGAGGTTGTAGTAATTTTTCCTATAATTTATTGTAATACTTATTTCTTTTGCAATAATTATTAATTATTTTAGCTATTCAAAATTATAAAATTACTTAATTTATCAATATATTAATTTGAGTTTATTAACTTCTTTCTTTTGTTTTCTGTTTGTAATGTTGTCTTAATTTAACTATTATTATTCAATTAAAATAAATTAAAGATACTAATAATTAGTTTTTATGAAGAAAAATTCTTTTGGCTCCATTTATATGGTAGACATTTATATGAATAAAATTAAAGAGACATATTTCTTCAACTGTTATTACTACCTAATATAGAAATTAAAGTACAAAAAGGAATTTGTAATTTGTTTTATTGTTACATGGGGAAATTAATAAAAGAAACACAACACAGTACAACTAGCAAATATTAAGAAAAGAAACTCACACACAACGAATAGTATTCTTTGATAGGTTGAATCATGATATCTAAACCAGATCACTTTTTTCAACTTAATTTTTTCAATCTCTTATATAATTACCTATCACTCATTATATCTATCATTTCACACCATCATCAATCAAAATTATTTACTCCAATCATTATTTCTTTTTTTTCATACTTTACAATTTTTTATTTATACTAGTAAGGAGCACGCGCGTTGCGCGTAGAAGACTATATCTCTTTTGATAAATACATAAGATATTCATATATAAATACATTTTAAAAACATTGATCCTGTTATAAATTACATGACTCAGAGAAATGTTATCATTATGAGGTTTTAAAAAGATTTCATTTATTATAAGACACACTACTCATTGATGAAAACGTAAGATAAATATAAACTAATAAGTAGTGCATAAAATTAATATTATTAAAAATTGATGATTAGAATAAATTATTTATACTAATACAAGTTTTTGTAGAATTCGAGTCAATCATTTAGATACACGTACTCCACCATAAAAGTGTACTAACAACTAAGAAAAATTACTTCGAAGTTCAAATATTTAAACAAACTAAAACTATAATAATATAATATATTATAATACTAATACAAATGCACCATTAGAATTTTTTTTACTTAAATTAAAGATCCTGAAAGAGTTGGTAGATGTCTAGTTAGCAAAACATACATATTAAGTTAATTACTGAAAAAGATAGATGAATAAGATCAAAGTAAATGAATTATAATAATTATCAAAATTAACCAAAAAATAAAATTATAAAAAATTTACTCTAAATTTATTCTAGACACACTTTTCAAAAACTTATTGTCATGTATGTTTGTAGTATAGCATTTATGATTAAATTGAGTAATTGTACATTTTTAGCATTGCCAAATAACCTTCTATAAGTCATTTGTAGTGATAATTTTCTAAATCAATAGAATATACATAGTTAATCAGTTGAAAAGGTGAACTATGAAGTGTCATTTATAATAAAAGATAATATTTTGTAAGTTAAAGGGTAAATGTCACTAATAGTCTCTGAATTTTATATTTGTATCACTTTGATCCCTAAAGTAGCAAATACTATGCTATTGTGCTTGAAATTTAGTTTTTGTATCACTTTCGTCCTTTAAACAATTATTCGATGGATTTTGGACGGATCTACCAACATGTACACCTCACATGTATAACAACAATAACACATGCACCTCGCATTTGCACCTCACAATTACTATTTCTTAATTAAATAAATATAAAAACTAATATTAATATAAATATGCTTATGCATTCTTCTTATTATTCCTACCTCACTCACTCCTAAAAAACTATTAACTTGAAAACACATAGATATATAATATAATAGATACATATATTATTATAAAAACACTTTTTCAGAATTTTTTTTTTTTTGGTGATAATATCTACATTGTTTTTATTAATATCTATGTAGATATTATTTGATACGTTATTGTTTTTATCATAGCACTTATAACTATATTGAATAGTAGACAAGGTAACTAATTAAGTTTCACTTGAATTATGAAATATATATGTTTTAGAATTTATCTTTCTGCGTATCAAATTAAAAATATTTTAGATTATAAAAATAATATATTAAATTGTTTTAGAAGATAATTTATATGGTAAAATAGTGGAAAACTTATTGTCAAGGGAATAAGAAGTTTTAAATTAATAACGACACAATAACTTTTGACTAATTAGGGATAATGATTCCTACAAATTCAATACAAAATCATACTTGTTTTACACATTCTATATTTTTCCTAAGAAAAATACCTATTATCTGAGAGTAAGCAAGCTACCTTGAGCTGATCCCACGAAGTTTATCTATTTTTAGATAAAACTACCTATTAGATTGATTAAAATATGCCAGTAATCTTTGAGTTATGCAACTCTGATTAAGTGAAATTGGAAACTTTTATTTTATGTATATGTAATATATAACTATTCTAATTAAATAATGAACTATCAAAGTTATTTTTTCTTAATCATTTTTCAACATAATCAAATAAATATTTTTAAAAAGTAATTAAATTAAATGTTAGATATTAAAATGATCTAAACTTATAGACACCATATTCATTTTATTGAAAACTAATTATTAAAAATATAATTATTTATTGAATTAATGATAAATAGATGTAATCCACAATGGAAGTGTACTAACAGTTAAAACAATATCGACTTTGAAGTAGAAGTTGTTAAAGAATCGATAACATGTACATGTATTACATAATACATTTGTATTAACAATTAACAAACTATCAAGTTTGAAATTCAAATTTTCAAACAATCTATGTCATGCTAATAGAATATAAACATATGGGCACATAGCCCATCAACAAATATCAAAAAATTAAAGATTAAGAAAGAGTTATTAGATGTCTAATCCACTGAATATGAATTTTAAGCCAATTTCTAAAAAGGATATATGAATAAAAGATCAAATAAAATGATGTGCGTATATATTAGTAAAATATTATTACAAATTTAGTCTGAATGTACTTTTCGAAATATATCATCATATGCATACACTTCCACTATATTATATGTTGACCAAATTTAAGTAATTCCATGTGTTAAGTACTGGTAAGCTATTGCCAAATTATACCTAACTTTATTGGTGAAGTTGAGACCTCAAAATATTAGAAGTCTTAGATTCTATTCAAACCAACTCACATGTTGGTCTTTCTCTATCTTCCGAGTAATTTTGTGTTGATTATAGTAGTTATTAATTAATTTTCAAATACTGAATGATAACTAATATTCATAATTTGATGTATTATACATGAAACTGATAGTGTACTTCGGGGATATGACTCATATGAGGATAAATTTGAAAATCACTTTGTTTGTCCTGTAAGGTTTATTAGGCTTAATCATGCCATTCTTGTTCTTAAGGTGCGTGGGCATTGTCTTTACATTCTCATTTATCCTTATATGTACTAAGATGAATATTGTTAAATGTAATATTCCAGATGTTCCTCCAAGGACATGATTAATCAATTGCAATTTTGCTTCTAAGAAAAATTATTGCACTTGGCGATCGGCAAACACATTCTTCCTATTGTAATATAGAAGGTCCAGTTATGGTGATGAAATTCGTAATATGAATCCCTAATTGTTAAAGGTCAGAATTATCAAGAAAGTATGGAGACTTGTAGATATCTAATATAATTATATATATTAATATTATAGATATTTTAAATGTATTTATATTACTTATTTTTAAAATTTTATTATAGACTTCTTATGTAACTATACATCTTATATATTATTGTAGATACCTAAGTTTTAATTTTATCATGATAGAGTCATGATGTATTTATACACCTTATTGTTGTAGATATATACAATTTATTTTTATTATTTAGTATTTGTCTCTTTTGCTATTAAAAAAGTGAATTAGGATATTTTAGGTATATCAAAAGTTTCAAAAAACCGCCCATACTTTTATAATAATAGAGATAGAGATAGAGATAGAGATTAATGAACACCTAAACAATCATAGTAACTACCATTACTATTTACACAGAAAATTCAAATTGAATATTATAGAAAATTAAACTACATTGAGATTGTTGTGACATTTCTGCAATCAAAGAATAGGGTGTTGTATATATACATAGGTTTTCTTGTAACCGCACACCAAAAAAGATCTACACATGGGCACATCTATATCTATATCTATATCTATATCTATATCTATACTATACTAAAAGTGTGGATATCTTAGTGTTTGTTCCAATTGTGATTTTACACTTATACCCTCAACTTTTAATTGAAAATGAATACTTCCATGTATTGAAAAATGAGTACAAATTAGTCCATATTTATCCCACCACTAATCCCACCACTAACCTAAAAAACTAAATGATCACCTTTCACTAAATTAATTACCATTACTATATACTAGAATTCTAAGAGCCATATTCCTAATTGTATATATCCCACTACTAATCTTACCACTATAACCTAAAATTATTAACTACTTATTACCTTTCAGGCTGCCTTGAAGTCTGCAAGCCCAATTGACTGCATTAAAGAAATTAACTCTTTCTCATAAGTTACATGAAGAGGTTTAGATTATCCAGGAACCGAATGTCAATAGTCCTTATGGTGGCCGGAGTGTTATTTGGTGGTTCTGTGAGGGAACGGATATCATTAGAGCTTTCTTGGTTGAAGAATAGAAGATTGTGAACAAGTTTTTAAAGATACAAAATGCAAAAGAAAAGCTTGCTGCTAAGGGTTGAAATCAAGCCTCAAGCTAAGTTAGTTTCGAATACAATAGTTATGGAACTATATTGTGAGGTTTGAAAGCTTAGTTACCTTTATTTTCCCCGGGATTCTTTGGATGTCACTCATTTTGTTTTCTTATATTTTTTGAGAAGTCTAATGTGTGAGGTTACGTGTTGAGCTTATTTTGGTTTTCCTTTTAATGTAATTTTAGTATTTTCTTTCTTTAAAAATAAGTTTGCTATGGATCCCAAGTGCAATTTAGATATGGACGAACCCACAAATACACCAGATATATAATACGAGGCCGCTACAATAATTGAAAATGATGTGGTTGGGAAAGATGCATAGACACACAAATATCCGTTTAAGGCGATCCCTTTTCATTTTCTTTTCTTGATTTTGAATGTGAATATTTTGGGCTTTTGGTATTTGTATCTTTGTTTTTTGACTTAGCAGTCAAAATTGTTAATGGTCGCAATTGAGGAAATGAATGTATTTATAAAAAATATACTTTTTTTTGTTCTAATACGATGACGGATTATAATTTTCTTGATTTAAACTTCTAATATGAAATTTAACAATTGATATTGGCTTTTAAGTGTACCAATTGGGAGAATTGCATAAAAACTCCTGTGTTATTTTGAAAATGCTATAAAAATCCTGTGTTAACAAAATAGGCTAATCACCCTCCTGTGTTCCTAAGAAGTGTGGAAAAAAGTTCAATTTTGTTAAAATGATAGAAAAAAATATGTTTTGGGTGAATTAACACTATCCACCTTTTATAAAGTATGAAAAGTATATAAATGACAAATGAGCATGTCAATAAAGGTGAAAAACATGAAAAACGCGCTCGTTTTTTAATGGAATTTGGCTTTTTTGCACACTTTTTAAGAACACAGGGGGGTGATTAGCATATTTCGTTAACACATGGGGTTTTTTAGCATTTTTGAAATAACACAGAGGGTTTTATGCAATTACCGGTACCAATTTAATTTTTTGCGGAGGTTTGAGTTTTAGTGTTTTATCATTTCACAGTTTATAAAATTGAATTTAACAAGAAGACGTAATAATTCAACAAATTGTGAACTTTCTAATTTGAATAATGTATAGGCATCATTACTCAGTAAAATTATTCTATAATTACAATGATATTACCTCACATATAATTTTATCATTGCATAAAAATAAAATGTGATTGAATTTAAGTTTCTTAAGACCATAATTCATATTTTTATTATCAATAAGTGGCAGTGACAAGATTTTTGGAAGGGAGAAAATTATCAGGGAACGGTTTAAACTTCTTATATATTATAGGAAAAAATTTATTTTTGGTCCCCCAGTTATATTTCGAATTCGATTTTGGTCTCCCAATTATGATGTTCATCAAATGTAGTCCCCAAACTACCATATTTTTCATCAAGTGTGGTCCCTCCGTCTAATTCAACCACCCATGTATTGGATTTATAAGATGTGGGTAGCACTTGAACCTTACCATTCCACCACCAATACCAAGACCATGTCTACTGGTCATAAATGTGATTCCTCTCCACTTGGCGACATAATGGAACTATAACCTAAAAAACTGAATGGTCATATTCCATATTTATTTATAAAATGAATGGTCATAGTCCATATTTATCCCATCCCTAATCCCACCACTACCCTAAAAAGCTAAATGATCACCTTATACTAAATTAATTACCATTACTCTATACTAGAATTCTAAGAGTCATATTCCTATGAATTCTAAAAGCCATATTCCTAATTGTATATATATAAGATGGACATTAGTAGCAATAACTCATTTTCAAAAGCCCCGTCGATTTAGTCTATACACCAATTGTCAAATGATTTATTCTAAGAGCCATATTCCTATCAATCATTCACTTTCAAAAGCACTGCCGATTTAGTCTATATACCAATTGTCAAATAATTTTTTCAAACTTACATTTTGTTTAGTTTCATACATACATAACTATGGTGTCGTTCGCTGGGAGGTTGCAACTGCAAAATTTCTTTTAGAGGTGCACTACAATGGTCTGAACGACATCAACCGATCAAGAAGGGCGTGTACATGATAAAGGAGACACGTCTTTGTGGAGTTAGTAGCTCCCTAAACCTTTCATGAAACTGAAATCACAAAAAATAGTTTTACTGACTAGATTGCATGAGAATTACAGAGATTAATATAACATGTATAGTGAAAATCTTGGAATAGATTTGGGAAGTTGGAAAGGGGGCATTTTTGTTACTTGAATATGAAAACTTGCACAGATTAATAACGTGCGCTGGTCAGGAGGCTGCAAATGCATTCTAGAATGTGTCCAAGTTAACCATGGCTACGTTTGCGAGGAGCTTGCAGATGCAAAATTTCTTTTAGAGGTGATCAATAAGGGCGTCTTCGTGATAAATGAGACATGTCTTTCTTTATGGCATAATTCTTATTCATTTGTATAGGAGTTTATTTATTCAAAATATATATATTGACAAATTAAAATCCCCTCCCCTCCTTATGATTAATTATTACAATCCTTTATTATTTTTGATCAAATTTTATGAATAAAATGCTTATTATTCTGTTGCTTGAATTCAATGAATTTTGTCTACAAAATGTGACTTTCTATCCAACAAATGAATTTGATAATTGATAGACATTAGAATTTTCACACTTCTCAATTACTCAACATGTTAATATCCTCTCAAGGAGTTTGTAATGAAAAAAACGTCTTATAGTAAAATATTTTAGTAGTGCTCTTTCGTGGACTTTTTTGAAAAAACAATTTACTTGTGCAGTTACATGCAGGTTATCACTTCTTATAAAAGGACAGTTGTTCTTTATTATTAAAAACATAGAAAGTGAAAAAAAAAATCTGAGTTACATGAGAAGGAGCAACATTTGTGATAGCGTATACTGCGTAGTGGACTACTCGAGGAAAGGTTCAATCTTTGTTTCATTGAAAAAGTTCCGGATGCAAGAAAATCAAACTTTTCAAAAAATTACAGAAGTTGTTCTCAACCAAAAAACAATTATCCAATTGAATTTATATATATTTGGTGTAGACTCTACATCTGAACTTATTTTGTATTGACATTAATGATAATATTTCACATCTTGAGATGCTGCTGCGTATAAACTGACTTCATCATAATTTTGTAACAGACTACACTGAAAATATCAACGATTCTTATGAAAATGTGTCTGTTTCAAACGTAGAGGTATTTCTTCCAATTGTAAAAAGACACAATGACCCTTTGTTATTATATCCTTGTTATTCTAAATTAACTATTCAAATGAGAATTGATAAGAGTGACTGTTAATATGCCCCTAACATGAAACGTAATTAAAAGGCCAGCCAATAACTCTCTATTCTTACTAATCTCTTTTACTGGAGTTATCATTACCCTATCATAGTATATCTTTGTTATTGTAAGTTAATTTGAATAATGATAAGAATGACCCTTAATATGCCCCTAATGTTAGTAGTAAAAGATGGCCTCCTTGTTCACTTCCCATTCACATGCAAGTATGAATTGTTCCAGCCTCAAGGCCCAGGAGATATGATCTAATTTTTAACCCATCTTTTCCTAAAGGATGGTAGGGGTGAGGGCTTGAAGAGGGTTGAGGCAGTTTGACTTGAGACACTTTATATAATGTAACAGCACTCATATGTGGCAACATAATGGGATTTATTTTGTGGAGAGTGATACGGTATGAATTAGTTTAAGACTTTGCTTTGAAAATACATGATATGTTAATCCCCCATCATACTTCTTCTTAAATCACCACTACCATTGTTTTACTTACCCACTATTAATTTTTATTATATATACAATATCATAAATGATTTTTTTATTATATATACACAATGACGTCTTTCTAATACACTGCAATTATTGTTAAATATATAGTAATATATCTTTAGCAAGTATTGAATTTATAGTAATTATTTCAATAACTTCATGTTCATATTATAATCTTAAATTGGAGTATATATATGGATTTTTTTTTTACTTTGAAAATTATATCAACTCAAATTAGATAGCAATTTATCCTACACCACTTATATTTATTATCTAATGTATTTAATTCGTTGAACATGTGAATACCTTTATATCAACTTTTAGTTTCATGAATCTTTACTTGTAGATATATGATAATTGAATTTTAACAAAACAATTTAAAATCAAATTTAAAATAGACAAAAAAAATTATTATGAAAATATTGATAATCTTTTTTTGTTCAACTTTATTCATTGGTCGACATTTTATCACAAGAAGAGCAAACACTCCTTTAAGAACCAACTTTTGAGCAAGGTAGAAGGGATAATTGAAAAATTGAAGGTGAAAAAAATTATATGACCAAATAAATTGAGAAAAGGCCGGGCATTAAGGTCAAACAAAAAAGACTAATGTGATCATAAACTCAAAACTTTTATGGTCTATGGAGTAAAAAAATTTCTTAGCTGAATTATTAATTAGGTTTTGAATATTTGATATTCTTTGTTTGAATAATTTATCCAATTATTTGAGTTCATAATATTTTACTCTTATTTCATTGCTTTTATATTCATTAAATGTTTTAATCAATAAGTCATACATTAGCAAGATCTCACATTCTATCATATATTGAAAATAAACCATTTATTAAAAAGCATATATATTCGGATTATAAGTACAACTGTGCTAAAAGAATTCCTAAAACCAAAAATTAAAATGCAAATATAATACGAATCAAGATTAAAAAAAAGATGAACCTACATTAATCGTTATATTTATTATTAAATTTATGCATTTCACATGTTGTTCACGTGCAACACACGTACTATATGCTAGTACACATAAATGTACGTACAGAAAGAATTATTGCATTACCTGTACACTTTTCATGGAGTATTTCTAACAAATGGGCGATTCAGAAGTAAAAGAGGAAAGATCAAGATTATTGAAATGAATTTGTAGCAAGGCAAAAGAAAATTATATGTGCATTCGCCCATTCATATTCTTATGAAGCATTAATATTAATAATATACATTGAACAAGGTTGTTTACTATTAATTTTAAGTTCATGTTGATTTTGATAACAATAAGAAATGTTTTTTTATTTGAGGATAATATTATATTATTAATAATATAGGGCTATTATGGTCTTAACAAAAAAGTTAAGAAATGTAAATCATTCCATAACATTCATTCTTTTAGAATAGTTAAAGATTAAAGATAAATATAAATATTTTATTATTTCTTTATTCACATAATCATTATATAAATAATTAAATCAATTATTCAACACATCATACATCAACCTATCGCCATTGATTTGACATATTATACAAATTTCAACCATTTTTATAAAATATAAACAAACACAACATACATCACATCATTTTCAGCGACAAATCTCTGTATTATTCATTTCCGAGAAATTATCAAAATTCTATCTAAAAAACATAAACAAACATTGCCCAAAAATTTCAACATTTGAGATGTGTGACACTTTATCCCAATCTTCAACTGTCTTCTAATTGTAACGATTTTGTAGATATGGACAGTTATAAATCTTCAAAACCTCACGAGATGGGGCCTTACGCAGGAGGCGATGGGGCAGTGCCTTCAATTCTGAACAAGTATGAATCATCAACTCCTGGAGGCATGGCATTATGGAGATCATATTATTTTGTTCTTCCTCCTCACTTATATCTTCCCACTCTTTCCACCTCTGGCATTCAAAAAACAATAATATCTTCAATTTCGGGAATATTGGAGATGATGTTTTATCATTCATCCCCAATAACTCATGCCCCACACGATCCAGTGATTCTACTTCCCAAATGGAAAGCTCTTCAAGGAATGGAAGTTTTCCGAGAGGAGGCAAAGAACATGAAAAATCATCGTACGAAATGATGGCATTGGGTACTCCTCCCTTGCCAAAAAATTGAAGTATTCTCAGCTGGGTGAGGGTGGTGGTCCATTTTGGTAACCTGAGGCCTCTAAATCTCAAGTCTTCCAAGTTTGGAGGAGGCTGTAGATCCTCGATTACATCTGATATCCCACTTTTCTCAACAATTAAACATAAAAAGCAAAGGGATTTCTTGTTTTTCAAGTCTGCTTCCTTAGCCTCGTCTTCATCCAATACCTTAATACGAAGAAAGCCTTCAAGTTGGTTCAAATATTTCAAATATCCCAACTTATTACTAGAATATATTTCTAGCGTCCGAAGATTGGTTAATTTCTCAAATCCTTGAGGATACTTAAAATCTTCTGCAGTCCCTTCATTCAGAAGATGCCTCAAGTTCTTTAATTTATGTATCCCTTCAGGAAGTCCACAAAGAGAATTACACTTTTGAATGCCCAAGGTCTGCAAATTATACAAATCACAAATGGTATCGGGGAGTTCCTTTAAAGAAGAATTGTGACTTATATCCAAGTATCTTATATGAATCAAATTTCCTATTTCCTTTGGAATACCTTCCAAATTTCCTAAACTCAACAACCTTACCCGTTTTAGATGACAAAAAAAATTTGGAGGTACTGCAAGGTTTCTGCAGAAGAAACTGCGAAGCTTTGGATAGAAACTAAAACCAATTTCATCGTCATACCCCATCATGTTTAGATGGTGAACATTTTGTCCAGATACTACTATCTTTGGTCCTCCATCAACTTCTCCCCAAATCAAACATTCATTCTTTGTTAGGAATTGAGCAAAATCATGTACAATGTCGTGAATTTTGCATTTAATTATACGATTATTCACTTTATCTTTTTCAAAGTCTTGGAAGAAAGAACGCATTGCTAAATCCTCAAAATACTCTCGTCCTTGTAGCTCCATAGTTTCACTTGAGGAAAGAAAACCTTGTGCCATCCAAATTCTTATTAAATCATCCACATATATTTTGGAATCCTTTGGAAAAATGGCACAGTAGGAGAAGCAACGCTTCACTGCTGGATTTAACTCATCATAACTCAATATTAAAAAGGGGAAAATGTCTTTCCTCACTTTCTCTAATTCCCACATCTCACTTTTTAACACATTTTGCCACTCTTGGACACCACTCTTAAAACGCAATAGACCACCCATAGTCTTTGCAGCCAGTGGCATGCCCTTGCACTTCTTAGCTATCCCCTCGCCAGTTTTGCTCAACATCTCAAGGTCGCAATCTCTTCTGTTCTGAAAGGCTATTTGGCTCAACAATGACCAACAATCCGAGTCTGATAATCGATCTAATGGATGGATATGATTGCTGCCTATCACTTTTGCAACTATTTCCTTTCTTGTGGTCACCAAAATTTTACTTCCAACCTCACCACTTTCTAGAGATTTTTTTAGTGGTTTCCACATCGCGTCATTCTCAGTCCAAACATCGTCAAGAACAAGAAATATTTTTTTTCTTGAAATTGATTTGTCAATGCGATTTAACAATGTCTCGAATTGAGAATTTGCTGGATAAATACTCCCTAGTTCATTCAAGATAGTTTGTGCAATCTTAATTCCGTCAAAAGGATCAGAAACACAAACCCATATTGGCTTAAACTCATTTAGCTTCTTGATCTCATTGAATACAAGTTGAGCAAGTGTTGTCTTCCCCATCCCCCCTGCTCCGACTATCGAAATAATTTGGATTTTATCTTCTCCTTGGCTGCTACTCACTGACAACAACTTGCTCATCAGCCTCTTCTTGTCCGAATCTCGACCATATACTTCAGACACGTCAACAAACGACGTAGACTCAATCCGCTTAAAATCTCTAGAATCACAGGTAACATTAGGAATGAACTTGAATTCATTCTCATTTTCTTGACTAACCGAATCTAGCCTCTCGTTTATACGTTTAATATCAAGGGCGATACTACGACGCATGACAGTTTGTTTGAAGCAAAATCTAATAGATTCGAGAAAAGAACTTACCTTCTGCCATGGATCCCCACATGATCTAGAAGCATCATCTGATTCCTCAAGAAGTTGTTTGAGATTCTCTATTTCCCATTCGTCCAAAACATCGTCGATTTCGTAGGCGATCTCTTGAAGCTTTTCTAGCCAACTTTTAACTCTAGGATCCGTCACTCCCTTTCGCTCAGCATCAGCGAGCACGTGATGGATTTTCATTAGCTTCGAAGAGAGACTTTGGACTTTGTTTTTGCCATTGAACAATAGACACACCTGTTCCTTGACCATCTTCTCGATGAATGGAGTCAATCTATTTAACACCATTGAAACTATTGCATCAACCATGCTTTTTTTCTTTTTTTCACTAGAAAGAAATTGGAATCATGAAACTGAATATGAATATTCAACTCTCAAGCTCAAAGGATAAGCGTGATCACTCAATTGTTATCATCAGTTATCTATATGGAGGACACAAAGTTCACCAGCGAAAGATGACCACACAATTTGCATGTAGTTAATGAGATTGAAAGGGGCCTTTTGTTATTAAAATAAAATAATATTTCACGCTATATAACATATCATTTTTTTTTATTTCATTATAGAATTAATTAATAGTAATTAAGCTTTTATAGAACTGTCAATCGGGCTTTTTGAATTGAGTTAAGAGGGGATCAAACTCTCATACTCGTCAAGCTTGATGATCGTAGACTTAAATTCAACCCATAATTTTTCACTGGCTTGACTCATGCTCAAATACCTCTGGGCTTGATAGTTATAAGCTCAAACTCAGTCCATAATATTTCTCGACTCAGCTCATATTTTTTATCGAGTTTTGGGCATATTGGGACCACTCATATTATAAAAGTTTTCTTTAACAAGAAAAGATAAGTACTAATAAAATACGTTTTAAGAGACTAATCTTGTATAATATTAATGTTACAATTTGGCAACCAAAAAAAAATTAATGTTACAATTTATGCTTATGAATATATATACTATTCCAAACTTATAATAAAATTTCAGAAAAAACTCATAAAACTTTACAATACAAATTACCAAATCTTGGCATCTTTCCAAATATAAAGGAGATGACATAAAAAAGAATTGATAATTCATTCGAAGTCTCTTAAGAAAAAAGATTACAAAACAAATACGTGTGCTCACCGATTGTATGCTTGAAAAGAAAAAAAAAAAGCTTATTACGGATCCTATAGTACCTTATTAAATTTTCAAATATATATGTCGGCTATACGTAGGTCTGTCAATGAGCCCAAGCCCACTATTAAGGCTTGAGTCACTACAACAAAAAGTAATATTTGTGACAAAATTTAAAGTGACAATGTAAAAATTGTCACTAGATGTACATAATGAGTGACAACAATTTTTGTTTTGTTACAATAAGAATTTTTAGTGACAAGAGTTTCTACAAAATTGTCACCATTGACAATTAGTGACACATGTATAGTGACAATACAAATAAAATGACAACTACAATTGTTGTCACTATGTTGTCACCAAAAGTATGTCTAATTGTCAATAGTAACAACAATTTCCTTGTCATTAATTATCAATAGTAACAATTTCTACACAAATCTTGTCACTATTAAACATGTGGGGTATATTTTAGTGACAAGACAAAAAATTTTGTCACTAAAGATTGATAATTAGTGACAACTTTGATATTGTCACTTGGCATTTTGTCACCAATGTCTTATTTTTTTGTAGTGAGTGTGAATTCAAGCCGAGCGTGAGCTGGAGTTGGCTCGGCTTGAGTTGGGCTCGGGCTAGGGCTCGGGCTTGTAAGAATATATATATATATATATATATATATATATTGTTATTTATATCATATACAAAGATAAAATATAATATTGTAATGTAAATTTTTCTAAATTGCATCCAAAATAGCAACATTTAATTAAATTAGGGAAACAAAATTTTAAAATCGTCATGTAACTCTAAATTTGCCTAATATAAAATACCATAATCAACAAATTAAATAAGTAAAAAAATATCAAGTAACAGACCGCATCTAATACAAAAATATGACAAGTCACATAAATTGACATTAGAGGGCTGCTAGATTTTATGTTCACGAATTTGCGTTTCATTTATTTCTCCTCACAATTTACGATACAAACAATTTTCTGTAAGTAAGTATATCATATATTTAGTTATAATATTTTTAAATCTTAAATAATATTGCAACATATATTTCAATTTATTTTGTGTGAAGATTGGTAAGTTAAATGAGAATTTTCAAGATATATGTTAGTTATGATTTGTCATTAGAGCACGAATGATGTTAAATTTTTTATTTTTTTGAGATTACTAGTAAAGAGCACATGCATTGCATGTGATTCATAAGAATTTACTAAAAGAATTACAAAAATGAAATAAATATTAATATTAATATGTAAAATAAATATGAATAGAAGACATAACATCGTTAGTAAAAATTATACATTTAAATATTTCATATAAATAAATTTTAGATTATCTTCAAAGTCAGTTCGATTATTCAAGAATGTACCTGAAGAAGATGCACACATCTTTCGCTGCTTTGGTAATTCATTAACATGTTAACCACATTTTTGTTTCTCCTTATTATTCAAGTTATGCTAGCAATCATAATTTAAATATTGTAACGAAGAAAATTGAAAATCTCGGTGGCAGTTCATACACATACATTAAAAAAATTAAAAGGATAAATAACATGAAATCTAAGTAAGGTTTACTGTCAGTGACGGAGCTAGGGGGCTGGTGGTGGCAGCCCTCCCCCCCCGCCCCCACTTTTAAAAATTATGGTTTTCCCCTATAAATTTTTTTAAATTTTTTAAATTTTGTTCCCCCCCCCCCCCTCCAAAAAAAAAACTAAAAATATTAAAATTTCCTCAATTTTTTTGTATCCCCCCCCCCCTTCCCCGAGAGCAAAATCCTGGCTCCATCCCTGTTTACTGTCATATTAAGGTCTAATCAGTCATTTTCTTGATTGATCTTGATGAACATAGCAACCTTGTTTTTAATTGACTTCATGATTTTATTTTTATTTTTTCAAGCTGCTCACTTCTCTTCATCATCACTTGAAATTATGTTATGATGCCCCATTCTCTAAAGTTCGTTGCCAACTGCTTTGTCTTGTTTACATCACTTTCTTCATAATTTGTGGTGTTTTTGAAATTCTTTCGATGCATAAACTTTTTAAAGAGTTCCACTTGCATTCATCTCCCCGACCATTCTTTTTTTTCCTCCTTCTTAATTTGTGGTTGTACTCTTAGAATTGTATCCGCTATGATACTATGCTTGCCCTTAATAGTATCTACTTTTCTAGTAAGTGCGATCAGAAAGTTGAATTCATTTGATACTTGTAGGCTCTTTGATTTATAGTACTTTAATTAATATTTTCTTTAGAAATTTCAATATGTCAACATGCTCACTCTTAGCTGGTAATGTTGCTCGATTTTTCATGTAATCAACTAAGGGGGCGTTTTTTTTTTAAAATTAGGTAGAATAGCTCTAATAAGATGATATATTAATTCATCTTCATTGTCATACTCAATAATCATCTTATTTGGAATTTTAATGTTACCTTCATTATCAGTTAATTTTTCATCGTTCCCAACTCTCAATAACATCTCACTGAAGTTAGGTCACTTCTAACCCTCATATTCTTTGAACTATACATCTTTATGTGAATCTCAAAAAATAAATCATCAACTTTTATAGCAAACATTACCCCAAAATATAAATTAAAAGACTTAAAATGATAATTAATTAGTACTTTAGACTTGTCATCATTTAATTGGATGCAAAATTGCTCTGTCTACAAATGCCCCCTCAAGACTCGTCACGGGACTTTTGTCTTGAAAGCGTTCTTTAAAGTGAATGAGTCGCGACCAACTATCTCACAGTAGTATCAAATATTTTATGTCATAGACCAATTTGAGTAGGCTTGACACGTGACTTAAGCCCAACATAATATTTTAGACATATAATTGGCCCACATCAATTTTCTTTTAATTGTAGCGCAAGAGATGGATGAGAAATGGGCCATTGAATTGAATACGCAGAAAGCTTTATTTGGGCTAGCAATTCATATCTGACTTCTCCAATTGCCTGACCGTGGCTGCAGACTTCAAAACCCTCCTTCAAATTTGAGAGTTCTATTTGGACTTCAATAATTAAACCACTCATCATGACTAAATCAAACTCTTGTACCCAGGTATGGAGGCATTTAGATAAAGCCAAAATCAACAAAACTTGATCCGAATTCAAACTTTTTCTTTTCTTATGTGGAATTCTTGCGACCTAGGAATTTTTCTTAATCACAGAAAGATATTTAAAAATATATACTAATAATATATATTATATAGATAAATATATATATATATATATCTATCTAT
Organism: Buddleja alternifolia; assembly: GCA_019426215.1. NCBI lineage: Eukaryota > Viridiplantae > Streptophyta > Magnoliopsida > Lamiales > Scrophulariaceae > Buddleja > Buddleja alternifolia. The sequence continues at coordinate 28,214,491 of CM033403.1, forward strand.
CTTACATTAAAAACATAAATATTTCTGAAACCTGGCAGTTTAGGAGATCAAACTGAACGGAGTCATTCGAATCGGACTCGGAATCGAATCGGAGAGACTCGAAATATATTATTCCTTGTTCGTTGAGATGAAAAAAATTCTCAGGACCCTCTTTTTATGACATTGTCTTTAATTGTGTTGCAGAAGATCATATCAATTTAAAGCCCATATCTTTCATATGTTAGTGGGGCATTAGCGGGATGCGCCGCCACCGTTGGATCATATCCATTTGATCTTCTAAGAACCATTTTAGCTTCACAAGGGGAGCCAAAGGTATTCGGCCTCACACATTCAACTATAAGTAACATTGTGTCTTTTAAATGATTATGTTTTCCATACGTCGGAACTAAACCCGCAAATCTCAATCCATCTGAAACTATAAATCATAATTTTATTAGTTTTAAAATCTTAATTTTGTTGGTCGACGCTCTTAGCTTTATGATGTGATAGATTCATCAAGCTTCTTTTGTCAATTGGTTCAATTAATACTCTTTTCGTCTCCATGAAGGATGTTCTGTTTGACTATTGTACGAAATTAAGAAAACTCAAATTTGTATCTATTTATTACCAAAATTACCCTTTTCCATGAAACAAAGGAAAAATGTAAAAGAACAAACAATCTGCCTTCTAAAACATGCCATGATTTTAGTTTAATTTGTATTTGTTGTCTATCATCCATATATGAAACTTCTTTTCACTTTATTTGGTTATTGTTTTAGCAAAAACTAGTTGTAAGTATCATTAGATAATTTATTTATTTATAATTTGCAGAAGTAAAACTTTTTATTCAATTTGATGATTGTCATCGAAAAATCTTTTCACATGAGCGTAAAAAATATATTAATTCAATTTAAAAAATAAAGTGCAAGATTGGTGAACTTAGTAATACAAAATATTTAAAAATAATTAATTGACAACTATCAATAATAAGAGAAACAATAGAGAAAAAATAGTTTTACTTGAATTCAAATATTTGTGCTGGTAACTATCTTATCTTTAATTTAAATTTGAATTCTAGATAAAGTTGGATAACTAAATTTATTCATATTTCATAGAAGAAATATATAATAATAATTAATTATTTATGTGGCACAACTGCGTTCAACTAGGCTATCAACATGTGCGCTACGCTTACTTGGATAACCTTAAATGTTGTGTTTTATTATATATAGACGATTTGATTTAATCTTTCTCAATCAATATAAAGGGTAATATAGTCTAATCATTCAATAAAGAGTTATTAGCGGACACCCCCCAACCTATAGGGTGATGTGCACTTTGCCCCCCTACCTATCATAAATGTGCACTTAACCCCCTCGGTCAAATCCCGGTGGAATATAATGGATTATTCCGGCGCATGCAAGGGTAAAATCGTCACACAGGGGCAAAGTGCTACAAACCGCATGTGTTAGGGGGCAAAATGCACATCACCCTATAGGTTTGGGGGGTATCTGCTAATATCTTTTTTTTTAATTCAAATATTCTTAATTTTCCAAAAATAAAAAGGACAAAATAAAAAATTCGAAACATTAAAACAAATTTCAGAAAAAAAACACAAAAAGAAAGGAAAAATTCAGAAATAATCATTAAAATTTTGATAATTTTAGGAAGAAGTCAAAGGAACAAAAATAGAAAATTCCGGGAGAAAAAATTCAACTAAATTTCTGAAATTCATAAAAAAATAGAAAAGTAATAAGAGAAAATTAAAAATTTGAAAAATTCAAAAAAATAAAAATAAATTAGAACAATATAAAAGGGACTTTTTATGTTTTTACTAATTTTTTTATTTTTATACTTTTTTTCTTATTTATTTTCTTGTTTCCGGATTTTTGAATTTATTTTCTTCTAATTTTTGTTTATTATTTAAAAATTTATAAGAACTTTTTGATTTTTTATTATTTTTCTGGATATTCTAGTTTTTTTTTTTTTTTTTTTATGTTTTTGATTTTTAGTTTTAGCAGACACCCCCTCCCCCAACCTATAGGGTGATATGCACTTTGCCCCCTAACTATGCGGTTATTAGCACTTTGTCCCCTGTGTGACGATTTTACCCTTGCATGCGCCGGAATATCGCATTATATTCCGTCGGAATCTGGCCGAGGGGGTTAAGTGCACATTTATGATAGGTTAGGGTGTCGGTTGCAATTTTTAATAGGTTGGGGGGCAAAGTGCGTGTCCCCTAATAACTCTTCAATAAATTTCCATTTTTTAATTTCGGACAGATAAAAATAGAATAGTCATATCCTTTAGAGGATGGAGGGAGCACTGGATCTTTTTTCATTGGATAATCTTCATAAAACAGAAAACAAAGATATGAAATATTTGCTCAATATGAATGAAGAATTTCTGAAAATAAGGCGTTGTGTTCATATTCAGGTTTATCCTAATATGAGGTCTTGTGTGTTAATGTAAAAGTTGAAGTAGGTAATTATTGATGACACATAGTGCAAAGTGGTAGATGGGTTGAAATAATATTTAGTTATATATAAAAAAATGTAAAAGTAAATTTGAAAGTTAGCGTTTTCTGATGAAAATGGGTTGTAGTGTGGATTTTGTTTTGGAAAACGTATTCAGACATGGCCTAATTATTTCTTTTGGATTCAAATTGCTTTTGTTTCTCATATTCGTAGGCTTGGAATCGGTATAGATCTTCTTATGCTGCCCAAGCTAACGTGCCCTCTCAAGCTTGCAGCTTTTCCTATGTGGATTAGCTGCCGGAACGTGCGCTAAAGCCGTCTGTCATCCACTTGATGTCGTCAAGAAGAGGTTTCAGGTTAATTTCCAACTTCAACTGTCTAATTTGTTCGTTTGATTTTCTTTTCCCCCTATGTTCATGGAAGAAGTCAATTCATATACATATATAAAAGCAAGGGAAATTTACTGAAAACACCCTAAACCGAATATTCATATCCAAAAAACTTATGAAGATTATTTTCAATCCAACACATTCATTCCACCAAGTTTTCATTTGAAAAAACCCAACAATTTAAGATGATTATTTCTTTGACCAAATTACTCTTGGTCTTTTAGGTTAAGCATTAATTAATTGTTCTTTTTTTATATAATTTTTTTATTATTATTTCTCAATTTGATAAAGTTTTGTAATAAAAAGTTCACTTTTTTAATGTTTAGAAATAAATATTTTATTTTTAAAGTTTAACATGTTAACTAACCTGAAAGTACTTTTATTACTTATAAAAGATGCAAAAAATCATAACATTTAAAAATTTAGAACCGTAATTGATACTAGTTATCAATCAATTCTAAATAGAAACTTTATATAATAAAGCTATTAGTTAATTCCTAATCTAAAAAGGCAGCAGTAACTGAGTCAAAATATTATTAACCTTTAATTCTTGAGTTTATTTAATTTTTTAAATGAAAAGTTGGTAGGATGAATATTTTGGACTCGAGATGATATTTTACCGAACAGCCCTTACTTTGTAATTCAATTGTAGATTGAAGGATTGCGAAGGGATCCAAGATATGCAGCTCGAGTAGAGCACCACGCTTACAGAAATATGTATGATGCCCTTCAACAAATTTTACTGGCCGAGGGTTAGGCTGGGCTTTATAAGGGCATCGTCCCGTCAATCATCAAGGCTGTACCTACTGGTGCTGTAACATTTGTTGCTTATGAATTTGCATCAGACTGGTTAGAGTCTGTTTGGACTTGAATTCCTCCTTTTTTCGGCTCTTTGAGATTTTATTCGTTTAACCCATCATTCTTTTTAAGCACATCTTAGTACAAGATAACACATAATCATAGTTATAGCCAGAAATTTAGGTTCTGACGAGACAAAGATGTATATTTTTTTTTCAAAGTACAGCCTGATGTCATCATATAAGGTTTTATAATTTGCCAGTGATGACAGGTGAGTTCTCAAAGAGGGGAAGGCCTTGTACGCAAGGAATACAACATGACATGAAATGCTACTTACTTGAGTACTATTTAAGTTTAGTTATACACTGATTATTGATAATGATGTGGCAACTCGTGCTTGAGTATTAAAAGAATCAAAGTGCCTCTAGTTTACAACCATATGAATGAATCATCGTTGGATTATTATCTTATTGGTAGTATGAAACTTTGCAATTCTTGGTTTCACATGTCACTAATTGGCTCCAAATTTACATCAAAATTATTTTATCAAGAACTTCCAAGCATATAAGGCAATCTAAAATGGTGTAAAAACACAAAATGAGGAGATTTAGTATGGAAGTCCTTGCATAGATTTTAAAAGAAGGGTAAATCCCAGACACCCGTCTATGAGATCCTGATTACAAAAAAAAATACTACAAACCTCAATTTTTTTTCATAATTTCCCCTCTTAATGAAAACGTATTATAATTTAGGGAAAATTACTCAAAACCCCCTAAAATAATTTTTCATATCGAAAAAACCCATGAAAATATTTTTCAATCTTAAAAACCCATTCTACAAACTTTTCATTCCAAAAACCCCAAAAGTGAGGATTAACAACTTTTTGGACCAAACTACCCCTTCATTTATTAAGTTAATAATTGATCAATTATTTTTTCTTAATGTATTGTTTTGTTTTGATTCTTTCAAATTGATGAATTATAAAATATGGATTTTCTTTTGTGATATTAATTTTTTTAAATATTTGTATATAATTTATTTTTGATATTAATATGGTAATTATCTATAAATATATGTTTTAAATTTTTTAAAAAGATTAAAAAATCTGAAAATTTAAATTAAAATCATAATTAATATCAATTATCAATACAAAATTTTTAAATAAATAAATCTTAGTGGATAACAATAATAGATTAATTTTTAATCTAGAAGGCTAAGGGCAACTAAGTTCATAAATTTGTTAACCCTAAATATTGGGTTTTTTGGAATGAAAAGTTGATGGAATGGGTTTTTTGGATTAACAAATATTATCATGGGTTTTTTGGATATAAAAGTTTATTTTAAGGGTTTTTTAGTAATTTTTCCTATAATTTAACTAGGTGTCAATGAAAATATAGGTTACAATTTCACATCATGTTCTTTTAGTTGTCAACGGGTTTGACAGAGGGTCTCTTGATAATACAAAAAACCTCAGAGAACTCGTGGTAATTATCTAATAAGCTATAAAGGACTCCGAAAATTATCCCTGGGCGGTGTCGTGCGCTTGTCGGACACGACACTCCTCCTTCACGTGTCGGACACTTCTAATCTGTGTCCATGGTAAAAAAAAAAAAATCGGACACCGTGTTGGACACGACCAGATGCGTGTCTGACACAGTAAGGACACGACTAAGACACTTTTTATAAGATACCAAATTTTTGGGGGGTCAAATTGTAAATAAAAACTTACCAATTTTTTATAAGACACAGATTTGAACAATGGAGTATTTATTTTTGTTATATCATGTTATGGATTGAAAATATGTTTATTGTTATATTTAGTTTATGTTTATATTTTTATTTTACATTTGTTATTGATAAGTAGTTGAATTATTTACAATATACATAGGTTTGCGAAAAAACAAGTAAAATACAAATTTATATATAATATATATATATATATATATATATATATATAAATTGGACAGCCGTGTCGTGTCCTATATTTTTTTTTAAATGTCGTTCCCCTTGTCCGTGTCGTGCCGGGTCCGTGTCGGTGCATCATAGCTAATAAGTGAGAGAGTATGCATATAATTATCCCAGTAAAAAGAGTAGGTAAAAATACTTGAAGTTGGTTAAAAAAAAAAACACAGGAACAAAATGATTGTCCATCAAATTTACAGAAGCCATTACACAGAGCTTTTACCTTTTTCTCCTCAATATATCCTTTGTCTGAAAAAAAAGGCATAAATGATATACGATTAAGACATAAGGTCTAATGAGGTCATCTTCCTCTACTTCAGCAAAACAATGGGAAAAATGCAAAAATCGTCCTTTAACTATACCGCTTTTCACTTTTGGTCCTCTATGTATTGCCCCTAGCAAAAATACCCTATATGTTTCAAAAATTGGCACATTTAGTCCGATTTTAAAATTTTTCCGGCCAATTTGGCCGGAAAATCACATGTGCCGGTCACGTGAGGGGCCAAATTGGGAATTTTCAATTTTGGAGGGAAAATTGATGACTTGGCATGCCACTTGGACAAGGATTGATGACTTGGAATGCCACTTGGACAAAGGAAATTTTTTTGCTCCCATGGTGATTCGAACTTGGGTGCAAAACATGGCATATAAGCATCTTACCACTAGACCAACTACGACTTTGGTATTTCATTGCTTTAATATATTTATATACCTTATTTGTCTAACATAATTTAAATGCATTTACTTATAAAACTATGTATTATAAAATAAAGTAAATGATATATGCATTGCAATATACACAGTAAATAATGTGTGTATATATATATATTAAATACATTTAAATACATTTAAATTATGTTAGACAAATAAGGTATATGAATTTATAAAACCAATGAAGTAGCAAATTTGTAGTTGGTCTAGTGGTAAGGTGCCTATATGCCATGTTTTGCACCCAAGTTCGAATTACCATGGGAGCAATGCCAAGTCATCAATTTTCCCTCCAAAATTGAAAATTCCCAATTTGGCCCCTCACGTGACCGGCACATGCGATTTTTTGGCCAAATTGGCCGGAAAATTTTAAAATCGGACTAAATGTGCCAATTTTTGAAACATATAGGGTATTTTTGCTAAGCGCGATACATAAAGGACCAAAAGTGAAAAGTGGTATAGTTAAAGGACAATTTTTGCATTTTTCCCGCAAAACAATATTATTATCCCATCTATTCACATTGACGAGTAACATAAAAGGCATTGATTCATGAAATATCAGGAGACGTAAAATAATAACCAGATCTCATATTTCAACATCACCATCAGTGTAAGGTTCCTCGGTTTTCAGTGAGTCTCTTCCACACCATCTTCCCACAATATCCCAAAGTTATGATGGCAATGCCGTACAGCAGAGGAATGCCAATAACACACCCCCGAGACGCAAGATTTGTCAATGTAAGCATTCCTGCAGTAAAATGAACAGCAGGAGCAAAATACTGGTCCATTCTATTCCCTTCAGAGTATCCACTAAACGCGATAACCATAGAGAAAGTGTGTATTGTAACAAATGCAAGTGCTACAATAGCAGAGACGAGAAAAAACGGCATTTGTGGGCATTTCTCTACATAATACGTTGCGGGGCCAAATGCGGGAGTTAAGAGGCTTACGTAGAAGAAGACGGCATGAGCCACACCGTGACCCATTCCACCGGCTAGAGCAATTTGCATTCTGTCTGTAATGAAAAGGTGAGGTTTTGAGACTCTATCAGCAAAAGCATCGAGTATTTGTTCCATCCTTTTGTAGAGTCTCCACAAGAAAAGACGAAGGGCTTCTTGAAAGGCAACGGAAGTGAGAATGACAAGTGCGTAGGGGCACAACAAACCCGTTTTGAACGAGAGAAAAGCTCTCCAGATTTCAGATAATGCAATTAGACTCATCAGCCATAACAATGTACTACAATCAACACCATAAAGTACAGCTCAAATGTCAATTTACTTGTAATAGCATTCCAAAAGGGGGAAATTGCAGCATTAGTCCTATAGGATAGGTCCTCTTGCAATTTTAATATCAAAATTTACAAATTTGTAAAATTAGTCTCATAAAATGGTTTCTTTTTGCATTTTTGGTCCCAACCGTTTTAAAAAATGATGGAAATCGTTAATTTAGTAAGGCACGTGATCAATACATAATCTAACTGCGCATGGATTTCATGCAAAAAATTCCATCCATTTTTATTGAATGAGACCAAAATTGCAAAAACATGTCTGAGACTAAAATTGCAATAAGGGATCAATATTGAAATTTTGCCTTCTAAAGAAAAGGTAAAGAAAAAAAGGGTAACCTTGAGAGAAGGGTGAGGACGAGAAAGGGCTTTTGGGAAATAACGGCAATGAATAGTGAGAGAGATGGGCCCAGCGCTAGCAGCACGTAGCCGGTCCCCGCCGCTACCGTCATTTTCCTCTAAAGGGCTAAACCTTATATTATCAATGTGCTCAAATTATAAAGGGTGCATTAGACAAAATTCATAACATAAGCTCCATCACATTGTAATGTCTATTGCCGGGAAAATTGCAGTTTTCGTCTCGTAAGTTGCCCACTTTTCGATTTTGATCTCATTGAATAGGGATGTGCCACATTTAGTCCCATAAGTCAAATAAAATCTCAATGTTGGTCCCATTGGATAGGGATGTGCCACATTTAGTCCCATAAGTCAAATAAAATCTCAATATTGGTCACATGGGCAATCTGATATTCCATCTTTTGTAAGCCAATTTTTCAGCTCATTTCAGTCCAAGACGTGTATTTTTCCCTCTAGTTACTATTCCTAACTGAAGTGTGCAATGCACGCGCCTTGTTCCATTTAATTTTAGACGACAACTTGCCCATGGGACCAACATTGAGATTTTATTTGACTTATGGGACTAAATGTGGCACATCCCAATCCAATGGGACCAAAATCGAAATGTGAGCAACTTACGGGATGAAAATTGCAATTTTGCCGTCAATTGCCCTTTTCCTTTTTTAGTCATACAATCGAACTACCAGCAATTAAAACAACATCAAGAACTTCCATATTAGCATATCTCATTCTTATGGACAACTTTAAGGAAACCCGGTGACTAAAACAAAACAAAACAAAACAAAAGATCACCAAAAGGGTAAAAATAATTCCAAAGGCCAAGAGAAGCCACTAATATTACTGTTAAATTTCAATGTAGTCCCCACCAAATTAAACTCTTTTCACACTTCATAACTCATGTTTTCCTATAAACAATTAGTTTTCATGAGTTAAAAACCGACATCACTGACAAAGATATAACATACATCAAAGAAACATATAATGACTATAGTTATGCATGTATAGACAAGAAAAAAGGTGAATACCACCAGGGATGGGGCCATAATTTTTGTTTTTGTTGGCGGGGGTTGGGGGGGGGGGGGGGGGGGGGGATTGAGATTCTCATATATAAATTATTCTACACTTTATTTTTTGGCAGATAAATTGTTTCTATATGTAATACATGTCTATAGTTTAGTTTATTTTTCGTTTTACAGAAGGAAAAACGACTAAGTTATTTAACGTGGTGTCGTGAAAATTTATCTTTCTTACTTCATTACAAATTGTTCAATGGATGGAAATATTGAGCATTTGGGTTCAAAAGATGAAAATGCTAGGTTAACTAAAAGAGTTGAAAATTAATCCTGTCATAAATATAAACAAGTATTTCCAATTTTCGTAGCTAAATTAGATAGAGAGATTAAAAAGAAAGAATCATTGAAAAAGATAAGTCTTATACACACGAATTAAATGAACTTTTCATGTTAAGTTTTGCTATTTATTATGCAAAGTGCAAACAATCTGAAATAATACACAAGTAACCACATTGGATCCTCTATTCTAAAATTGTGTTTTATCTCCTATTCTATTTACTCTACTCATATGCATGTCAAGTGTATTAAATCAACATCATTTGTATATTTAAGAAAAAGATTTATACAAGTTATGCAATTATGAAAAAGGAATATAATATATATATATATATGAAGTGAGACGTTATTGAACAACTTTTTTCTCGATAACGATAGTAAAGATGGATACACAGTTCTCACGACGATGAATAAATGAATATATTTCTAACGTCCAGGAAGAAGCTTTTTCCCTCTGATAAGAAGAAATTGGACACTGATTTAAAGTAAGGGAACATTACATGCACACCACCCCACTTTAGTGCTAATTACCAAAACTCCCTTACTTTTGGTAAATTACAACAAAACCCCCTCAAGGAGTCTATGTTTACAAGATGTGAAATTGTGAGAATTAATTAAATAAACAAGAGTGTAATTGTAAGAATACATTAATATGAAGGGGGCAGTATATAATTTTAAAAAGATCAGGAGGTTTTCGGTAATTGACCATAACATGAGGAGGTATGAGGAGGTCGTCGTCTTTAGGTAATTTTCTCTTAAAGTAACCAAGTACTAGGAAAGAAAATGGCAAAACTGATATATTCAATTTTTGGAAATGAGTACAAAAGAAAGGGGCAAAACTTCATAATATTAGCATTTGGGGGACCAAATTTTGAGCATCAAAAATTTACAGGCCAATAATTAGATTTATAGAAGTTAAGGGCGCAGCCGCCACCGCTAGCCCCCCACCACCCCCACCCCCCAATCCCCCCCGGGGAGAATACTCAGAGAGAAGTTAAATGATACCAGGGGCGGATCTTTGTTTAGTTCGGGGGGCAGTGCCTCAACTGACTTTTTTTTCTTTTTTTATTAATGTAAAATTACATTTGTGCCCCCTCTCAAATTATTAAGTGCCCCCCTCAATTTTTATATTTGAATTTTGCCCACCCAAGGTCAAAAAATATCACGTTTTTTCCCTTTACTTTGAGTTTGACCCCCTAAAACCCAAAATTCCGGCTATAACAAAAGAGGTATAAGAGTATAAATTATGTCAAAAGTTAAAATTGAACCTAATTTCTTATTATATTTTTCTCATAAATATAGCGTACCGTACCTCGGGGGACAAGCCTCCCGCACCCCCTCTTAAATCCTTCGTCTATTTGGCAAAAAATGGAAGGCCTAGCCGAGTGCCCCCACTGACATTTATTTCTGGATCTGCTACTGAATGATACACATATACATACATAAGAATTATATAAACTGTTTATTCAGCCACAAATACGCATACAAGAGTTGTATGTATACATAATGAAGACGTGTATAAGAGAGAGGTAGAGAGAGAAGAACGAACCTGGGGTTTCAGGATGTGAATTAAATCTGAGAGAGCGAGAGAGGAAAATTGAGGAATTGCGCATGCGATTTTTGTTAAGAAAGGCAGTATAGGAGTCCACGCGCGAGTGGGTTTTTCATTCTTTTTTTCTTTTAGGTTGGGTTTGAGTTGGAGGTGGGGGGCGTATACGCGTATACTCTTAAAAATGATCGGGTGCAACTATCATATTCATATCTGGTTTCGATACTTTCGAATGATGTGTTTGAAATATTTTTGAAGTGTTCAAAAATTAAAAGAAAAGAGAAAATTTTGAATACTATATCCTTTACAAATTTGGAATATTTGACACGTCTTGGATATCAGGTAGAATATGTTTTTGATATTATACAATAATTTTTGGGCTAAAATAGGAATTTAATGTTTTGTCTTTTGTAAAAACTCAAAGCTTAAAAGTTACTCCATATAGGTATCCAAGGAATTTAAAAAACTAGACAAAGTTGTATTTACGTGAGTATGAATCTATTAAATCAAATTTATATTTAAATATTATACATACATGTATACTCAACGTATTTTATTCTAAACTTTTGAAATTTCCGTTATTTTGTATCTAGATCGTACTGTGTCGATATCCTTGTATTTGTATTCATATATCATAGGTCAAAACCCTATTTGCTATATGAAGCACATTTAGAAAAGAAATATTGAAGCTTTTATTAGTTAAAATACCATGAATTTTCAATTATTAGTTAAAATATGGTGAATTTTTTATAGAAACTTTTGTGTTAAGTATTTAGTTATCTTATCTATTGTTTATTATCAATTTTGAAGAGTCCGTTGCTATCAGTTTGATTTATTTTTTGGAGATAAGTGATTCCATGTATCAATACATCATAAATATGAATTTTAAATCAACATATAGCAACTAATACTAATTTACAACGGCTAACAACTATCAATAAATTAGAGAAAAGACTCACACAATGTTAGTGAGGGTAGAACCAAAAACCTCAAATAGGGAAAATTGCAATTTTGGTCTCATACATTAGTCCATGTGCGCTTTTGGTCCCAATATTTTTTACTTTAGCATTATACGTCCCATAACTCCAAAAAATGTGCATTTTTGGTCCCAACATACGAATACATCATGTCTTTATACGGAATTGGCGCGTGCATTTCACGTTTTTGGAGTTATGAGACTAAAAACGCACATTTTTGTGATCCCACGTGAGCCACACGCGCCAATTCCGTATAAATACATGATGTATTCGTATGTTGGGACCAAAAATGCACATTTTTTGGAGTTATGGGACGTATAATGATAAAGTCAAAAATATTAGGACCAAAAGCGCACATGGGCTAAATTATGGGACTAAAATTGCATTTTTCCCCCTCAAATATAATGAAGCCTCAGTTTCGCTAGTACAACTGAACCTCATTGATTTTGCTATCATTTTGATTTGACCAGCACTAACATAAAGTAATTAGTAATATATGCAGTTCTATTGCCTAATATTCCTCTTAGCGGTATTTCATCGTATTTCCTGCGAACAACACAAACGATTAAAATAGGATGTAAATGAATTGAACTGAGTCTAATAAGTTATTGTCAAAATTTATTTAAATTTTATCGAGTCTGAAAAAATTATGTACAAGTTTTGTTTATTATTACCAAATTGAGAGTGGATTATTTAATCGCATCAACTATGAGTGGAGCTCCTTTTTTTTTTTAATAATTTTTGTATCTATAACAAATAAAATAAATCATATAATGTGTCACCGCTTGTAACGGTTCCAATCCATTTTTGTTGCATCTTGGATTGCAAATAAGAATTTATACCTTTACAAGAAAATTACTAGTGGGTTATGCTGAGAAATAAAATACAATATTTTGTGATATGTCTTAAAGTCTTAGACTCAAATTTAGCAGAATATCTATGATTAAAAGGCTTGTTGTAAGAAAATCCCATTCCCAATTGTTCCTTTCATGGGAAAGGGGATTTTATTTTCATTTTAGAATTTTCTTCGGCGTTTCAATGGGTTAGGTGGTAGAGCGTCTTTGACGACCTCTATTATCATCATTTTCGTCCGATAAATTGATTTGTACTTGATGAAGGTCTAATTTTTTAAAAAAATTATTAGTTTTTAGTTAGTATTTGATGTAATTTTACTCTCTCGTACTAGCTAGAGTTTCAATGTCTAGAATATAAATGTTATAAGTCGTTTATGATCTAGTTTTTATTTAGTATCTTGCACATACTCCAATAATTTTTCAATTACTATGGGAGTAATACTATCATATTGTATTGTCATCTCTATTGTAAATTTTTGGTATTAAAATATGATTTAATTTCTAGAAAACAAAAGGGTGCACTTTCCAATTGTTATATTGTGTCTTTGTTCTTTATCCTTTTCACATTCTAAGACTATATTCTTAATTTCTTTTATTCTCTGATATCAATATCTTTACATGACGAAGTACCTATTCTTTTTCGTGTAAATTTTTGGGCGGAGGGTTCTTGGCAAGCCTCGTGGTACTCAACCCTGCAAATTATCCAATTGAACATTCAACTTTTTACTGATTTGGTATATTAAATAACTAGTATGTACCTTGTGCTATGCACAAATATCATTTATAAGAAAGTATAAATAAAAATATAGTCGATGATCATTTTACAATAAAAACACACTAAAGTCCAATATATGCACCAAGTTTTTCTGATAATCTTATTTTGACAAATAAGACCCTTGATCTCTAAATATCTGATTTAAACTAAAATAATGAATGGAAATTAAATATAAAAAAGAAGATTCAAAATTGATCTATATTTCAATGGAAATTTATAAAATTCCCTATGTATCTAATCAATTTAAAAAGTGAATATCACATATATACATGTATTTACTAATTTGATTGAATTTGTAAAAGTAAAAATATTTATTGTCAGATTAGAAATATACTAGAGAAGACCTAGTAGGGAACTTGTATTATTGAGTAACAAATATATAGCTACAACAGAGAGAATAAAAGGGAACCCCAAACTATAAAGAAGGAAAAAGACACACAAGTTAATAAGAATACTAGTCTAACTAGGAAAGTAATAATAATACTAGTCCAACTAGAAAATTAATAATGATATCTAACACTCCCTCGCAGTCAAAACGGGAGGTCTGGAACGCTGAGACTGGAACGAAAATCCAATAAGAGTCGGGCCGGTACTCCTTTTGTGTAGAGAATGCTTCTTTACAATATTTGTTATTCTATTTGCCTGCTTAGTTGATAGATTAAATCTTCAAGAAAAGGCGGCCTTTAGCTGGCGACGACGGCTAAACATGGAAAAGATAAAAAGAAAGAAACTGGTGGCGGCGGCGGCTAAAATGCAAAAAAGATAAAGATCGCAGGTTGCTAAATCCAAATTAAATTACAAAAGATTCACCACAGTGAAGAAAGAACAAAAAGAGAAAAAAAAAGTATATAGGGAGCTGGATGGGGACAGCGATTGCAGAGGTTGGCGGAAGCGAGAGATGGTGAGAGTTGAAAGAAAAATTCTTTAGCCCTATATCATGTTAGATTAGAGAAAATCCCATAAAAAACTTGTATTACTGAGTAACACACACACACACACACACACACACACATATATATATATATATATATATAGTTACAAGAGAGATTACAAGAGAACCCCAAACTATAAAGAAGATAAAAGATAAACAATGTAATAAGAATACTAGTCTAATTAGGAAAGCAATAATAATACTAGTCTAACTACGAAAGCAATAATAATGCTAGTCTAACTAGGAAAGATATAATAATATCTAACATTTATAACATATTATACGCATTTAAAATAACTACCTAAGAGCAATTAATGATGGCTCTTCAAAAAGAAAAAAAAGAAAAAAAAAAGAGCAATTAATGATGGAAACAGAAATAAAATAATTTCTTATTAAGAATAACCATGTACTCATTTTATTTGATTTATTTATTAGAATTATTTCTACAAAATTATATAGAGTATGAAAGGTTGAACAAAAGTATAAATAATGCAGAAAAGAAAACATACCTATCACAGAGAAAAACAGCAATAAGAAAAACTACAAATTATGTATGAAAATTAAGGTTTCATTAATTTTAGGAAGACGGACGATATCTCAATATATTACAAACATGTATTCAGTAATTAGATTAAAAAACTTTTGTTATACATTATTACATATGTGTGTTGAACGTACTAAATTGAGTACAAAATGGGAAAAAACTAATGATTTAGTAAATAACAATTATTTACTCATTTGAATAATTTTATTTATGATTATCTTTTAAGATAAAATATAGAAGATTATATCTATCTATACTTCTATACTATTATGTATTTGAAGGAGGTGTTTGACCAATTTTGACTTCAATTGAGCTCAATGCTAATTTTCTAGAATTTTGAATTATTTTATTATCTTGAAAATCTACCATTGGTCAACATTAAATTATATATATTTATTACTTTAACCCTAATTGACAAAATTATTGGTATCAACATATGAACCTTACCAATTATGAATTTGGTATATTTAAAAATGATTCTTCTTTGGTTATTGGCATCGTTAGATATGGAAAGATTGCAGGATATATGGATCATTAATGTATGAATCTATCAGGAAGAAAAGGAAAAGTTCAACTGCATGTGCACCTTACCTATGATTCAAAAATTCATAAATTCGTATCAGTATTTTCATGGTCGTATATGGAAAGAGAACAAAGAAACATAGTAGTAATTTTGAATTTCTTAATTCATATAATTAGTGCTCTTGAACTCAAATTTGAACAAAACCCATTAAAAGCATCATTTATCTCTCACACCCAACACAAAATAATATTCGGGATTTGTCCTCCTCGAAGAAGAAATGGTATTATCCTATTTTTCATTGTGGTGTATAATTATTCTATTTTATTCTAAAATCCTCCTATTACAAAATCGTTTTTCTTTTATAGTGTAATATATAATTTTAAGTGTTATGATATCAATTATTACCTCATTTTATTTTTCTTTGGCATGAAGTTTTGTATTTTAACAATATGTTAACATTTGTCTTCCTAATTGCTTTTTATATATTTTTGTGTTTCCTGCAGGATTATCAAATTAATATTTTAATACCTCTATGAAGGTGATCAAATTAAAGGAAATCAGGTAAATACAACTGTGTATATACATATATATGTACATTCGTCCTTTCTTTTCTCAATTAATAGATACTATTATTTTTTTCCTTTTCATGTTTAAGGAATTATTTCTCTATAAACTTCTACATATTCATCCCTGATTTTGCAGGTTTGCAAGCTATTAACAACATACTTTGAAAATTTAAGGTGACTTATCAATTAAAATAATTAAGACGATGTTCCCTTAAAAAGAAAAGGTTGGGTCCAACTGAAATTATGGACTTGAGAATCTATACCAATTTCAACAAGCCGTTAATTAATTTATCATTCATGTTTTGAATAAATTGATATGAATATTTGAAAACTTATTTTTATTGTAATCTACATATTGTTGATCTTTCTAAGAGTACATCTCTCACCAATCTCATTTTTCATAGAATTGAATATATTGAGACAATTAATTATTATACATTTTATTTATATACACTAACTTTGTTAATACATATTAATTCCATTTTTCCAGATTTGCCATTTTTTCTCAAATTTATATAACAATGTTAGACTATACCAAGTTCTCAAATTTCCTTTTCTCATTTCCTCTCAAGTTGTCACTTTGGACCTTTATCAAATTTCAAAGGCTATTTACTTTAGTTTGCAATTCTTATTTTTTGTTTTACTTTGATTAATTTGTTTTTAGTTTATTATTCATAGAATAATCTTTGTTGAATTAATTTATGCTCAATAAGCATATCTACTTTTTATATATCTATTATGTTTTTTGCTTTAAGTTTGTATTATATTGAATTGTAGAAATTATTTTTAATTCATTTAAGATTTCTCTCCGGAAGAGAAGTGGGCAAGGTTTAGAAGAGTTGAGTTCCCGGCTCGCGGCCTAAAAGAAGAAATACAGGATGATGGATGGAGAAGAGAAGTAAGACTTCGGGGGTAGACTGAATTGTCTCATCTTGATGCCCGGCTTCTCAACCTTGTTCGTTCTCGGGAGGTCTTGCCTTACTAGAAAATAATTCTAGTTTCTCGGTCTATTGTGATGTCTTACATGCCTTTTGTAGTTTTATCGATTTATGTTTTGTGTATATACAATATTTTTCCTTTTTTGTTTCTCAATATATCCTCAAGATGAGGTATAGATAGTCAACCTTTCTCAAAGAAATGTTTTGCATACATGAGTGTTCAATACTGAGATCTCTTACATAAGATATCAGAACATCTTATATGTAGACTCACCCACCTCTTTTGGTTCTTTGTGTATATACAATAAAAAGATTATTATTTAGTAATTCTTCATATATACATATTTCAGTCAACCACGTTGAATATAAATTATAAAAAACTAAAAATAGCGTTTTTATTAATTTGTTCTCTTTTTTATTTTTTTTATTTCGATACTCAAATAATTTTTTTCTCCTATTTATGTTACTTCATGTTAATCAACTTTTTAGCATATTAAGTACCCCGGCCCTATCTTTTCTTTGTAAGTTGTACATAAGATTTAACATTTTAATCACATAATTTATGTTTGGCGTAATACTTTTTTGAAGATAAATCTCATTCTCTTACATATTAGAAAATATGGTAGTGGCCATTTCACTTTTTAACTTCGAATGTTTGTTCAACAATGCGCATTAACTTTTATACCATGAAACATCATCTTGTCTATACCGTGACTTGCTAACTTTCTTTTTTTTTTTTTGGCATAAATCGATTTTTTTCTTATCAACATATTTCACCATTTTTTCTAGAATCTCAATTTTGATTTTTTAATTTGCAATATATTAAGTTTCCATAATAACCCATGACACTATTAACTTTGTCGAGTATATTTTATGCAATTAATTTTTAGTAGTATGTTGAAAAATGCCTAATCAGTTTATCAAGAAACATATAGGCTATGTTTGGTTATGTTTTCAAGCCCATTTTCGTCCGAATTTTTGGCCAACTTATGTTTGGATCACACAATTTTTCACCAAAAAAGTTGTTAATTTTTGGTCAAAAAAAATAATAATGATTGTGCTCCCTGTTTCTCTGACACACTCTCTCTCCTCTTTTTCTCTTACTCTCTCGCTCTATCTAACACATTCTCTCTCCTCTCTTTCTCTCACTCTCTCACTTTCTCTTTCCTCACACACTATATATACATACATATATATATATATATATATATTTTAACATAAATATAAAATGTCGTCTTTACTGTGCATGAATAAAAAAAAAGAAAATTGAAGACGACATTTTTTTTAACATAAATATAAAATGTCGTCTTCACTGTGCATGAAATGTCGTCTTCATTTTTCTTTTTTTTTTTAATTTTCGTAAATTAAATATAATTTTGTAATTAAATATAATTTTTTCTATATATATATATATATATTATTTTTTATATATATAATTAGAAGACGACATATAAAATGTCTTCTTCATAATTAAAAAAATAAATAAAAATGAACAGTGAAGACGACATGTGCCATGTCGTCTTCACTGTTCATAAATAAAAAAAAAGAAAATTGAACGTCTTCAATTTTCTTTTTCTTTTTTATAATTTTCGTAAATTAAATATAATTTTGTAATTAAATATAATTTTTTCTATATATATATATATATATATTTTTTTTATATAATTAGAAGAAGACATCATAAATAAAAAAATAAAAATGAAAAAATTGAAGACGACATTTGAAATGTTGTCTTCAATTTTTTTTTTAAATTTTCGTAAATTAAATATAATTTTGTAATTAAATATATATATATATATATATATAAACTTTTCTTTTAAGTATATATATCAACTACTATTACTTATATATATATACACTACTATTACTTACATATATACATATATATTTATCTCTATAATAATTATTATAATCTCAATATTATATATACTACTATTACCTACATATATACATATATATTTGCACATATATACATATATATTTATCTATATAATAATTATTACAATCTCAATATTATATTATAACTTTTAATTATTGACAGACAAAAACTTATACGATTTGACAGCTACAGTAATTTATGTTCCCTCTGAAAACAAAACCAAACAATATCTCACCAAAAAATCACTCAAAAAACAACTCCCAAAACATAACCAAACATAATCTCATCAAAATTGCACGTGTCCCCATAAAATTTTCACCAATAATTCTCACCAAAATACTATCCCAAAACATAACCAAACATAGCCATAATTTTTCTACACCAAAACTCTTAACCCTTTTTGTTATTTTTTCTCATATACCTAGATATTTCACCAATTTTTCGAGAATCTCATATTTGATATCTTAATTTACATCAATTTTATGATTCCATATAGTCCATGTCACTGACCATTTATAGGGGTATAAAAATTAGTTTTTGCCAATTTGCAATTCTACTCCTCTAAGGAAGGGGTTGTGTTGTTTTTCTTCCTTTGGTAATGACCAAAGCAAATTTAAGTGCTTTAATTTTTATTTTCTCAATTTGATGACAAAATTTCTTATAAATTTTTCATAAAAAATTGTTGAAAGAAGCATGTGCTTGCACGTGACCGCCTCGATTTAAGGAAATCAAATTATTTTATATCTTTTTCGTGTGTAGCACGAGGGTCATGCTAGTATATATAGTAATAGAAAGGATTACCAATTAAGTATATTAAATAATTAAATATTTAGAAACCCAAATTTTGTTTTATCTAATTCATTACAATTATCAGAGATAGGTTAATTGATGAGTCGAACTCGAATTGTACAAGGTAATATTCAATTTTTTTTAAAACTTCAATTGAGTTTTTCCTTTTTTAGATGACTAACTCTTATTGAGTTCAAAAATTGTGTTTGAACTTAGTTTGGTTGTTAACAGGTTCGATCTTGAATGGATTTTAATCGAACCGAATATGAATTGAGCACGAACAACTTGATAATAAAAATGATTGTTTTTGTTGTTACATTGGGAAATGAAGAAAAGAAACGCAACACAACACACAACTACTGAATTTGTTTTATTTTACATGGGAAAATCATCAAAACAAGAAACACACAACTACTGAATTTGTTTTATTTTACATGGGAAAATCATGAAAACAAGAAACTCAGCACAGCACACCACACAACAACTAATATTCTTCCATACTGAGATATCATGGCATCTGAACGTTTGATTTCTGTGGGACCCTGTTAATTTTGACATTTGAGATGTGTGAAACTTTATCCCAATCTTTTCCTGTCTTTCGATTGTATTGATTTTTTAGATTTTGACACCTGTCAATCACCAAAACCTGAAGAGATGAGGCCTTACGCAGGAGACGATGCGGTAGTGCCTTCAATTCTGAACACTTGTAAATATACAACACCTGGAGGCATGGCATTATGGAGATGATCACATTATTTTCTTCTTCCTCCTCACTTATATCTTCCCACTCTTCCCACCTCATGCAATTACGAAACTCTAATGTCTTCAATTTGGGAAATAATATTAGGGATGTTTTATCATTCTTCATCCCCAAGAACTCATGCCCCACATGATCCAGTGTTTCTACTCCCTTAATAACAAGCTCCTCAAGGAAGGGAAGTTTTCCGAGAGGAGGCAAAGACCAAGAATAACCAAACACGTTGTTACCAATAAAAGTAAGTTTTTTCAGCTGGGTGAGGGTGGTGCTCCATTTTGGTAACCTGAGGCCTTCAAAATGCAATACTTGCAAGTTTGTAGGAGGCTGTACATCCTCGATTGTTTCTAATAACCCACTTTTCTTAACAATCAAGGATAAAGATCGAAGGAATTTCTTGTTTTTCAGGTCTGCTTCCTTAACCTCGTCTTCATCCAAGTCATCCATCACCGTAATGCTAAGATTGCCTTGAAGTTGGTTTAGATCTTTCAAATAACCCCACTTATTACTGTGATATTGATCTAGTGTCCGAAAATTGGTTAATTTCTCAAAACCTTGAGGATACTTAAAATCTTCTGCAGTCCTACCATTCAAAAGATGCCTCAAGTTCTTTAACTTATGGATCCCTTCAGGAAGTCCACAAAGAGAACGACAACCTCGAATGCCCAAGGTTTGCAAATTGTACAAATTGCAGACGGTTTCGGGGAGTTCCTTTAAAGAAGAATTTTCACTTACATCCAAGTATCTTATATGAATTAGATTCCCAATTTCTTCTGGAATATTTTCCAAATTGCCTAAACTCAACAACCTTACCCGTTTCAGATGATTAAACAAATATTGAGGTGCTTTGATTTTTTTGCAGAAGAGACTGCGAAGCTGTGGGAAGAAACTAAAATCTTGAGACTGCATCAATCTTAGATGGCGGCAAGCATCACGTCCTCCATGTACTTCTCCCACAATCAGACATTCATTCTTTGTTAGGAATTGGGCAAAATCATGTACAATGTCGTGCATTTTGCACGAATATATACTATTGGTTCCGTGGTATAATTTAATGTCTTGAAAGAAAGAACGCATTGCTAAATCCTCAAAGTATTCACGTCCTTGTAGTTCCATAGTCTCACTAGACGATAGAAAACCTTGTGCCATCCACATTCTTATTAGATTATCTACATTTATAATGGAATCCTTTGGAAATATGGCACAATAGGAAAAGCAACGTTTTATTGCAGGTTCCAACTCATTGTAACTCAACCTTAAAAGGGGAAAAAGGTCGTCCTTCACTTCCTTCAACTCCCACACCTCACTCTTTAACACTTCTTCCCATTCTTGGAGAGTAGTTCTAGAATGCAATAGACCCCCAATGGTCTTGGCAGCTAGTGGCATGCCTTTGCATTTTTTGGCTATCTCCTCGCCAGTTTTTCTAAACATCTCAGGATCGGCCTCTCTCTTTCCCACAAAGGCTCTTTGGCTCAATACTAACCAACAATCTACGTCCGATATTCCGTCTATTGGATAGCTATGAGTGCTTCCCATTACTTCTGCGACCTCTTTTTTTCTTGTGGTCACCAAAATCCTACTTCCGGGGACACCACGCTTGAGAGATTGTCTCAGTGGTGTCCACACCTTGTCTTCCGGTGTCCAAACATCATCGAGAACAAGAAAGAATTTTTCCCCAGAAATAGATTTCTCAATGATATTTAGTAGTGTTTGGAACTGAGAACCCGGAGGATAAGGAACTTTTAGTTGATCTAAGATTGTTTGTGCAATCTTAATGCCGTCAAAAGGATTGGAAACACAAACCCACATAGTCTTAAACACTTGTTGGTTCTCGATTTCGTTAAATACAAGTTGAGCAAGTGTTGTCTTCCCCATTCCCCCGGTCCCCACTATCGAAATAATTTTGATGTCTTCTCCTTGATTACTACTCTCTGAAAACAATTTTGTCATCAATTTCTCCTTATCAAAATCTCGACCGCGAATTTCAGACACGTCAAAAAATGAAGTAGAGTCAAATCGCATAAAAGCTCGAGAAACGCCGCCGCCAATATTGGGAATGAACTTGAATTCATTCTCATTTTGTTGGGCAATGGAATCTAGCTTTTGATGTATATGTTTAACATCTAGGGCAATACTACGACGATGAGCGGTTTGTTTGAAGCATAAACAAACAGATTCAAGAAAGGAAATTACCTTCCTCGGCCATGGATCCTCAGATGATCCAGTAGAATCCTCGGATTCCTCGAGTTGTTGTCTGATATTCTCCACTTCCCATTCGTCCACCGCATCGTCTATCTCGTAGGAAATTTCTTGAAGCTTTTCTAGCCAACTTTTGACCTTAGGATCAGTGACTCCTTTTTGTTCAGCATCAGCCAACACCTCTTGAATTTTCTTCAGCTTTTCGGACAGACTTCTGACCTCATTTTCAGAGTTGAGCAACAGGGAGACCTCGTCTCGGACCATCTTCTCGATCAGTGGAGCCAATCGAGTCAACACCATAGAGACAGTTGCATCAGCCATGGCTTGCTTTCTTAAAAGGTTTGCTAATATATTTGAGCAGGGTGTAATTATAAAGGAAGGAGCAAGAGAGAGATGTAGGAATAATGCCACTTGCTGCCGATATTTATAGACTGCACATTACTCTCGTAACGGATACATGGTTTGGATCTGAAAATCATTTCCTTGCATCAATTTGCAATAGTTAATTACTATAAAATATTTCCTTATTCGTAACGTTGCTGTCATCTGAAAATGTACTAGCTAGTAGTATAATAGTTAAGCATCTGGACTTGGTCTTGAGAATCAGTTCATGTGGTTGCACCTAACTTCATTAATAATTTCATTGCTTGCACATGCAAAATGTCTTTACATTTATTTATTTCCAAGATCACGAGGGTTGACTTTTAGTGTGTAACTACCAAATGAAATAAATACTTTCTAATTAGTTATCGTCTACATATATGATGCAAAAGAATATTATATTGGGTAATCTCAACTTACTGTATTTATATCCCAACTGCTCTACTTGCACATATTTTAATAATTAAGGATCAATTAGTAAATAGCCCAATTGTACAATGAAATTGAATATGGCATATTTAATAATATTCACTCGACACCTTACAATAAGAGATAAGAGATGCAATAGAGGATCTTATTTCGGAATAAGGGCTGTGGATATCAGGATTCAACAGAATATCATCATCATTTTTCTATATAGAGGAGACCAAGTTTAAGAGTAAACGCCAACGGCACAATTTGCATTCGTAAATGAAGAAGAAATGACTCTTTTGTTAATAGAAGAGCATTTGATTAGTCTTAACTCTTTTTCGTATAAAAGTTTACACAACATATAATCTTCTAATAAACTATGATATTAATTAAGCTTAATCATTCATTTGATGTCGCGTCTTGAATAATTAGTTGTCATGCACCTTCCATCAAACTTACATTAAGAACTTTTAAAATTACACCTTGCATTCATACCAATGTTTTAAAAACTCTTGTTCATCGAACTTATTTGGCCTTATTCAAGTCTGGTGAGAAATTTTTGATGGGTTTATGGAGACTGATTACATGGGCTTATCTCTAAAATTAATTAAACATGGGAAAGTTGGAAAGAAATCCTTATGGTTGAGTCTCTAGTAAAAAAATTGCATTCTCCAAAGCCCATTTCTAAATTAAAATTTGTCTTAATTCCATATCCACCTATATTGACTAAAATACCCTTACTTCGCCCATTTTTATCCTCTTATTCCTCTCACAAATCGATCATCTCTCTCCTCCCCTACAACTGATCTCACTTCCCACAAATTCAATTGCATGGACTTTTCCAACGACCGAAGTTGTTTAGTGGAGGACCAGTCTTTTTCTCCATAACGGAAGGAACATATCAAGATCCATATTGCCTATATTTTGAGTAAAAAATGTGAAACTGAAAGTTTTTGAAAACTCATTTCACCATACTTTAATAATCTTGAAACTACATATGCACCATGACTAAAAGGGAAAATTACATACAAACCCCCTCACTTATTATGTATTTACCAAAACCCCTCTTATTTTATTTGGAATAACCAACACACCCCTTTGTGTTCAAAATTTCTTACAGTTACACCCCCTGTGTATTTAAAAATTCTTATACTTTTACCCCTGTAAACCTTACCCTTGAGGGGGTGTGTTTGTGATTTTCAATAAGTGACGGGAGGTTTTGGTAATTACACAATAAATTAGGGGATCCATGTATAATTTTTCCTAACTAAAATTAGATAAAATCTATTTTGCAAGGTCCAAACTAAAACAAATGATTCGATAATGATATAAATAAGCAACAAAAATATGCATTTTTTAGGATTCATATGTACATCGATTCTCACTATTCTTAAGCTAGGTGTGAAGTACGTTTAGTGCATAATACAAGTATTTTCAAGTGGCAAATGCAGTAATTTAATTGTCCGTATTCATGAGCTATGTGCGAAGTATATTTAGTGCATAATAGAAGTATGTTCAATTATTAAATACAGTATTTTATGTTGCTACATGATGTACATATTTTGCACACTTAAAGATTTGCACACTCAAAGATTCATGTCATGTGTGTAGTATGTTTAGTGCATAAAAGTATTTTAATTGACTTTAGTGTCTCTTAAATTCATGAAATATTGTTAAAGCGAAAAAGAAGTATGGTTACATTGTAGTTGAAGTATGGTTATAACCAAGGTCTTAAATTTCGGTTTCGGGGTAGATATCGGTGTAGTAAATTTACGGAAATTTTGATGAAAATTTAGGGGATATTCAAAATTTCGATTTCGATTTTAAAGAAATCTTGGAAATCTATAAAAATATTTGGAAATTTACAATAAAATTTTGAGTAACTTTAATTATCATACTTATACATCTTTTACATCAATAATATTCTATATATAATATATGGATAATGAATTTGTTAAATAATATCACTAAAAACTGTTGCGAAAAATATGAAATAAATATAATTTGATAATAAGATAATAACCAAATCTTATGAGAACTTCATCTATATCTATATTTATTTATACTATACTAAAAGTGTGGATCTTTTATGTTGTTTCTTCCAATTGTGAATTGTCCACTTTATCCTTTTGAATTGATTAAATTAATAATATATAATATGAAAATTATGGATCTATGATTATTAACAACTTTTCAATTCCCACCTTATTAATTAAAACACTAAAATCTCATCCTAACACATTGAATAACGCTCCCTGTATCCTAATTACTTAATTCTCCTTGCTAATGAATAATAACTACATTTTAATGAGTAGAATGGGAGGCTCTTGGGTTTGGGGAAAAAATGAACGGTTTCAAGATCATACTCATCAACAGGTTCACATTGTCTTTCAACTTTCCTAAAGTTAAGAGTCCTCTGCACTAAATTTGTTTAGTCTTCTGAACTATGAAAATAGAATTGGAAGACGAACAAACTAAAGAGATTAAGTGGAGTTATTTCTGTTTCTATTGAACTCCTTGTGAAGCAGTTATCTTTTAAATATTTTTAAGCTACAAAACCCTTCACATACCACTAAAATTTGATAATTGATAATACATTAACTATTTGTCACCTCCTTTACTAATACTTTCTTACTATAAATTGATGTCTCTAAGTGAAGGCAACCAAAACTTAGAGATATGACAAGATGCAAGCTAGATGTATTTTTATAGCAAAATTTAAATCAGACACCAGTCATGGAGTTTGCAAACTTTAAACAGGTAGATGATCTCTATTTCTGGGTTTAGGTGGAGATAACTTGGGAGGGAACTTAGGGATATGAATTATTTGTGGGATTTATTTTGTGAATCCCATATGATCCAATTGGTGAATCAAGATTCAACCTGAACTAGGAGAAAGCTGCAAAAAAACTTTTATTTGTTATCTATGCATTAAATTTATAGAGCATGTTAATTCCTTTGTTTCAACTTTTAGGCTCATGAATCCTTACTTGCAAATTTTTAGTCATTCTTAAAATTCACTTTATAAAAGAAAAGTATTTTAAAAATATTGATAATCATTTCCGTCCAACTTCATTCAGTTGTCCGCAGTTTTCAAAAAAGAACGGTCGACAACCAACTTTTGATCGAAGTGGAGAAGAAATATATGAAGAAGAATAAAGCAAAAAATTCGACAACTAAGTAAAAGAGAACACAAGAGGAATCACGGTCAAATTAAAGGGCTAATGTAACCATAACCTCAAATTTTTATACTCCATTGAGTAAAAAACATTTACTTAGTTGAACTATTAGTTAGGTTTTGGGTAATTGATATTTTTGTTTGTTTAAACATTTTATCCAACTATTGTCTTCCAATGCTTTAGTGTTACAATCGAATATAAGTTATACATTGACTTTGGCGAGATTTTTATTCTACCAATTATGTTCATTGAAAATAAACAATCAACAATACTAAAATAATATTTATTTGGATTTTAAGAATACGTAAAAAGAATGCAGTGGTAATACTAATCAAGACATTAGGAAAAGAAAAAAAACATTCATCATTTTGTTAGTTATTAAATTTATGCACTCCATATGCTTTTGACTTGCAACGCACGTACATTTTAACATTTTACTAGTTAAAATAAAATGTACCAAGATTTAAGTAAAAGTTACTACTCAATACCATATCGAGTTTCTAGGAGGATCGAAATTGCTTTCACTAGCTAGTATCTGTCCTACCTCTACTTTCATATTGCAAGTGAAAATTATTAGTTACATGTTGACAATATTGCGCCCATGACATGCAATGTTGGTAGTACTACATATAATGAATCAATGATGATATCCTTCTGGTGTTGAATTTTGAAGAACCCCAAGGAGTAATACAATTTCTTCAATCATATTCATTTTCAATTTTTTCCTTTACTGCTTCTTGTGGCTGGGGGATAAGTGGTAGGTGTGGTACTTACCAAGTATAAATATAATTTTCTAATTATATAATATTAAAAAAAAAAATCGGCATAAATTTTAGTTTTGGTTTTGGTGAATGTTTTGGGAAATATTGGGTTTCGGCCGAAATTTCGATGGATATTTGATAAAAATATTTTAAATTTGGGAAAATTTTGGGTTTCGATAAAAATTTTGGGAAATTTCGTGTTTCGGTCGAAATTTCGAAAGATATTCTGCAAATTGGATTGAAGGTTCGATTACTCTTCGGGACCCCCCGAAATCCGAAATTTCGGTCAAAATTTCGGTGTTTCGACAAAATTTAAGAGCATGGTTATAACTAAGATGATGTATGGTTACATTCTAGTGTAAGTATGGCTTTAACTAAGATGGCGTATGGTTATAGTGTAGAGGATGCTACGCCCCAAACCCCGGGACAATGACAACTGTCGCAAACTTTTGAGAACATCCCAAAAGCCTACAAGGCTAATAATAACATTGGTATAGAGCGTCTATACCTAAAAATATATGAAATACGATATTACCAACTTCACTATCAACTTTAAAAAATAACTCAATTCTCCAATGAATAATAAAAATCTCTAGTACAGTCAAATAAATGTGTTCTCATAAATAATTCTCTAAATCCAAAATCCAACCCAATAAGGTTCAATACACTCAAATATAAAACTAAAAGCAATACAAAAACTACCAAGTCGAGCTCCTCAAAGACTTGATCAACCGACGTACAAAATTCTTCTCATCTACTAATTCGGGATATCTGGAAAAAATGTTAATAGAAGAATGAGCTTGACGGCCCAGTAAGCAACTCCGTCACTCAATCAGTCAAATCAAACAAGCAACAAAATAATAGTTTAATTTTCTCTAGAATATCCAATAAAATTACACATAATTTTCACGATAAATTCACTTTAAAAGAACAATATTTGAAGAAATCAATATAAAAATAATATCAAATCTCCACACACAATTCACCACATAAAAACCAACACAAAAGACAATCATGGTCAGGGACAGGTTTAACCCCCTTGTCTTAGGTCCTGGTACAGGCATAACCCCCTGTTCTGGGTCCTGTTATAAGCATAACCCCCCTATACTGGGTCCTGGTATAGGCATAAACCCCCTATACTAGGTCACTGCTGCCCATCTCCTATTTCAGAATAGTCAATGATGTAATGGTCTCAACAATGGTTTTAAAAAAAAACCACCTCCACAATAACAACATTTACAAAATCGCATTTGTATCACATGCAAAAATCAAAGTTTTTTTCACCTTTCAAATGTAAGCTCAAGAAAAATCAAGCCATTTTAACTTTTTCCACAAATCCATACATATATATAAGCATGCTAGACCCAAGTTCAAAAATCTCACACACACACCAAAAGTATTACATGTATAATTTTTTATAATTAAAGAATCACTTACCTCACATTTATCACTTACAAAATCATGAACTGCTTTGACCCATTTACGCGTGCCAACTAAATCGAAACAAATATTCATATCATGAGTTTGTATATCTAGCTATTCCAGCCGTTGTATGTTAATCTATAAGAAAACCAATTATGTCCTTCCCTCGTCTCAGCCCAATTTATCCTAATTATATACCACTGACATAATAGCTCCCTAATTACCGGTGGAAATATCTGATATTTAGATCATCTCTTTTCTCATATCAATCTGTGGAGTCCGCATGAATGAATAAATGGAAAGACTTGATTTCAGCAATGCACCGAAAACGCATATTCCTGGTTATCCAATTCAATCCATAGAATATATGGCACAAAGACTGAAACATTATCACAAGATCTTAAATGATATTGGGCCCCCCCCGTAATAATATTCTCCTAATCAACATGTTGGGGTAAATAAGCTCATTGTTTAACCTATGATCAGCCCACTCAAATTTGTATTTAAGAAAAGTGAATTACTTACCAGAGATTGGAATTTTGTGAGATTATATAGTTTGGCGTTCTTCTTGTCTTCTTCTGCCGACTCGCCTCCCTCTCTTGTACTACATGCTTTTCCTTATTTTGAATCTTGATTAAGGGCTAATATATATACGCTTTTCCTCGGATTAGGATTAGGGCAACTAGGTTAAGTCTTAATAATTAAACACTTAATAGTTTCCTAATTTCAGTCGGATCCTTCTTAAATTAGCCACTAAATATGTTTTACAAGGCTCACTTAATCAAAGTATATATCTTTTTTTTCCTCCAAATAATATATATATGTGCATATATATTCTCGTTTCCGGTATTACAATGGAAGTATATATACAACTAAGATGATGTAAGATTATGGAGAAGAGGAAGTATGATTAAAACGAACATGAAGTATGATTACAATAATGGTTCGATGATTGACCAATAATTTGCAATAACGGTTCGATGGTTGAACAATTATTTACAATAATGGTTCGCTGACGGAAGTGTGCAACGCGCGCGCATTGTTCCGTTTAATATTAGATGGCATCTTTCCATGGGATCAGCATTGAGATTTTATTTGACTTATGAAACTAAATGTGGCACATTCCAATTCATAAGTCGTAGCACCTAATTATTCTCTGATGCGGCGATCTTGTTCTCTTCTACACTTCATCCATGGCTTCCGCGTAGACTTCGTGTGGATTGTCCGTGTCAACTGATGTTCATGTAAACTCTCTATAAATCCAAAAATTCTCTGATTTCGAAAATATTACTCAAAGAATTCCCACTTTTAGTCATCAATTTGATATAACTGGTTTCAATCAATTAGTGGATCGAATAGAAGGTAGTCAATCTAATTCTGTTTCTCTAGGGCCTACTCATGTTTCATCCTTTGGAAACCCTATGGATATGCTATCGCCTCCCCTCACGAATCGGTTCGCCAATGTTGTGGCTTCGCCGGATCTTTGACCGGTTTCCTGTTGCCTAGGGGATATGAGAATCATATCCCCTATTTTAGGAGATGTAGGGTGGGATCCGATATGATTTGATCTGATCCAATCTTCCATCTGCTTTTAGTTAGCCTTCCGATGTAGGTATCCCTTGACCTCATTATGAGCTTGCCTTTGAGGTAGCCTCTAAACCTTCCTTGAAGTAACCCATGAGCTTTCCTTAAGGGTCAATTATCCTGAGCCCAATTGTGAAAAGTGATATTTTACGTCCACATCAAATATATGTATGCATGTATATATATTTTTCCTATTTAAACACTAATTTTCGTGCATATCACTTCAAAACTGCCAAATCTAGTGGATTTAAGCCTATTTTATCCTTAACTCCTTCGGGACTTAGAAACCTATTCAAATTCTTCCAACTAAACCCCAGACTCCCCTATAAATACCTCCCACCCTTACATATGAAAATTGATCCTCTTATTCATACTTCTCTCTCAAATTTCATCTAGACTTAGGAAGTTCAATGGAAGAAGAACCCGAGGAGGCTACTGCTGTTCAAACTCGGGCTGTTGGTGAGGTAGAATCCTAGCAATCCTAGTTTTTTCTCTAGTATTTTATGATAATTCTTAGGTTCTTACTCTTAAAATCCGATAGGATCTGAAAAATCCAACGACATGTAGCTAAAGTCGATTCTCCAATGCTTTGATACAATGCTTTGAACCTTTGAGCCTCCAGCGGCGAATTAATAGCAGTGTTTGAACCTTTGAGCCTATTGCGGAGAGTTAATAGCAATTTTGGCCTACCAAGGGAATAAACAGTTAGGACTTGATCAAGTTATACTGACTATGTCCTAAGAAGTTCATGAGCATTAAAATACTCTCTGATTGATTTAATTTATTTGAAATATTTGATAAAGTGATATTTGTTTTATGACTTGCTTACGAAAATTGATTACATGCTATATGTATGATTTATAAATTGCAATTTTCCTTTTTTTTTCAAAGAGTATACCTCAATTTAGTAAATATAATAAATAATAATTTTTGCTTGATTTTACAAAGTATATATATTTAACATGCTCTAGATCGATAGGGGGTGTGAGAACAACTTACTGGGCGACTTAGTCGCTCATACTACTATTTTAAATCCTTGCAGAAAGTTTAGTCGAATCGAAGGAGTGCGACGGATAGTATTGGGAGTGGTGGAGATTTGTGGTGTCATCGTAGTATTTTAATATGGAATGATTACTAGAATTAAATTTCCTTGTTACCTCGAACCTTGTTTTAGATTTTCACTTAAACATTGTTTTTTTTTTAAATAAAGAAGGATGTTTTTTAATCCTATTTTGTAATGCTTTGAACTCTGGCTTTTGTGTCTTTGAGTCCTTCGGGCTTGGAGACATGGCCATCACACAACTCGATTTTGGGGTCCTAACATAAAGGCCACCCACTTAGTACGTAGATGTTGAAAGATTCAAAATTGATTTTCTTTCAGGTGAATATTTCAGGTAAACACTCAACCATGCAAATAATCCAATTGAACATTCAATTGAAAGCCTCACCTATGCGGTTTGTAGCACTTTGCCCCCTGTGTGCTGACCGAGGGGGCAAAGTGCACATATATGATAGTTTAGGGTGTTGAGTGCAACTTTTAATAGGTTGGGGGGCAAAGCGCACATCACCTCATAGTTTGGGGGGGTATCTGCTATTTTCTCGTTTATTTATCACCATTGAAACTATTGAATCAACCATGCTTGCTTTCTTTCTTCCCTTTTTTTTTTCTTCAATAGAAAGAAATTCGAATAATAATAATAATGAAAGAAACTGAATATGAAGGTTCAACTCTCAAGCTCAAAGAGAAATGGTGATGGTGATGGTGATGGTGATGGTGTAATCTATATAATAGAGAAGTGGTATCAACATCAGTAATCTATATAATAGAGTTCACACAGTTCACCAGCAAACGTCGACCACACAATTTGCACTCGTGATTAATGAGATTGAAAGGGACTCTTGCCATTTGAGTCATTTGGGGAAAATTAAATTAATAATATAAAAAGAAAAATCAGAAAATATTGGAAAAATGGACTCAATCAGATGCTAATACATTACGACATGGGATATGTCGTCTCATTTAAGAGACGACATACACCATGTCGTCTCTTAACATTATTTTTTTTAAAAATTAAGTGAGAGACGACATATAGTATGTCGTCTCTCACTTATTATATTTTTTTTTGGTACCTTTGCAACTTTGCAAAACTTATTTGTCGGCTGCAAAGTTGCAGCCTTAAACAACATTATTATTATTATTATTTTTTTGTTTTTTGGTTATCACTTTACCTTTTCCTCCATCCATTTACGAAGCCATTTACACAGAATTTTTCCCCCAATCTATCCCTTTCTCTTCTTCCATCAGATTTTACAAAGGTTTTTTCTTCATTCTCAAAACGCAAATTCTCCATCATCAACCAAAAAGTTAAGGTAATTTCTTTTTTTCATTCATTTATACTTTTAAATTTGTTATATGTAGAGTTTGTATATATGTTTTTTTTTTTTTGTAATAGTATTGTAATTTAGGGTTGAAAAGTTGAATTTATAGTGATAAATTCTATTTATTAGCTATAATTTTTAAGTTAGTTGGTATAATTTTTGAATTAATAGGTTGAATTTTGAATTTTAGGTGTAATGTCAATTTCGACATGTATAGATGGATTTCGACATTGTCGAAGAGTCATATGTGTTGATGGGACTCATTTGTACGCACGGCACAAGGCTAAGTTGTTATGCGCATCGACTCTGGATGGAAATCAGAATATTTTGCCTTTAGCATTTGCTATCGTTGATAATGAGTCGAACGAGTCTTGGTTATGATTTCTGCAATTGATCTGCAAACATTTCTTGATGCCTGATGAAGGTGTTTGCCTTATTTCCGATCGTCATAAGGGCTTATTAAATGTCACTCGATTTATGCCCGCATTTTCCCCGCCCCTTGGAGCTCATAGATATTGTCTGCGACATGTAAGTTCAAACTTCAATGCTCAATTCAAAAGTAAAGCTATGAAGGAACTCTGTTATGCGGCGGGAATGGCACATAACGTCCGAAAGTTTGACCAAGCAATGGAACTCATTGGTAATAAGGATCCAGCTGCGTTGAATTATTTGAAAGTTATCCCACAAGAAAAGTGGGCATTGGCATATGATGGAGGGATGCGCGAAGGCATTATGACGACGAACATGGGAGAAAGCTTAAACAATGTGTTGAAAGGTACGAGACATCTTCCACCTGCATCAATTGTGGAGTGCACATTTCATCGTATTGTCGAATATTTTGCTGATCGAGTGCGAATGGCTTTGGCAATGAGGGCACAACCTTTCACGACATATGCACTTAAAATGTTTAATGAGTGGGCCAAAAAATCTCAAAATCACAAGGCAGAAGTTTATTCTTGGTTGCATTACACAGGTGCCGTTAAAACGCCCCGACAGATAGGGTCCGGTAATCATCATTACGCGATCGACATCAAAGCTAAATATTGCTCTTGTGGAAAATGGAGTCTTCATCGAATTCCATGCTCACATGCAATGAAATTATGTACAGAAATAGGGCTTAGGCCGACTGAGTGTGTTGAAAAATATTATCTGAGCTCCGAATATTTGAAAACATATCAAGGGAGGTTCTATCCATTGCTTGAATCACATTATTGGGATACTCCTAATTTTGAGTTGGTCCATGACCCTAATCTGAAGAAGGCGCCTATTGTGGGTCGGCAACGGAGCACTCGGATTCCCAACGAGATGGATTGGCGCGACTTAGACTCAGACTAGTATTTGTGTTAAAAAAAGTCCCCGCCTGTGCTGCTGATTTGTGCAAAAAATTAATTTTTTTTCCATTTTCTGGCTCGTATTTGGCCTATTTCTGTGTGTTTTTTGGCTACGAGCTGAACATAAAACTTGTAGGTGATGTTATGAAATTTGTGAAACTATAAGATTTGGATCATTTCGATGCCCGAGCAAAGAAATATGGCCATGCAAATGTGCCCCGCCTGTGCTGCTGATTTGTGCAAAAAATTAATTTTTTTTCCATTTTCTGGCTCGTATTTGGCCTATTTCTGTGCGTTTTTTGGCTACGAGCTGAACATAAAACTTGTAGGTGATGTTATGAACTTTGTGAAACTATAAGATTTGGCTCGTTTCGATGCCCGAGTTCAGAAATATGGCCATGCGAATGTGCCCCGCCTGTGCTGCTGATTTGTGCAAAAAATTAATTTTTTTTCCATTTTCTGGCTCGTATTTGGCCTATTTCTGTGCGTTTTTTGGCTATGAGCTGAACATAAAACTTGTAGGTGATGTTATGAAATTTGTGAAACTATAAGATTTGGCTCATTTCGATGCCCGAGCAAAGAAATATGGCCATGCAAATGTGCCCCGCCTGTGCTGCTGATTTGTGCAAAAAATTATATTTTTTTCCATTTTCTAGCTCGTGTTTGGCCTATTTCTGTGCGTTTTTTGGCTACGAGCTGAACATAAAACTTGTAGGTGATGTTATGAACTTTGTGAAACTATAAGATTTGGCTCGTTTCGATGCCCGAGTTCAGAAATATGGCCATGCGAATGTGCCCCGCCTGTGCTGCTGATTTGTGCAAAAAATTAATTTTTTTTCCATTTTCTGGCTCGTATTTGGCCTATTTCTGTGCGTTTTTTGGCTATGAGCTGAACATAAAACTTGTAGGTGATGTTATGAACTTTGTGAAACTATAATATTTGGCTCATTTCGATGCCCGAGCAAAGAAATATGGCCATGCGAATGTGCCCAAGCTAAACAAAAAACTTCGAATCCTATTATATTATTAACACCACAAACAAATAGAGCATTCTATGTGGCTCAAATAGAACATTTATGTCATCGATCCTATTATATTATTAACACCACAAAAAAATATAAATACACAAAACTATCTACGTGCCCGATAACCACGATGCCCCCCTGTCCCACAATCTGGGGACCGCCTTGTTCTCGTAGACCTTCTCCTATTTACTTCTTCCTCAACATCATTGTATTGAACCGGTGATACATTAAATTGTACAGGATGCCGAGGTGGCATTCTATGATGTTGCGGTGCATCACTCCACTGTTCTATGCCGACATTAGAAAAGTTCCACAGTGGCGTACTGTAACCTTGTTCTTGATCATGCTGTTGTGGTTGGGGAACTGTGGGAATGTAAACGTCGTTAGGGTTGGGACGAGGTTGAGCCGAGCTCGATCCTCCGGCATCGAAGTGACCATGATAAACCGAGCTCGATCCTCCGGCATCGAAGTGACCATGATAAGCCGAGCTCGGACCAGGCTGTTCCTCCTCTACACTGCCACTACATGCGACCATATCCCGAATGTTCCTCATTCTAGATCGCATTTCCCTAATTGTCGTGGGATCACTAGTTTGGGCAATTTGTTCCATTACAGTTTGCATCTCTTGAATTTGTTGGTACTGAAAAGATAAAATAAGGAATAGTATTAACGAAAAAATTATCCTAAATAAATAGCATTAAAATAAGAATCAACGGAATACAATACCAAATACTAACCACATCATGCAATAAAGGGGTTGACCCAGCCTGGTGTCCCGCACCACTCCTAGTCAATCGGGGTGAAATGTAACGACGAGTGATTCGGTCATACCACTCTTCGTATCCTTCGTCCGTCTGGTCTCCCCCATCCTCAATATGGTATCCAGTCACAACATACGATTGACGATCATTCCACATTGCAATTTCCCGAGCGTGTCTAGCTACCCAATTAACGGTGGACCTGCCCTTTCGGCTGACCCTCTGAACATGTCCATCCGCCATCTGGTCTAGACCATCTCTAATTACCCGGACATTGTGACTGACTGAAGCAGTATTTGTAGTAGGCCGATACCACCTTCAAACAACAATCATTGAAAATAATTAAAAAAAAATTGAACGTTTCTTAATTAAACATAATATTCAAATGGTAAATTACCGTGAAGCATAAAGTTTTCGGGCAATGCCATTCACGTCAAATCCCGCCATCAGTCTAGGTACTCGATCAGGCCTTACAATCAAAATTCTACTCCACGCCCATATCTGTTAAAGGAGAAATATATTAATTGAATAATCATAAATTATTTTATCAGAAATAATAACATCTAAATAATAATTTTTCTCACCTGTAATAATGGCATGAAACCTGCAACGTCGTTTCTTTCTACTCGGGAAGCATTCGCCAGTTCACGGTACAAATGAGCCAATACAACACTCCCCCAACTGTATGTGCGTGCTAAGTTGATATCTTCAAACAAACTCAACCACACTATAGGAATAACATCTCCTGTGGTGTCGGCACACATCACACTACCCAACAACAAAAAGGCCCAACAACGGGCTACCTGATCAACTACAAATTCTTCAGATTGATCATTTATTTGTTGAGGCTGACTCAGAACATGGGTAACAAATTTTTTAACAGGTATTCTATGACCGTGCCTGAAATCTGTAGCCAATAAGTACAGTCCTAATTGTCCAAATACATAGAAGTTGTACTCTTCATCTGTTTCGAAGTGCCGATGTGCAACTACAACTCTACCATCAACTGGTAGACCATATAAAATAGCAATATCTTGGAGAGTTACCGTAGCCTCTCCGGTCCTAAAATGAAATGAGTTCGTCTCTGGGCGCCATCTCTCAATTAGGGCCTTGACAAGGCCCAAGTCGTTTTTAAACTGAGGTAACAGGTATACTCTATAAAACCCCATCTCATCAAGCTTTACCTTGACGCGGTTATGCAAATCAGATTGATAGGCAGCTGGAAAATATGCAGAGTCAACTCGCCGAACACGATAAGTGAAGTCTGAATGATCAGCAACTGCCTCAGATACATGATTGTCCTGATCATACAGAACGCTCCCATCAACCGGGCCATATACATTACGCTCAGCCATCCTGCATTTACATATCCACAACAATGTTAATTTACATTCTACGATATAAATTACACTTAATATTTAGTACATTAAATTGTATCTATTAATTCGAAATTAAACCCACTAATTACAAATTATAACTAATCAATAAAGATTATGCATACAAATTAAAATTTAGAGATTATACCTAAGATTTCGAAAAATATACCTAACAACTCGGAAACTCTTCCATCCAATTCGAAATTAAACCTAACAACTTCAAAACAAACCTAACAATTCGAAATCAAACCTATAAATTCACATTATACCAACTAATTCGAACATTATACCAAACATTTCTAAAAATATAGCAACCAATTCAAAATTAAAGCTACTCTAAATTAAGCCCAATAAATTTTAACTTATACCGCACAATTCAAAATTAAACCTAACAACTAGAAATCAAACCTAATAATTCGAAATTCAACCTATAAATTCAAGTTATACCGAACAATTCAAAAATTATACTAACTTATTCCAACATTATGCCACAAAAATGGACAAATATACCAACTTATTAAAAAAAAAATCTAACTACTCGAAATTAAGCCTATTAATTCCAAAATAAACCAAAGTATTCAAATTAAACCTAACAACTCCAAATCAAACCTAACAATTCAAAATTAAACACTACAAATTCAAATTATACCGAACATTTAGAATATTATACTAACCAATTTCAATATTATACCAAATAATTCAAAAATAAAACTAAAAATTGCCATTACACCTAAAAGTTAAAATTGAACCTAAAAATAGAAAATCAATCTATTAATTCAAGAATTATACCAACCAATTCCAATATTATACCAAATAATTCAAATATAACACTAAAACTTGACATTATGGTTAAAAGTCAAAATTAAACCTAAAAATAAAAAAAAATACCTATTAATTCAAAAATTATACAAATAAATTCAAGAATTATACCAATTAATTAAAAAGTATAGCTAATAAATTCAATTTATCACTACAAATTCAAATTTTCAACCAAACATTACAATAGCATTATAATAAAAAAGATAATATACAAACTCTACATATATAATAAATTTAAAAGTAGAATGAATGAAAAAAAAATTACCTTAATTTTTTAGTTGATGATGGAGAAACGTATACTTTCTTGGTGAAATAAGAGAAGGAGAAAGAGAAAGTGAAAGAGAGAAATGTTGTTGCTGAAGAGATGTGAAGAAATGGGATGATGAAGAATTGAAGATGAATGTATTCGATTTTTTCTGCTCAAAGAAAGGGGCTAAGGGCTTTTCTGCTAAGCAATAACTCCATTTCCGAAAATTGTTGCAAAAATTGCAGCAATTTTCGGAACCATGTGCAAAAGGCTGCTGCCTTTTGCAGCCTTTTGTCAAGAAAACAAGTAAAGTGAGAGACGACATAAGGATTGTCGTCTCTCACTTTAAATAATAAAAAAAAATATTCAAGAGATGACAATCCTTATGTCGTCTCTTGATTTAATTAAAAAAAAAAAAATTTTTTGCAAGAGACGACATAGGGTATGTCGTCTCTTAGCTCAAACGACATACCCTATGTCGTAACGTACTATTATCTGATTGGTTTCCGTTTTCCAATATTTTCTGATTTTTCTTTTTTTTTAAATATTATTAATTTAATTTTCCTGAGTCATTTGTGAACAATCTGCTATTAATGTCGAAATTTGAGTACCAAAATACTTTTTACCTTTACCATTTGAGTCATTTGTGAACAATCTGATATTAATGCCGAAACTCGGGTACCGAAATATTTTTCACCTTTTATCCAACCGACATTTTTGAACTAGTCTTAATATAGGCATTAGATAATGCACGAAATATTTAAAGTTATGATTTCGAAATAAATCTAAAAAAGCTGAAGCTTAATTAGCTTACAAATTAATCAGACTCATTTTGAATATTAAACTCAATTTTTAAGTTATTTGAGTTAAACTAGATAATATAATTAATTCTGGAACCTAAAAAGTTTAGTTGGACTGAAATTGTCAAAAACCAATATGATAATTAACTTTGCACAACAAATTGAGCAATAACTTGACATACACAAAACATAGTTATTTATTGTAGAATGGCACTTGAAAAAATTCATGAGTTAGTACAGCATTTTCTTGTTCTTAGGGCATCTTCAATGTGTAGCACAAAAATGGTGCAACTTTTGCACTATTTTTGTACAGCTACAGTAACTGCACTCTAATGTATTGCACCATTTTTCACACAAAAAATATATTCCCTAGAATATTGCTTTTACACCCTATTTATATACTATTTCTCATATTTTACAAATAACACCCAATTTCAAATTTTTTGTCTATCTAATTTATTAGTCTTATTATCTTTAATTACTCTTTTTTCAAATCGTGTATTTTGATATTTTATGTAATATAATCTACGTTGAAATAAATATTTTAATATTTTTAACTCAATATGGTATATGCATTTTGTACTAGTTTTAATTTATAACTATTATTTATAATTAAATAAAAATCATATATAATAATGTAAAAAAATAACAAACATAGGACCTAATGATAACTTTTTCAAAGTTTAGGGACCTAAGTATAACTTTTTCAAAGTTAAGGGACCTAATTGTAACTATACTAAATTAGACTACTAAATTAAAAAAAAAAAGACAAAAGATGGGGTCCACCCACACCAAAAATGGCGTAGGTGAACAGTGTATAGCGTGGCAGTGTTGGTGTCGATGAACAGTGTCACGCTATATATAGCGTAGTTACACAAACTTATCCTTTTATAATTGAAATTACAAATACCTAACCCACTATAATTGAAAATTATATTTACCCCCCCTGAAATTAGTTTTTTTTATAACGTCATCATCTAACTTCCATAAATGTCCCTATCCAAATGTCATTTAGGAAAAATTACACCAACCTCCCCTGTTGTAATTCACTTCTTACAATCACCCTATGTATTAAAAAATTCTTTCAATTAAACCCTTAAAAACTTTACAATTAGCCCCCTGTAGGGGGTGTTAATTGGTAATTTCAAAAATAAGGAGATTTTGGTAATTACACATTATAAGAGGGGTTATGGTTATAACAAAAAATATTATTCCACCTTTTTATTTTTTTAATCATTTAAATGAGGGCAAAAATGTCATTTAGTATTGCTTGACCATTGACTGAGGGGTTCAAGAGGGGTAAATGTAATTTTCAATTGTAGTAGGTTAAATATTTATAATTTTAATTATAAAAGGATAAATTAGTATAATTACTTATTATATCAGTGATGTTGGCGTAATTTTCCCAATCAAATTAAAGCAGACCAAACAATCAATTTTTGACAAGACCAGCTCGATCGTTGGTCTTTTGTCTTGATAATTAACTGTCATCCACAATGCACGTAATATCATTGATTTTGGAAAATTATGCCTCATGTTCAAATTTATATATTCCATTGTCTAAGGCATCTTCTTTTTTTTTTTTGGTTACATCTACGGCATCTTCACGTGAGTACATCAGACCCTCTTCCCATTCCGAGCTGTCTTCAATCAAACAATTGTACATCCCACCCACTTCATAATTAGTTGTCATCCACAATGCACATAATATTATTATTTTGGGATAATTTTATGGTGGATCGAGAGCAATCTCGATCCACTATCCACTATATATTTACAAGTGGTGGAGTGGTTTTTACAAGATGGATGAGTATGAAAACCACCACAACAATTGTGATTTTATGATGGATAGAAAACCGAAAACAATGCTCTCGATCCACCATAAATTTTTCCTTGATTTTGGAAAATTATGCATCATGTTCAAATTTATATATTCCATAGTCTAAGGCATCTTCACGTGAGTACATCAGACCCACTTCCCATTCCGAGCTGTCTTCAATCATACAATTGTACATCCCACCCACTTGGACTGTTTGAAGGATTTTTCTATAGTGGCCCGGCAGTATGCTTCTTGTGTCTA
Organism: Buddleja alternifolia; assembly: GCA_019426215.1. Lineage (NCBI taxonomy): Eukaryota > Viridiplantae > Streptophyta > Magnoliopsida > Lamiales > Scrophulariaceae > Buddleja > Buddleja alternifolia. The sequence goes on from CM033403.1 coordinate 28,255,626, forward strand.
TCTCTTTTATATATTGAGTTGTATTGTCTGTGGACCATACATAATTTCTTGGTTACGTAATCTTCTTCTTGAACTCTATTGTCCTCTTACTTCTGCTACCATTGTCTATTGTGATAACATCAGTGCTGTTTATCTCTCTTCTAACCCCGTACAGCATCAAAGAACCAAACATGTGGAATTAGATTTATATTTTGTGCGAGAAAAGGTTACTTTAGGTGAAGTTCGTGTGTTACATGTTCCCTCTTCACACCAGTTTGCTGACATCTTCACAAAAGGATTACCTACTGCTTTATTTTTAGAGTTTCGTTCCAGTCTCAATGTTCGTGCTCCTCACGTTTCGACTGCGAGGAAGTGTTAGAGTTATTATTGTTTTATGTTTCCTTATTAGATTAGGTCTCTTTATTATTTACTTATTTCCATATTTATTATGCTTGTACTCTCTATATAAACATTGTCAAGTATCAATAAAATTCAAGGGGAATTTACATTAACATTCACAACACTCTTATAAATGAACTTCTAAATCTAAGTGAGAGCATGATCAAGACCACAAAGGCGATTAAGGAAGTATGAGATATACTTGAAAATGCTTTCAAGGGAATCGACAAGATGAAAAAAATTTAGTCTTTATTGATTAAAAATAAGAACCAAATTTTGCCTACATCTCATGAGTTACTTGAAAGGATATAAATGGATGATCAATAATTAAATTACTCTTTTAGATGAAAATGAAATTCTATAAGTTCTTGTTCTCAACATATATATATATATATATATATATATATATATATATTATTCTATCTCAATGTTAATATTCCTAATAATATGGAAATAATTGGACATTCATGTACAACATAAGTGCTTTGTACTAGTTGATACAAAAATAATGGGTTTGAGTTCTTTATAGTGATGGGATGGATCAATATTCAAGTTGAGGGCAATTGTGCACAACTATTCAAGATTAATGACGCGGCATCAAGATTTCTTACCTATTATAGATAAAATTCACAAAAAATCAATTAGATAGTTGCTTTTTTAGTCTGGTGAATAGGGTATTTCTACTAATTCAAACCCCACAAAAGTCTAAAAAATATGACATGCATTAGACATTAATAATTAAATAAAAATCTTGAAAGACGAAGAATTCTTGTAAGACACCATAACTGCAATGTCAATATTTGGTAGAGCTTTCATAGACTCATAGTTGTAAGTTTTTCTTACAGAAGATGAATAACATATTTAAAAGTTTGAAACTTTAAAATTTGAAGGAGCTTTTCATTTAGCCAAGAGAATAGGAATTTCAATATATTGATTTGGATTATTAATTGCAAGATTCAAACGTTGTCATTTCAATGAGATATATAAGTTAATTTGAATTAAGATTTGAAAAAATATGACAATCCAATAATCTGGATATGATTCTGGTTATTTTTGAAAAAAAAAAATCTTTTTTATGGAACCGACCAATCAAATTTTTTCTATAATAAAAAAAATTCAAAGCTCTAGAAAATTAGTATTGAATTGAATTGAACTTAATATTTAGAAACCCAAATTTTATTTTATCTAATTCATTACAATTATCGGAGATGGGCTGTAAATGAATTGATGAGTCGAATTGTACAAAGAAGTATTCAGTTTATTTTTGAACTTTTATTGAGTTCAATAATTGTGTTTAAACTTAGTTTGGTTGTTAAATATGATATCTCTTTATTGCTACAATATTTTGTAGACCTCTCATCAAAAACTAAATAATCAAGTGTGTGTATATATATATATATATATATATATATATATATAGGATATGGATCAAATACATACCAATTCATTAGGTAAGATATAAGACTCAATCCTCACCATTGATACCATTTGATCCTAAGGTCTAATCTTAACACATTTTTCGAATTTTAGAATTATTTTTAATGTTGTCAGGGGCATTTTAGTCATTAAATCATAACAAACCCATGCAATTTCATATGCAATATCAAATCAAATCCCCCTTTTTACGCGCCATAACCGAATTCATTATTCTCTTTCTATTTTCAGCTAGATCATACCAGCTCGTGTAATCACAAATCAAATCTGTGTATCCAATTTCTACTCGATCAGATCAAAGATCGTTTCATTCCAATACCCAAATTCATCGCGCGACCAGTCTCCATTGATACGAGTTTTTTTACCCAGATTAATTCATCATCAAATCAATTAATCATCAAGATCGTTTAATCATAATCTTCAATTCGGCTTCATATTCAGTTCCGCGGTTTATCATCCAGTTATAAATAGGTTTTGATTTCATGTTTTATGGCTGAGATAGTTTCAGGTATTGTTAATTATCATCACATCGATTTATGAGTTCCAACAGTAAATTGAATAGATTATACATTATCTTATATGATATTATACAGTGTATCATACATTAATATATAGTACATATAATGATATTATACAGTATCATTATTAACTCATCATATCGCGCTATAAGTTATCCATTGATACGAGTTTTTTTTCCAGATTAATTCATCATCAAATCAATTAATCATCAAGATCGTTTTTAATCATAATCGTCAATTCGGATTCATATTCGGTTCCGTGGTTTATCATCCAGTTATAAAGACAGCGAATAGAAGAAAAAGAAAGTGGAAGCTATGGTAGGAATAGACTACAATACAAACCATTATACACTACAATACAAACCATTATACACTACAATACAAACCATTATACACTGTGAATTTTATACACAACTATATAGAATGGTATAACAAATTATAGATTAGATTCATTATTATACACTACAACATAAACCATTATACACTGTGAATTTTATACACAACTTTATAGAATGGTATAGCAAAAACTGTTTTTGGAATTTGGTCCTAAGCTCTACTTCAATCTTGTAGGAAACGTCGTTTTAAAAACAACTCAGCATAGAGCACCACCCCCTCGGGCCCAAATTCCATCGTTTTAATAGGTTTTTTCGCGTTTTTACGTTTTCAGTCGGATTTTTAATTTTATTTTTATTTATTTCCATTATTTTCGTACTTTACCTTGTTTATATTTACTGTATATTTGATTATTAACTATTATATAATAGATTAATTAGCTATTGTATTTACTGTATAATGGCTTATATGATAGTGTATAATGGGTTATAATATACTGTATAATGTAATACAAAATGCTGTATAATATATTCAACTGATTGTTGGAAGGCGCACAATCACATGTTGTATATCCTTATTGTATGAACTGTATAATGTAATATAATACGCTGTATAATGTAATATAATATGATGTATAATGTGTTCAAATCACTATTGAAAAAATCACTATTTTCAGAGGGTTTGCAATCTCGATTTCCAGAAAATTTTTAGAGTTTCAGAATTTTTTTGTGGTGATAATCGATGGAATTATAGGTTTAATAAGATTCTATAACTTCTTTGAGTCAATTTTGGTAACAAATCGAGAGATTGTAGGTGAGATTTTCGCAGTTTCAAATGGATAGATTTTATGCCGTTATTTTTGGGAGAATGATGCTGTGTAATGAAAAAATTGACAATTATACCCCTTGAGCGAATTAGAACCCATTTTGCCGCATGTTTCTGGATTATTTTTGGACTGTTGGATTTAATTGATCCAATGGTGTATAATGGGTCTTATATCTTATCTTAGATAGGGTATGTATTAGATCTTGACCCTATATATATATATATATATATATGTTCTCATATACATGTCCAGTTTAGAGTGGTATATTTACCAACCGACACATTTAACTTAGTTTTAATTAATATAGACATATGATAATGCACGATATATTTAAAGTTATGATTTCAAATAAAATCTAAAAAAGCCAATTAAATCCGACTCACAAATTAAATCAAACGCAAGTTGAGGAAAAATTACATTTCTGGTCCCTAAACTTGTCACCGAAAACATATTTGGTTCCTCATGTTACACACTCGACACATTTGGTCCCTCAATTTACATAATGTGGACAAATTAGTCCCTACCGTTAACTTTTCGTCCAAATTAATGGAATCCCTTCAAAAAACAAAATTTAGGGTTTGGTTAGGTTTTTCAATTTGGGAATTTTCAATTTTGAAGTTAATTGTGCCTAAGTGGTCAAATTTCAATCTGCTACGTGATATTGGATAAAAATATAAAATTAAAATGGAAAAATTAATTTAAATTTAATAAAAAAAATTAAGAATATTAAAAATAAAAATAATTGAAAATATTTAAAAACTTAAATATTATTTTAAATAATAAAATTAACTAAAGATAAAAATATAATAATAAATAAATAAAAGAAATAAAATAAAACTAATTAAAATATTAATTAAAAAATATTTAAAAAATAAAATGTTAAATATTAATTTAAATAATCAAATTAACTAAAAATGGAAAAATAATAATAAAATAAAAAATAAATGAAATAAAATAAATAAAAACAAAAACTGATTAATATTTTAATATAAAAATATTTCAAAAATAAATATGTTAAATATTATTTTAAATAATAAAATTAATTAAAAATAAAAAATAAACAAAATAAAATAAATACAAATAAAATAAAAAAGTAATTAAAAATATTTTCATTACTTATAAACGGTAAATTGACGGCAGAGACTACATTTGTGCACATTTTGTAAATTGAGGGACCAAATGTGTCGGACCTGTAACATGAGGGAATAAATTTGTTTTTGGGGACAAATTCAGGGACGAAATCTGTAATTTTCCCCTCAAATTGAATATTCAACTCAAATAAAAGTGGACTAGACAATCGAACTTCCGACTAATATGCCATTAATTGTGGGTCTTTGTCTTTAAAATTAGCTGTCATCCACAATGCACCTAACATCTTTATAATTAGTTGTCATCCACAATGAACCTAACGTCTTCATAACTAGCTGCCATCCACAATGCCATGAATTTGGAAAATCACGCACCATGTTCATACATATATGTTTTATAGAGTAAGGCATGTTCAATCATACATTTGCATGAATTGTGGGTCTTCGTCTTCATAATTAGCTGTCATCCACAATGTACCTAACATCTTTATAACTAGCTATCATTCACAATATACCTAACATCTTTATAATTAGTTGTCATCCACAATGCACCTAGCATCTTTGTAACAAGTTGTCGTCCACAATGCACCTAGCATCTTTGGTGGTCCCAAATGGCATACGAAAGGGTCTAGAAGAGGGGGGGGGGGGTCGAATAGACCCTGAAGGCCTTTTTCGACTTCAAAAATTTCGTATCACTTTTAAACATTTGAACGCTTGGAAAGCTGAGTGCTTGGGTCAGACGCTTCAGCAAAGTTAACTTAGACTTAGTGATTTTAGCAGTTTACCAAAGTAGGGCAACGCTTAGATCGCTTAATCAGGGTTAGCACAGCGGAAATGAGTTTTAAGCGTTCTTTTAGTTAATTTAATCGCTTTGCACTTCAACTTGTCTCCTTCAAAGATAAATGATGTAATAATAATAATAATAAGACAATAAAGATAAATGACACAAAATATGTAAGGTTCACTGGGTGGTGTAATCCCAGCTACGTCCTTCTTCTCCTTTTTCACTTGGAGGAATTTACTAGATTGATTTTCAAAGAATCACACAGAATTTTCTACAAGATAGTAAAGGGTGAAAATGATCTTGGGCTCCTTGATCACACAGACTTCAGCACCAATGAAGACCGTCTTCTTCAAGCTTCTCTCACTCAGAAATACTGCCTGAAAGGGTTCAACAACTTTTCTCACTCAAATGAAAGGTTGAGGTTTGTCACTAGGGTTTTGTTTGTTTTTGAAAAGATCAAACAACTTGGAATATCTCAGTTGGAATTTGGGTTTCTTCTTTGGAAGATGTTTGAGATATTTGTGACTGTCTGGAATGTAGATAAAAAGCTTGAAAGATTTTGCTATGGAGTTTCTAAGCTTCTTCCTAGAAAATTTACGTAAGATTTTTGGCAATAATTTCTTTTCTCTTTTTTGTACGTATCTTGTATATGTTTTTAGGGTTTGCTGGGTTAAGGTATTTATAGGCAATTTCTTGGGATCTGTCCGTTGGACACATGTAGGAGCGTGCCTTTCACGCAGCACGTGAGTTTGCCTAAAGTCTGACATTCCTGAAAATCTGCTGGTACCGATTGGATGGGAGCAGCTATAAACTCTGAAGTTCTGACAGTCTAGTAAAAAAGGTGGCTTGTCCATAAGTCACAATAGTTTATCACATTTAATGCTCTTATCAAGCATTTAATGCAATTTGAATTTATTTCCCATTGGAAATAAATGTCCGTTGAATGGTTGCATTTAAGTCCTTCATGACTTGAGAATTTATTTCAGGTGAATTTGACATCGATCGCTTAAGTGCTTTGAGCGCTTGATTAATAAATCCTGAAATAGTCTTTTAGCGTTTGACTAGCGCTAAGAAACAAATCTTCATCTCTGGTTGACTTCAGACGCTGGTCTTCAACTTCTTCTCTAATAGACTCACCTAGAATTCTACTAGCGATTCAGTCACTAAGACTTGGTCTAAATTCTATAAAGATAAAAACTACAAGCCTAAAAATAATAAATTACAACTTTTAAACGCTTATACATCAATCTATGAAAAACGGAAACTTACATTGTATTTTTGGGGTCTAACATTAAATCCTATCTTGTCATATCAAAACATCTAACATGAAATTTCCTAACAATTTCTCCCTTTTTGATGATGTCAAGACTTTTAACTCTTTTATATTTTTAAGAGTTATTTTAAAAGGAAAAGGCCCAAAGGAACATAAGTTAGTAAAGTTAGCTAAAGTTAGATTCGTTTCAACAAGGTGTTTCAGCATTAAAACATTCATTCATTGAAAGAATTAAAGCATACATGTTTTACACTGAAAGAATATCATAAAAGGAATCCAGTCACTTTTTCTGTCGCTTCGCTCTTTCTTCGCCTTGTAGAACTTCTAATGATAAGTCCTTCAAGAGTCGATCGATGTCAATCATTGTTGTATGTTGAATTTCATCATAATCATGCCTACGAAGTCTGGCGCTTTCATTTAGCTCTAACAACCTTTCCGTCCATTCCCTTGGTGGAATACTAAGTTCACGAATTAAATCATGATAGGTATCTCTTTGTCGATCATTTGACGGTCTCCAATTGATAGGTCGTTGTAGTGGTCCGGCATATGCAGGAAATCCCATACTTTCTAAGAACTTGGGGTCCAACTCTGGAAGCGCGTACTTTCCGAGATAATACCTTGGCTTTCTTTTCTTGGATAGCATTTTCTTAATGCTTACTAATTCTTCGAACATTGAACGCCAATGTTTATTATCTGTCTTGGAAATCGCTTTGAACTTTTCTTTATCTTCCCCCTTCTTGACATTATCAAGGGAGGTCTTGAGTTCAGCGACATCTCGACGCAAGAGTCTAACTTCTTCGATAAGAAGAGCAACTTGTTGAGCGACACTCTGAGTGGCGGCATCGGATGAAGCGTGTCTTTCAGTATCGGCCAAAGCGCTCTGAGCTAAGTAACGGTTGAATTCAGATGAGAGCTCAGCAATAAGAGGTGACATGCTCTTCATGATAGCAATAATGCTTTTATTTGCAGCGTTTCCAATATCACGACTCCGCGTATCCGACACTATGCGGATATGTCTATCAGCAGTCTCAAAGATCTTGGAGCAGGAACCCTCAATATTGGTGAGCGAGTTCCGTACTGCCTGTCTGAAGTCTCTGGCTTCTGGATCGCTCTCGGAATCTGAATCAGAAGAAGGACATTCGGGGGATGGGAGAAGTCCGTAAGAATTTGAAACTGCAACCTTACCTTTGGATTTATCGCTGATAAAAGGTTCTTCAGGCTCTTGATCAATTTCAGCGTGCACTTCTTCAATCGCTTGATCCATGATAGGATCTGCAATCGCTGGGGGCTTGACTATCGGGGCGTTAGAAGAATCTGGCAAAGAAGCTTCAGGATGTTGAGCGGCTTCCGCAGTAGGAGCAATGTCTTCTTCTATAATTTGGATTGGGGAAGAAGATTCTCTAATACCAATGACCCAGAGGGGGCCAAGGGCTTCCATCACATGCCTTGGACTGATCAGGCTAGATTGCGGGATAAAGAATATAGCGTCTTCGCGCTCTTCGGTACTTAGTGCAAGTTGCACACCTTCCGGTAAAGCATCCCTGAAGTATAACAGTTGAAGAAGTCCAAAATCAAAGGCATGAGCGCTTGAGCTGCTTCTTGGTCCACTGGCCTAATCAGCGAGATCATCTTGGCCATTTGAATATTTGATTCACTAAAGAGCACAGGGTGAAGAGTATATCCTCTGAAATTGTAACACCCGGAATAGTGATTGAAACTGATGTCGAGTGCTTGGGCATTTTCAAACACTGCTCTCATTTCTCTGTGGAACTTAGCATGTTCATTCGAAACATCCACACGAATCTGACTCAGGCCTGGAAGAAGGGGTCGTTTACTTGATGAAGCGTCTTCATTTAGGTTAGGAAAGACTCGTTGAACAAACCCTGCATGAGGATGCAAAACGTAGCGTCCGCCTTGGCTGTATAAGGCAAGTTGCTGGTGAATGTAGCTTTCGATTGGTTGTTTATATCGTGGTAAAGCGCTAACATTCCCTGCAATAATCTGACGCTGTTGAAGCAAAAAGGTTGCATAACCTCGGCGTCTGTACTCTATCCCGAATTCGAACAAAAAGGGATATCTGATCAGTTCTTCAATGGTGTAAAAGTGAAGAACAAATTCTTCAGCCCACCTGGCTGTATTCATCATCCAACGTTTTCCAAGTTTGTCCGCTTTCTTTTGCTCTTTATTAGCGCAAAGAACTTCTCAAAACGTTCCGTCTCTTCATCATAATCATCAGCCCATAATCTGGCTAGATATTCACGAGCCTCATCTTCTATCCACGAGTTGACCGGATTTGGGCGCTCCGCAACAAGCGGTCCTTTATCTTTCCATAACTTAAGTGGATTAGGAGAGAGAGCGTTCTGGGGAGACTTGACAACGGAGGGGAGAGCCGAATAGCCTATCTTGTTGAGATCTTCCTCATCTGGATTTTTGTTCCAATCACCCATGTGGGGGTTCTTGAAAATAATCTTGTTGGATCGAAGAGGATGGAAAGACTCATCTGAGCGACCGGTGAAGTTAAACTGTTTTTCGTCAAATTCGGATCTGTTGAACGCTGGTCGTCTGATATACTCTAAGCGAGAGTGGAGTCGCTCCAGATTGTAGAGTCCTAAATCGGCAAACTGCTCAAAGAATTCAAACTTTTGAGAGTCGGAAAGATCAGGCCGATGAAGAGTGGTTTGAAAAGAGATTTCTAGTTCTGCAAGCGTCTGGGTGTCTCGTTCTCTAGCGGCATAATAGAATTCAAGATCAGGAGAATATCCGCGAGGAAAGAAATCGATGACACGAGGAGGAGGTCCTGTTGGAGTAGACACAAGGGCAATCGCTTCTGTTGGGATGGGGGCCACTTCTATCGACCTCTCAGCACGTAAAGTCGCTTCACTAGATGAAGATGTTTCAGCGTCTGGAAGGGCTTGAGATGCTTCTTTTGCAATATCCACAACAGTTGCCATATCCACATCTACTTCAACTGGAATCTAGGAGAGTGGAGGAGCATCAGCGGTTGGTGCATCTTGAGCTGATACATATAAGCATTTGTGAAAAGCAAGCAAAAATTTCTACCAAGTAGAAATTACAAATAAAAGACTACAACGCTTACCCTGAGGAATATCATCGACTGACTCAGTCGCTTGATCTGTTTCTATATTAGGGATAGGGTCCTCAGGCTCCTGGACTTCTTCTTCTGGTTCTAAATCGAGAAAAGAAGTTATAGGATCAGCACGAATAGGAATATCTAATTCTTCAAGAGTGTTGAGAACATATTGAATATCTGCTTCACATTGTGCTGAAAGAGTTTTTATCCTAGCGTTAGAGACTTAGAAACTAACGAGGAAAGGATAGACTAATTTGCTTAGCAAATACTTACCCTGAACACTAGAAAACCTCTCAGATTGAGTAGCGGCTTGAGGATCTGAGCTGATTTCGAGAACAACGTCAGAGGGAGGAACGCTCACTGACTCTCTAAGCGCTGGATTCGCTGAAGTGCTAGAGGATGCTGCGGGAGTAGAAAGAGGAGTACGTCTTCGTGCAAGTGGTACTTCTTCTTCTACTACTTTCTCTTCCTCGGGAACGAAAAAGATAAACGCTGGAGGAGGCGAAGGAGATTTAGGAAAGGGAGAAGGAGAAATAATCTTTTGCTTCTTTTTGGGCTCCGGCTTCTTCTTCTTGGGTTCAGGTTTCTGTTTCTTTGCTGGCTTGGATGGCTCAGCGACTTTGAGAACTATCTTTCTCTTAGGTCGCTTGACCACCACTTCTTCTTCGGACGAAGAGGATGATGATGAAGAGGAAGACGCTTGATCTTCATCATCACTACGAACAACTCCTAAAGCACGAAGTCGCTCACGCTCTTCTTTTGGAACAGCTGCACCACCTATCTTCCTTGGCTTTTGCAGCTCACCGATCATTTTCTTTCCGTAGAATTTTTTCGTTGGAATCTTTTTGCCAAAAGATTTTGCATAACCGCAAGCGCTAAGAATACGACTTAACACAATCCCATAAGGCTTGGGATTCACCGACTTGGCCATTGCTGCCTTGAAGCGATTAAAAACGTAGAGAGACCAATTTACCTTTAATTTGGTCAGAATGGCCACCATCATCTTGTACTGAATGTTTGTAATTTTATCGAATGTCCCTTTTCTGCATTCGATCACCTTTGAGCATATATCCGCGAGAATAACATATTCGCCCTTCATATCGTTCTTCTTGAAGTTCGGCTCATACGTAGTATCAACATTTGCTTTCTTGACCAATTCCTAGACTTTTGTAACATCTCCGAGAGTGACGTGTTCCACCTCAGTGCCATCATTGGGTAGAATCAACAATGAAGAAATCAAGGAAGGGGTGAGAACAAAAGTCTCTTTAGCAAAAGGGAAGACGCAGGATATGGAATTTCCGTCTTCAGAAATCTGGGCATTGTTGAAAAAGTAGAGAGGTTCGTCTTCAAAGTAGTTGAAAATAATAGTGATCATATCTCTCAAACTAGATTCTTGAACGAGTGGAAGAACTGTTCGAAGAGGAAAGTTCTGGTTATCAAACAGGTGGTCCCAGTTAACCAGAAATCCGGCGTTAACTGTAACTGGTTTTTCAGCACGTGAAGTTTTTCCGGTAGCAGACTTGGATGATTTTGAAGCTTTGGGTGCCATTGCTGAAAGTTTGAAGCTTTTGAAGGAATGAGAGAAGTTCTTGCCTTTAGAGAGAAATAACTTTTACAGTAGAAGAATTTGGAAGTGATAAAGTTTTACTGTAAAGGTTTTGAAAGATTTAAATAGAAGGCAAAAGTAACTCCTCAACTGGTAGATGAATGACACGTGTACAGAAGTTAATGACAAAAAGAAATCTGAGCCATGTACACAAAACTTCGGATGTCAAAAAGTGCGGTAAAATAGGTTACTATAACATTTTTCGGATCTGCAGTTACTTTTTGAAAACGTTTGAAATTTTTTTGAAATTTTCAGCGTGAAATACACGCGCCTGATAGTACACTGACATGTACTCAGACTCATGCAGTCACTGAATCGCCTAGGTTTAGATAGGAATCATAACCGTCAGTTTGATTTGATAGGCACGTGTGGGTAGTTATCAAATCTAATATTTTGGACTTATCCACACGTTACTTTTAGCGATGAAAACTATGCATGAATTTATTTTTTTATTTTTTTTTAAAAGAGAATTACTTAGCGTTAAAGTGGGAATGTTTTCAACGCTAAAGCCTTTTTTTATATAAAGGAATATTTGTAGGCTGTTATGGATGAAATCAATCGCTTGGATTTATAAAAGACAGTTTTACTTATTAGAGATTGATTTTATCATGCATAAAAGATAAGCGCTAGTGATCAATGCTTAAAATTTAAAAATCATTTTTGGTCACAGTCGCTTTATATATTGAGACAAGTACAATTTTAAAGTTCCCCCTAAAATTGATGACTCATTTCAGATTTTTGATAAGCACTTTAGACAAAACATAAGGTGGATTCCCCCTAAATTTTATGCCTATAAAGATATGATGCTTTTATGATTTAAGCGTTTAAATCAATCATACCTAATTCACTTCTCAAAGTGAGAAAGCGTTGTTCGTTGAGCGCTTTGGTGAAGATATCTGTCAATTGTTTGTCAGTTCCAATGAAATGCATGGAGATATCTTTCTTTTGAACATGGTCACGCAAGAAATGGTATCTAATGTCAATATGTTTGGTTCTAGAATGAAGGACAGGATTTTGGGTCATAGCTAAAGCGCTTTGGTTATCACAGTGGATTGGGGTAGGACCTAGGATTGTTCCATAATCTCTAAGTTGTTGCCTCATCCAAAGGATTTGCGCACAACATCTCCCAGCGGCTACATATTCTGCCTCAGCGGTAGAAGTCGCTATGGATTGTTGTTTCTTACTATGCCGCGAAACTAGTCTATCACCTAGAAATTGACATGTACCACTAGTACTTTTTCTATCTATTTTGCATCCTGCAAAATCTGCGTCTGAATAACCAATTAGTTCAAAAGGAGAGTCCCATGGATACCATAAGCCCACATTTTGTGTGCCTTTTAGGTATTTAAAGATTCTCTTGGTAGCATTTAGGTATGATTCTCTAGGATCAGATTGAAAGCGTGCACACATGCATACCGAAAACATAATATCAGGTCTACTAGCGGTAAGATAAAGAAGTGATCCAATGATACCTCTATAGTTAGTGAAATCAATTTTCTTCCCACTTTTATCTTTATCTAACTTAAGCGTTTGGCTCATTGGAATTTTTGAAGATGATGCATTTTCCATACCAAATTTCTTAATCATATCTCTAGTATATTTAGCTTGGTTTAGAAATATTCCATTAGGGAGTTGTTTAACTTGTAATCCTAAGAAGAAAGTTAATTCACCCATCATGCTCATTTCAAATTGATCTTGCATCATTTTCGAAAATTTCTCACACAATCGCTTATTTGTAGAACCAAATATAATATCATCAACATAAATTTGGACTAAGAGAATATCTTCATTATGGGTAATTTTAAATAACGTTGTGTCAACGCTGCCTTTTGAAAAGCCTTTACCTATAAGGAAGATAGAGAGAGTGTCATACCATGCTCTTGGTGCTTGTTTAAGGCCATAGAGTGCCTTATCCAGTTTGTAGACCATACTTTTGCCATGGTTGTTGATGAATCTTGGAGGTTGTTCCACATATACTTCTACTTGGAGTTTACCATTCAGGAAAGCACTCTTCACGTCCATTTGGTATACTGTGAACTTGTTGAATGCGGCAAACGCTAGGAACATTTTAATCATTTCAAGACGAGCTACTGGGGCATACGTCTCATCAAAATCAATACCCCCTTCTTGACAATAACCCTGAGCGACTAATCTGGCTTTGTTTCTTATAACAATGCCATCTTCATCCATTTTGTTCCTAAAAACCCATCTAGTCCCAATAACTCCTTGGTGAGTTGGTCTTGGTACTAACGTCCAAACCTTTCTTCTCTCAAATTGGTTAAGCTCCTCTTGCATCGCTTCTACCCAACTTGAATCACTAAGCGCTTCATCCACTTTCTTTGGTTCCATTTGAGATAGAAAACTGGCGAACATGGCCTCATTAATTGTAGCTGACCTAGTTCTAACAGGTGCTTCCATATCTCCGATTACTAGCTCTGGTGGATGATCTCTAAGCCATTTGCGGTCTGGTTGAAACGGGTTGAGAGACACTTGGTTGTCAATCGCTTGACTCTCATTTGTCTCTTGCGCAGTCGCTGGATCATTCACAATTCCAATGTGCTCTTGATGGTCATTTTCTTCATGATCATCAGCAATTTTGACATTATCACCATTGTTAACCTCGCGAGTATCCTTAGGAATAGGTACAAGAATCTCATCATCTTCGTCATCACTATCATCACCAAGATTTATTTTTGACGCTTGTTGGATGAGATCTTCAATTCCTACATCATCAGGATTAACCTTACTCGGTTCTTGGTTAGCATCATCAAACACAACATGAATGGATTCTTCAACCTTCGATTTGATCTTATTTAGAATGCAAAAACTCTTTCCACTCTTGGCATAGCCTAGAAAGATTCCCTCATCCGCTTTAGGATCAAAAGTCTTTAGGCTGTGGGATCCATTGTTATGAATAAAACATTTTGAACCAAATACATGAAAATATGAAACGTTAGGCTTACGTCCCTTCCACAACTCATATGGAGTCTTCTCATGTTGCTTGTTGATCATACACCGGTTCTGAGTGTAGCTAGCGGTATTGACGGCTTCGGCCCAAAACCTTTGAGGCAGCTTGGACTCTGCTAACATCATCCTAGTGGCTTCTTTAAGCGTTCTGTTCCGTCGCTCGGCAACTCCATTCTGTTGAGGTGTTCTAGGAGCATAATACTCATGAAGTATTCCAAAATCTATACAAAACTTCTCAACAAATTGGTTAGTAAATTCAGTTCCTCTATCGCTTCTAATTCTTGTCACCTTTAAATCTTTATAAGTTTGTAATTGACGAATTAGCGATGTGAACTTGACACTAGCTTCATCTTTGGTCGCTAGGAATTCTACCCATGTATAGCGAGAGAAATCATCAACTATTACTAGCGAGTACTTTTTACCATTAACACTCATGATTTGAATAGGACCAAACAAATCTAAATGCAATAGTTCAAGAACTCTAGAAGTAGATAGGCATGGTTTCTTCTTAAAAGATGATTTAACTTGTTTACCCATTTGACATGCATCACATAAGCGATTCTTCTGAAAGGAACTCTTAGGTAATCTCTCTACAAGATTTAGTGATATTAACTGAGAGATTGCCTTAAAGTTGAGGTGATTCATTTTTCTATGCCATAACCAACCCAATTCATTTTGACTTTTAGTAACAAAGCATGTGGGGTTGTTATCAAATGTAGAATCCCAATCTACTAAATATATATTGTTTGTTCTTTTTTTCTCTTAATTTAGTAGACTTAGTCTTATCGTCGTTAACATAGCAGAAGTCGCTTGAGAATTTTACTTCAAAGCCTTTATCACAAAATTGACTAATGCTTAACAAATTATGCTTAAGACCCTCAACATAATATACATCACTAATCATGATGTTCCCCCTATGCATGATACCTATACCTTTGGTTTTACCTTTGGAGTTATCACCGAATATAACTTGAGGACCATTGGTAGCTTTATAGTTGACTAGAAGATCTTTGGAACCCGTCATGTGTCTTGATGATCCACTATCAATGTACCAGACTGAAGTATCGGTGTTGGCTCTAGGTATCCGCATTTAAAGAACAATTCTAATTCTTCGTAGGTACCCATGTTGTTTTGGGTCCTTTAGCGTTAGTAACTTTGGTTTGAATTAGAACTTTAGGAACCCATATTTGCCTAGTCTTCATTGTAGAAATACTGGCCTTCTTGGGTTTCACATCGTGTTGTGTGTGTTTTTTGTTTACTTTGTGCTGTGTGTGCTTTTGGGTGTATAATAATATCCTCGATTATAATAGTAGTCATAATCATAGTCATAGTCATATCTTGACTGTCTCGGATATTGACGCTGGTATTTCCTTGGCACTGGCTTGGGTTGCACTTTTGGTGCTTGACGCTTAGCGCATGATTCACAGTGGTTAGGTTTATCCTTAGCCTTTTGAGCATTTGGATGAACCTTTCTTTGTGAATCTTTTGCCTTTGTCTTTCCCTTGTCTGAGTCAGCTTTGCCTTTCTCATTTGGCCTCGTACCATTGTTGCTCGGTTCATTCAGCGTTTGACTTTGTAAACCTTTCTCAACAAAGAAAACACCCTTTCCTTTGTTGTTCGCCGTAACATTAGATTTATTAGGTTGTTTACCGAATTTATTGCATCCGAAACCGGTCTTTTCACCAAATAATCTAGTTACCTCAGTCACATTATCCAAGTTTCTAGAAGCTTTTGATAATGATGAGACGAGCTGCTCTGATTTAGCAAGTCTAGCGATCAGATCAGCTTCTCTCTTGACTATTATATCAAGATCGCTTTTTAATTGAGTAATCTCACTCTCAAGCAATTGGTTTTTCTCAATGCATTGTTGCTGAACTTGCAACTCTGCTTTGAGCATTACTTTATCACTTGTGAGTGATGAGATAATAGCGAAGTGATTTTGATATATTTTGGCGGCATCTTGACAATCTTTATAATATTCATTGACTTTGTAAAGCAATTCATCATAAGAAAGAGGATGAGATAATTCATTGGTTACCTCTGGTAGCGAATCGTCAGACGCTTCATCATCTCTTGTCATAAGATAAATCAACGCTGAGTCACTTTTAGGCTCATCATCACTGCTTTCATCTGATGATTCCAAGTCCTCTTCAGGTGCGGGGAATGGTTCTGATTCCGCTAGCAAACCTTGTTGGCGAAGGTTGCTCCTGAATTGGTTTCTATCAGCATAGTCTTGCCTTGTGGGCTTAGACACATTTGGATAAGGGCAATTTACCTTGTAGTGTCCTGGTTTCCTGCAATTATAACACAGATTAGTTTTTATTTTCTGTTCAGTGGATAATCGCATTGAGACTACTGGCGCTGAGAGATTTTGAGTAGGGGACGGAGGCGCTTGGTATGGAACTGGCGCTACTAATTGAGGTGCAGAGTACACTGGTGCTTGATACTGAGACGCTGGTGCTGGGGGAGGAGTTTGAAATGAAGTTTGTCCAATAGGATTTCTCTTTTCATATCTTAGAAATTTCTTGAATTTCTTGACTAATAAGGCCATTTCCTTTGCTTCATTTGATTCCATAGATTTAACCCCACTAACCGTTTTACCCTTACTTTTGGTAGTAGCGATTAAAGCTCCTGATTCAATCGCTGGAGTCGATGTGTCGCTGACTTCACCCAATTCGAACTCAAATGCCTTTAACTCTGAAAATATATGTTCTGGAGTAAGAATCTCCAAGGACTGTGATTCTCTCATAGCAACAGTCTTAATTAAATACTTGCTTGGAAGACTTCTGAAGATTTTATTGATCATTTCTTTGTTGGTCAATTCCTTGTCTAATGACGCTAACTTTGTAATGAGCAAAGTAAACCTTGCGTCCAATTGTTCTAGCGTCTCATTGGGCTGCATCTTGAAATGCTCAAATCTTTGCATGGCTATGGAAATCTTATTTTCCTTCATTTGTGCCAATCCTTCACACACTATAGCCAACTTATCCCATATTTCTTTGGAAGTCTTACATTGCTTGATTTTGTTGAACAATGCATCATTGTCTCCTAACGCTGAGTAAAGTGCACTTCGTCCAACATTATCTAGATTTGCTCTTTTCCGATCATCAGGCGTCCACTCTAACTTAGGTTTCCCGACATAACCATCTGGAGTGGCCTCGGTCGCTTCAGGGGCTCAAGTTACAACTTTCATAATCTGAATGGGGCCATCTGTAATCACATCACACATTTCATTATCACAAGAGCATAAATAAGCGAATGCTCTAAGTTTCCAAGAATCATAGTTTGATTCTACCAACTTAGGCATTTTGTTGAAAGCCATAATGAGATGTTTTAAAAGAGAAAATTTAAAGCGACTAAGTTTTTTTTAAAAAAATGGATCTGAACAAGCAGTTACGCTCGGAAACGCTTAGGTTTCTAATTCAACCGCTCTGATACCACTTGGTGGTCCCAAGTGGCATACGAAAGGGTCTAGAAAGGGGGGGGTTGAATAGACCCTGAAGCCTTTTTCGACTTCAAAAATTTCGTATCACTTTTAAAGATTTGAACGCTTGGAAAGCTGAGCGCTTGGGTCAGACGCTTCAGAAAAGTTAACTTAGACTTAGTGATTTTAGCAGTTTACCAAAGTAGGGCAACGCTTAGATCACTTAATCAAGGTTAGCACAGCGGAAATGAGTTTTAAGCGTTCTTTTAGTTAATTTAATCGCTTTGCACTTCAACTTGTCTCCTTCAAAGATAAATGATGTAATAATAATAATAAGACAATAAAGATAAATGACACAAAATATGTAAGGTTCACTGGGTGGTGTAATCTCAGCTACGTCCTTCTTCTCCTTTTTCACTTGGAGGAATTTACTAGATTGATTTTCAAAGAATCACATAGAATCTTCTACAAGATAGCAAAGAGTGAAAATGATCTTGGGCTCCTTGATCGCACAGACTTCAGCACCAATGAAGATCGTCTTCTTCAAGCTTCTCTCACTCAGAAATACTGCCTGAAAGGGTTCAATAACTTTTCTCACTCAAATGAAAGGTTGAGGTTTGTCACTAGGGTTTTGTTTGTTTTTGAAAAGATCAAACAACTTGGAATATCTCAGTTGGAATTTGGGTTTCTTCTTTAGAAGATGTTTGAGATATTTGTGACTGTCTGGAATGTAGATAAAAAGCTTGAAAGATTTTGCTATGGAGTTTCTAAGCTTCTTCCCAGAAAATGTACGTAAGATTTTTGGCAATAATTTCTCTTCTCTTTTTCATACGTATCTTGTATATGTTTTTAGGGCTTGCTGGGGTAAGGTATTTATAGGCAATTTCTTGGGATCTGTCCGTTGGACACACGTAGGAGCGTGCCTTTCACGCAGCATGTGAGTTTGCCTAAAGTCTGACATTCCTGAAAATCTGCTGGTACCGATGGGATGGGAGCAGCTATAAACTCTGAAGTTCTGACATTCTAGTAAAAAGGTGGCTTGTCCATAAGTCACAATAGCTTATCACATTTAATGCTGTTATCAAGCATTTAATGCAATTTGAATTTATTTCCCGTTGCATTTAAGTCCTTCATGACTTGAGAATTTATTTCAGGTGAATCTGACATCGGTCGCTCAAGTGCTTTGAGCGCTTGATTAATAAATCCTGAAATAGTCTTTTAGCGTTTGACTGGCGCTAAGAAACAAATCTTCATCTCTAGTTGACTTCAGACGCTGGTCTTCAACTTCTTCTCTAATAGACTCACCTAGAATTCTACTAGCGATTCAGTCACTAAGACTTGGTCTAAATTTTATAAAGATAAAAATTACAAGCCTAAAAATAATAAATTACAACTTTCAAACGCTTATACATCAATCTATGAAAAACGGAAACTTACATTGTATTTTTGGGGTCTAACATTAAATCCTATCTTGTCATCATCAAAACATCTAACATGAAATTTCCTAACAATCTTTATAATTAGCTGTGATCCACAATGCACCTAACTTCTTTATAACTGGCTGTCATCCACAATGCACACTAGCATCTTTATAACTAGTTGTCATCCACAATGCACCTAACATCTTTATCCACAATGCACCTAGCATCTTTATAACTTGTTGGCATCCACCAGAGACGGAGCCAGGATTTTTAGTGAGGGGGGGCGAGATTGTTGTGATATAGACCAAGGATTTAAGGGGGGTGCGGGAGGCTTGCCCCCGCGGTACGGTACGCTATATTTATGGGGGGAAATCTAATAAGAAATATAGTTACAAAATATACTATATCTACTAAAATGTCTCATCCAAAAATATACAATTGAAGTCTTATAAAACAAACCAACATGGCTACTTATTTAAGTTATGCATTCTAAGTTGTACTCGACGAGTTTTTAAGTCATCGAACTCATCAATCATTGAATCAACATCAAAAGTTTGGGCAATTTCTTTCTCAGTATACACTAGTAATGAACTAGTCAAAAACTCATCTTCCATCTTATTTCGCAACCTAGTCTTGACAATTTTCATAGATGAAAATGCAGGCTTTGTCGTTGCTGTGGAAACCGGAAGAGTCAAAATGAGTCGAATCAATCTATCCACAAGATAATAATCCAAAGACTTTCTCGTCTTTGATAATATTTGGCATAAATCCAAAATCGTTGAAACATTCCGGAAATGTATATTTTTCCGAATGTCAAGTTCAAAAAGACCCAATTGGTATTTCATATGCAACTTCTCATGATCACTGAAATCTTTGGGGTAGAACTTCTCAACAAGTGTGCATATCTCATTGATATTGAATGATTTGTATCCCTCCCTTGGATCCAAAGTTGAGCTTAGCCTAAGCAACTCCACAGCATTTTCATCAAATCGATAATTCATCTCTTGTAATATAGAATCTATCGTACTAGTGAATATATCAACTCGATAATGATGCTCCAAGATAATAGGATTCTCTTAACGAAGCCAACCTCTGCCTGAACGACGAGGCGCACTCATGTCTGGTATGTCTATCTCACGCTTCTCGCAAAGAATCTTCACTTTATCAAATAAGTCATCCCATCCATTCTCTCTGAATTTCTGAATAAGTTCTTTTATGTTAGTAAATGCATCTATTGCATTAAGAATATCCTGAGACTTGTATTGTAAAATTTCACAGAGGTCATCCGTCATTTCCAGTAACTCAATCACAAAATGCAAGATAAACACAAATTCAAATGACATCATTAGATCATAAGCACCATCAGCTGCAGCCTTAGGGGAGGAACCCGTTTTGTCATTTATGATCTCACTTAAAGTAAGAAGAATAGAATCAAACAAATCAAGTAAGCTACAAAGAGACCTTAAGTGAGAACCCCATCGTGTTTCCCTAGGACGTTGTACAGTTCCAACTTGATTTTTTCCTCTTCCTATTTTGAGCTCGTTAGTGGAGGTTAATTCCTCAATCCGAATAGCTTGAGCAATTTGAAGTTGATCATGACGTTTGGAAGAAGAATCGACCAAATTTACAATAACAGTCACGTATGAAAAAAAATGCTCAACGGGTATAACACTTTGAGCCGTTGCCACTAATATCAATTGTAGTCGGTGTGCAAAGCAATGAACATAATATGCATATAGACATTCATTCAAAAATAGAGCTTGCAAACCATTCCACTCTCCCCGCATATTACTAGCACCATCATATCCTTGTCCTCGAATATTTTGTATATCAAGATTATGGTGAGCAAGAGTGCGAGAGATTTCCTTTTTCAAAGTTGAGGATTTAGTATCTTCCACATGAACTATGTCAAAGAACCTTTCTCAAATAAATCCGTCCTTGTCAACAAACCTTAAGACAATAGCCATTTGCTCTCTTTTTTACTCGTCTCGAGATTCATCCACAATGAGGCAATATTTAGCATCACCAATTTCTTTCCGAATGAATTTTTGAATTTTACGTGCAATGATTGACAATATCTCCTTTTGAATTTGAGGGGAATGATATGAAGCATTTTGAGGAGCATTTTCCAAAACTGTCAAGCTTACCTCATTATTGTAAGAAGCCGTATGCTTTAAAATTTCTATAAATTTCCACGGTTATGGGAATCCACACGTTCATTACGTGCTCTAAAGGCTATACCTTGAAATGCACATAATTTGACAACATCTATCGAGACCTTGAGTCACAAACGATTCTTTGCAACTATTTCCGTAGATTGTTTGCCTATAATTCTCTCAATGTGTTGCAACGGATTCATCAAATCATGACATTGGTTCACGGCTTTGTTGTGTGAGGAATTAGGGGTACTTCCTTCGTGGATCAAAAAGGAACATTTTTTCCCATAAATGCATTTACCCCAAACTTTGTAGATGGCCTGACAAAAAGAAAACAAGGTAGGCAATACGCAGCATTTTTTTTTCGGTGAATATTCTAACCAGTCAGAAAATCTCTTGTACCAAGTAGGTAAGAACCTTCGACCATGTCTATCTACATACTGAAGGGAATATTTTGGGATGCCTTGATAAGGACCGGCCTTCAGATAAGCACGTCTAATTTTATCTCTTTCATCTATCGAATAATCCCATATGGGCTTACGTAACTCAGGATCACGTTCAATATTAAGACAATTAGAATCTTGATCAAGCTTTCGAACTTTTGTTGGAGAAGACTCCGGAATAGAAGTTTGATCATCTGAAAGCTTGGAAGCTTCAGAAATAACCGTGGATGAAGTCTGATAGGAGTCATTTTTACGTGTTATTAAGCCCCTTTGCGTTTATGTTTTAGGTTCATTTATCGCTTGACTTTGTCACTTGTGTGTTTAATTCGTGCATTAAGTGATTTCAGGCCTTAAGTGGATACAATCGAAGAAAGGGTGGAAAAAGGACGTATAAAATAAGTTTAGGCCAAGATGTTTCACACCTCTACGACCAAACAAGCAAGAAACAAGCTGGAGTTAGCCAAAATCATATTTAGTACCATTTCCGCACACCTGGGCGCCAAATCAGAAACAACCTCCACATTGGAACGTCATTTTGATATATTTAGAGACAGAATTGGATGAAGTGTCCTTCTACAAAGTTGTAGATGTATGTCTTATATTCACATGGGGACTTGAAGCATCAAATTCGGAGGTCTGTGGAGAATTTTATGAATAAAACACTATCTTTGCGCTGGAAAACACGAAAGTGGCAGCTCCCATTCTTAGTAGGTGGAAAACAAGAGAATGGTAGTTCACATTCTTGGTAGATGGAAAGGAAGAGAATGGTAGCTCACATTCTTGGTAGGAGGAAAGTAAGAGAATGGTAGGTGTAAAACAAGAGAATGGAAGCACATGTTCTTGGTAGGTGGATTTTTTGGCTATAAAAGGAGGATTGAAGACTATCCTATGAGACACTTGAAAACACATTCCCCATTGGGGGAGCCTAAACACATCCTATCATCATCTTCATCATCCTTATTTTAGTTATGAAGATTATCAAGAACCTCTGAAGGTGAAGAAATCAAGAAGCATGGAAGAGATGAAGATCGAAGTTCAACCATCAAAAATACGAGGGAGTTTCTTAGATTTAGATTTATTTTTGTCTATGAATATGAATCTTAATTTAAGTTCCTATCTTTTATCTTTTATGATGAAATAGATTCTTCGAACTAAGGCCATGTTGAGGCTAAATTATGATAATTGAGTTATAAATTGTGTTTTTCATATTAATTCTATTGTTGCTTTGTGTCTTGATCTTGTTTGAATGCATCATATGCTTAGCTACCATATGCATGATTTATTACTTAAATTATTCGTTCGAGAGAAGGTAATTTAAGGTGCAAAGAGGATCATCACATAATCCGTAACAAATAGGGAATTGCCCCTAGAGATAGGTAGAGATTCCCGGGTGCAGTTAGCCGGATTAATCCGGGGAAATTCTAGAACTTGAATGCATGATTGTTGGTTAGATTCTCGGATAGACATATCTAGAGAACCATCAATTAATCATAGGATTATTACAGCCGAGACATCGGGTAGTAATTATTTAAGATTTTTTCCACCAAAGCAACATTAGTCTAATAATATGAGAACATGTTTATAGTGAAAATTGATTAATTTATGCCAACACATGTGTCTTAGTTGCTCTCTTCCATAGCTATCTTGATTTCGACATCTTGTTTCTTATATCTTACTTCCATAATATTTTAGTTAATTCTTGCTTTAGTTTAAGTTCTTCAATTTCTTTAAAATCATAAACTAAAATACAAGTCCTTGAGGTTCGACAACCCGGACTTTATTATCCACTTTATTACTACACACGACCAGTCCACTTGCTGTTTAATACACGTAAGGATTTTTCGTGTCAAAGTCTCAAGAATAGGAGAACTCGTGCTATCTTGAGAGCACCATTTCTTAAAATAACTAATTTTATTATTACTCATGATTAATTACTTGAAAAATATATGCAAATGATAATGTTTTACAAGAACCATTTACCATTCTAATTTAACAAAATAACAAGAGGCATTGGGGAACTTTTCCTACAACTACCAAACAAGAACTACAAATTGTGGATTGACTTCAAACATCTCAATTAAATTAGCACTTAGCAACTATAAATTCGCATATATAAATTATATATACATTTAGTAGCTATAAATTGACAGTAAGTAGTAACTATAATAACACCCATAAAAAATCAAATTAAAATTGAAAAGTTGTAAAGAAACCCTAAATCACTTACCTGAAAACTTGAGAAAAAGACAGAGAAAGCTTAAAAGGGGCGTTTAATCCGTTTTCATCTTCGTTGGGCGCCGAGCAGAAGAACAATTCTGGTTCGTCGTCTTCGTTTGAGAAGAACAGGAGAAGAAATAGAGAATGGGGGTTTTCTATTCTTCTGGCAACATCTCAACTCTCACGTCTGTCTCACTCTCAAATTAAAGGTAAAGTTAAAAGTTATAAAGTTAAAGGTATTGTTAGTATTCTTATTTTTATGCTGCAGAAAGAAAAGTTGGGGGGGGGGGGGGGGGAATTTTTTATTAAAACAAAAAACAACTAAATTTTGAGGGGGGGCACCCGCCCCATCATGTCCCCCCCCCCCCCCCCCCGGGGCTCCGTCTCTGGCATCCACAATGCACCTAGCATCTTTATAACTTGATGTCATCCACAATGCACCTAGCATCTTTATTAACTTGTTATCCACAATGCACCTAGCATCTTCATAACTTGTTGTCATTCACAATGCATCTAGCATCTTTATAACTTGCTGTCATTCACAATGCAACTAGCATCTTTATAACTAGCTGTCATCCATAATGTACCTAACATCTTTATAATTAGCTGTCATTCATGAATTTGGAAAATCACGCATCATGTTCATACACATATATTTTATTTTATAGACTAAGGCATGTTTAATCATACATTCGCACTCAGGCTAGAGTACATCAGGCCCACTTCCACATTGCGAGCTGCCTAGGCCCCCAATTGAACAGCGCACCAACTTGGACTCTTTGAATCATCTGATCATAATCAAAGGGCTGAAAAAAGGAACTAAATTACTCGATACTCAATTCGAGCTCGATCGCTAAAAGTTTGTTGAGCTCGATTGGTCATAGTATCAAACCAAGCTTAAACAACTTCTTTTATTTGAAAAGTTTTGAAGCTTAACTCGATTAATAAAATTGATAAAACATATACAAAACAGTCAAGCAACTTGAGCTCGACTCGTGCTCGCGTTCAACTTGATTAAAGATCATTTTAGTTCGGCTCAATTAACAATCAAACAAGCCCAAACACAAATTTTGAAGCTCGATTATAATTCAAACAAGTTGGAACAAGAACTCGTTTGACTCGACTCGACTCGTTTACACCCCTAATCATCAAACGACTACAAAGATCAATTGAGATTAAGATGACCAAAATTATTCTCTAAATGGATGGACATCCAATATATGAAAGATGTTTGGTAAAAAATAAGGAAAAATAGAAAGAGAGAAGTGAGAAGAGGGAAAAAAAAATAACATGTGAGAATGAGTTAGAGAAATTGAAGCTTGACAAGTTTTTAGACAATTTGAATTGTCATACCAAAATATTACTTTTAGGAAAACTAATTCCCAAACTAGTACTATTGAAAAATATTTCTCAAACTATTACTCTTAGTGCCACATGTATTGACATGTACACAAAAACTTAATTAGTTGGATTTATAACTAGTTACATTTCCAATTTTATTTCATAATTTACAGCAATTTTTATAAAACTTTTTAGGGAAAATTACTAGCCCCACCCTCAAAATAAACTTTTATATCCAAAATACCCATAACAATTCGATCCAAAAACGCCCATTTCACCAACGTTTCATTAAAAAATAATCCAAATTTTTGGGTTAATAAAATACGGATTTAATTACTAAAAGTCCCCTAAAATAATTTTTTACATCCAAAAATTCCAAGATATAATTCCAAAAAAACCAACTCCACCAACTTTTCATTCAAAAAACCCCAAAATTTAGGGTTAAAAAATTATGGACTTATTTGTTCCCAGTCTTCTAGATTAAAAATTAATCATTTATACTTGTATTATAGAAATTTATTAATTTATAACTTTTATATTGATAATTGATACTGATTATGATTTTAATTCCAAAATTTTCAGATCTGTTTAACATTTTTTAAATTTAAAAGGGATTTTTTAGATAGTTATCATGTTATATTTAGAAACTAATTTTATTGAAATGTTTAAAATATCTAATATTAAAACAATTAATTTGTATTATATAATTATCGATTTCAAAAAATCAAAGTGAAAATACTTTGAAAAGAAAAATAAATCGATAAGTTCATAACTTAAGATATTAAGAGTAATTTAGTTCAAAATGTTGTTAATCTTAACTTTTGAATTTTTCTCCAATGATTTTTTTTTCCTAAATGGGTTTCTGAGATTAAAAAATATTTTCATGGGTGTTATATATTTTAAAATTTATTTTGGGGGGAGAGCAGTAATTTTCTCTAAAAAGTTTTATAAAACTTTCCTTAAAGTAGAACATGAAATAGGAAATCATAACTAGTAAATCCATGTGACTCGTTAAAGTAGGGGAAAAAAATAAAAATATTTAATTTAATAAGTTTTTGTACACATGGCCGTACATTTGGCGTAATAGTTTGGAAAATATTTTTTCAAACGGTACTAGTTTGGGAATTATTTTATCTAGGAGTAATATCTTGAAAAAAAACTCAAGAAAAAACAAGTAAGTTGGTTATTTTAGGGTCTCCTCACTTTATTTATAGTATATATATATATATATATATATATATATATATACTATTTATTATTGTTTGCAAGATTATATGACTTAGCAATCGTTACAACTAGTGATTATAAACAAATCCCACAAAATTGTTGTGTATTAGAGCAGATGGAAAAGTAAAAGGAAAAAGAGAAACCTTTTAGTTTATTATATAACTAAATGGAAATTGTTGTGTATTCGAGCAAATGGAAAGGGAAAAAGAAAAAGAGAAACCTTTTAGTCAGAAGACCAATAAATTAAAACTTGAGTTCGTCTATCAAATTATGTACTAACTAAAATTCCAAAATAGCGAAATGACTTTGCAAGAAACAACCCAAAACTAATATGATATTGCTAGATAGGATTAATGGTCTTGGAATAGCATCTGCTATTAGGTACAGGAGTGTTATGATTAAAAGCACATAAATCACCTTTATCCAATTGTAAATTATGGACCGAACACATTGATCCTGGTCCTACATAGTATTATCCCAAAACTAAAGTCGATGAAGTTTCACATGTAACATTAAGAATCAACTTGAATTCATTTTCATTTTCATTTTCTTGAGCAACCGAATCTAGCTTTTCGTTTAACGTTTAATATCTAAGGCAATACTACAACGCTCGACAGTTCGTTTGAAGCATAAGAAAACAGATTCGAGAAAAAAACTTACCTTCTGCCATGGATCCTTAGATGATCTAGAAGCATCCTCCATTTCTCCTCGAAGAGTTGTTTGAGATTCTCCATTTCGTAGGCAATCTCTTGAAGCTTTTCTAGCCAACTTTTAACTCTGTTTCTGGAAAAAACAAATTGAATAAGGAAGAGCTAATTCGGTTAACTCAAACCCCGTGATAATTCTCCACTTAGAATTATCTAACAACCCCCGTGTTCGAAACTCGATACACTAGACGGTGATTCAGACTTTAACACTTCGATGTGTTGTTTAAATTGTATTCGGACCGCAATTAATGAAAATTAGAGAAGAAAGGAAGATACCAGTCCAGATATAAATTTATCTATCAAATATTTAAATCTGATAAAACGATAAATATTATACCTCCATATTGATCCCCAATCACGTACCACAAAGCTCCATGAGAGTCTTCGATCGAGGATTATCTCTCAACCCCTGCGTTCGATACGCTATTTGGGGGTTCAATTGAATTCTTAGTCTTTCATTTCGAATATGAGAACGATGAACGGAAAACTCAAGTCAAGATAAAATTAACCTATCAAATACTTAAATCTGAAAAAAGGATAATTTATACCTCCATGAGAGTCTTCGATCGTGGATTACAAGCAAATATAGATATGCATCTTAAAAGCAGATTAGATTACACCGCCGCTATTCTTAAATTACGCTATGAGCCACTCCTACATTACGCTATAAACTACTCCTAAGACTAGAGTTAATTCTAAGAGAATGAAAATGTAGAACTTGTGATTCTGATGATGATCCTTTTCATGTTCTCCGCGGCTCGTATATATCTTAATCTTTGAGGAACTCACGTTCCTTTTCTTCTGGAACCGCCTTCAACTGTCCTCAACTGCTCTTTCAGATGTTTTCACATTAGCGCGTCTTTGCAGATTATTGGCTATTTGGACTTCATTTTATTTCTTCAGCTTCGATTCTTGGGTTTTTGTCAATTCAGCCCATGTTTTTGCCATTTTCTGGATTTAATGGGCCTTGTCTTATCTATTTGTGGACCTAATTTCTTTCTTTTCGAATGCCTACAATTTGGGCTATTTGGGTTTTGTAATTCGACAGCCCGAATTATTTTATAGTGTAAACAAATGCCCCCCTAATATACATGAACGTTTCGAGTTCATGTGTATTAAAAGACACATCTTTTGGTTAAAGACAACTTCTCTCTCTCTCCTCTGTATCGACTTCTTGATTTTTTGTCCTTTACTTTCTCGAAGAACAGTCTCTCTGGTTATATTTCTCGAATTCTTCCCCCTTCTCGAAACTGTCATCTTCCCCGCCTGATTTGACTTCGAACGAAGGCCTAAACGATAGAATTTGGGGTCGATCTGTTAGCCATAAAATGGCCCTAGCCATTTGATTGGATTCCTCTCGAAAAGAGCTTTGATTTGGTATATTGTGGGCCCCGTAACTCCAAACAGATCAAAAGTTAAGGCCATTTGGAGTTTCACCGTCAATTTTTTGCTTATTTTTTACTTTTCTTCCTTGAAGCTTTTCTAAAAATGCATCGGCTTCTTGTTCTACATCACTTCCCCTTTTCGAAACCTTCATCTTCAAGCGTCTCTCAGTTATCTTCTTTGATTCGCCTTTCGAGCAACCAAAGATCGCAGAGAAATTCTTTCTTTCATTTTCTCGAGTTACCCCTTCGATTAAGATTCGATTAATGGCAAATCCCCGAATTCTTGCCCTTCACGACCTATTCCATTTAGTTCCTCGAGCACATATCTTGGATTGCGAGGATGCCCAAGATTTGTATCAAATAATCAAGGATTTTGAAGTACTTTATCGAGATACGAAGATAGCATCTCTTGGCTTCGCCCATATGTTTCCTCCATGGGCTTCTGACCGTTGGGGTCAATCACTCGACCACCTTGGTCTTGGGCTATGTTTTGAATCTTCTGCATTCGAGCCATCTACTAACGGAAAACCTGATCTTCTGGGGACTTGGCCCGCGTTAGAAGATGATAGCCCCCGGTCCCAGTGTAGAGTAAGTGATAAATTTGCTTGGGGCCATTGATGCTTTCCCCTGGTTTAATCGATTGCTCCAATTTCATCAATAATGGGAAGGGAATCGAATTATGGGGGCTTGTTCGAATGGCGTGTTACCCCATCCTTCCTTTCGAGAAAGTTGTATCTTCAAATAGGGGCTTGTTCGAATGGCGTGTTACCCCATCCTTCCTTTCGAGCAAGTTGTATTCTCGAATGGGGGCTTGTTCGAATGCCGTGTTACCCCATCCTTCTTTTCGAGCAAGTTGTATTTTCGAATGGGGTTTGTCTGATAATTAGGCAAACCTTGATTTTCCATATTAAAGGGCACATTCGAAGGTCCTGTGTGGGGTTGTCCTTGAGGCGCATTTTGCACCCCACTATAATATCCTTGGGTAAAACCAACATTTGGTTCAGGGTTCCCGAAATTAACATTCGGTGGATATCCAGTGGGCATTTGTCCCTGACCATTCGGTGGTATAGGGATGTTCGGCCTCACTGGCTGGGGATTAAATTGATTCCAATGCATATTCTGTGAATTAAAAGGTATAGGATGTGTAGCTTGGTTAGTATTCGTTTGACCCACTCCTAGTTGCTCCCCCAGTATTTGGTTGTTCTTCGAGCGGAATAGAGCTCGAAGTCTGGCCAACTTCAAATTGGCCATCTCGAGCTCGAGATTCGTTCGGGTTAATTGTTCTAGTTCGAATCCTAGGCTCAATTTCGATTAACTGGGACACCTTTTCGGTCAAAACATTATGTTTGTTTATCAAAGGTTCAAGTGCTAATACTACTTGCGTATTTATCATATTCGAAAAAACATCACATGTTTGGTTAAAATTTTTGCCTAATTCAGTTATTACTCGAGTAACCTCTCGAGCGAGTCCATCTCGAGCACTCACATCGATGTCTTGCACAATGGCTGTGAATATGCGAGCAGACTCTTGGACTAATGCTCGGTATTGATCATCGAACTCCCTCCTCTGATCTTCTCGAGCACCTGCCAAAGTTTGTTTCATGACTCGAACAAACTGCTCGTACATTTTGTCCACTCTAACCTTATGTTTCGAAATTGGTTGAGCGTCAATGTCGTCACCCAAATCGTTTCTAAACGATTCTTTTGACATTATTCAAGAGTTTTGTTTAAAACTGAGAAGTGTCAGTTATCAAAACCGTCTCCCACTGTGGTCACCAAAAATTTATTTCTGGATAAAAACAAATTGAATAAGGAAGAGCTAATTCGGTTAACTTAAGCCTCGTGATAATTCTCCACTTAGAATTATCTAACAACCCCCGTGTTCGAAACTCGATACACTAGACGGTGGTTCAGACTTTAACACTTCGATGTGTTGTTTAAATTGTTATGCGGACCGCAATTAATGAAAATTAGAGAAGAAAGGAAGATACAAGTCCAGATATAAATTTATCTATCAAATACTTATATCTGATAAAACGATAAATATTATACCACCATATTGATCCCCAATCGCGTACCACAAAGCTCCATGAGAGTCTTCAATCGAGGATTATCTCTCAACCCCTGCGTTCGATATGCTATTTGGGGGTTCAATTGAATTCTTAGTCTTTCATTTCGAATATGAGAACGATGAACGAAAAACTCAAGTCAAGATAAAATTAACCTATCAAATACTTAAATCTGAAAAAAGGATAATTATACCTCCATGAGAGTTTTCGATCGTGGATTACAAGCAAATATAGATATGCATCTTAAAAGCAGATTAGATTACACCGCCACTATTCTTAAATTACGCTATGAGTGACTCCTACATTACGCTATAAACTACTCCTAAGACTAGAGCTAATTCTAAGAGAATGAAAATGTAGAACTTGTGATTCTGATGATGATCCTTTTCATGTTCTCCGCGGCTCGTATATATCTTAATCTTTGAGGAACCCACGTTCCTTTTCTTCTGGAACCGCCTTCAACTGTCCTCAACCGCTCTTTCAAATCTTTTCAAATTAGCACGTCTTTGCAGATTATTGGCTATTTGGACTTCATTTTATTTCTTCAGCTTCGATTTTTGGGCTTTTGTCAATTCAGCCCATGTTTTTGCCATTTTCTGGATTTAATGGGCCTTGTCTTATCTATTTGTGGACCTAATTTCTTTCTTTTCGGATGCCCTACAATTTGGGCTATTTGGGTTTTGTAATTCAACAGCCCGAATTATTTTATAGTGTAAACAAACTCTAAGATGAATCTTCTTTAGCTTCGGAGAGATGCTTTTGGCTTCGCCTTTGCCATTGAGCAATAGGCAAACCTCTTCCTCGACCTTCTTCTCGATCAAAGGAGCCAATTTTTTCAAACACCATTGAAACTGTTGCATCAACCATGCTTGCTTTCTTTTTTCTAGAAATTGGAATAATGAAACTGTATGTGAAGATTCAACTCTCAAGCTCAAAGGGAAAATGTGACCACTCAATTTTATCTAAATAGAGGACACAAAGTTCACCAGCAAACGATGACCATACAATATGCATTGGTAAATAATGAGATTGAAAGGGCCCTTTTTGTCATTAAAATGATAACGGTTGGCGCTTTCATTGGGAAATTCTAGCCCGCTTCCGGCTCGGCCAAATCTATGTGTATTTTTTTAAATAACTTATCAATTATATGAAAAGTGTAATATACTCTCCTTGTGAAATACACTTGGGTGCGGCCAAGCCGGGTCTGGGCTAGAATTTTCCCGCTTTCTTATATATAGAACACATAACATATCGGAAAATTCTATCCCAGACCCGACTTGGCCGCACCCAAGTGTATTTCACAAGGAGAATGCATTACACTTGCCATATAATTGGTAAATTATTTTAAAAAATACATATGAGTTTGGCCGAGCAACGAACGGGCACTACAACAAAAAGTAATACTAGTGACAAAATTTGAAGTGTCAATGTTCAAATTGTCACTAGATATAAAGAATGTGTGACAAGAATGTTTGCTTTGCCACTATAAAAATGTTTAGTGACAAGAGTTTCTCTAAAGTTGTCACTATTGACAATTAGTGACACATGTATAGTGACAATTTATTGACAATATAAATAGAGTGACAACTATAATTGTTGTCATTAAGTTATCACTAAAGGTGTATCACTAATTATCAATAGTGACAACAATTTCCTTGTCACTAACTATCAAGAAGGACAACTTCTATACAAATCTTGTCACTATTAAACATGTATAACCTATTCTTGTGACAACACAAAGTTTTTGTCACTAAAAATTTGCAATTAGTGATAACTTTGACATTACCACTTGATATTTTGTCATTAATGTATTATTTTTTTTGTAGTGGGGCTGGAATATATCTAACATATCATTGTTTTATTTAATTATAGAAGTAATTAATATTAAGTATGCTTTTATAGCAAAGTTAATACGGCTGTATAAATCGAGTTTAGAGTTGATCAAAGCTCACATGCCCGTCGAGATTGATGGGCATAGACTTAAGTTCAAGCCATATTTTTTATTGGCTAGACTAAGCTTAAATACCTTTGTGATTGATAGCCATAAGCTCAAACTCAGTTCATAGTATTTTTTTTTGATTGAGCTCATTTTTTTTCGAGTTTTGGCATATTCGGACCCGCTCATATCACTAAATTTTTCTTGTTCAAGGAAAGGAAATTAATAAGAATAAAATGCATTTTAAGAGACTAATCTTGTACAACATTAATTTAACAGTTTATGCTTATAAATATATATGCTATTTCAAACTTATAATAACATTTAGAAAACATTCTACTTCAAAAACTCATAAAAGTTTACAATAATAATTATCAAATTTTGGGTCTTTCCAAATATAAAGGAGATGACATGAAAAGAAACTGATAATTCTTTTGAAATCTCTTACAAAAAAAAGTTTACATAAATATATGTGTGCTCAACGATTGTAAGCCTAAAGGAAAAAAAAACTTATTATGGATCTTATAATAGCTACCTTCAAAATTATTTTTCTTTAAATGCCCCCAAGCGAGTCAACCCTATTAATTTTTCAGTTGTGTCGGCTATATGTCTTGAATCTTGACAGCTCTAGTCCAGTATAGAGTGGCATTTACCCAAAGACATATTAAATGAGTTTTAATATGGACATATGATAATGCACGATATATTTAAAGTTATAATTTCGCATTAAATCTAATAATTCCTCAATTTTAATTTATAAATTAATTAGACTCAATTTGAATGTCCAAATCAAATAAAAACGCACCTAACAATCAAACTTCAGACAAGCCCAATTAGATTGTGGTATTCGTCTTGATAATTACCAGTCATTCACAATGCACCTAATATCATGAATTTGACTTAAGACTTGTTAGACTAGTGGTATCAGCTTCCACGTTCATGTGGAAGATCTTGGGTTCAATTACAGGCTATTACAAATTGTGTTTTCTCTCTCTTTATTTGAAGTCTTATAGGGTCTGTATGACTCATTATTAAAAATTATGGGCTCAAGTTTGTTGGATCATGCCACTTCTTCAAGAATTAAAAAAATTAGTGAATTGTGTGACTTTATCCAGACTAGCACTTGCTGAGCTCACAGTAGCATTTTGTAGCCTTATTTCTCCCTCTACCCCATGCTCCTTGTTGTGCTCCTGAACTCCTTGTTTCTCCTTTACTTGCCAGATTTGGACACTTGGCTTTTTGCAACCTGTCTCCTTATGCCCCCAAAAGCGGCATTTCTTGCATAGCAGTGGCACCCACTCGTACTTAATTTTCTGTCTCACAACTTTCCCAATTGCTGCATTTCTAATAGGTATCTCCAATGGCAGCTCTTGCCCCACCTCAACCTTCACCAGGATTCGTGCATACTCGAGCTTGCTTCCTTGGTCGTGTAGAACATGCATTAGCATTATGTCAGGGCATGCGAAGAGCATGCTAAGGAAGAAAGGAAGCTACAAGCCAAGCTCCTTCGATTCGGCAACAAGAGTCGGTTATGGAAGAGTCTTTTGATGAGATTTTCAATTTTTGAAAAATTGAATAAAAAAATTTTTACTGTCATTTCATCCGTATACATCTGTTCCCCAACTCGACTAGAAATTTTGCTCAAACTGTTAGCCCCCCACATTTCAAGAGGTAAATTGGGTAACTGTATCCACATAGACTGATCGGATATCTTCACCTTTAATTATACCCTCATGCCATTCTTTCAAGATCAAAGGTTTTGAATAAAAAAATTGAATACCTCTGTTCAATGTCGTCACCATCTCCTCTTCCTTCTCAAATCGGAGTATGAAATAGCCCTGTTCGTGCTTCACTATTCACTGTAGAGTGATTCCTTTCCGGCGTACCCTTAAGAAATTCACCATTATTTCAGTGAAACCTCCTGGCTCAAAATACATGCAGTCGGGGAGTATCTCCAAAAGGCAATTTCAGTATCCGCATCCTCTGTAGAAAGCTGGATTTCCTCCCCCTCACTTTCAATTTTCTGCAATTGGAGGCCAATACTTCCATCGCGGTTCCCAGTAAAGAGAGAGCTCCACTGTTTCGGTTCCGCCTTCCTTGCTGGAGCCTGCTCCACCATCCCTTTCGTTGATAAATGGCCTTCTCCAGCTGCCAATTCTACTTTCTTCTCTGTATTTTCCAGTGTTTCCCCAATATTTGCAGCCTGTGCTGAAGCCCTAATTTCTTCGTCAATCTCGATGTCTTGTACTTGATTAGTTGGTTTAGTTGGGCTCACCTGGACTGGAGTCATTCGTGCTCCTCCTTGCTCCGTAGCCGTCGGGGAGATGTTACTCGCCGCCGCCGGGCTCGTGTTCGCCTCCAGAATCCGTCGTCCTCTTCGTTTTGCCTGTTGTACAAACTTCTGACAAATCAAGAACGAACTTGAATATGAACGAACAAACTAAAAACGAAGAATGATAATCGAGGCGAGAGAACACTCTCTTTCCTTAACGCAAAATTGTCCCGCTACTGGTGGTACGGGTTTATGCAATAGCGTCCCAAGATACAACGATTATAAATTCAGAATTGCGAACCACTTCCAATTCAGAATCACAAACGAACAAGAACAGCTTGAATATTTAGAGAGAATGTATGAAATGCTTATGCTTTTCGGTGTGAAAAAACTTAAGTGTGGAGTAGCCTATTTATAGGCTTGAAATTCAGACAAAAACTTAAACAGAATTAAATCTGCTAATAAAAGTTGATCTGTAACAGCAAAGAATTAATCTCGCTAATTAATCTAGCTGTTACAGATTGGTGACTGTTTGAATTCTATATTCAAACAGCCCAGAAGAAAGTGGCCAGCTTTTTTCTTCAAAAAACGTGTTTAAGCTTTCAGCAATTTCAGTAGTTGGAATTTTTTGTTTTGGGGAAGACTTTTTGGAGCCCAAATTAATTAAATAAATTTGGCCCAAGAAGATAATACATGTGAGCCCATAAGCCCAACCCCCCAGGCCCAGGCCCAGGCCCACGACCCACGGACCGGTCCGGGCGGGCTGACGGACAGCGGCGGCGGCGCGCGCGCACGTGTGTGGTGAACCGGATCATGGCTAGGTCCTTCCCCCTCACAAAGCCCACAAAAATCTTATGACCCAAAGGGCCAACCCTTAACCTTAAGGCAATTGTATATAAACCCTTTCAACTTATGGTTTATATCCAATGTGGGATATTCACATTCAAACACCTCACTTTAACACTTAATTTCTCATTCGTTACTACTCCGAATCGAGAAATTCGAAATGCTAAACTTATCTACTCATGGAATAGATCAATATTATCCAGTAATATTACGTATCCCAGATACCTATGGTGTTCGAATTCCGTACGCAAAAGTGATGTTTACACACTTTTCATACACACAATATCACACATTATCCAACAATCCCCCACACGAATGAAATTAATGCAATGCATGATTTTTTTTCTAAAATTCGGTCGAAAATTTATCACATCAAAAGAGGTAGCTTTTGGCTTTGAACCTTTCTTAGTGAAATATCATCGGATTTACTAGGCTACCCAATGAACGAGATGTCTTGAATTGGTTAGCCGTTCGTGTAAAACCAGACAATGATACTCACATGATAAACTCTCTGGGTTGTTCTTAGTTCTCACTGTTGGGTCCATTTTGGCAGTGGCACCCCATCTTGAATTCATAAGTGTTTACATTTTACTCAATGTTGAGGCGGCCTACACCTCACACTTACATAGGTGACTTCCTAATTAAGAGTATCCTGCCATACTCCACTTCGTTTTGACAGTATAGGAATCATTAAAAGCCCGACTTAACCTTTGCTACACTTTGCAGGTTGCACTTCTTTATCCTAGGCAATGGGTTTAGAGTTTGTTAAACTCTTAAGTGCCTCACTGAATTTTCACAACTTAGTTGTCCCATTGAACCATGATCTTGGAATCTTCAGTCAACATGGTTGGGTTTCCGCTGTGTCCATTCTTAATTTGTAGACTTTAACCCTATTCCTCTTGATAGGCAGTATATTTGATCTCTAGGCAATCCTTTCGTCAAAGGATCTACAATATTCTCCTTTGATTTCACATAATCAATGGAAATAATTCCGTTAGAGAGCAACTGCTTATTGGTATTGTGCCTACGACGAATATGTCTAGACTTACCATTATACATACTACTCTATGCCCTTCCAATTGCCGACATACTATCGCAGTGAATTAAAATTGGAGGCACAGGTCTTTCCCAACAGGGAATATCTTCTAAGAAATTTCGTAGCCATTTAGCTTCTTCACCAGCTTTATCTAAAGCTATGAATTCTGATTCCATTGTGGAACGGGCTATGCAAGTTTGCTTAAAAGACTTCCATGACACCGCTCCTCCATCGACGGTAAATACATACCCACTCGTGGACTTAGAGTCGTTAGTGTCTGATATCCAATTAGCGTCGCTGTATCCCTCTATTACAGCTGGATATCTTGAGTATTGTAATCCCTATTCTTTAGTATACTTTAAATACTTAAGAACTCTAGTTAAAGCATTCCAATGCTCTACACTAGGATTACTTGTAAACCTACTCAACTTGCTCATAGAATAAGCTAGATCAGGGCGAGTACAGTTCATGATATACATCAGACTCCCAATGACCCTAGCATATTCTAACTGTGATATTGGTTCGCCATGGTTCTTGCGTAGATGAACGCTCAAGTCCACTGGCGTTTTAACAGGTGCACTATCGCTCGGAAGAAACTTTTCCAAAACCGTCTCAACATAATGAGATTGCGATAAGACTAGTCCTTCAGAAGTCCTTAGGATTTTAATCCCTAAGATGACGTCTGCAAGTCTCATATCTTGCATGTCAAAGTTTTTCTTTAACATTCCTTTAGTATTCCTGATAATTTCATGATCACTACCCATTATCAACATGTCGTCTACATATAGACACACTATGACGTATGCGTTATATGTTTGTCTAACATACACGCATTTATCACACTCGTTGATATTGAAACCATTTGATAGCATCGTGCTATCAAATTTTTCATGCCACTGCTTTGGTGCTTGTTTAAGTCCATACAACGATTTTACAAGTTTACAGACTTTCTTCTCCTGTCCTGGAGAAACATACCCCTCGGGTTGTTCCATGTATATTTCTTCATCTAATTCACCGTTCAGAAACGCAGTCTTAACATCCATTTGATGTATCTCAAGGTTATGCAGAGCTGCCATAGCAATGAGTAATCTTATGGAAGTTATTCTCGTTACCGGAGAATAAGTATAGAAGAAATCAAGACCTTCCGTTTGTCGGTATCCTTTAACTACCAAACGAGCCTTGTACTTATCAATAGTTCCATCAGTCTTATACTTTCTGTTCAGAATCCATTTACAGGCTAAAGGCTTACTTCCCTTTGGAAGATCAACCAACTCTCAGGTATGGTTGTGTATAATAGACTCGATTTCACTATTGATAGCTTCTTTCCAGAGTTGAGCATTTGGACCAGACATAGCTTCCTTAATCGTTCTTGGTTCCCCTTCTAATGTGTATGACACAAAATCGGGACCAAATGATTTTGGAACTTTTGTCCTTTTGCTACGACGTGGTTCTTCGTCCCCGGGATTAGAACTACTCGTAGATGCATCATGCGTTCTTTTAAGAGGACCTTGTTCATTTCTTTCCTTATTTGGAAAGATATCCTCAAAAAACGAAGCATTTCTAGATTCCATGATAGTACCTTCATGAATCTCTGAGATTTCTGACTTATGTACCAAAAATCGATAAGCGCTACAGTTAAGTGCATAACCAATGAATATGCAATCAACAGTTTTAGGCCATATTTTCACTTGTTTGGGTTTGGGTACTTCTACCTTAACCAAACACCTCCACACTTTGAGGTACTTGTATGAAGGCTTGTGACCTTTCCAAAGTTCGTACGGAGTCTCACTCCTACTTTTGTGGGGAATCTTATTAAGGATATAATTGGCAGAGAGTATTGCCTCCCCCCACAAATTCTGAGGTAACCCAGAATTAATCAGCAACGCATTCATCATCTCCTTAAGAGTATGATTCTTGCGCTCCGCTATTCCATTTGATTGTGGTGAATATGGGGCCGTTGTTTGATATATAATGCCTGATTTTGTACAAAATTCATCAAACGGTGCTCCGTATTCGCCACTTCTATCACTACGGATAGCCTTTATCCTTTTCCCAAGTTGATTTTCAACTTCCGTTTTGTAATGTGTGAAAGCCTCCAGAGCTTCGTCTTTACTTTTGAGTAAATACACATAACAGTACTTTGTGCAATCATAGATGAATGTAATGAAATACTTTTTCCCACCTCTAGTTTGCACAAACTTCAAATCACAGATGTCACTGTGAATAAGTTCTAGAGGTGCGGAGTTTCTTTCCACTGAAGGAAACGGTTGTTTGACTAGTTTAGCTTCAACACATATTTTGCATTTGTGTTCATTTTCAACTTTAAAAGTTGGTACTAAGTTCAAGTTAACTAATCTTCGAATAGTATTATAATTCACATGTCCAAATTAGAATACTCAAGCAAATAAACAGAATTATCAATACTCTTATTACCACTGTTTTCAATTACAAGAGCGCGAATAACATTCATTACATTCATTTTGAAAAGGCCCTGCTCTAGGTAACATTTTCCTACATAAATTCCTCTCTTAGTCAAAGAAAACCTATCCGCTTCGAAGACTACTTTGAACCCATTCTTGACCAAAGCTGAACCAGATACCAGATTCTTGCGAATCTCCGGAACATGAAGAACTTCGGTCAACGTCAGCTCTTTGTCTGAAGTCATCTTCAGAACAACTTTCCCCATTCCGACCACCGGAGATGTGGCCGAGTTGCCCATAAACAGTCTACGTCCTTCAGTTGGGGTATAGGACGAGAAAGCAGCCCTATCTGAACAGATATGGCGAGTAGCTCCGGTGTCAATGAACCACTTCCTCGGGTTGTCCACCAAGTTGGCTTCGAACACGACGGCGGTGAGATCAAGATCCGTCAGATCGATTGGCACCTAGTTATTTGACAGGTCGTCGATCATCTCATTGATGCCCTTGACATCATCAACAGCTAGGTGCACCTCATTTTGCACCCGGTTCTTGCCTTTATTCTGATTTTGGCCAGAACCTTGCCCATGAGACTTGTTTTTCTTGGGCTCTTTGCAGTCTCTAGCCCAATGACCCGGTTTGTCACAGTTGTGACAGCGGTCTCCAGCCCTTGACTGGCCTTTCCCAGCAGCCTTCTTTTTCTGGGAATTTCCTTGGGCTTTCCCTTGGGATTTCCCTTGGAATTTTCGTTTCCGGTTAGAACCCTCCGGAACTTCTGCAATGTTTGCCATTGCCTTCACAGGGAGCTTCTTGTCTGATCCCCGATTGTCTTCCTCAATTCTGAGTCGTACAACCAAGTCCTCAAGACCCATCTCCTTCCGTTTGTTCTTCAAGTAATTCTTGAAGTCCCTCCATAAAGGCGGTAACTTCTCTATGATAGAAGCTACTTGGAAGGACTCACTCAGAGTCATGTTCTCAGCATGAACCTCATGTATTATGATTTGAAGTCTAAGAACTTCGCGACCATGAAATTTTTCAGTCCGGCGTCCTCAGTTCTGTACTTCCTGTCCAGAGCCTCCCAGAGGTCTTTAGCAGTCTTTACTTCTATATATACGCTGTAAAGCGAATCATTCAATCCACTAAGTAGGTAATTCCTGCAAAGGAAATCACCATTAATCCAGGCATCATATGCCATCCTCAGTTGACTATCAATTGACTCAGCCGGGACGTAGGGAGCATCTTCCCTTAAGTACCTTGCCATGCTAAGAGTCGTGAGGTAAAACAGCATCTTTTGCTGCCACTTCTTGAAGTCAGCCCTCCTGAACTTCGCCGGCTTTTCAGCCTGAGCTGGTATAACAGGATTAAATGTTGGAACATAAGAACCTGAACCAGAACCGAAGCCAGGACCAGAGGTTGGACCAAAATCGGAACCTGGAACAGAAGCTGGACCAAAACCAGAACTAGGACCGGAACCAGAACCGGAACTAGGATCTGGACCAAAATCGGTACCTAAACCGGAACCAGTTCCATAACCACGGGAACCTGCTCCAATACTCAGAACAAGACCTGCACTCGGGCCAAGTCCAAATTCTAGGGTAGTGGCAGCATCATCACGAGCAACATCACCATGGTTCGCCATTTCAAAATTTTGAATTGACAGAAATGAACAACAAGAAAAATTTTTGCGTTAAGTTTGTTGTACAAACTTCTGACAAATCAAGAACGAACTTGAATATGAACGAACAAACTGAAAATAAAGAATGATAATCGAGGCGAGAGAACACTCTCTTTCCTTAACGCAAAATTGCCCCGCTACTGGTGGTACGGGTTTATGCAATAGCGTCCCAAGATACAACGATTATAAATTCAGAATTGCGAACCACTTCCAATTCAGAATCACAAACGAACAAGAACAGCTTGAATATTTAGAGAGAATGTATGAAATGCTTATGCTTTTCGGTGTGAAAAAACTTAAGTGTGGAGTAGCCTATTTATAGGCTTGAAATTCAGACAAAAACTTAAACAGAATTAAATCTGCTAATAAAAGTTGATATGTAACAGCAAAGAATTAATCTGGCTAATTAATCTAGCTGTTACAGATTGGTGACTGTTTGAATTCTGTATTCAAACAGCCCTTCTAGAAGCATATTCGAAAATAAAGAAGAAAGTGGCCAGCTTTTTTTCTTCAAAAAACGTGTTTAAGCTTTCAGCAATTTCAGTAGTTGGAATTTTTTGTTTTGGGGAAGACTTTTTGGAGCCCAAATTAATTAAATAAATTTGGCCCAAAAAGATAATACATGTGCCCAAGGTCCTTGGCCCACGACCCACGGACCTCGGACATGGATCCCGGTCACGGTCCGGTCCGGGCGGACGGCGGCGCGTGTGTGGTGAACCGGACCATGGCTAGGTCCTTCCCCCTCACAAAGCCCACAAAAATCTTATGACCCAAAGGGCCAACCCTTAATCTTAAGGCAATTGTATATAAACCCTTTCAACTTATGGTTTATATCCAATGTGGGATATCCACATTCAAACACCCCACTTTAATACTTAATTTCTCATTCGTTACTACTCCGAATCGAGAAATTCGAAATGCTAAACTTATCTACTCACGGAGTAGATCAATATTATCCAATAATATTACGTATCCCGGATACGTATGGTGTTTGAATTTCGTACGTAAAAGTGATGTTTACACACTTTTCATACACACAATATCACACATTATCCAACATTGCCATATTCAGGGTTCAGGTGCACGTTAGACGCTATTGTGTGCCGAGAGCATTTCACTCAAAACCCCCTCATACGTATCTATCTCTGGTGGAGCTTTCATAGACTCATTCTAGTAAGTTTTTTTTTTTCACAGAAGATGATGGACATATTTAAAAGTCTGAAACTTTAAAATTTGAAGAAGCCTTTCATTTAGCCATGAGAATAGGGATTTCAGTGTTGATTGGATTATTAATTGCAAGATTCAAACGTTGTCATTTCAATGAGATATATAAGGCAATTTGAATTGATTTGAAAAAGATATCATATGACAATCCCAATAACCTGGATATGATTATGGTTATTTTTCAAAATAAAACTAATCTTTTTTATGGAACAGACCAATCAAATTTTTTCTATAAAAAAAATTCAAAACTTGAGAAAATTAGTATGGAATTGAATTGCAGTCAAATACCAATTATATATATATATATAGAAAAGAATTAGTGATTAAATATATTAAATAATTTAATATTTAGAAACCCAAATTATATTTTATCTAATTCATTACAATTATCAGAGATAGGCTGTAAATGAATTGGTGAGTCGAATTGTACAAGGTAGTATTCAATTTTTTATTATTTTTTTTTGAACTTTTATTGAGTTTAAAAATTGTGTTTGAACTTGGTTTGGTTGTTAATAGGTTTGATCTCGAATGGATTTTAATCGAACCGAACATGAATCGAGTACGAACAACTTGATATTTTGAGATATAGTTTATCATTTTTGAACTATGTCGAACTTCAAATCTGATCGAGTCATTGACTTCATTGTGACATTCTATAGGTTTGTGGCCGACCTCGGGGCTAAATTCTTTGAAGAACTTTTCATTATTATATTATGATATCTCTTTATTGCTACAATTTTTTGTAGACCTCTAATCAAAAACTAAATAATCAGTTATATATATGTAGGGATAATTACACTGGACATACCTGAGGTAATGCGAAATTACAAAAAATATCCCCTAGTTCAATAAATTATATCTAACCATGGTTCTAATTTTCTTTTCTTTTCCTCCGAAACGTCCTAAAAGTTTCTCTTTTTCAGCTTACGGAAAAAAAACTGTGAAGGAGTTTCAAAATTCCATTGTTTCCTAAGAAACTCTCAATGTTTCCATGGTTTCCAAGGAAACTCTCAATATTTCTATCGTTTCCACCGAAACTATGAGAACATTGAGAGTTTCGTAGTTCCTTTAGGAAAAGAATTATTGCTCTATTGCCAAGATAACAAAACTCTCAAATATTATGAATTTAAAAAAAATCAAAATAGAATTAAAAAAAGAGTAATAAATCTAACAATCTACCAAATTATCCTAAATAGAATCAAACAAGTCTATTAAATAATCAACAAAATCATATGAGAACTTTGTTTATCTTCAAATACGTACACAACAAACAAGAAAGATTTAAGGATATTGGAAGTGACAATTTTCTTTATGATCTTGGAGATGATAGTGATTATGATAATATGATTTTTTTGAACAAAGAAAGAAATGTGGTGAGTGAAAATCATAAAGACTCTTCACAAGGAAATCATGATCGATCTAGTCAACCAAACATTTATTTAACAGATGAGCAATTGTTTTACCATGTGGCTCGAGATGAAGATCATGGTAGTCATAGATCAAAATGTTTATGTCACACTATTTTTTATATAATTTGTAGACGTGTTTGAAACCATAGTATCATTGATATATATTAACTTCTTTTTTTGACAATAATACTTAAAATTTTATATTTCACAATTTAAGTTACTAGCACTTTGTCGATTAGATGCTCTATGAATGCAAAATTTGAATCCAACATTACCACTTTATTTGTTAGTAAAATTTGTTCGATTATTGGTGTAGTTGTATAAATTGTGACGAAAAATATTGACTTTTTGCTAATGAAAAAAGGGAACAACTCATATTACTTCATTTTTCTCTGATCCTATCTTGTTTCTAGCATTTTGCAAGTTTTCTATGTCGTTTTCGAAACGTTTCCGATACGTTTCTTATATTTAACAACTCGAAACTTATCGTCGAAACGAAATTTTAATCCTTGCATCTAACATCCATTCCATTTCCACCGTCTAACATTGAGCACCTTCCGTTAGGGTTCCGTTAAATTTTTAGGTGAGCTTCCAAAAATACCCCTGACTTTTTGTGGACCAAAAGACCAAACTTTTCTTAGACAAATATACCCTTTTGGTGTTATTTGTAATGTTTTATAAAAGTATGGGTGTCATATGTAATGTTGTGTATGTAAAGTATATAAATAATTATTTATAATAAAAAATTATTATCAAAAAAATAAAAAAATTATAAAATATTAAAATTATAAAATAAAAATATTATGTGTAAGGTATCATTTTATTCTTTTAATTAAATTAATATATAATAGTTAAGGTTATATAATAGTTTATATAAATAAATTTAAAAATTGCATTTTAATTAACTAAATTTTTAAAATAAATTACTTATTAATATATTAATTTATAAATAAATAAAAAAGTAAAGAAAAAAAGAAAAGAAAATGGGGAGGGGGGTGTCGTCTTCTCCACCCACCCCACCCCACCCCCCAACGCAGTACACACACACATACAACAGCACACACACACACATACAACAGCACACACACACACAACAACAGCACACACACACACACACAACAGTACACACACACAAAAAATTACACACAGTCACACACACATTACACACGCACACACACTGTCACGAACAGACACACACACAATTACACACACTCAGACACACACACACAATCACGCAC
The DNA here is from genome assembly GCA_019426215.1 of Buddleja alternifolia. Classification (NCBI taxonomy): domain Eukaryota; kingdom Viridiplantae; phylum Streptophyta; class Magnoliopsida; order Lamiales; family Scrophulariaceae; genus Buddleja; species Buddleja alternifolia. The sequence goes on from CM033403.1 coordinate 28,300,367, forward strand.
ACACACAATTACACACACACACAATCACGCACACACACAATTACACACAACACAATCACGCACACACACAATTACACACACACAGAGTCACGCGCACACACACATATTCACATTCTAAGATAAAATATACATATATACATATACATATATATATATAAGTATTTTACTTTTAAGTTTATTCTTTTATTTTAAAATTGGTATTAGAAGTAAATATAGAGAGGTAAAGGGGCAATTTGGTAATTGAGCTTTTTTTCCATTTTTTAATTTTTTTCCTTTTTTAAAAACAATATTCAATAAGGGCATTTAGGTCTTTTATCACTTTCCATCCATTTTTACATCAATACATGAAAATCTTGGATATTAGATGTAATTTATTAAACTAGGGAATTTTTTTGTAATTAGGCAATACCTCAGGATCCCCAGTGTAATTATTTCTATATATGTATATACACATATATATGATTGTTATTTTCGTAAGAATGAAATTAAAGTGACAAATTTCTTCAACTGTTATTGCTACATACATAATAATAAGATTTTGTTTTTCTTGTTACATTAGAAATGAAGAAAAGAAACGTAACACAACGCACAACTTGTGAATTTGTTTTATTTTACATCGAAAAATCATCAAGACAAGAAACTCAGCACAGCACACAACAACTAATATTCTTCCATATGATATATCATGGCATCCGAACAAGAGATTACTGTGAGATCCTATCAATATCAACCTTCGAGATGTGTGATACTTTATCCCAATCTTCTCCTGTCTCCCGATTGTAATGATTTGTTAGATATGGACAGTATTCAATCACCAAAACCTGAAGAGATGAGGCCTTACGCAGGAGGCGATGTGGTAGTGCCTTCAATAATAGACAGTTATCAATTTTTAACTCCTGGAGGCATGGCATTATGGAGATCATATTATTTTCTTCACTTATATCTTCCCACTCTTCCCACCTCCAGCAACCACGAAACGCCAATCTCTTCAATTTGGGGAATATTGGGGATGATGTTAATGGTATTAATGTTTTATCATTCATGCCCCACATCATGCAATGTTTGTACCATCATAATAAGAAGGTCCTCAAGGAAGGGAAGTTTTCTGAGAGGAGGCAAAGAACATAAAAAAATCGTATATCCTGTGGAAGGGACCAAAAAATTTAAGTATTCTCAGCTGGGTGAGGGTGCCGCACCATTTTGGTGACATGGGGCCTTTAAAAGTCAATCCTTCCAAGTTTGGAGGAGGATGTATATCCTCCATTATTTCTAAGAACTCTTCTCTCTCAACATCTAATTCTAACCATTGAAGGAATATCTTATTTTTCAGGTCTGCTATCATAACCTCAACCTCGTCCATGCCATCCATTAACTTAATATGAAGAAATCCTTGAAGTTGGTTCAAATCTTTCAAATATCCCAACTTATTGCTAGAATATTCTTCTAGTGTGAGAAGATTGGTTAATTTCTCAAATCCTTGAGGATACTTAAAATCTTCTGCAGTACATTAATTGCACGAATATATATTATCGGTCCGGTTGAATAACTTAAAGTCTTGAAAGAAAGAGCGCATTGCTAAATCCTCAAAGTATTCACGTCCTTGTAGTTCCATAGTCTCACTAGACGATAGAAAACCTTGTGCCATCCACATTCTTATTAGATCATTTACAACTATTATGGAATCCTTTGGAAATATGGCACAATAGGAAAAGCAACGTTTTTTTGTAGGTTCCAACTCATTGTAACTCAACGTTAAAAGGGGGAAAAGGTCATTCTTCACTTCCTCCAACTCCAACACCGCACTGTTCAACACATTTTTCCATTGTTGGAGAGTAGTTTTAGAATGCAAAAGACCCCCAATAGTCTTGGCAGCTAGTGGCATGCCTTTGCATTTTTTGGCTATCTCCTCACCAGTTTTTTTCAACATCTCACATTCGCTCTCTCTCCTTCCCTTAAAGGCTATTTGGCTCAATACTAACCAACAATCTAAGTCCGATATTCGGTCTAATGGATAGTCATGAGTGCTTCCCATTACTTCTGCGACCTTTTCTTTTCGTGTGGTCACCAAAACTATACTTCCAGGGGCACCACTCTTGAGAGATTTTTTCAATGGTTTCCACATTGTATCATTCTCTGTCCAGACATCATCAAGGACAAGAAATAACTTTTTTCTTTCAATAGATTCCTCAATGCAATTTAACAGTGTTTCGAATTGAGAATTTGTTGGATAAGTAGTCTTTAATGCGTTCAAAATTGTTTGTGCAATCTTAATTTCATCAAAAGGATCGAAAAAACAAATCCATATTGGCTTGAACTCAGTTTGGTTCTTGAATTCGTTAAATACAAGTTGAGCAAGTGTTGTCTTCTCCATTCCCCCGGTCCCCACTATCGAAATAACTTGGATGTCATCCTCTCCTTGACTACTGCTACCACTCGCCAACAACAATTTGCTCATCAGTTTTTCCTTATCCAAAACTCGACCATGTACTTCAGACACCTCAAAAAATGAAGTAGACTCATCCCGCTTATAAGCTCGAGAAACACCGCCAATATTGTGAATGAAATTGAATTCATTCTCATTTTGTTGGGCAATGGAATCTAGCTTTTGATGTATATGTTTAACATCTAGGGCAATACTACGACGATGAGCAGTTTGTTTGAAGCATAAACAAACAGATTCAAGAAAGAAACTTACCTTCTGCCATGGATCCTCAGATGATGATCCAGAAGAATCCTCGTATTCCTGGAGTTGTTGTCTGATATTCTCCACTTCCCATTCATCCACCGTGTCGTCTATCTCGTAGGCAATTTCTTGAAGCTTGTCTAGCCAACTTTTGTCGTTAGGATCAGTGACTCCTTTTCGTTCAGCATCAACCAACACCTCTTGAATTTTCTTCAGCTTTTCGGAGAGACTTTTGACCTCGTTGTTGGCGTCGAGCAACAGGGAGACCTCGTCTCGGACCCTCTTCTCGATCAGTGGAGCCAATCGAGTCAACACCATAGAGACAGATGCATCAGCCATGGCTTGCTTTCTCAAAAGGTTTGGTAATATATTCAAGAGTGTAATTATAAAGGAAGGACCAAGAGAGAGATGTGTAGGAATAATGCCACTTGCGGTCAATATTTACAGACTGCAATAGTTAATTACAATAAAATATTTCCTTATTCGTAACATTATTGTCATCTGAAAATGTAGTAGTAGTAGTATAATATTTAAGCATGTGGACTTTGTCTCAAGAATTAGTTCATGTGGTTGGCTTCCAACTGCAATAAAGCAGTAAAAAACTGAAAAACATTTAATATTAGTATTACTGTCAATAGACTATATTATAGTAGAGTAAGTTGCATTTTCAGCTCCAACCTATATCGGTCAGAGTATTTTAATACCTATCCTATAATTTTTTACATTTTGGTGCCCAATCTTTGTAATCTGTTACAAGTAAGTCCGCTGAAACCAAAAAAGAGAATATTTCCTTCGAATATGCTCTCACGGGTGCACAAAGTGTTATACAAGAGGGTGCAAAGTGCACATAGAAGACAAAGAATAGGAAGTCAAGTGTAGTAAATGTTATAGGAGAGGGTGCAAAGTGCAAGGAATATTCCCTTTTTGTGGCTCCGGCGGACTTACTTGTAACAAATTATATTGGGCACTAAAGTGTAAAAATTTATAGGATAGGTACTAAAGTGTAAAAATTTATAGGATAGGTACTAAAGTGCTCCGACCGACATAGGTTGTAGCTGAAAATGCATTTTACTCATTATAGTGTCATACATAGTTGGCATACACGTAACATCATTAATAATTTCATTGCTTGCACATCTAAAATGTCTTTTATTTATTTCCAAGATTAAGACGTATTATGGCATATTATGACTTTTATCAATATTTAATAAGTTAGTAAATTACTAAAAGCCCTGTCATTTTAGTGTCAATTAATTACCAAAAAGCCCAATCGAGTTTCGAAATTACACAAACCTCCCCTGTCAGCTAGCAGACTTACATAACCCCAGGGGGTGTTTATGTAATAAACACCACCACCACCTGCATTGAAATTGCTTTATATTTCAAATGTCTCTTTACTTATTTTTATAATTACTCTAATTAGCTATTATTGTTCTAATTAGAAGAAAATTAATGGAACAAGTAATAAAAGATTAATTTTAATTAAGTTAAATATTTAAATAATTAGTTAACTAATGAGATAATAATTATTTGATATTTTTAACTATTCAAATAATAAAATAATAATTAAAATAATCAATTAAGAGATTTTGTGTTGAATGATGCAAGTTAAATTAAAAGTAATTAATTAAATGCACTATTTAATTATAATTAAATAAAAAAAGTATTCAATGACAGTAATTGAAAGATTAATTTTAAATTAATTATACTTATAATTGATTAAGACTAAAAATAGTGAATAAAAATGTTTTATGGTTTGTTTATAATAACTCTAATTAGCTATAATTGTTCCAATTAAAAGAAAACTAATGAAATATGTAATGAATGATTATTGAAATAATCAGTTATGTATCTTTTTTGTATGGTGCTGCTTAAATTATTTGACTATAACCAAAAAACTATCTATTAACAATAGATTACATTAAAACATTAATTCATTGACTAAATTTCAAAGATAAATTTTTTTATCTATATTTTATAATTAACTAAGACAGAAATTTTATATATGATGGTCAAATTATGCAGCATTTTTATTAACTATATTTAATTATTAAACCAAAATAAATAACAGCAATTATGATTTAAAAAGTAAACAAAATTAATTCTGTCAATTTATTGTTATTTTCACTCATTTTTATACGTTAAATAAAAATTAAAACATTTAATCATCCTAATCAGTTTTAAAAAAATAAAAAAAAACTAAATTTAATTTTCTTTATTTTCGATTATTCTTTGCTTTTTCTTAACATTTGTTCTTTTTTATTTTTTCTTCGTCTTCTTCCTCACCATGTCCAAAACCCTAGACTCTGTTTGGATGTGTTTTTAATTCATTTTCAACAGTCATTTTCAAAAATGTATGAGAGAATGAGTTTTTTTATTTTCGTGTAAAAACGTGAAAAAATAGGTGTGTTTCATTGTGTTTTTTAAAATTGTTGAAATTGGAGATTGGTGGTGTGCGAAATGATTGACAAGTAATAAGTAATAATTATATGATAGAAGAGGAGAGAGAAAGATTAAAGAAAGGAGATATAAGAGAAGAGAGAAAAATGATAAAAAAAAAAAGGTTAGAAAATATAATTTTAAAATAATGATTGAAATTTATTAGGAACGTAAATAGAATATTTTCAATGAAAAATATTGTAAAATATATATTTTTATTTTCCAATGAAAATGAATAAAGGGAAGTGAAAATACAAACAAACATAGCCTAATTTCTACCTTCTTCTTCTTCCTTCACCTAACAGAAGCCATCCCTCGTCAACCACACCACGCCATCGCAGCCTCCGTCGTCACCACAACAAGCCATCTGTCATGGCCTGCTGCTATCACCATCTCACCAAAAACTGCCGCCTGCTACCGCCTCTCACCCAAAATTGCCGCCTGCCAACAATTTCTCACCCGGAACCACCTCCTGTCACCGCCCTCCCACCTGCAATCCAGCGCGGCCATCATCAGAAAAAACTGATTTGAACCCCCCTGCCCGAAAGATCTTAACCCCATGTTTCCTGCGGCCCACCACCAAACTAAAATAGATCCAGGTTCCCTCTTTCCCCCCTCTCCCGACCACCACTATCCATCCCCGTTGTTCACTCCCTCTCCCAACCACCGCCGTCCATCGCTGTTGTTCACTGTGGGTAGACCTATTTTTTTTTTATGTGTATTTGTGTGTGTGTTTGTGTATATTGTTTTTTATAGTGAAGAGTGAAGGCTGAAGATGCAAAGAGATATTCTGGTTGTGTTAAAAGTAAAGGGGCATTTCAGCTCGTGCATAACATTTTATTTTCAATGTTTTATATTTTTTCTTAGTAAGTTTTCCAGAGGGGCAAACATGTCATTTACACAAGTCGCTGATTATGCTGATAGGGGGTGTCCTTGTAATTTTCCAAAAGTGAGGTGTTCTTGTAATTATGACAAAAGTGAGGAGGTGTGCACGTAATTTACCCTTAATAAGTAGATTGATTATGAGGCATATTCACTAATCACTTTGAAAAAACTCTAATTATTGTAATTTGAGACATATCCTATTCTATCATGTGCCAAGTCGGATCCCAACAATCCGTACACACATATTGACACACTCTTACCGAGGTCTATAATTTTGATCTCGTCTATTTTTTGATCTCGTATCAGATACAATCTTTGTTCTTTTTTTTGTGAAATTTGCCTCAGTATGTGGCATTTCAAGCATTATGGGAATTTCAGAGTATTTGCAAGCTTTACATCTACAATCAAAATTCTTAAGCTTTAAATTATGTCATATGTTGTGAGGTTTAGATGATTCTTTGCAAGATAAGTTCATTTCATTCAATGAAGCATGACATTTTACAATTAGACAAAGCAGCTCAGATATTATCTATAAAATACACTTTGAGGCTCATGATTTGCAAACAAAACAACCAGCAAACTTTCTTTTATACCAAAAACCACCAGTGACGCGGTGGCACTACTACAAAAATACGCTATTACAGCGCACCTATTACAGTAATTCTGGTAAAACTGCTGAACGGAGGTACCTATTACAGCGGTTCATGACCCCTATTACAGCTGTTCAAAAGTGAACCGCTGTAATAGGCGGTTCACCCTAATTTTGTGTAACTTGGCCTCCTCCCTCCCCCTCCCCCTCCCAATTTCATATCTCCCCCTCCCCCCCCCCCCCCCTCCCTCTATACAAAACAAAACCGCCGCCACCACCACCATATACTGTCGCCGCCGCCTCCACCACCACCATAAGCTTCTTCTTCTTCTCTCTCTCTCTCTCTCTATATATATATGTTCTCTCTCTATATATATATATATAACTCTCTTTCTCTATAGCACCGCCGTCGCCGCCTCCGCCTCCACCACCACCATTTTAGTTTAGTTTGTGCGAATTTGGGGAAAGTTTTTTAGATAAATATATATATATATATATGTGTGTGTGTGTGTGTGTGTGTGTGTGTGTGTGTGTGTATATATATATATGTGTGTGTGTGTGTGTATATATGTGTGTGTGTGTGTGTGTGTATCACTTTTCTCACAAGTAACATATATCACAGCTTATTTATCTTTGTCTAAATGTTCGAAAATTGAAGTTGTTCGGAATTTTAACAATAATTTCAATTTGAATACTTGTTTAGAGTGTACATCAATTTGAATATTTGATCATAATCAAATTAGAATTATCCATAAATAAATGTAAAAAATCCTTTCTTTTTCAAACACTTTTTTTACACCATTTTTCTTATTCTTAAAAAATATTTTACTCTATTTCTTTGTAAATTATATATATATATATATATATATAGAGAGAGAGAGAGAGAGAGAGAGAGTTTGTGCTATGTGTCTTAGGTTTGTGCCATAAATTGGAAATTTCTCCTAAAACGTAATGGGTTTGTGCAATGTGACTGTGTTTGTGCGAATTTGGGTAAGTTTTTTTAGATAAATATGAGGAAAATTTTGTGGTATAGGTAATTCTTGAGAATTGCCTATTTTTGTGAAAAATTTAGGGGAAATAGGGACTTGACAGAATTTAAGGTTAATTTGGGTTAGCTGAGGGTTAATTACGTTTAATTTGGGATTAAATTGTGGTTATTTTGTGGTTTTAGGGTACATTGTTCTAACTTGTGATCAATATTTATATTTAGTTGTTGGAAATATGATGCTTTATTTATAGTTTTATGTGATTTATGTGATCCAACTGGTGATCAATATTTGTAGTTGCTGGAAATATGATACTTTATGTAATCCAACTGGTGATCAATATTTTCGTACAGTGAGATAAAAATTTTGGATTTGTTGTGGTTGAAAGATCAGAATTTTGTTGGTTGCAAGTTTAGGGGAAGGATTAGTGGTGAACTTGGTACAAATTTTTGTGCCATTATTGTGCCAAATTTTTTCTAGAATAATGGGCAAGAAATTAAAATTATTTAATTAATTCAACTCAACTGATGTTAATAAAATTATTTCAGTAAAGGTTAATGAATCTAACTTCTGTATTTTTGGCTTGTGTAGATCGATGACTTCAGATGCTGCTGGAAGTTTCCCCGAGGAGGATGGACGTGGAGCAGACAAACGTGTTAAAAATGAGATATGGAGAGGTGTGACGGCTATGAGAAAAGTCATCAATGCCAGAAGTAAATACATAAGACTACCTGTCGGCTAGAATGACAAAGGCCAAGCAGTTGACCCAAACAAATCAACACTTGTTGGTTACATAGGAATCCTGGCTCGGCAGAAGGTGCCGATTACCATCAGTGATTGGCGACAAGTCCCGGCACCAATAAAAAAAGTAATTTGGGAAGAAATAGCGGTAATTTGGTTATTATCATGTTTCTAATTATTAATGTATTTTTTGTTGATTTAATTTTCTCTAAATTATAATTTCATATATACTTTGTTGTTTGCTTTGTATAGTTGTCATTTGATATTGAAGAAAGTAGAAAAAAAATATGTACTAGCAGAAGCTGGGAAGCTAGCACGAAACTTCAGGAGCTACTTGAGTAGAGTGTGGGTACGGGATGATGATAAGAACGTTAATCACAACCCACCCTTACAATATGAGATACTATTTTTAGATGTTCGCCTAAGTGAAGAGTTCCAGGTAGTCATTTTAATTTACGGTTTCATTTGTTGGTTATTGCATTTATATGTAACTGATACATTGACTAGTGCTTTGATTATGTAATAAACAGCAACTAAGTAGGGAAAATCAAGAAAGAACAAAGGAACCTGAATATCCTTACAAGAAATCACGTCTTGGACATGCTCTTGTGGAGCAAATTGAGGTATGTAGTTCATTTAACAGTGAATCCTTATAATTTTTTTAATAAAAATTCCTTGTTAATAAATATATATTTTTTTAATCAAAATATAGATGAAGAAAAGAAAGGAAGCGGGGTCCGATTGCATAGAGGTGACACAAGCACTCGTGCGGAGGATTGCACGTTACTATAAAAAGAATGAGATTGATAATGTCAATGTTAGAAGAGCAGTGAATGAAATGGCGAGTTATTTGCAATTTTAGCTCTATAATGTGTTATATGTTTGTTTTGAAATACTTTTGAAAGAGCAAAGTTCATTAAGTTTTTTTATTTTTTAAATGTATTATTACAGGAGTACATTTCACAAGAGAGTACTAGCCATAGTGGAAACAAGAGGAGACAGGATGATCTATTGGCTAAAGCGCTTAGAAAGAATGAGCATCCGGGTCGCTTTAGAGGTGTTGGCTTTGGGGTGTCACAAAGAGAGTACTTTATGGATTCAAAGCCTTCTAAAGAGATAGAGATGGAAAGCTTGAGAAGCATGGTGAAGGGCCTCACCGAATCACTATCCTTCTTGCAACACGAGGTTGACGAGTTGCGGGCGTCTGGATCGCTTCAGCCACATGAAGATGAGGTAATTTCTTTGAAAAATAGCTGCCCAGAACCAGTTAAGATGCTTCTTGAGGTCATGATCTGAACTTGTTTAGTGATCATGTAACTTGCAACTCTTTATTTCTGTAAAATACACAAAACTTTCTAAAATAATGGTATATATATGTAGGTTAAGGCACAATGTCAATTAGCACTTTCATTACCGTCATATCGTGTGGTAGCTAAATGACTTATGTTCAATCAACTATCGGATAGAACACTTCACAACCGTCCATTACCCACTAACCTTGTGAAAGTTTGCATTGACACTGCAATTGAGGAGGATACACCCCTACCAGTCCCTCTTGATGATGAAGTGCTCACCATTTCTGATGCTTTGGGTACCTATGTTGCTTGGCCTATGAGTCATGTCATTGTCACTGACGCATCGGTATGTAATTAATAGCTAGCCATTAATAAATTATAACAATTGTTTAAGGTTACTAAATATACTTTGGTATGTAACATTCACGTTTTTTCTTCTTTGCTTAAATAGTCTCTTGGACCATCCAAATCATTTGGAAACCACAAATCAGGGACGTCCAAGCACTCAGCTGTCAAACCAAGACCTTTAGTGGCCAAGCATGTACATGAAGGTGACAGATGTGAAGACTTTGTACTAGGTGGACTCCCTAGGGATCTTTTATTTCTTAGAAAGTACATGAAGATGGTGTCTATTGATGACCAGATCACTATAGACTTCGAGAAAAGAATTATGAATATTGAATTCCAAGAGTATATTGGGAGGCAGGAGATTTGTCACTTTTTGCGTCAAGAAGAGATAGGAGTCTCTCTCATTTCAGTGTACATCAAGTAAGTTTTTTAATTATTTTATTGCATCTGAACTATGATTATTTTCATTACTCAAAATTATTTTATGCTCAATTTAGATTTTTGTGGTTTCATTACGTGGTCCCCGAAGGAAAAGAAAGTCGTTTCAGGTTCCTTAGCCCACATGCTATATCTGTGAGATCAGGTACTCCGCAAATTGAACAAGTGCAGTTCATAGCAAATGCTATGACAGAGAGTGCACAAATGAATAAATTATTTCTTGCACCTTACAACACCAGGTGAGCTACGAAAGACCCAACTTTAATTTGTAAAACTTGTTATGCAAAACAAATTTTGAACTTATCTTTTGAATGCTTTTTAGGGGACGTTGGTTGTTGCTTGAGATTGATCCATTTCAAGAGGTCATTTACTATTTGGATTCTTTGCATGGTGATCCGGATAACTTATTTGACATGAAAGAAAAAATCAATCAGTAAGTTATTCATTCAATCAATGTATCCATTATATTTAATCCTAGATTTCACATATTTGTTTATTTTTGACATATTTCCTTGTTTTTTGTATTTTTTTTACAGGGCCGTGTTCATATTTCATGCAAGTCACAACAACCAATTCAAGAAATCCAAAAACAAGACCTGTAAATGGATTAGAATAAAGGTTAGTGTTTTCTAGTTTCAATAGATTATTCGTATAAAAGTTAGTGTTCTAATACAACTTTGATTACTTTTGTAGTGCCCCTGACATGCAAACAATGTAGATTGTGGCTTCTTCGTTATGAGATTCATGAAGGGGATTATTAGTCACAGAGAATCTACAATCCCAGTAGCGGTATGCATAAACCTAATACTTAGTTCTTTCTCTTTTGAAGTTATTAAACCTTTGGTAGGTAACTGAAACGTCATTTGGGTTTGCAATCTCTATCTTGCAGTACTTTCATGATTGTTGATGCTCCTTCTATACTCAAGTACAAATTGATGAAGTACGTAGCGGTGGCACAATACATTATCGAATGCGATTAGAAATTCGGTAATATATTTTTTGCAAATTGTGACTTGTTGTAAATTGTGATTTGATTTGTTGTATTTAAATTGTGATTAATTTAATTAATTGATTGTAAACACGCGATCATTTGTTGGAGATTATAAAATTTTGTTGTTGGAGGAAAGAATTAGTTATATAAGTTTTGGGTTTTTGTTGTTTTTGTTGAATTTGTTGTACTGTGCTGGTTTGTTGAATTTTGATCTTGTACACGAAGGTTACAAACGAGAAGGTAAAAAAAAAACCTTATTACAATGGCTTTTAACCACTGTAATAGGCCTGAACTCTATTACAGCGGTGCCTATTGCAGCGGTTAGAACCGCTGTAATAGGTAAAAAAAATCATTGTAATAGACGTTTTTTGTAGTAGTGTGGGGGAATTTTCGAGGTCCCCTCCCATCTATATAGATATGACAAAAGTATGTACAAATATAGGATGAATTGGAACGAGAAGTACTAACTCCCTTACATTGTCCAAAGTATCAAACTATTCAACACCAAAGTTTGAACCTGAAAAGAATAATACTAAGGCAATGCAAAACTATTGCTACCATCACATGCATGAAATGCCCCTTCTCATCAAATTCATATGGGCTCATAAGTAAGAGAAACAAATTCTCAAGGACCTCCATTTGCTCCATATTGTGCATGAGGGTAAAAGCAACTTCATCAAAGAACCGTTGAAGCCCAGATATGATGCACAGGTTAACAAAATTACAAAATCATGTTCTTAAGATCGGATGTTAAAATTTGGTAATCAATGTATTTGAGGATACAAACCAAATGCAAGAAACAAATAAGGAGCATGAAAAGCGCAGATATGATGCAAAATATTGAGTGAATGACACTCAATACCTTACAATAAAAGATGAAATAGAAGATCTGATTTCCGAAGAAGGGGTGTGAATATCAAGATTCAACAGACTAAATTTGGATCTCAAACTCGAAGTACGATTCAATTATCATCATCATTTTTCTATATAGAGGAGACCAAGTTTAAGAGTAAATGCCAACGGCACAATTTGCATTCGTAAATGCAGCAGCAATGACTCTTTTGTTAATAGAAAAACATTTGATTATTGTTAACTCGTTTTCACATAAACGCTTACACAACATATTATCTTTTAATAAACTTTGATATTGAGTAAGCTTAATCATTCATTTGATGTCGCCTCTTGAATAATCAGCTGTCATGCACACCATCAAACTTTTAACATCAAGAACTTTTAAAATTACACCTCGTGTTCATACCATTGTTTAAAAACTCTTGTTCATCGAACTTATTTGACCTTATTACAAAGTCTCGTGAGAAACTTTTGATCGATAGGTTTGTGGACACTGATTACATGGGCTTCTCTCTTAAATTGAACATGGGAAAGTTGGAAAAAAAATCCTTATAGTTGTGTCTCTAGTCAAAAGATTGCATTCTCCATTGCCCGTTTCTAATTTAAAATTTGTCTGAACTCCCTACCCACCCAAATTGACTAAAATACCCTTACTTCACCCATTTTTATCCTCTTATTCCTCTCACAAATAGATCATCTCTCTCCACCCATACAACTCAGCTCACTTCCCACAAATTCAATTACATGGACTTTTCCGACGACCGAAGTTGTTCAGTGGAGAACCGGTCTTTTTCTCCATAATGGAAGGAACATATCAAGATCCATATTGCCTATATTTTGAGTAAAAAATGTGAAACTCAAAGTTTTTGAAAACTCATTTCACCATATTTTAATATTCTTAAAACTACATATGCACCATGACTAAAAGGGAAAATTACACACAAACCCCCTCACTTATTATGTATTTACCAAACTCTCCCCCCCCCCATTTTATTTGAAATTACCAACACATCACCTCATGTTCAAGATTTCTTACAGTTACACCCCTGTGTATTTAAAAATCTTACATTTTTACCCTTGTAAACCTTACAAATAGACCCTTGAGGGGGGTGAGTTTGTATTTCTCAATAAGTGACGAGAGGTTTTGGTAATTACATAATAAATTAGGGGATCTATATATAATTTTCCCTAACTAAAATTAGATAAAATCTATTTTGCTAGGTCCCAATTGAAATAAACGATTCGATAATTATGGAATGTATAAAAAATCTACAAAAATATGCATTTTTAAGGATTCATACGTACGTCTATTCTCACTATTCTTAAGCTAGGTGCGAAGTTCGTTTAGTGCATAGTAGAAATATTTTCAAGTGGCAAATGCAGTAATTCAACTGTCCATATTTCATTAGCTATGTGCGAAGTATGTTTAGTGCATAATAGAAATATGTTCAATTGTTAAATACAGTGTTTTATATTGCTACATGATGTACATATTTTGCACACTTAAAGATTCATGTCATAAATGAAGTATGTTTAATGCATAGAAGTATTTTAATTGACTCTAGTGTCTCTTAAATTCATGAAATATTGTTAAAGCGAAAATGAAGTATGGTTACATTGTAGTTGAAGTATGGTTACAACTAAGATGATGTATGGTTACATTCTAGGGGAAGTATGGCTTTAACTAAGATGGTGTATGGTTACAGTGTAGAGGAAGTATGTATACAACTATGATGATGTAAGATTATGGGGAAGAGGAAGTATGATTAAAACGAACATGAAGTATGATTACAATAATTGTTCGATGATTGAACAATAATATACAATAATGGTTCGATGATTGAACAATAGTTTACCATAATGGTTCGCTGATGGAAGTGTGCAACGCACGTGCATCGTTCCATTTAATTTTAGACCACAGCTTTCCGTAGGACCAACATTGAGATTTTATTTGACTTATGAAATTAAATGTGGTACATTCCAATTCAATGGGACCAAAATCGAAATGTGGATAACCGGGACGAAAAACTGTAATTTTCTCCCGTCTCTCAGCCATAGCTCACTATTTAATTCAAATTGAATTTAATAAGAGTAAATACTCCTCACACATACAAAATTCCATATGTTTACATCAAAATCTAAAACTATTCTTTCAATAATAAACAAATATTTTTTATCATTGTACTTTACGATAGCAATATTATATAACGTAATAACGGTTACAACTATTCAACTGCCAAAAATTGTTGTACATTAATTCGAGCAAATTGGAAGGGAAAATAAAAGAAAATCTTAATTTAGATTTGGTTTAATTGTCAAATAAATAAATTTTATTTATAAGACAAAGAGCAATGCTATATATCGTTATTTATGTACCACCTTTTTTCTACTTTCTTTAGTTTTGGCTAGAATCTATTGCCAGTAATTGATATTGATGGATGTAATACATAAATACTTTTCAAAACAAGGGGAATTGAAAAAATGGTGGTCTATAGCATTTACTAATAGCAATACCCCATCCCCTCAATGTATGCCACTAAGAGCACCTTGTCCCCCCAACCTAAAACTTTTACCACCCGACTTCCCAACCTATGTAAAACGTGATAGTTCAGTCCATTTGAACGTCCCTGGTGAAATTTTTTAGAACATTCCATCTGAATTTGTCAAAAATTGTACACTGCACCATATCATATGACATTTGTGCACTCGACTTCTCATTCATTACATAATATATGCACTTTGCACACTGACTCGAACAAAATATTCCAAAAGATTTCACTGACATTCGTCAAATGAATAAAATTATCACACCTTACAAAAGTTGGAGAGCCAAGTGTTAAAAAATTTAGATTGAGAGACAAAGTACTCTTAAAGTCTCAGTATGAGAGACAAAGTACTCTTAAAGTCTCAGTAACATAAGAGTGGAAGGGAAAAATGCTTTTTACCCTAGATATAAGTTAAATTTGAATTTGTCCATCACATTACATATTGATCTAACTAGAATCCGGGGGACTCAAATCTAACTAGTCTGGAAGGACTCGGACCGTATTACGAGTATGGTGATGATAATTATAGATTGCACTCAGTATTGACGGAGCTACCTATGTACCTAATTAGGATCAAATCAACATAGTTCTATAGTTAAGTATCGAGCCAGGGTCGTACTCAGTAACATGAGTCCAACTTCCAAATTTATACGTAAAGGAACGTACTTCTAAGTCTATAGGCTTGTTAGTTCAGATGTACAAGGCTAAAGCAAGAGAGAATATTCTTGAGATTCTAACCCTCAATAAATAAAGTGAGGAAGTATTTATAGTACATACACCCTGTACGAATGGTTGGTGGACATTTGTAGGATATAACGACAGGTGGCAATCATTGAACGGTAGATGACCCAGATTGTAGGGTCGGGTCAAGAAACGACCTGACCCGCTACTGTTACATAGCGCGGATCTTTAGTCATATGATGGGTTTTGGACCAGTATTGGGCCTTTGGGCCCTTGTATTAATGCTTATGGGCCTAAATATCATATTTTAGTATATCATTAAGTCCCCCACTTTATCAGCCTGAAGAATTAGACATATAACGACTTGAATTCATGCTGGGGAAGTAGCTTTTCCACGTACTAATCTAGACTCGTACTTGTATCATATCACTAATGAGTATTAATTGAGCCGTTTTTACATTAATTATATACTCTGACAGTAAATAGTCACGTCTTTTTGAGTCCAGCATTTCATAACCGTCACCTCCCTTAAATGTCAAGCGGCACATGCTTTTGTCATAACCATACATCGGCTACTTTATGAATTATAATCGTCGCCTCTTTTGGGCCATTGGATGTATCCCTCATAAGCCAATCTCAACCATTGCGCCCCCATCAGTTACCCCCTTATAAATAGGCTCCTCCCCTTATTCACTTTTTACCTTCACCTGCAAATTTTTAGAGAGAGAATTTTTGTTTGCTTAGCGAGAGAATTTTTATTCACTTACAGATAGAGTGCTCATGTTTGCAATAAAGACCCCAAAGCGGATGCGTTTACTGTGGTAGGGACTCAATAACCCCCTCGCATTGAATCGAGTCGTCAAAAATGTCGAAGGGAGTCTTATTTAGAAGAGGATCGTATCCTCCCTGGTACTCACGCTGAAGTGACTGCCAGGATGAACAAACTGGAGGCGCTCACATTAAATGACTACAAGACTTATCATGTAGCACGTCATTGCAAAAAAAAACCTCTTTCAGACATAATTATCCTAGATTGAAGAATTTTTCCAGAGAGTTCAGTGTTATCCGGCCCTGAAGGGATAAGCGTAGCTTATGAAATGTATACAAACATGCTACTCCCGAGGGATAAGGCTATTCTGATCAAACAGTCATATGCAATGGGTAGGAAAAAAATCGGTTGCTCACCTGATGAAGGTAAAACTCGTTTACCGGATATTGTCTTTTTATATTCGTCTTTTCATTAAGATAACTGGTCTCTGATATCAATTCCTCATTTAATTGTAGGCGGCGTTGTGCTCGCACAACCTTGCCCTTTGTTGCGCGGGGTTCGAAAAGAAGAAGTTCGTGGTGCAATCCCAATCGGTTCGGTATAGGCCTGTCAATGGGTGGGCTAGACCCAGACCCAGACCCAAAAGTTTGGGTCTGGGTCTAGGCCCAGACCCAAAAAATAAGTTTGGGTCTAGACCCAGGCCCAGACCCAAACATTAAGCTAGACCCAACCCAGACCCAAAACTAAAATCTAAGCCTAAGGCCCAAGCCCAACTCATATTTAATGCAATTCATATCTAATCCATATATATATAATATAATATTTATATATATATAATATAATATTTAATATATTATTTTGTAAATTAAATAAAAAAGAAAAAAGAAAAGAAAAAGAAAAAGAAAAAAAAAGGGGGGTGGGGAACAGCACATCGTCTTCCCCACCCGCACATACACACACACAACAATACACATAGTAATACACACACACGCAGAGTAATACACACACACACACACACATATATATATATATATATAACCCACACACACACGCACAGTAATATACACACACACATATATATATAAAACCCACACACACACACACACACACACATATATATATATATATAACCCACAAGCACAGTAATACACACATATATATATGTATAAAACCCACACACACACGCACAGTAATACATACACACACACACACACATATATATATATAAAACCCACACGCACAGTAATACACACACACACACATATGTATATATAAAATCCACACACACACGCACAGTAATATACACACACATATATATGTATGTATGTATATATATATAAAATCCAAACTTTTTGCAATTGAAATTAAACTGAAATGCAATTCAACAATTTGTGAACAGATTGGGTATTTGGGTCTTGGTTTAGACCCAAAACCTTTGGGTTTGGGTCTGGGCCTAGACCCAAAGTTTTGGGTCTGGGCCTGGGTCTGGACAAGATCTGCCCATTGCCAGGCTTAGTTCGGTACATCGCGAATCACACTGCAGAACGAGATGCATTTGATGCCATGATCAAGGAGCTTTTGAGACAACTCGTCTATTTCAAGCGGAGTAAGAAGGTAACCAACTCTCTCAGAAGGCACTGGAGGATGAGATGACTCGTCTAAAAGCTTACGCGAATGACTACTTAGCTCGTATAGAGCAGCTTCAGAAGGAGAAAAATGAGGATCATGAGAAAGGAAAGTCGGCCAAAAAAATGACTTTATTGCCTCTCAGGAATATGCAGGCGCTCTGGCTGATAGTCGTTTTGGCGGAGCTCGAGACTTTATGACCTCTACCATTTTTTACCACCGAGAATGATGGGTTCTACAAGTGCATCGACTACGACACTCATTTGGAAGCGTTCAGTCCGAGTTTTGACATCAGATTGCTGGAGGATTGTGATAAATTAAAGTTGATCTTGTTAGAATTATTATAAAGTTTATATTAGAATAGGTTTGTTAGTCTTTATTTCCTTATTTATTATTTCCTTGTTCACCAAGTCTTGTACTCTGTATATATGTTTCTTTCATCAATAATACAAGTGTGAAGAATTATATTCTAACATGGTATCAGCCAAAAACCTAGTATCCTAGGCCTCCCTACCCTCTCTAACCGCTGCCTTCCACTCTGCCGCCGGTAACACCGCCGTTGCCGCCACTTCCTTTTCTTACCGTTTAAGTCGTTGATCTCCACAACGCAAGACTCGTTCTCTGCAGAGGAGCCGGACATAGATCCAGTTGAATTTCCCAAATTTGCTCCTCTCGCACCTTGGTACGTTCCTACAGCAAATGCAATCCAATCATCAAATCAGGAGGCCGAAGATAATGATTCTGCCGAGCCTTAGCTTAATTCTAGTTCAAGTTTTTAAGTTTTGAGCCTTGTATGGCTTTTAAAACAATTAAGTTTGGTCTTTCGTTGTTATTAAACAATTTTCATTTTATTTTTGTAATTGTTTTTGGATTCACGAGCTTAGGCTCGTTTACTTTTAGTGTCATGAATTTTAATTTGCGTTCTACAGATTGAGTACGATTCCATATTTACAAGTAATTCTCATGTCTAAACAAATTCAGAATAGACATTGACCTCGTTTTCACGAGTAAAGTCTTCTATATATAAACAAATTCAAAATAGACATTGGCCTTGTTTTCGCGAGTAAAGTCTTCTATTTATAAACAAATTCAGAATAGACACATTAGCCTCATTTTTATGAGTAAAATCTTGTATACAAACAAATTCAAAGTAGATTTACAAATCCATAATGGGCACAATATTGACCTCATTTTTACGAGTAATATAGCTATGCATAAAATTTTCTTAAATTGTCAATATGCCATGGACGAGGTAGATCTTTTCCTTGCAGATCTTATAGTCTGTATGTCATTCCCTTTGTTATCTTTGTGACATTATAAGGACCATCCTAATTAGCCTCTAATTTCTTCACATGTTTTGGAACTTCCACTCTCTTCAGCACTAAATCTCCCACTTGAAAGTGTCTTAATTTCACACGCCTGTTTTATGCTCTTGCCATGGTACTCTTTTGTCTCAGTATTCTTGCATAGGCTCATTCTCGTATTTCTTCTACCACATCAAGTTCGAACTCACGATACTTTTGATTGTCTTCAGAGTCATAGTTCTACACTCTGTGAGTCATCATTCCAATTTTTTCCGTAATTACTGCCTTGGATCCATATTCTAGACAAAATGGTGTTTCACCCGTGGACGATCTTAGTGTTGTCTGATATGCCCAAAGAACCCCCGGTAGCTCATCTGCCCATGCTGACCTCATACCATCAAGTCGAGTCTTCAAGTGTTGCAACAGTATACGATTCACAACTTCAATCAATCCATTCGCTTGGTGATGTCCTATGGAAGTGAAATTCTGTTGGATCTTCAGGTCGTTGCACCAGGATGTAAGACTTCCATTAAATAGAGTCCCATTATCCGAAATTAGAATTCTAAAGATACCAAATCCGCAAATACTATTTTTCCCATCAATATTATTATTATTACCGCAATGTGTATGCATCTAGTCTTTTTAAGTTTATTAACCTGCAAATAATTTTTTTCCAAATAAAGTCAATCACAACTTTTTTCGTGATACGAGCCACAACTTCTGTTTCAATCCACTTCGTAAAGTGTTCCACCGCTACAATAATGAACTTTTTTTGAACTTATGCTGGAGGAAAGAGACCTGCAAACGAGTACAAGTATAAATTGGGTAAGTATTTCGCCTCGTTTCTTATAACGAACTTACTAATAAGTTTTGGAGAGGTATCAACCTAGTATATCGATGCCCCACTGATCAAATGGGTATGCAATTTTTATTACTTCCATGGGTTTACATGGTTGGTGGATTTCATTAGAGTGCAACTGGCATTGTTTGCATCGTTTGACAAACTCATGTGAGTCCTTGATGAGATTCGGCCAGAAATACCATTGTCTTGTGATTTTTGTGCTAGTGATCGTCTTGTGGAGTGATTTCCACAGCTCCCTTCGTGTATTTCTCTCAAGACGTAGTCAGCTTCGATTGGGGCCAGGCAACGAAGCAAAGGTCCAACATTTGATCTTTTGTATAGCTCGTCATTCAAAATGGTAAAACGAGCTGTTCTTCCCGTTAGTCTCCGAGCTTCAAGTTTATCATCCGACAAAGTTCCATTCAAAAGGTAATCTATAATGGGGCGCTTCCAACTCGTTTCTTCGATGAGAGGCATAACCACAGTCGGTGGCTCCAATTCAGAGGGCTCCGATATGAGTAGTGAAACCGTACAAACTTTGATAGGGCATCTGCTATTTGATTTTCATCTCTTGGTATTTCGCATAGCTCTATCTTCTCAAAATCCGTCATTAGTTGTTTTGTTATCTGTAAGTATTTCACTATGGCTTTTTTTTTTTTTGCCTCGTACGCTTCTGAAACTTGATGTGCCACCAATTGTGAATCCATAAATACTTTCACATTTTTTATTTCTAGAGTTTTTGCCATCCTCAACTTTGAAATTAATGAGTCGTATTCCGCCTCATTGTTTGTCACGTCAAAGTTCAATTTGACTGCGAATTCTAGGTCGTTCCCTTTCAGAGAGTGCAACCAAATACCTATTTGGATAAGGCCCTCCATGCCATAGATGAATTAAATTAATAGGGTATTTACCTTTATATTGTACAAACTCTTATTCATTAATAAAGACATTATTTTGTTCACATCAAACTTGATGGCATTAATATAAGTATTGAACAAATAAGTCCAAGGTAATCAACAGGGAGCTTCTATTCCTCAATAGTTAGAGGAGATGGACACTAGAAGTATCGGTTACTTGTTTACTTAAACTAGAGTTCGCAAGTCGACGAGTCTTAATTGGGCATTAAGACTAGACTTGTATGACATAAGTTTTGACAAGGAGTGTCAGTCGGTCACTTTGAATGGTGGGAGCCTGGTCCTAGATATATCAATGAAATTGATATATTCGAACACGACTCGATGTAATTCAATTACATGGGTAATTAGTCTTTGATTGTCAATGCTTGGATTATTGGTCGCGGTAGTATACATGAGCCTTAAACCTGAGGGTTCACGAAGATTGGACTTGTGACACTGAATGAGTTATTAGAGTAGTTAGATCCATTTCACCCTTTGGTGGGATCAACCTCGAAGTGCAGTTCAGAAGGATAAGTGGCAATTGTTCGGTGATTGTTAATAGGGATTCACTATCTCGGGTAGTAACGAGTTAACGTCCTATGCGATCATATGTAAATGAAATTATAAGTCTTTAGCCAAAACAGGAGAACTAACTTATGTATAGTACATAAGAGTAGTTCAGTAATTTCATCTAAAGATAATTCCCTAAAGCACGACATCGAGTCCTGTGAGGTTGACATAATCCATAACTCTCACTCGATCAGGATGTTGCAGTGAAAGGCTTATACTCACATGGTATCTGTGACCTAAAGGTTCATATTGATCTATTCACTTCAGTTGAGCTTCGATGTGAGTCCACGTGACTGGCTTAGTGACACTCACATCCTTGGTTTCCTCCTAATGCCAATTGAAACGAACCTAGAGAGTCGCGCTTAAAAGGAACCGAGAGAAGAAAATTCTTTCGTTGTCAAATATATAAATTAGGTAATTTTCTATTTGATGAGCAAATTTATTTATTTAATTTCTTGGATTAATGGAAATAAATTAATAATAAATAATTAGATGTATTTATTATGAACCCATTAATTTATTTAATTAATTAGATTAATGGAAATAAATTAATTATAATAAATAAATAGATTTATTTATTATACTCGTCCTTTTTATTAAATAATTAGATTATTTAATTTAGATGATTATTAATCAATATTATATTTTAATTGGATTAAAATATGTTGGACCTAATTAATAATTGGACTAAGTTGAAAGTCAACTTAGCACAATAGGATGAGGATGGGCGTGTGTGAGGCCTGTGAGTATGAGTTGGATGGGCTCAAGGAATTAGTTAATTCCAAGCCCATCACTCCTTATATATACATAACACTAGTTCAGTCAAAACCTAACTCTCACATTAGACTTGACAGCAATGAAAGAAGAAGAGAAAAATCTCTCTCTCCTCCCCTAAAGAAGCTGTCGGCCATAGTGGTGCAAAGGGTGGTGGATTTTTCTTCGAAGTTCCTTCCGGCGTGATATCTAGAGGCAGGAGTTTGGAATTGCTGCTACCCGGAAGATCAAGTCTTTAATCAAATCAAAAGGTTAGTGAAAAAAGATGAAATTAGATTTCATCATCATGTTATTTTTTAATTATGTAAAATCATTAAAACCCAAAAGTAATTCGATCGATTGTTAATCCGGATATGTTTTACCGTTTTCGCTGCGCATGAACCAGGATTCACAACAATACCAATACCTCCTCTTTTCGTCATAGGATCCATCCATGTGAAGAGACCAATGGGTCATTTCTGAAGATGATACCGAGGCCACAATATCCGTGTTGGTTGCCATTTCCACCAGAAAATCTGCCATTACTTGAGCTTTTTTGTCGAGGTATGACTTTTGTATTCAATGTTGAACTCTCCCAATTCAATTGCCCATTTCACAAGTCGACCCGAGACATCTGGCTTTGCCAATACTTGTTTCAATGGTTGATTCGTTTATACGATCACATGGTGGGACTGAAAGTACAGTCTAAGTTTTCTGGCTCCAGTCATTACTGCAAGTGCCCATTTCTCAATTTTCAAGTAATTCAACTCGGCTTCCTGTATCAACTTGCTAACATAATAAATCGGATGATGGTCCCCATCAACTTCATGAACGATTACAGCACTGAGTGCGACTAAAGAAACTGCCAAGTATAAGATCAGTGGTTATCTCAATATCGGTTTGGTCAGAAGTAGTGGAGATGATATTTTCAGTTCTTGAAAAGCTTTTTCGCATTCTTCTATCGATACAAAGTGTTTCACATTTCTCAAAATTTTGAAGAAGTGCAGACCTTTATCTACGGATTGTGAGATGAAACGATTCAAGCTTGCAATTCTCCCTATTAATTTTTGTACATCTTATACGCTCGTTAGGGACTGCATACCCAAGATTGCCTCAATTTTTTCAGGATTGGCCTCAATGCCTCGTTCTGTCACCATATACCCTAAGAATTTTTTTCCTCGTACACCAAACGTACATTTGTGAGGATTTAATTTTTTCACGTATTGTTTCATAATCTCGAACGACGTTTTCAAGTGAGTTAAATGATCTTTCTAATTTTGACTTTTTACGAGCATATCATCTACGTAAACCTCCATGGTCTTTTCAATTTCCTCCTCAAACATCATGTTATCTCAAACCAAAAGGCATTATATTATAACAATAGAATCCTCGTGTAGCGGAATGCTTACGGATCGTAGTCGTGTGCTACCAAGCTCCATCTTCTTCAAAACTTTCAAAAATATAATAACCGTTGAGCTCCCCGTATCCACCAAAATCTTGTGCACCACAAAGTTGGTCACATCCATTGAAATTACCATAGGATCATTGTGAAGGCCAGCCATCCCATCATAGTCACTATTATCGAAACTGATAGCTTTGTTCCTTGAAGTCGTACCTCGTGGGAGTGAAAGTACCTGTTCTGGTTCATCACGGTATGACTCGAACGACCCTCTCTTGCATGCCGCTTCCTTGTATTCGACGAGTCCCCATCAGTAGGTCTCCCTGCTATCATGTGAATTTCAAGGCGATTGCCACCTTTAGGTGCTTCTTGCACTTCTTCTTGTTGCTCGTTATTACGAAGGCCGTCATTACGACGATATTCATTTCTGTTTTATTCATTGCTTCTATGTCGATCGTAGTCACGACGATAATTTCATTTCTATGATAATCGTTTCGTTTATGGGCCACTCATCATTATGAGTCTAACGATCCCTTTTATTTGGTCATTCGTGGGATCGTTCACGGGATGGACTGCGTGACCGTCTTACCTCTATTTTGCGATTGGCCTCGGGGGCTCTTACATCCACTAAAGTGGGATCAATAAAATTGTTCAATACACCCGACTTGATCAGTTGTTTGATCTCGTCATTCAATTGAAAGCATTCTTCAGTGTTGTGTCCATGATCTTGTGAAACTC
Source organism: Buddleja alternifolia (assembly GCA_019426215.1). Classification (NCBI taxonomy): domain Eukaryota; kingdom Viridiplantae; phylum Streptophyta; class Magnoliopsida; order Lamiales; family Scrophulariaceae; genus Buddleja; species Buddleja alternifolia. The sequence continues at coordinate 28,324,737 of CM033403.1, forward strand.
ACAATATTTGTGCATATTCTTCTTTGGACCGCTTTTTAATGGTCTGGGTCTTTGGACCTGATTCGTCCTTAAAGCCGCTACCAGGATTCTGGTACGAGTCGAGTTCAGGGGTGCATAGTTCTCATATTTCATTTTGCGGGGTCGATCATGATCTCTACGTGATCCCGCACCCTCATATCGATCAGTTGCATGTTTTTCTTTTCGATCTGTTGGATCGTTTATGGTACCTAAGTTTTCTGAGTCTTTCAACTCATTCATTTCTTTCCCATTAATGTACTCTCCCGCCAACTCCATCAACTCCTCATGGGATCGCAGAGGACGACGAGAGAATGCGTCATTAAAATTGCCTTTCTTTAAGCCTCTCATCAAGAAGCTAAGCATCAAATCGTTATTTAGTTCATAAAGGTCCATGGCTTCTTGATTGAAGCGAGATAGATTTTTTAATTTTTTTATTGCGTGTTAATTGTTGTGTACGACCCTATGGTATCGGGTGCAAGACTCTTAAAACAGTCTTGCGCCCGACCCACGAGGATAGTGATGAAGATTCAGGCATTGATTGCATCCGTTTGTCCCTGCAAAGATGTCAACAGCTCGTAAGATGTAATGTGGGGTTTTGGGTAGCCTGTCCCATCAAACTTAATAAAATCCGGCATTCTGAAATGGCTATTAGGAACTTCTCTCATAATTTCTGTCACAAAAGGAGATTTACAGGCCATTAGTGAGGAGGTCTGCCTCAGCTGTGCTGGACGCATCACTGATTCTGGATTTGTAATACGATCCGCTCTTGGATATCCACCTTCCTCATAGTGCACCACATGTCATGCCTCAGGTGGCGAATCGAACATATGAGCCTTACCTCTTTCTTCCCCTAGACCTCGATTGACACTTACTACCTCGTCATCTTCCAATGACTCTGTTCTCTGCCCCGGTCTCCCTCTGCACGAAATAAACTTTGTCTTGCAGGGGGATCCGAACGTGCCCCTCCCAAATTGGGCATTGCAGAGATACAAGCTAGATACTTCTTCATCTCCTCATTCACATACTCCTTCATCCTCCTAGCCAACTCTTCCTTCGTCATTGTAAAAATCGCACTCGTTCCTCTTTCTACATGCGGATCATCGACACCTCGATTCACAACCGCCTCTTCAACCTGCACCAGACGAGTCTTCGGATTTCCAGCCTCCATTCCTAATAACAAGTCTCAGCAACTTCAAATTAGTTTTCTATAGACGACGCCAACTGATCTAACTCGAATCCGGGGGACTCAAACCTAACCAGTCTGGAAGGACTCGGACCGTATTACGAGTATGATGATGATGATTATAGACTGCACTCAGTATTGACAGAGCTACCTACGTACCTAATTAGGATCAAGTCAACGTAGTTTTATAGTTAAGTATGGACTCAGGGTTGTACTCAGGAACACGATTCTAACTTTCAAATTTATACGTAAAGGAGCGTACTTCTAAGCCTATAGGCTCGTTATTTCAGATGTACGAGGCTAAAGCGAAAGAGAATATTCTTGAGATTCCAATCATCAATAAATGAAATGAGGGAGTATTTATAGCACATATACCCTGTACGGATGGTTGGTGGGCATTTGTAGAATAACGATAGGTGGCAATCATTGAATGGTAGATGACTCAGATTATAGGGTCGGGTCAAGGAACGACCCGACCCGCTACTGTTACTTAGCGCGGATCTCTAGTCATATGATGTGTTTTGGGCCAGTATTGGGCTTTGGGCCCTTATATTAATGCTTATGGGCCTAAATATCATATTTTGGTATATGATATATGAAGTAGGATTTCACAAAAAAAAAAAAAAAAGGACTTTCCAGGAAACAACTCAAAAGTCAAAACTACAGTACCACACGCTTCCACGTTTGTTTGGGAAATCACTTTCAAAGAAACAACTGAATATTGACTATAGATTTTCACTACATTTTATAACAATCATGCCACTAGACAAGTAGACAACTAGATCAATGAAAACTTTATCTTCCACATTCTTAGCAAAAAAAACTTAATATTCTCAAGCGTCGCCGTGTTGCAGGCTGAGCATTGCCGGCGTCGCCGCTATGAATAATAAGATGAGTTTTAATGAGGCATGGCCCATTTTGCAGGAGGAAGCCATTAACAAGCTCATTCACAATCTTGAAGTACTGGAGGAATCACAGCTCAACAATCAGTGCTTCACTTCTCATGATTATATGCGCTTATATACGTATCCTTTCACTCATACTAATTTTGCCACCTGGATTTTATATAATGTGTTCTAATTTATGGTCATGTAGTTTTGTGGGTTTCGATTTTTTGGCTCTTATTTTTTTTGTTTTTTTTTAAGATTTTCTATTTCAAAATGACGTATCATTTTGTATTTCACTTCATCTTTTATATATTTCATGTCAATCTTATACTTTTGGAGAATTTTTATACACTTAATGCGTTGAAGTAGAATACGAGATGAAACATGTTTTATAACAGAAGTCCCTGGGTTGGTTGCATCTTGAATATATGCACAATATTCAATCAAATATTTACTTGTGCATTTTCAAAAAAAAAGAAGGCCATTTTTAATTAAATGGAGTTTGATTATTTGGGTTTTCTATTTGCATTTCTGTCTCTGGATTTTGTTTACTGTTAACTCAATTCATCAGAGTAGTTTATAATGTATGTTACCCAAATAATATGAGTCCTGAAGTTGAGAAATTGTATGAGCAATACAAAAGGACATTTGAAGACTACATCTCTGTTAAGGTAATTACTCAAATTCTACAAATTAAATTGTGCATTGAAGTATACAATTGTGTTAAGTTTGATCGAGCTGAAGAGTTTGACACGAAAAAGAAGTTCCGTGAAATGTACTTGACTAATCGACACCAGTTATAAATAATGAGGCATATATCTCTTATAATCGATAACTCAGAAATCAATAAGATTCTCTAGTACGGTAGTTGATATATATTAGACATTATTCGTCCTAAAAACAAAAAAGAGTTTGTGTAATGCCATATCCAGGTATTGCCATCTCTGAGGGGAAAAGAGAATGAAGATTTGTTAAAAGAATTATTAAGAAGATGGAACAATCACAAAACTATGACAAGGTGGCTCTCAAGGTTCTTTAATTACCTTTCGAGATACTTTATACCGTTGAGGAAACTACCTTCTCTGCAAGAAACCAGCCTCTTGACATTCCGTAATCTGGTATGTGATAAGTTCCTTAGCATTATTTAGTCAATTATTATATTCTGTTTTCCTTGAAGAACAATTATGATTCTTCAGAATGGCTTCTTGATTCTTATTCCTAATGCATAGGTTCATGGTGAAATCAAAGATCAAATTATAGGCGCTATTGTATCTTCGGTGAGTTCTTGATTTATAACTATTAGTTGAAGGTTATGGAGTTTTGTTCCATTCTAGCGCAATGTATTACTATACCACATAAGTTTATGATGCAAGTGTTCACTACTAACCGTAATCGTCTCTTATTCTATTTGTCCTTGATATATTGATTATGCCTAATTTAGGCATAATTATCAAATCACTAACATACCCTTGCTATACAAGTAATATTACAACTAATTTGTGGATCCACGTGGCGTATGGGTCGGGTTGGATCAATCTGAAGCCGATCCCCACTTGGCTCTGTCTCCGACTGTCTCCCAAAGCCAAGAGCACCACCATTTCTTTCCCTATTTATAACTTTGAGATTATAATTAGTATAATGCAATGTAATAAATACATGCCTAATTTTTCAGATTGATAGAGAACGTGAGGGCAAACAGATTGATCAAGCAATGGTGAAAGATGTTATGGATATTTATGTGGAAATGGACAAAGAATCAGTGAAAGAATACTATGCAAAAGATTTAGAAGAAGCAACAATAGAAGGCACAGCTACATTCTACTCAAAAAAGGCCTTAGTCTGGATATCAAACAACTCCTATGAGAATTACATGCTTAAGGTCAGTCCCAACGCCTTGAAAAGAAATTTAATCACATTCTCCACTATTGATTACCGATTAATTCTGATTTATATATATATATATATATATATATATATGTATGTATGTGTATAGGTTGAGGAATGCTTAGAAGAGGAGAGAAAGAGAGTTTGTAACTACTTAAGGTTCAGAAGCAAAGACAAAATATCAGAGGTTTGTTTGCTGCTCTTTCTTCTAATACTATATATTTATTGAAGAGATGTACATTTTTTGCAACAGGTTGTACAACATGAATTGCTTACCGTACATGCAAGTAAGTTAGAGGAGAAGAAGCATCTTCATCATGCTGTTGCTTAATCTGATACTTGTTATTGTCATAGACGAGGAGATAAATTTGAAGTAATAAGCTTCATTTTTGTTATACCTATGTGAAATAATGAGAATTAAGAGGGGTGAAATTCATTTCAAATAAGCTAGTATCTCTTATGTTACTTATGTTAGCATTTGATCAGTTATCATCGAATTTCTTTTCATATTTGACTATAGAACTAGATCTGTTTCTATTAGATTATGGTATATATTTGTTTCTTCCGTTAGGTATTGTATGAATTGAATTTCCAGCTTTGTTAAAACGTTATTTTCCACAGCAAATGGTCTGAACGAGGGCCTAAACGATGGAATTTGAGTAGGAATTCAATTAGATTCTTCTCGAAAAGAGCTTCGAACTGTTCCAAAACGCGTCGGCTTCTTGTTCTACAGCAGTATATGTTGTGTGTTTTGAGAGAGGAGGGTGAAGAAAAAATAAAATTCTTTTGTTTTAAATAAGGGTATTTGGGTCTGTAGATAAATCTCAATTTTTTTTTTGCCCTGTTTTCGACAGTGATAAAATGAACTTTTTACACGTTATGATGCTTTTTTGGTAGTAAAATAGCCTACGAATTCTACTGGATTCTTTTTGAAAAGAGCCTCAATTTGGTATCTCGTGGGCCCCCTAACTCCAATCAGATAAAAAATGAGGACCATTTGAAGTCTCACCATCAACTTTTCACTTATTTTTCAACTTTCTCCCTCAAACTGTTCCAAAAACGCGTCGGCTTCTTGTTGTACATCAGTATATGTTGTGTGTTTCTAGAAAGGAGGGTGAAGAAACAAGGTAATCCTTTTATTTTAAGTAAGGGTATTTCGATCTGTAGATAAATCTCAAATTGGGGGTTTTTTTTTGTTTTTTTTTTTTTTTTTGCCATGTTTTCTACCGCTTGATAAATGGACCTTTTTTACACTTTTATGATGTTTTTTTAGTATGCCAAGGTTTAACAGGGGTGTGTTGGTAATATATTAAATGTTGGGGGATATATCGTAATTTGTCAATAGATTACGGTGTGTGTATAAAATTGACTCTTAAATTGCATTTTACTCAGATTTTGTTACACAATAAATTGCATCTTACAATAATAACTCAGTGATGTTCTTATGCATCTTTATTCCATGTTTAGAGTATAAAATTTCCCCCCATACATTTTTCATTACCTTTAAGGGCAAAACAATTTTTATTTCTGTTGCCTTACATTAAATGCTATACCATCCTAATAACCCAAACATCCTTGTCCTTGTCTTGAAGTCTCAAATTTAAATTCCCCTACCACAATTTGTAGAAGATCCGGTCACAAGTTCTCCAATAAAATAGTTAGTTTCACCTTTTCTTTTCTTTTTTGTCTAAACTATAGATATTCCTTAACCACATTGGGCCAGAGCAATCCTGTTCGATTTGGTATATTGTGGGCCCCGTAACTCCAAGCAGATCAAAAGTTATGGCTGTTTGAAGTTTCGCCGACAACGTTACGCTTGTTTTTCACTTTTCTTCCTTCGAACCTATCCAAAAACATGTCGGCTTCTTGTTCTACATCATGAAGTTGAGAAATTGTATGAGCAATACAAAAGGACATTTGAAGACTACATCTCTTCTAAGGTAATTACTCAAATTCTACAAATTAAATTGTGCATTTAAGTATACTATTGTGTTAAGTTCGATCGAGCTGAAGAGTCTGACACGAAAAAGAAGTACCGTGAAATGTACTCGACTAATCGACACCAGTTATAAATAAATGAGGCAAATATCTCTTATAATCGATAACTCAGAAATCAATAAGATTCTCTAAGCTTGTGCAGCAGTTGATATATATTAGACATTATTCGTCCTAAAAAAAAAAAAGAGTTTGTGTAATGCCATATCCAGGTATTGCCATCTCTGAGGGGAAAAGAGAATGAAGATTTGTTAAAAGAATTATTAAGAAGATGGAACAATCACAAAACTATGACAAGGTGGCTCTCAAGGTTCTTTAATTACCTTTCGAGATACTTTATACCGTTGAGGAAACTACCTTCTCTGCAAGAAACCAGCCTCTTGACATTCCGTAATCTGGTATGAAATAAGTTCCTTAGCATTATTTAGTCAATTTTTTTTATTCTGTTGTCCTTGAAGAACAATTATGTTTCTTCAGAATGGCTTCTTGATTCTTATTTCTATTTTATAGGTTCATGGTGAAATCAAAGATCAAATTATAGGCGCGATTGTATCTTTGGTGAGTTCTTGATTTATAACTATTAGTTGAAGGTTATGGAGTTTTGTTCCATTCTAGCGCAATGTATTACTATACCACATAAGTTTATGATGCAAGTGTTCACTACTAACCGTAATCGGCTCTTATTCTATTTGTCCTTGATATATTGATTATGCCTAATTTAGGCATAATTATCAAATCACTAAGGTTGTGTTTGGATTGATGGATTTGGATTTGGCAAGAGATTTGAAATGAATGGATTTCAAACCCCTTGGATTTGAAATCCACACCATTAGAAATACCTTGTTTGGCTAAATATGGATTTATAAAAGGATTTCCAAATCCATGGACTTCAAATTCATTGTTTGGCTATAAATCCTAGAGCATTTGAAATTCTTCAATATTTTATTTGATTTTTACATTACACTACACACAATTACACATATTTTACACACACTGCACACTTTTTACACACACAACACACTTTTACACACACTGCACACATTTACACACACACTGCACATTTCTTACACGCACAATACACTTTTTACACACACTGCACACTTTTTACACATATTTTACACACACTACACACATTTACACACACTGCACACTTCTTATATGCACAACACACTTTTTACACACACTGCATATATTTTACATTTATTTTACACACATTTACACATACTATACACTTCTTACATGCACAACACACTTTTTACATACACTACACATTTTTTACACACACTACACAACTTTTGCACATATTTTACATACAATATACACATTTACACACACTACACACTTCTTATACGCATAACACAATTTTTACACTCACTGTATATTTTTTACATATATTTTACACACACTACACATATTCACACACACTGCACACTTCTTTTACACACACTACACATATTTACACACATTGCACACTTTTTATACACACACTACACACATTTACATATATCTTACACACATACTACACATTGTTTACACTCACTGCACACTTTTTGCACATATTTTACACACACTGCACGCTTCTTATATGAACAACACATTTTTTACACACAGAGCATATTTTTTACGCACGCTACACATATTTACACACATTGGACACTTCTTACACGCATAACACACTTTCTACACACATACTACATATTTTTACACACACTACACATATTTTACACACACTGCATATTTTTTATATACATTTTACACACTGCGCACTGTGTAAAAAATATGTTGTGTGTGTAAAAAGTGTGTTGTGTGTGTGAAAATATGTGCAGTGTGTGTAAAAAGTGTGTTGTGTATGTAGGGGTGTTCATCGGTCGATTTTTTAACCGAACCGGATTTTCGGTTAACCGAAATTTCGGTGTTCCAAAAATCCGGACCTAAAACCGAACCGAACTGGTTGAGTTCGGTTCGGTTAAAAAACCGACCGGTTCGGTCGGATTTTCGATTAACCGAAATTTTGGTTTCCCGAAAATCCGGACCAAAGTTCGGTTAAAAAACCGACCGTTCGGTCAATTTTTTTTCGGTTGGGTTCAAACCGAAAAAGAATTTTTTTTTCTACTGTTTTTTTCAAAAATCTCACTGGCTACTTTTTTTGGCTATTGTTGTTCACTTTTTCTTTGGAATGCAAATATTTATATATTTATAATTACGTTTAGGATGACCAACTAAAATTGACATAATAAAATTAAAAATTGAACCGGTTCGGTTCGGTTTTTCGGTATAAATAAATAATTAAAATTTAATTATGACTAATTTTAATTCATTTTCTTTATTTTCCTATAAGTTGTCACTAGAAAACACATTTTTTAAAGTTTTTGGTCTATATTTTACTATATAAAAATAAAATAAAAATAAAAACAATTTTAGAAAAAGTTCGGTTTTTCGGTTAACCGAACCTACCGAACCTCAAAACCGAAAACTGAATTTTGGCTAAAAAAAAACCGAAAACCGAACCGAATTTTTCGGTTCAGACCGAAATTTCAGTTTGCGGTCGGTTCGGTCAATTCGTGAACACCCCTATGTGTATGTAAAAATTGTGCAGTGTGTGTAAAAAGTGTGTTGTGTATGTAAAAAGTGTGCAGTGTGTGTAAAAAGTGTGCAGTGTGTAAAAAGTGTACAGTGTGTGTAAAAAGTTTGCAATGCATGTAAAAAAGTGTGCAGTGTGTGTCAAAAGTGTGTTGTGTGTGTAAAAAATGTGTTGTGTATGTAAAAAGTATGGAGTGTGTGTGAAAATGTGTGTAAAAAGTGTGCATTATGTGTAAAAAATATGTAGTGTGTGTAAAAAGTTTGCAGTGTGTAAATAGTGTGCAGTGCGTGTAAAAAGTGTGTAGTGTGTGTGAAAATGTGTGTAGCGTGTGTAAAAAGTATGTAGTGTGTGTGAAAATATGGGCAGTGTGTGTAAAAAGTGTGCATTGTGTGTAAAATGTGTGCAGTGTGTGTAAAAAGTGTGTAAAAAATATGCTGTGTGTAAATAGTGTGTAAAAAATATGCATTGTGTGTAAAATGTGTGCAGTGTGTGTAAAAAGTGTGCAGTGTGTGTAAAAAATGTGCAATGTGTGTAAAAAGTGTGTAGTGTGTGTGAAATTATGTGCAGTGTGTGTAAAAAGTGAGCATTATGTGTAAAATATGTGCAGTGTGTATAAAAAGTGTGTAAAAAGTGTGCAGTGTGTGTAAAAAGTATGCAGTGTGTGTAAAAAAGTGTGCAGTGTGTGTAAAGTGTGCAATGTGTGTAAAAAAATGTGTTGTGTGTGTAAAAAGTGTGTTGTGTGTGTAAAAAGTATGGAGTGTGTGAAAATGTGCAGTGTGTGTAAAAAGTGTGCATTATGTGTAAAAAATATGTAGTGTGTGTAAAAAGTTTGCAGTATATGTAAATAGTGTGCAGTGTGTGTAAAAAGTGTGTAGTGTGTGTGAAAATGTGTGTAGTGTGTGTAAAAAGTATGGAGTGTGTGTGAAAATATGGGCAGTGTGCGTTGTGTGTAAAATGTGTAAAAAGTGTGCATTGTGTGTGAAAATATGTGCAGTGTGTGTGAAAATATGTGTAGTGTATATAAAAAGAGTGTAGTGTATGTGACTATGTGTGTAAAAAATTCGATATGTGTGTAAAAAAATGTGTTGATTTTAGTTGGAGTGGATTTCAAATGACAGGATATGGGAATGGATTTGAAATCCATTAGAAAATGGGCTTCAAATCCACTCAGCCCTAAAATGGATTTGAAATCCATTCATTTAGAATTGGGGCCAAACAGCAAAGAATGAATTTGAACAGGGGATTTGAAATCCCCAGGTTCAAATCCATCAATCCAAACACACCCTAACATACCCTTGCTATACAAGTAATATTATAACTAATTTGTGGATCCACGGGACGCATGGGTCGTGTTGGATCAATCTGAAACCTGTCCCCGCTTGGCTCTGTCTCCGACTGTCTCCCAAGCCAAGAGCACCACCATTTCTTTCCGTATATATAACTTTGATATTATAATTAGTATAATGCGATGTAATAAATACACCTAATTTTTCAGATTGATAGAGAACGTGAGGGCGAACAAATTGATCAAGCAATGGTGAAAGATGTCATGGATATTTATGCAGAAATGAATAAAGATTCAGTGAAAGAATACTATGCAAAAGATTTAGAGGAAGCAATAATAGAAGGCACAACTACATTCTACTCAAAAAAGGCCAAACTGGATATAATGGATATCGAACAACTCCTATGAGAATTGCATGCTTAAGGTCAGTCCCAACTCCTTGAAAAGAAATTTAACGACTTTCTTCACTATTGATTACCGGTTAATACTGATTTATATATATATATATGTATGTATGTATGTATGTATGTAAGTGTATAGGTTGAGGAATGCTTAGAAGAGGAGAGAAAGAGAGTTTGTAACTACTTGAGTTTCAGAAGGAAAGACAAAATATCAGAGGGTTGTTTGCTGCTCTGTGCTGATACTATATATTTATTGAAGAAATGTACATTTTTTGCAACAGGTTGTACAACACGAATTGCTTAATATACATGCAAGCAAGTTAGAGGAGAAGAAGCATCTTCATCATGCTGTTGCTTAATCTGATACTTGTTATTGTCAGAGACGAGGAGATAAATTTGAAGTAATAAGCTTCATTTTTGTTATACCTATGTGCAATAATGAGAATTAAGTGGGGTGAAATTCATATTTTTGAATAAGCTAGTACATCTTATGTTAGCATTTGATCAGTTATCATCGAATTTCTTTTCATATTTGACTATAGAACTCTGTTGCTATTAGATTATGGTATATATGTTTCTTCCGTTAGCTATTGTATGAATTGAATTTCCAGCTTTGTTAAAAACATTATTTTCCACAGCAAATGGTCCAATTAAAATTATACAATAGTTATTTTCAACTAGAATAGGATACTTATTAGTTATAATCATGAAAAGGGAGGGGGTTACCCAAGAAGTGGCCAAGTTCGACCAATATTATCATCATCAAGAATATGAAGGATACGTTCATCAGGCGCATTAAAGTAAGATAACTAATGTTTAACGCTAATTTGGCTAACATGTCCGCCGCTCGGTTGGTTTCTTGCCAAATACAGTTGATAGAGACCTCTCAGTCTCTATGCAAGACATCACGTATTTGTTGAATCAGGTCATAATAATGATGAGTTGCGGAGGCGTCCACAATGCTTCGGATAGCAGTCTGGCAGTCAGATTCGAGAATAAGTTTCTTAACTCCGGTGTTCCACGCCATCTCTAATCCCTCTAGAATGGCTCAAATATAAATTATATAATATGTTATGTGATGCCTACTCTATTAGTGTCAAATACCTTTACATTTTTCTATTTAACTTTTGAACATAAATTCATTAATTAGAAGGAGTTTGTGTTTAATTCCTTGCTTCAAAAGCGAATTATGAATAATTTTAGTAGATTAAATCAAATGTAATTTACAAAGTATATCTTATTAGGAAAGAATAAATGTATGTAAAACACTATCACAATTACTTTGTATAACTAAAATATCCTTTACTTCAAGAATTCAATCGAACCCTAATTCAGTTGAATGGTAATAACTAATTCACGTATTGGATTGATATTGGTGGACCACATATTTTTATTTTTTTTTAGATAACCGGTTACATGTATCAATTACATCATGAATATGAATCATCAATCAACATATAACATTAATACTAAATTACAACAGCTGACAACTCCCAATAAAATATAGAAAAAACCACACACTGTCGGTGGGAGTAGAACACAAGACCTAATATTTTGGGTATAAGTTGTTAGGTATTTGTCCACAATAATAAATAAACAATAAAATGGTAGGTGACCATCAAAGTTGAAATTCAAAAGTAAAATTGGTAAGTGGCCATCAAAGTTGAAATTCAAAAGTAAAATTGGTAGGTGGCCATCAAAGTTGAATTACTCCAACCAACTTGTTTTGAACGGTGGGAATTTCAACTAATGGGAGGAGTTTTGGTAGGTGGAAATTGTGCTATAAATAGCAGCCTTCCATTGCTCATTTGATCCATCCTAAACCGAGAGAAAAACATAGAGAGCAAAGTGTGTGTAGTGTAGTATATACTAGGAAAAGTGTAGTGTATACTAGGGAAAGCAATTTGTGGTAGATACAAATTGTACTACACGGGAAACACTTGTGGGGTTTTTCTTTCGGGGCAATACAAAGGGGGTTGGGAGAGTAGTGTTCTATATAACTTTGAGAGTGGTTGTACAAGAGTGATTTTCTTGAGTTTGTCGATAAACTCAAGTGTGTATTTTTGTACCGGTAAATTTCTCTCATAGTGGAAGAACGGAAACTCTCGTGGACGTAGGCGGATTTTGCCGAACCACGTAAATCTTGTGTGCATTATAGTTATATTCTTCGGGTATTATTTTGTCATTAACTTGTTGGTGGGACTTGCCGAATCTTAATAAGTTAAATCTCAGGCCCAAAACTTCCGCTGCGCCCAACAAGTGGTATCAGAGCCATTTGGTTAAGGGTTGATAAATCGAGATTTATTTATTAAGATGGAGGGCACGTCGAGGCCAAATACATTTTCGGTGCAACAATTTGATGGCAAAGGGAATTTCACTCTTTGGCAAAGAAGGGTGAAAGACCTCCTAATTCAACATGGCTTGTCATTGGTGTTGGAGGGAGAGGAGGCGAAATCGAAGGATATGGAAAGTGCACGGTGGAAAGATTTGGAATTGCGCTGTGTTAGCACAATTAGACTTTGTATTGCGGACAACATTATTAATAATGTTGTGGATGATGATTCTGAAGATTCGGCACCAAAGTTGTGGGCAAAGTTAGAGAACTTGTATCTCGGGAAGTCTTTGTCTACAAAATTGCATCTGAAGCGGCAACTCTATAGGCTGAAGATGCTGGAGGGTAATAGTCTGATGGATCACATGAACCAGTTTAACGGACTGGTGGACCAACTTCAAAAGGTTGGGGTTAAGGTCGAGGAAGAAGATAAAGCCCTTTTACTTCTTACCTCGCTCCCGGATTCATATGATAGTCTAGTGACGACGTTGCTATACGGGAAAGATACATTAGACTTGGAGTATGTGAGTGCGTCACTTTTGTCTCACGAAAAACAGAGAAAGGCAAACCAGGAGGTGGGACATGAGTCTGTACTGGTTACTCGGGGAATGAATCGGTACGGGAGGTCATCTGGTGGTGAATCTGCGAGCAGCAGGTCAGATTCAAAGGCTAGGGGGAAGGGCAGGAGGTGCTACCATTGCCAGGAGGAAGGCCATTATAAAAGGAATTATCATAATAGAGGGAGGGACAATGTTAATAATGGTGGTGGTGGTGATGTTGTAGTGGCATACGATGGAGATGTCTTCACAGTCTCTACTCGTATGGATACTTTGTCTCGGGATGGATGGATTTTAGATTCTGGATGTGTAATGCATGTATGCTCCAGGAAAGATTATTTTGATTCGCTCCAAGAAAAGAGGGCAGATACTTTGTCCTTGGGTGATGGTTCTACTTGTAGAATCATGGGTACGAGAGTGGTGAAAATCAAAATATTTGATGGAGTAGATCGTACTTTGGGTGGTGTGGCATATGTCCCAAAGATGCGAAGGAATCTAATTTCCATGAGCCAATTGGACTCCGAGGGCTGTGAGTATTCAGCTGGAGGTGGAGTCCTGAAAATCACACTTGGCGGAAAGGTCCTAATGAAAGGAGAGAAGTATGAAAACTTGTATCGTCTGGTGACCTCAAAGGATAACTGGGAGTGGAGCGCGCCGATAAACTTCCAGGGTACAGACGGGTGTGAAGGAAACCCTGCTGGGCGAGAGGATGGGTCGAGGTCGTCCCTCTCAGCAGTCGACTAGTGGTGTTGACTGGGCTGCATGTGTGCATTGGCCGGGTTTGAATCAGGTGGAGTTAGGACCTTACTGATTCAGCATGTGCAGCAAAATTGATTAATGGCCAATGGAATTCCGTAATTTGGTTTGCGGGGAATTATTATTGTGGAGGTGGAGATTGTTAGGTATTTGTCCACAATAATAAATAAACAATAAAACGGTAGGTGGCCATCAAAGTTGAAATTCAAAAGTAAAATTGGTAGGTGGCCATCAAAGTTGAATTACTCCAACCAACTTGTTTTGAACGGTGGGAATTTCAACCAATGGAAGGAGTTTTGGTAGGTGGAAATTGTGCTATAAATAGCAGCCTTCCATTGCTCATTTGATCCATCCCAAACCGAGAGAAAAACATAGAGAGCAAAGTGTGTGTAGTGTAGTATATACTAGGAAAAGTGTAGTATATACTAGGGAAAGCAATTTGTGGTAGATACAAATTGTACTTCACGGGAAACACTTGTGGGGTTTTTCTTTCGGGGCAATACAAAGGAGGTTGGGAGAGTAGTGTTCTATATAACTTTGAGAGTGGTTGTACAAGAGTGATTTTCTTGAGTTTGTCGATAAACTCAAGTGTGTATTTTTGTACCGGTAAATTTCTCTCATAGTGGAAGAACGGAAACTCTCGTGGACGTAGGCGGATTTTGCCGAACCACGTAAATCTTGTGTGCATTATAGTTATATTCTTCGGGTATTATTTTGTCATTAACTTGTTGGTGGGACTTGCCGAATCTTAATAAGTTAAATCTAGGGCCCAAAACTTCCGCTGCGCCCAACATAAATTTTGCCAATAGGGCTAGACCTCATCTGGTAGACCAAATATTTAGATATGATGTATTTCTATTATCTACAATTAACTATATGAGAGATTTGTCTCATCTTCTCGACATCATTAGCAACTTATAACTAATTTTCTCTTCGAGTTTGACTAGCATTATAACACTATAATAATTGAAGATAAACATAATATATAAATTAATTTTTTATATTTGAATTGTAAGTAATCAACAATATATATAATTTAGTTAAAGACAATGTATGTTTTATTTAATATTTCATTATTGATTTTCCAAATTCATCTCGAATTTTGGCAATTGTTTTATGAAAGATATATTAGCTATTTTTTGCAAACTATATTAAATATTTTATTGAATGTTAACAATGGAGGAATAATACTCGGAATCCCAAATTTTACCATATCGGGGCAGAAAACAGAAGAGCAAAAAGTTTGGGGACTAAAAAAGGTAATACAAGAACTTACAGTGGATGATTGGCAAAAACATAAGACGCGTATATAAGAAAATAAAAGGCAGAGAGAAAAGAGAAAGGAAGAAACCCCCCGAGAGAGATTTACTTCTCGCTCAAGCCTCTCTCCTCTTCAGGTAGTTTTTCTGTCTAACTAAATATACATACATCCTATATGTATATGTATACTGCGCGTCTTCTGTGGTTTCTATTTTGTTTGTTGGTAAATATACATATGCGGCTTTTTGTGCGATCGGCGTTGAATTTCTTGTGTTTTATTCGATTTCGGATCGAGATGTATACGTAATTGTAGCTATTTCAAGTTCAATTTGATTTCGAGTTGAATTCTAGGGTTCAATTTGACTAGTGTTTGAGATGTCTACTTGTTCTTGGGCATTTATTTTTTAGGTTCTTGAGGTTTTGATGTTCTTATATATAGGTTTTTCGGCTGCGTTTGTGTTTCTTAGATATTTTCGGGTGCGAGGAGGTTATAGAAGTTTTTTCGTGATTTGCTATTGTAAATTCTTGACATGGTGATAAGTCCTGAGCCTGTCATATAGTAGTATTTTGATGATAAATCTAAATAATTGAGTTGTAACTGTTGTTTTTTAACCATTGTTCTGTTTGTGGAAGTTTTCTATTGTCCTGGTATGGAGTTTCACTGTAGCAGACATTCTAGGAGATTTATGGTACATAAAGAGGATCTAGGTTTTTTGTCGAAAATTAATGTGGTGCCTATTTATTGAATTTTGTATTTTTTTGGATTTAGTTTCTCATTCGTGTTGATTGATTTCTTAATTAGGGTGGTAACACATTTTGATACGCGAGAGTAATAGGTGTCTTGTTGAGGTATTGGAGTTACCTCGACAATTTATGTTGGTCCGGTTGGTTATTCATCTCTTGCCATGTTGATTCTCTCAATTTGTTCATGATTTTCCTGTCATGCCATGTTAGTTTGCTGAATTTCTTTCTTTGATTTGTTCTAATTGCGATGAACTTATCTGTTGGTTCTACCAATGAGTGTTGGTTTGTAGTTTAGTCATGGATAGTTATATTATTGAAGTTTCTGAAACAAATCTTTGTATTGAATTTATTAGCACAATTGAATGAGCTTGTACTAGATTGTCATTTGATGCTATTCATTTTACGAGCGGGTTCTTTTATTATTGCAATCTAAGGTCTGGTAATCCTTAATTCCTGTAAAGTGTGGAATTTTAATGATCTTTAGATTGTCTCTTTCTTTCAACTTAGTTTACTATTTGTGTACATGACAGGTTTTGAGCTGTACTTAGGTTGTGGCTTTGTATTGATCTTGGGCTGGTGCAGAAGATGACGATGAACCAGCGGAACACCATTGATTTAGACCAAGGATGGGACTTTATGCAAAGAGGGATTACAAAACTGAAAAATATTCTAGAAGGACTGCCTGAGCCACAATTCAGCTCAGAGGACTACATGATGCTCTACACGTATTATCTTAATACTGAATATCATTAATATGTGACTTTGTAGGCTATTGTATTGTTGGCAATTGTTTATGAGTTTCCTCGATTACTTACAGGACAATATATAACATGTGTACTCAGAAGCCCCCACATGATTATTCTCAGCAGTTGTATGACAAGTACCGGGAATCTTTTGAAGAGTACATTACAACAACGGTAAGGATTGACCCAGATGTTTTTATTTACTAGTATAGTATTATTAAGAGTTTTTATTATATTCATGCACATGGTAAGAACTAAAATTTTGGATGCTTAATATTAGATTATTATCTTTTATAAAAGTCATAAGACAGTTGCACATTTGCTTATTTAACTACTTATCTAAATCTCCGCTGAACTATTATCTTCCATCGGTACTTTTACGAATGAGAATCAAACTGTATAAGTAGCAAACTTTCTCTTCATGACATGGAAGGACTGACTGCATATACCTGTCCTCATTGCTTTAGATGTTTTCTGATTATATTGCCTAGATTCTTACTTCATTTGATTGTCGTAATATGTATTTTCATCTAAAATGGCTGGTTGGTTATCAATTTTCAAGTTTTAGAGACAATTGTACCATGGCTTGTCCTGTTTAGTTTCCACAAATTGATCTATATTTTTGTTCTTGCCTTATGTTTGACTTCTCTGTGCTTCATCAAGGTACTGCCTTCTTTAAGAGAGAAGCATGATGAGTTTATGTTGAGGGAGCTTGTGAAAAGGTGGTTAAATCATAAAATCATGGTGCGGTGGCTTTCAAGATTCTTTCATTATCTTGATCGGTACTTCATAGCTAGAAGGTCACTTCCAGCGCTTAAAGAAGTTGGTCTAACATGCTTTAGGGACCTGGTAAATTTTTGATTGTACCCACCTTGATATCCCGTTTTTTCATCTCTCTATTGCTTTTTTTTTGCAAATTTGGCTCATTGCTTTACATAATTGGATACACAGATTTTTGAACAAATTTTCCGAGCTATTCCTGTTCCATGATTCTTTTCCCCATCCTGTTTCATATCTCCTTTTGTTTTTGGTTTTCTTTTTTCTGGGGAATTTAAAATTTTAAACCTGGATTCTGATTTCAGGTATATCAAGAGATAAATGGTAAAGTAAGGGATGCTGTTATATCTCTGGTATGTTTGTGTTACCGTTTACCTTTATATCATTCTTTTTTTCCCCCTGTTTTGAGGTTTTTATATTATTCTTTTCCTACCAGATTGATCAAGAGCGGGAAGGAGAGCAAATAGATCGAGCTTTATTGAAGAATGTATTAGATATTTTTGTTGAAATTGGAATGGGGCAGATGGATTACTATGAGAATGACTTTGAAGCAGCAATGCTGAAGGACACAGCAGCCTACTATTCCCGAAAGGCTTCTAGTTGGATATTAGATGATTCATGTCCTGACTATATGTTGAAAGTAAGCTATCTTTTGCAATTAAGAAACCTCCTTACCCTTCTGGGGTAAAGAACGTTCACATTCGCTCACATAAACCATGATAATAGAGAAGGAAAGCAGCTGAAATGCCCCTACCCAAACCACTTTTGTACTTGGAATCTAACATTCCTTTTGAAAATCCAGGCTGAGGAGTGTTTGAAACGAGAAAAAGACAGGGTTTCTAATTATCTTCATTCAAGTAGTGAGACAAAGTTGCTTGAGGTATGTTCTTGCTTTTGGATGATCAGTTCTAGACATCGGTCATGTATTAGCATCCTGAGTATTGGGATGTGTTTCAATTGCTCATAATTCATTTACATATCTGATTCAATTTGATTATTTCTCGTGGTGTTGTATTTATGTCTTTAATTCTGATAGGAAGTACAACATGAGCTGTTGTCCGTGTATGCCACTCAACTGCTTGAGAAGGAGCACTCCGGTTGTCATTCGTTACTTAGGGATGACAAGGTAATAAAACGACAAAGCCTTTGTTTATGAATTTGGATGTATTTTTTTATTTTTTATTTTTTTTTGGTATTGATGCTAAACCTAGCAATTTGTATCCATTAGGTGGAGGATTTGTCAAGGATGTACAGACTCTTTTCCAAAATACCTCGAGGCTTAGAGCCTGTCGCTAATATATTTAAGCAGGTTTGTGATTGTGTGGCTTTTTCCTTGTAGAAAGTGAGTGTTAGTTTGAAAAATTTCTGCTCATGCTCTTACCAAAGTTGTTATGTGTATAATACTAATGTGTAATGGTTTCCCAACTACAGCATGTTACTGCTGAAGGTACAGCTTTAGTTAAACAAGCAGAGGATGCTGCAAGCACCAAGAAGGTTTGTTTATTTGAAAGATTCTTCAATTTTGTTTATCGATCTTGTTAACTATGACTTCTGTTTAATGAAAGCTATTGTAAATATTATGTAAACGTTAATGTATATTGCCTTCTATGTAGTTGAAGGATTTTTTTATTGAATGGATAGGAAGAATTATCATTAAAAGAGTTGCAACATTTTCAAAACTAATTGAACATATTCTCTTCTCAAGTTTTTTTATTATTGCTCATAGCGAAACTTCAGATTTCTCATTCCCAGTTATACCAAAACTTATCCTGGCAATTTTTTCCTCCTACTGTTTTAAGTTCAATGTCTGAAATTTTTCGGGGGCATTGACCACCTGTATGCTGTGGTATGGAAAGATGGTGTGTGTGGTATAGAAAGATTTTCTTGTTACATAACCTCGGTCAATTGAACAGTTTCCATATAACATGAACATGTTCATGTACAAAACCATATTAGGATGATCAAAATCTTGAGCTTTATCATTGCGCAGGAAACAACAAGATGATATTATATGTTTCTTTCATACAGTTCAATTTTAAGAAAACCGGAATTCTTAATTGGTAAAACTACCTTGAGTTTTTCTTCAAAAAAAAAACAAATGTTCTTTTAATGTAACAGAATGTTCTGATTTCTTTTTGGTTTCTTAATAATTTGTTTGAAGGTGACTTGAGAACAAGTGTAACTCTATTTCTTGCTAAAACATTGTTTAGGAAGATTTTCTGCTATGTCCAATTACGGAATCTACTCAACATTGTGCTTTTATCTATAGTTCAATGTTGTGCATCTTTCTAATATTGAGAGGGTCTTTTACAGGCAGAAAAGA
Source organism: Buddleja alternifolia (assembly GCA_019426215.1). Lineage (NCBI taxonomy): Eukaryota > Viridiplantae > Streptophyta > Magnoliopsida > Lamiales > Scrophulariaceae > Buddleja > Buddleja alternifolia. The sequence goes on from CM033403.1 coordinate 28,344,463, forward strand.
AAGATATTGTTGGATTACAAGAACAGGTAACTTATTCTGAATTTTCTATATTCTCAATATTGTTCCACATGTTGAAAATAATTCTTGTCCGGAATGCAGGTTTTTGTCAGAAAAGTAATCGAGCTCCATGACAAATTCATGGCATATGTGAATGACTGTTTTCTAAACCACACGCTTTTCCACAAGGTGGGAATTATGAAATTGCTTGATCTTTATTTGTACCTTGCTTTGCTCTCCAGCATTAGTACCTACACCGTTTTTTGTCTCTCCAAAATATAGGCTCTCAAAGAGGCCTTTGAAGTCTTTTGCAACAAGGGTGTTGCTGGAAGTTCTAGTGCAGAACTTCTTGCTACATTCTGTGATAACATTCTCAAAAAGGGTGGCAGTGAAAAATTGAGTGATGAGGCTATTGAAGAAACACTGGAGAAAGTGCGTCATTTACAATTAACTCCCATTTTGAAATTTTATTGGCTGTAGTCTGTTGAAATATGCGACTGAGGCTCTAAATATCCTTCAGGTAGTTAAATTGCTCGCTTATATCAGCGACAAGGATTTATTTGCTGAATTCTATAGGTAAGTTTCCTCAGTTAGCGATTGATTATTGTGTGTGAATTTGTTAGTCAAGATTTGGATTATATTTTATGTGCTTTTTGTTGACAGGAAAAAGCTTGCTCGGCGCCTATTATTTGATAAAAGTGCTAATGACGAGCATGAAAGAAGTATCCTGACAAAGTTGAAGCAGCAATGTGGTGGCCAATTTACATCCAAAATGGAGGGGATGGTCAGCTCTCACATTATTACTGACTTTGAATCAACAATCATATATTAATGATTTAAATTCTTACCTATTACAGGTTACGGATTTGACACTAGCCAGGGATCATCAAGCCAACTTTGAGGAATATCTCAATAATAATCCAAATGCAAATCCGGGAATTGATTTGACCGTTACTGTTTTAACGACGGGTTTCTGGCCAAGTTATAAGTCCTTTGATCTTAACCTTCCAGCTGAGATGGTATGCTTATAGATAAAAAATCTTCTTTGTTATAGAACCTTATGTCGCCAACTATGAATTTATGTTTTCATCTTTTATGCTAGGTCAAATGTGTTGAGGTATTTAGAGAGTTCTACCAGACAAAAACAAAGCACAGAAAGCTTACATGGATATATTCTTTGGGCACTTGCAACATTAATGGGAAATTTGAACCGAAAACAATAGAGCTGATTGTTACTACCTATCAGGTTACTTGGCAGTAGAAGCTATATTTTTTTCTAAGCCTACTCTTGCGATTGATATTCTAATAATTGCAACTTTAATTTTTTTTGTCTTTTACAGGCTGCTGCATTGCTGCTGTTCAATGCATCAGATAGATTGAGTTATCAGGAAATTATGGCTCAGTTGAACCTATCAGATGACGATGTTGTTAGGCTCCTTCATTCACTTTCATGTGCCAAGTATAAGATCCTGTTAAAGGAACCTAACACCAAAACAATTTCTCCAACCGACGTATTTGAATTTAATTCAAAGTTCACCGACAAAATGAGAAGGATCAAGGTACTCATGCTCCACCCTCTCTTCCTCTGTGTGAGTGTTTCTGAGAGATAGAGGAGTGATAATAAGATGTTTGATCAATCAAAATATTTTAGAGAAAATTACATACAGACCGCCTCATGTTATGTTCAATTACCGAATATCCGCTAACCTTTTCGAAATTACATAAATTTCTCCTCATGCTAAGCGTTCTTACAATTACACCCCTTGTGTATTTAAAAATTCCTACAATTTTACAATTTCCCCCCTGTAAACCTTGCAGATAGACCCCCTTGAATGGTTCTCATTGTAATTTACCAAAAGTCACGGGGTTTTTGGTAATTAGCACCAAAGTGGGGGGCGTGCATGTAATTCACCCAATATTTAATTCGATTTAAAATTACTCATTCCTTGAGCAGGTTCCTCTCCCTCCCGTGGATGAGAAAAAGAAAGTCATTGAGGATGTTGACAAGGACAGACGTTATGCCATTGATGCCTCAATCGTGCGTATCATGAAGAGCAGGAAAGTCTTAGGCTACCAGCAGTTAGTTATGGAGTGCGTCGAGCAATTGGGCCGTATGTTCAAGGTACCATTAGGATGTATCTTTTTCCTTTTTACCATTTTTTACTAGGTTAACTTACATAAACACCCCAGCATGAGAACTTAATTATGAAAAATGCACCGAGGTTTGAGAAATTACCATAAATTCCACCATCAGTAAAAGCATATTACAATTTCACGCCTGTCAATAAAGTTCCGCTCATTGTTTTTCGTGTTGTTTGGGACTGAGACAGGGGGTGTCTTGGTAACTTGCAAAACCTCAAGAGCTCGTCTTAATTACCCAATAAGTTGGGGGGGGGGGGGGGGGGGTTGCATGTAATTAACCTTTTTTTTACTACGTAAATGCTATTATAGCTGAATTATATCATTTTTCATTCTATAGCCCGATGTTAAAGCGATCAAGAAGAGGATCGAAGATTTGATCACTCGCGATTATTTGGAAAGAGACAAAGATAATCCCAACTTGTTCAAATACTTGGCATGATTCATTCCAGCAGGTAATAATCAACTGTGCAACTCTACTATCACTGCTGCAAAACCGTCCAATAGAATGTGGACACATTGGAGATAATGATGAAGTTGTACTCAACAAATTCTATCTCCAATAATCGAGCTCAAAGCACTGTAAATTCTAACATACGTTCCCGTGACTATTCTTTTATGAGAATTCTTGTACATTTCACCCTAAAAAGGTGTAATTGACAAATCCAGCACCTATCCATTTTCCTTAGTGCCAATCTATGTATGTTTTTATTATCTTGATATTAGCCCTTATTTTGGATTGGCTTTTTGATGAAAGTATTAATGTAAAGAGTTGAGTAAAAGCAGTCTTCAGTTTGCTGTTTTTGAGTCTATTTTACACTTTTGTGATAACCTTAGTTTGAGACATAGTTTGTTTATGCTTTGTGTTTATAATTTGATACTTCAAGGTTTCTGTTCAAATGCTCAACCTCTCGTTCGGTACTTTGATTTTAGTGAGCTATATATCGAGGAAAATATTTTGTTCGTATCAAATGATAGTACTTCAGGTTTTATTTTTTGATCATTTTCGTTTTCCTCCCCTAGAATCACGAACCATGCCTTAGTGAGTTGATTCGTGGAACACGTTTGCTCATCCCTCCTTTACGGGAAATTCTATGGTATTCTTTACTCTAAGGTGTATTTTTATGTCTATTTCTTTTACACAATTGTGTGTGGGGTCTACATACAGTACACCTTAGTGTGTAAAGGAGATAGATACAAGAAGTAATACTTCCGGTCTATCATAGTATTATCTCCTTCACCCATTAGCCAAGTTAATACTCAAAATGGTAGTAGTTAGTTAACCTTTTCTTTTTCTTATTATGAATTTTGTGTAGGGCCACACTAATTCTTCTTCTAATCCCATCCTTGAATCTGGATTCGGATTCAAATTTCAGATTTTACCTATTTAACACAAAATTATTTTGCTGATTAGGAAACAAATCTAAATTGTATTTGTTCCTCGAGCAAAATCAAACTATAAATATCTTTATTTCTTCATTTAAAAAAATATATTTGAGAGGGAAAATAATTTTTCGTGAAAGATTTTTGAAATATGTCATGTTTAGTTGATAGTAAAGGATTTTTCTGTAAACGATGCATTGCAAGAGATCATAAAAATAGATTGTATCACAGAATTTAGAGGGAACGTACAACAGAAATATTGAAGATTGAGATTAGGAGAAAGGGGATGGGAGTTAGAAGACGAAGAAAATATCTTTTCATTGCTTAATTATAAAGTGTGCATGCACTTGCCATTTAAAGAAGTCATAACAAAATTTGAAAAAAATCTGATATATTCTCTAACGGACGATTGGTCGCAATGATTGAACATTTCAGAAGAGCTCAGTCTAGGCGAAAAGGGAATCGACCTGGAATAGTCTTTCTCATGCCATTGTTTGGTTACATATAAATTATAATGGATTATAACCAAATTTGTATAGTAATTATAGTCATTTATTTGACTCACTTAAATACTACACTAAAATAAAATCTAATTTATTATTAATATTATAATTTTATTTGCACTACACAATCATATTATATTTAAATTTAAAAATTATGGATAAAAACTAATATATATATATATAAACATAAATACAATATAAATACATAATTTTTAATATAGAGGCGTACTTACATATATTTAATTATATATAGATAAAAGACATATTTTACTATGTAATTGTATAATATGTACTATAAATATAATATATATTTATGTAAATATATATATATATATATAAAATGATGCACGGACACGTGACACGGTATTTTTTTTAAAAAAAAATAGGACACGACACGGTTTCGACACGAATGTCAAATATATATCTATAATATTTTAAATATTGGTTTTAATTTCAATATAATTTGTTAGAAAATAAACTACGAAAATGTTGCTTACTTGTTTATTGTTACCTTTGTACTTTCCTTACTTTTTTTGAAAATCTCTCTCTGTTTGAAAAAATTTAACCACTTATCAATAATAAGTCAATAATGGATGCAAAATAAAAATATAAACAGCCACAAATTACAAAGCAATTACAAATACAAATAAAGTATCAAATGCTCAAAAATTAGAATTAAGATTTTTGAAGTTTTTTATTTACAATTGGAACCCACACCTTTTAATTTTTTAGGAAAACTGCCAACCGTGTCATCGCCGTATCGGACACGCATTTGGTCGTGTTTTACACGGTGTCCGAATTGTTTTTCTTTTTTTTTAACCATGAACACATATTAGTCGTGTCCGACACGTGAAGGAGGCGTGTCATGTCCAACACGCGCTCGACACCACCCGAGGATAATTTTCGGAGTGTCCGTGCTTTATAGATATATATATATATATATACACATAATAATCATATGCTATATAAAATATATATATATATATATATATATATTGTTTCTATAAATATATACACATAATAATCATATGCTATATAAAATATATATATATATTGTTTCTATAAATATATATATATATATATACGTGCGCGACATCTACAAATATAAAGATATATTTACTTATATTATATTATGTGTGTGTTTGTTTGTGCATATTTATAATACATATAGGAAAAATTATATATATTTAAATACATATAAAAAATAAAATACATTAACTATATATACAACTACTTTTAGTTGTAACATAAGTTTGAGCATAAGAGGAGTGACTTTCCTTTTTAATTGTGATTCCAATTATTCACACTTAAGTGAGAAAAACTATTCCTCATGGTTGAATGAGGATTGAGTATTCCCACTTCTAGCGGGAATAAGTAATTCATGGATTACTCAATTCCATTTTTCACAATCCTACCAAACATGAAGTGAGATTGAATAAGTGAGAATAATCTTTTCTGAAATCCTTATTCCCTTGTACCAAACGTTGTCGTAAGAATTTAGTGAGGCATGCATGTAGCTTTGTTTTAGCTAGGTGCCCCGCTTTGATTGGTCCGTGCTTCCAACACAATTGGCTCGAATCCGTCAAACCTGGTCTCTTGATTGAAGAATACCAGTTGAAATCCAGCTTCGTCCCCTTTAAGTAAAACAATGGTGTTCGAGTGCTAAGCGGCGCGTCCTCCTTCCAACATATAAGTGGGACATCGTCGTTTCATCCCCTAATTTCCATTTCTTTCAACATTAAGTCCTCGATCCATCGGTCCTCCTTTTCTCTAATCTTCTCAATCGTGTGGTGAAGATTAAAATGGATAATTTCCATGTTCTTTCTCGATATTCAACTCATTAATTAAATATCAAATCAAATAGTTACTGTTTTCTTTCTTTCTTTCCGTTATGTTCTTTCTCAATGTTCAAATTTGTATCTGAATAGAACTTGATATTGTTTTGTATTGCTTCAAACAAACTTAGACAAAGTCCTTCGGGTTGGTGAAGTTCCCACCATGACTAACTAATGGTAATGGGGAATGTCGGCTTACAAATGCATTCAATTATACGGCTCTTTAGTGACATTTGGATTCAATTATATATACGTACTCTTTAGTGGGTTGGCAACTAAAAAAGCTAAAAGCACGTTTTGTCTTTTGTTTTCTTCCCTCAAAAATGGCTTTTACAACCATTTGGGCTCTCTCTAAGTCAAGGAAATTGGAGGATGATCTAAAGTCATTAACACCAAAATCTTCATGATGACGAAAACTATGAAACTCTAAAAGTATGGTCAAATGGAGAAAGTCATGATATCAACCACTACAAGAGAGAAAGAGTGAGTACACAAAGGCATATTCCGTGTTTAAATGGTTCTATACTTATATTTACTATAGACCATGAATTCTCCGATAGATCTTATTATATGAATAATTGCTGGTTTTCTCGAGATTCTAAATTTTAGTAAATCTTATTGCATGAATTAGTGTTAATTGTATTGGGATTCTGGATCACTGTGAATCTTATTATATGAATGATTATGCGTTGTCTCGAGATTTCGAATTCTAAAAACTCATTATTGATTTACATTTTCTTAGACGATACGATGTGTAACAAAAAAAAATAAAAAATCTATTATAGTCTCTGGATATGTACGAACTAATAGTTTCTTAATCCTCGTTAAAATTATGATGTTCGAATGTAAACAAAGGAGTGAAAATGAATGTGGTGTGTGTAGGGACGGAGTTAAAAAATTTGGTAGGGGAAGACGAATACAAACAAAATGGGGCAAAGCTTAATATTTTTTAACTTTGGGGGCAAAATTCCCAAAAAAATTTGTAGGGCAAAAACAATTTTCTCAAATTTTAGGGAATGAGTGCCTGTCACCACCAGCCCCTGTCTCCGTCTAGAGAGAGAGAGTGTTTGGTAAAAGAGTAGGGAAGACAGAAAATGACAGAGATCTAAAAAGCACAAATGCTACAAGTTCAGTTAAAATTGCATTAAAGTGACACAAACCCTAGACATGGTTATGTTAGATTAGAGAAACCTCCGTAGGTAACTTGTATTATTGAGTAATATATTTATAGAGATACATGTACTTGGTAAACAAGAAACCCTAACTATAAACAAGGAAAAGATAAATACAAGGAAACATAAAAAAACCTAAATTAACATAAATACTAGAAAGATATGGAAAGATATTATATTAGCTAACACTCCCTCGCAGTCGAAACGTGAGAGTCTTGAACGTTGAGACTGAACTAAAAATCGAGAAAAGATGTTACGACAGTTCGAGCATAAAGAATGCTTAGTAGAGAGATTTTGACGAATACGTTTCCCAAGGTGGAGCAGTTTCGTCAGGAAATCATTAAATAAGGCGGCGGTTCAACGAAGACGCTTCTCAATGTAGAGCAGTTTCGTCTGAAAACCATTAAATAAGGCGGCGACTCCAAGTCCTTGTTTTTTCAAGGGTGAGCGGCGGCAACATAAACAAAGATAAAAAAAATAAAAAAAAAAAGTACACTAAACTAAACTAGATAAGGTGCACCGGATGGGGTCGGCGACTTGAAGATGGCGGAAGCGAGAGATTGAGATTACAAAAGATTCATCATAGTGAATGAAGAACAAAAAGAGAAGAAAAATATATATATATATATATATATATATATATATGGAGCCGGACGGGGACGGCAATGGTAGAGGCTGGCTGAAGCGAAAGATAATGAGGGTTGAAAGAAAAACCCTTTAGCTCTGATACCATGTTAGATTAGAGAAACTCCCGTAGGTAACTTGTATTATTGAGTAATATATTTATAGATATAGAGATACATGTACGTGGTAAACAAGAAACCCTAACTATAAACAAGGAAAAGATAAATACAAGGAAACATAAAGAAATCTAAATTAACATAAATACTAGAAAGATATGGAAAAATATTATATTAGCTAACAGGTTAATGGTTGTGACAGGGCGTTTAACTTGGCTTGGTGCCTGTCATCATCTTCCTACATTCAAACTGTACATAGTCAAAAACATGGGAGAATGGCTTGACCTAAAATTTCTTCATTCTTCAATTCTCTACTTTCTTTTATTAGATTTTGAAATTCTATGAATCATACCTTATGTCAATAATTGTGCGGTTTTGTCCACTGTACATAGTCAAAAACATGGGAGAATGGCTTGACCTTTTATTAGATTTTGAAATTCTATGAATCATACCTTATGTCAATAATTGTGCGGTTTTGTCCTTTTTTGTTGGCTTACGGTGGAAAATATTTCCTCTTAATAACCACTAACTAGTTACTGATGGGATTTAGTGGAGCCAGATCGAAAAGGAAAAAAAGGATTAGCTTTGAAAAATTAACTCTGAAGCTGAAGCAAAAATAACAAAATGCCGCAACTTTCAATATTTAATGGGTGCAGCGTCTTACTCGTGAACAAAATGTCAAATATGGAAATTAATCCGATTTATTTCCTACTTTGATGTGGTTTCTGATTCTTGTTCTCCAAATGTTTCAAGAATAAATATGAGAACTTCTCTCCTAGTTAGTTTCACTTCCAAACATATAGTAAATCTCTAGTACGGTCGTAAGAGTAGTTATTATGAGGTAAACCATATAAAACAATAATTAAATCTCTTTTATCACTTTATTTTTAACCTTTACAGTTATATGTTTAATCATTTCTTACAATTACATTTAATAAAATATATTGTTTAAATCATATGATACTGTTATATGTCAATAATTCAACTCTTTTCAGAAATAGCCCGCCCCCCACCCAGGGGTGTAAACCAATCGAGTCGAACCGAACGAGATGTTGTTCAAACTTGTTTGAAATACAATCGAACTTTTAAGTTTGTGTTTGAGCTTGTTTGATTATTAATCGAGCCAAGTTCAAACGAGCTTTAATCGAACCGAATACGAGTCGAGCTCGAGTAGTTTGATTTTTTTGTACATTTTTTATTATTTTTTACTAATCGATCCAAGTTTGAGCCTAGCTTCAAAACTGATCAAACACAAAAAGTTGTTCAGGCTTGGTTTGATTAGTTAATGAACGGAGCTCAAACAAGCTTTTAGCGATCGAATTCGAGTCAAATATCGAGTAGTTTGATTCATTTTTCACCCCACCCCACCCCTCAAAAATAAGTGTTTCTTAGAGAGTGTGGGACTTGGATACTGAATATAATCATTATTATCATATCTCGCAAATTACACGTGAATCTCGCCATAGAAACCAAAATGATTAAGGAACAACCCCTCCACCAATAGTTTCAACAATATTTGCTTTCTCTATTTATAATCCTACTGTGTCATGTCCATTACTTGTTTGTAAGCTTTCACACATTATTCATAGGATCATCAAAGTCCATGGCAATTTGCTTCTTATTATTGCTTTTCTCAAACCAATTATATGAAAAGTTGAAGTTGAGAACAAATGATTGTGGCCTTGTAGACTTTCTTCTTCGTCTCCCCACTTGGAAGAAGCTCTCATTTTAATCAATTGAAACCGTTGGTTTTTATGTTTTTTCAACATTTTTTAAAACAAAAACAAGAGGTAGTGAATGGTGATGCTCCTTGATTTCCCCTCATCATTATGTGCTACTTTGCAATATTGAAATCTTTGTAGGGGAAACAGTAAAAAGTGGAAAGCTTTAGTTGGAATCTTACATATGAACCCTTGATTGAACAAAGCACTCATAAATGAACATTCTTGGCCCAAAAATAAGAAGGAAAATGGATTTCATCCCACTAGAGTTCAACTTTTAATATTAAACCTAAAAATAATCATGATCCCTGAAAAATTGATATGTGTAGCATTTTCTCCCCCAAATTCAATATTCTAGTGAAATATCCACCGCAATCTCAATCATATGTCAGTCTCAGATCATTCATAGGACTCGAAGTAAATATCATTTTTTATCTTTCCACTTTCTTTGAGATGCTTGTATCTTGAGAACTCATAGTAAACCTTAAAACAAGCTATAATATCCAAATAGGCGTGTAATCGACATTCAAGAATTTAGGTTTTAAATTAATAACTTGTTGCACTAATGTACATTGTAAATTGTAGGAATTTTGCATGTAACGTTCATGACATTATAAATTGATAGTGATCAAATTATAATTGAGATTCCGGATAAAATTTGGGGGGGAAATGCTACACAATTTAATTTTCCAAAGAGCATGGTCTATTTTTTGGAAGAAAGCTTTGTGCTAAACTTGAATTTTAGAGGATGTGAAGTGCATTTTCTTTAAAACAAAAAGGCAGGCTCATGTTTCCATTCAGTGGCGGACGCACATGTAAGGAAGGGGGCAGTGCCCCATTCAATTTTTTTTTAATATATACATATTTTTTAATTTTAATTTATAAATTACATAATGTCCTCACTCAAATTTTAAAGGCTCCCCTTGATTCCAATTTCTATCTGGAGGGTGCCCCCCCCAACCCCAATTTTGAAAAATTATTTTTTTACCTTACAAATTTTTTTATATTTGAATTTCGCCCCCCACCTCTCCCTCAAGATAAAAAAATATCACGTTTTCTCCCTTTACTTTGAGTTCACTCCCCCCCCCACCACCAAAAATTTTTTTGGGTATAACGAAAGAGGTAAGAGTATAAAACATGTCAAAAGTTGTAATTGAACCTAATTCCTTATTATATTTTCTCTCATAAATATAGCGTACCGTACCACGGGGGGCAAGCCCCCCTCACCCCCACCCCCTTAATTCCTTTGTCTATTTGGTAAAAAACAAATTGTATAACTATATCACAATAATCTTGCCCCTTCAATAAAATTTCTGGCTCCGTCCTGGTGCTCCCACTGACCCAAATCTCTAGATCTGCCACTGTTTCCATTGTATACTAAAATGTAAAATTCAAACAAGAATTAAATATTATTGGAAATCGAATTTGGTATTGAAAATCATATTTGATATGATTTAGATTATGGATGTAAATTTAATTGATTGATGATTTAATTTATTTGATATGATTTAGATTATGGAAGTAAATTGAATTGATTGATGATTTAATTTGATTGTGATATGATTTGGAGTAATTTCCTCCATCATTATCTTTATCACATGTTGTTTCACCAATGCATAGAGGCCACTATTATCATCCATAACTGAGTGAAAATGAAAGTATTATAGTCTTTTGGGTATTGTCCCGTGGGCCGTGGATGTAGACCAAATTGACGAACCACATAATTTTTGTGCTTTCATCTTCACTCTTTATTTTTACAACCATATATGAAATTCAACAAATATATCAATACATAATCACTATTTTCTAAGTATATACATCATCCAAGTTGCTTTCTCTTACATCACATTCACAAGTCCTATCAAAGTCACTTAACAACATGATCTACCATCCTAACACAAAGTAGACATAGGACATCAACATGAGCCCTATATTTATTTTTAGCTACTATAATGCATTAGTATGCCTAATCATCTTTAACTTTTGCAAATTCCAATGTTTTCTTGCCTTGAAGTTTGTTTGTGACATAGTGCTTGCTGTACTCTCCATGATTGTACCTTCTATACTTGCAAGGATTCTTGTCATCCAACAGCTCTGGTATTGGTCCAAGTTCTATCTCATAACTTGGAGCATAGAATGTGACAATTGACAGTCTATCTTTTTCCTTGTGAGTCACTGCCCTATGTTCCACACTCTTGTATTTACCATTTGTCAAAACCTATTTAAACTCCAAAAAAAGAAAAAAACATTAGAATAAGCAATTAGAAACAGAAAAACGAGAAGAAAAATAACGGGTCATTTGTAAGAGCTCCCGAAATAATTATCACAAGCATGAATGTGTATAATTGTAATTTATGATGCAGCAACTCGGAAAAAAGGATACAGATACGACAAGGAACGGATACAGGACATGATAAGTCTGAAAGAACTTAGAACACGATGACTATCTAATATTATATATATATATATATATATATATTGGTGCGAGTTAAAGATATAGACATGCATATCAATAATAATATCAGATATTTGTTAATGTGAATTTTGGGCTATTATGTTGCCAAACAAATAATAACCTAATCAGAAAAATAAATGTTTAAGAAGAAAGAAAGTCGATTTAGATAAATTAAATTCTTTGAGATTTTTTTAAATCTTTGTTAATTATATTTAACTCTTAAACTTTAGCAAGTGTGAAAAGGGACCCCTCATGCTTCGAAACGTATCGGGCACGCCATGTCAATACCCTATCTGAATCTTTCCTTTTTTGTTTGATTCATGTGACACTCCATTTGCCGTGTTAGATGTGTATCGTAGTCATGTCAATGTTGTATCTAACACTGCACAAGATATTTTTTTTCCTTTTTCGTATCCATACAAGTTATAATTATATCAAAACTCAAAATCCCGAAAAATGTTGTACCTCAATGGTATCACCAATATTGATAACAAGAGCATTGGGAATGGGGTGAACTGGAATCCAAGTATTGTCTTTTATTATTTGAAGCCCAACAGAACTGCCCTTTCCCTGTTGTAAAACTGTAAGTGCACTGCCATCAGAATGTGGGCTTAAGCCCAAAACAAGATCTGGTCTAGGACATGCTGGATAGTAGTTCATCCTCACTGCTTGTACAGCCACACCAAACATCTCTTCAAAAACATCATCTTTTAAGCTTAGAGTAATAGCTATGTACTTGAGCAAATTCTTGCACAATTTCCTTATTTCTCTTGAGTATATCTCCACTGTTTCACTGTCAAAAAAATTATGACGAAAAAAGATTGGATAACTATGTAAGAGATTAATTTGAGCACTTTATTTGCACAGCTCACCCCACTCCATCAAAATTTATAGAGTGAGTGATTGGAAATTCTAATTTATTAAATAATTAATTATTTATGTATGATGGATCAGAGAGCAATATAGCATATAGTAGTATAGCATGATTCTTGAGTGGACAGTCTAACGGGATGGGTGTATTAAAAGATAACTACGTAAAAGACTATTTTGAGCACTTTATTTTCATAAGTCACCCCACTCCCCTAATTTATAAGGAGTGATTCTCAAGGAGTCTCGGAACTCCAATTTTTTTATAATCACAACTATTGGTCTATTATAGACCTTATTTAAATCCAATCATACATATAACGGTAGTATATATATAATGATTCTTGGATGGACATACTTTTGTTTCCTTTTCCGCACCCTAAAAATATCAAGCTACCGCCTTCCTCATTTGTTTTTTGTATTCGCCACAGGACCAAAATTTTTGGCTTCGTTCTTTAGTGGATAAACTAATAAGGTCAGTCCACTGAATTAGGAATCGGATATTATTGGGTGGACCAAGTCCAACAAGATCGATCCATTGAATGATTGGATGGTTTTCGTCACTCTTCTCATTGTCAACGATGTTGGGTGAACTGAAGCTGAAATTGAGTAATATATTACCTGAAATTAGATGGTTTAGTTGGCCACAATTTAGGGTTCCTTAGGTAATGAGGTTCAACACCAAGAGCAAACATGTTGCACCAGTCTAACTTCTGGTCTTCTGAGAACACAAAAGCTTGACCATAACCTTGAACAGTCCCTGGAATCATTGGATACTTCTGTTTCTCCTCTAAAGGCATCATAAAAAATTCCTTACCCACTTTTTCTATTCTTTCCACCAATTCTGAATCAATCCCATGGTTTATCACCTGCCATAAATAATTTTAAAAAAAATCATAAATAAATATTTATTAGGAAAAATTACACATGGACCCCCTCATTTATTGTGTAATTACGAAAACAAAGCCTCATTTATCTAAAAGTAACAGCACACTCCTCAAGGGATCCATTTGTAAGGTTTACAGGGGGTAATTGTAAAATCTTTTAAATATATATAGGGTATAATTGTAAGAAATACATTAACATGAGGGGGACTATATAATTTCCCAAAAAGGGAGGGGTTTTTTGGTAATTAAACAATAAGTGAGGGGTCTATGTGTAATTTTTTTTATTATTCTTAAATAAAAATCTTCAAAAAGAAAAAAATTAGAAGTTGTAAGGAATATAAAAGCCAATATTACCTGAAAAAATCCCCACTCTTGACAAGAATTCCTGAGCTTCAATATTTCAGTGAAGAATTGATCTTTGCTTCCTTTAAGAAGTTTTGAGAGGTCAATAATAGGAATGTTGTTAGATGAATAAGGAATGGATTTGTGTTGTGTTGGCCTTTCTGTCTTGTCCCTGATGAATCTTTCTGGAATATTTGAAGATTTAGTCTTTCTAAGTTCTTGTACATCATCAATGTGACCAACTTTTATATCGGAAATTGGCACTGGAGCCATTGTATCTATATAAACAATATATATATATATATATATATTTGAGAAGATGGGAACTATATCAAAGTTTAGTTTAATGAAAATGCTTCTGGTTTGAAGCTATTCAATCAGGACAGTGTCTGTATTTATAGATGAAAGAAGAATGAAATTAACTATGATGTCTATGGGGGTGGGGGTCCAAATTGCTGCACTCTATGAATTTTAGTCATGCATGCAACTTGTTGTAGACAAGTAACTTGATAATAATTTACATATTTTAGTCTTAGCTTTAAATTACATTATTTAAAGTCAATAACCCTAATCATTAATAACAACAAAAGAACACTCATTTTCTTTGGAGTTTGGACATGATATTAGAAATCTTGATAAAAGACAAATTATATATATTTTCACCATTACTTCTAAGGATGGACAAGCAACGTATGACAGAACAAATAGGTTGGACCTGACAATCGATTCATTCAATCAAAATAGTTTTAGATTTAATATGTAAATCAATTGGAATTGTTCTCTCAGATGATTCAAAATATTATGGTGCCGACAAAATATTATGGTGCCGACAAAATATTATGGTGCCGACATATCATGAAAGTTATAAATTAGTAATAGCAAACACCAAATCTTCCAATTAGGTAAAACCCATATTTATTCTTTTATAAGAAGAAGTAAGTGCTTGTTAAGTATACAAGTTTTCATGGGAAAAAATGCAATTTTGATCCCATAACTTACTCCATGTATGTTTTTGGCCCAATATTTTTGACTTTAGTATTATATGTCTCATAACTCAAAAAAAAATGTGCATTTTTTGTCCCAAGATACGATTACATCACGTATTTGGCGGAATTGGCATGTACGGCTCACGTGTTTTGAAGTTATGGGACCAAAAAATGCACATTTTTGGTGATCTCACGTGAGCCGCACATGCCAATGCTGTACAAATACATGACGTAATCGTATCTTGGGACCAAAAATGCACATTTTTTGGAGTTATGGACGTATAATGTTAAAGTCAAAAATACTGGGACCAAAAGCACACATGGGCAAAGTTGTGGACCAAAATTGTAATTTTCCCTTTTCATGGAGTAAGCATTATATTGAACTTTTTCAACTCAACTTAGACACTGTAAATATATTTCTTCATTTGTTCTCAAGCAAAACTTCAATTTTGAAGTCGAGTTTAAGTAAGTCGACTTATTAGTTGTTCGTAACTAATTATATTAAACTCATACAAAGACTCTCTTCTCTTGCTAAATCCTAAAAGTGCCTATAAACTAATAACTAGTTATGCATCATCACAAATCACTAAACATTGGTGCATTGGATCAGCAAAAGAAGAATGAATGGTGAGTAGAGTTTGAGTGGTAGGGGTATCAATCTATTGTAATCTACATAAAAATATTTTATATGTACAATTGATTGTCTCTTGTGATTCTAAAGCAAGTGATAATGTAGTAGGGGCCAATTCTCACCATCTCCAAATATGTCTCCATTTCAACAGACCGAACCAAGTGATTCATCTCATCATCTTCCTCTTCTCACTTCACTCACTCACTCACTCACTCAATAGAAGTTCCTAAGAAGGGCCCCTCACCCCCATAACTAAATCATGCACAACTATTTTAGTTTTTCTTTCACTTTTGTTTTTGGACGATTTCGTAGCAATTCTCTTTGAACTTGATCAGAACCGGTCATTTGTTATAGTAGAATATTTAAATTGAAGCATAGATACTATCAGAAGGACGAACGCATCAACACAGTTCTACAAAAATACTAGTATGATTGAAGATTCCCTGTACATAGATGACTTATATACAAACTATTGTTGGTAGCTGATTTAATCACGTGGACCTCTATGTTGAAAGTAATGGGTTGAGAATCCTTACCATAAAAGAAGTGACCGATACACAAACTATTACGCGGTACGTGGACTATTATATTGGTGGTTTTCTTGCATTCCCGTTGCAATAAGCTTTGATTGTTAGAATGATTAGTGGTAATGAAATGTCAAAATTTTGTCCAATTAGTTTATTCATAAAGAGGTTCTCCAATTTCTAGCTGCCAATATCAAGTGCATAGAAGTAATAAAAAAAAAACAGATCTGATTTTTGCACAAACCCCCCCTTAAAGCACCAAAAATGACAATTTCCCCTATAAATGTAAAAGTTAAAGCCCTTTGTCTCAAAGTCAACATTCCAGTCAAATTTTCACAGGAATCTCATCACGTGCATTTATTTAAGAATAGGGACATCATTTTACAACTTGGGCAAATTGCATTTTGCCCCTTCAATTTTTTTTGAGTTTTTGCACTAACCCTCTCAACAAAAAGGAAAATGAGAGTGTACTCCCTGTAAATGTAAAATTGTTGCATTTTGACCCAATCTTAACATTTTTTCACCGGAATCACACCATTTGTCGTTCACGAGCCTCTTTCCAGGGTAGGTTGCGTCATTTGAAGTTCTACCTGCCAAACTACATGCCTTCTAAAGTAGAATTTGCCTTGTGGCCGTCCTTAACCGAATGTCTGAGTCTAGAATATGAGTAATTGAACACGAAATACAATCTAAAACTTCTTAAAGAAATAATGTTTTTTTAAAGAATTAAGGAATATGTTATATTTAGGTTTCACGTGAATCATGATGCAAGCTTTTGTCCAATAGGCAGGGGCGGATTTACATGGGGGTAGTGTCCCCACTGATTTTTTTTTTTTATATACACATATTTTTTAATTTTAATTTATAAATTTTATTAATGTCCCCACTCAAATTATTAAATGCCCCTCTCAATTTTAAAAATATTAAATGCCCCCTCAATTTAGAAGAATTATTTTTTTACCTTACAAAAATTTTCATATTTGAATTTCGCCCCCCTCAAAATCGAAAAATATCACGTTTTCTCCCTTTACTTTGAGTTCGCCCCCCCCCCCCAAAAAACCCAAAATCCTGACTATAATAAAAGAGGTATAAGAGTATAAATTATGTCAAAATTTGTAACTGAACCTAATTCCTTATTATATTTTTTCCCATAAATATAGCGTACCGTACTGCGGGGGTCAAGCCCCCCGCACCCCCCTTAACATATTGTATAGCTATATCACAACAATCTCACCCCCTCAGTAAAATTCCTGGTGCCCCCACTGAATGTAAATTCTAAATCCGCCAATGCCAATAGGTGTTTGTCCCTTCAAAGTTCAGACAGCGCATGATATATGTTCTGCATTTGTATGAAGAAAAATTGCACAGCAACACAAAATATCATACGGAGAATATTTGGAAACATTTATATTCTTTCGTTTAGTTCTAAGTGAAAATTGTGCACACCATCATCATCATGCATGATGCGTATATGAGAGGAATGATTTTGGGGAAGTTCACTTTAATTCTACTTATGACTATAATTAATTGTCAGTGCGTACTATGAATAATTGTGATATATCACGACTCCTACTCAAAACTAATTTACTTATAAAGTATCTTCTTCAAGATTTAAGTCACACTCTTATAAAACATCATTGCGATGACTATCGCGGAAGCCACTGTTCCAATGTCGGTACAACATAAGATGATCCCAGAGAGTATTCTTTTTTTATTTTATTTGCTCAAAAAATGGAAATTTGAAAAAAAATGCTATAACATGTAAAGATTTAACGTGATTGTCTAAATCGCCTAACTTGGATAGGCATCATTTGATAGATATATGTCACATATATGTAATTCATATCAAAGTATAAAAAAGAAAATATTTTATATACTTTATATGTATATAGTGTGTAATATTAAAACGAATGGCAAAAGTTGAATTTGAAACAAAGAATTTTAGGCGGGGCGGGGCGGGGCGGGGGAGGGCGGGGAAATTCTATGTTTGGCCGAGACCAGTCTCAGTCGTTGGATCCCCAACTAGGGGGGGTTAAATTGCTAAATGACCCCCCCTAGTTGGGGATCCAACGGTCGAGCTGGGCCAAAGCCATTGGTCTCGGCCCAGCATAGAACGTCCCGGGGGCGGGGGAGGGGGAGGGGGAGGGGGGGGTTTCAAGAATTGTGTATGAAGACCCCTCACAACGCGTGGCTAGACAATGAATAAAGGCCATAAGTTTGCATACAACCATTGACGTACGTAGAAGTTCCATATTTCAACATCAATTATTATCAATAGCATTATAATTTTTCCACTCATTCTATTATTTGGCATTAGGTCTTTTCCCTACTTCTAATGCCTCAAATAGGCCCTACACTTACTTTTCCAGTTTCGTGCATCGCTTTTTATTCTTTTTTGTAACATCAAATAGAACTAGTCCATTTTTTAATAAAGATAGTCTTAGTACAAAAAGAAGTAACAAAGCGGAAAGTACACTTGTGAAGGTCATTATCTATTAAACTACCAAGAGATTGAGGACTTTTCTCATAATCTCATGTTGCATTTCAGCCCCTTGTTTTGCCTCACTTTAGTCACATAGTTTTCGTCCCAAGAGTTGGCCGAGTTGGTTTAGTAGACTATTTCTTACCAAGGCAATCCGGGATCAATCCACTTTGGGGGCATGAGCCCGTCGCACAGGATTTTTCCTAATGCTGCTTAACCCCTTCATGTAGTTTGCGGGCTATTGCATGAGGGCGAGGTTTACCCAGAGCACACCTTCGGGTAGCCGTTGCGGATTCTCTTGTAAAAAAAAATCACATGGTTTTCATTAAACTCCCAACACAATATATATATATATATATATATATATATATATATATACATGCTCGCGCACAATTAGTGTTTAATCAACCATATAATTAAGAAGGGTCTCCAGATGGTTCACTGAATAATGTACCGAGTGAAGCAAGCAGATGCAGCTAGAATTCTGAATCTTGAGGTGCGAAATAGACATTTTACCCGCATGATGGGACAACTCAAGAATTTGAAGGGAGGTAAAATATTTTCATTTCGCTTCACTTATAAAATATGAAATTATAGGGCAGGCCATTTCTGGTCCAACTCCATTACAATTTATGATACACGGACATAAACACAACAAGGATACGGGACAAAAAAAAAAGTAAATGTGTGACAAATTATGTGGAGATATTTTCAAATTTGTTTTCATATTAAAATTTTCCATTTCTAAATTATATATAATCATCCATGTATACGCCTGTAATAAATGGATTTAACAAAAGATTTGAATTGATCATGGAGATGGTATATATGATAAAATTGATGAGCTTCTATCCTACCAAAAGAAAAAGGTTTATTTACAATTAATTGCATGGGACAATTCCCTTGAACCTTGTACCTGTATTATACAGGAAAAATTGACGAAGAAATTGAAACAAAAACACAAAGTCCTCCATAATCTCTATAATTATCTCTTCGCTAACTACAAATAATCTAAAATCTCCAACACCATTTGGTTTTCCAGCTAATTTCGAATAATTATTGTATCTCTAGCCATGGATTAAAATTTCTGATCGAAGATAAGTTTTGAGTTGTTAAATATTAGAAACCTATAAGAAACGTTTTGGAAACATCAAAAAAAAAAACTTGCAAAATACTAGAAACAAGCCTGGAATAGTGAAAAAGTATGTAAATAAGAGTTGCTCCTTTTTTTCATAACAAAAAGTCAATATTTTGTGTCAAAATTTATACGTCTACACCAATAATGTATCAAATTTCACTAACAAACAAAGTCGTAATGCTGGATTCAAGTTTAGCATTTATAGAACATATAATCGGCAAAGTTCTAGTAAGTTAAATTGTGAAATAATAAATTTTAAAAGTGTTATTGCCAAAAAAGAAAAAAAAACACATCTACAAATAACCTTTTTTTTTTATGGGTACAACATCTACAATTGCTAAAAAATTATGTGTGACATTAACATTTTGATTGATGACTACCATGTATCACATGACAAAAGAATTGCTCATCCGTCAAAAAAATGTTTGGTTGACTAGTTCGAGCATGATATCTTGGACAATAGAGCAGCAACTCTTTTTGAAAAGGAACTACGAAATTTTCAATATAAAAACTATGAAAACATTAAAAGTTTCTTACGGAACAATATAATTTCAAAAGTATTTCATGATTTCTTTTTCATAAGCCGAAAAGCAGAAACTTTTTGGACGTTTTGGTGGAAAAGAAAAAAATCTATGTCTCTAACTACAAATAATCTACAACTTCCAACACCATTTGGTTTTCCACCTAATTTCGAATAATTATTGTATATCTAAGACTCTAACTCATACTCTGAATCTTCAACTTTTGAACAAGGATATTTTTGTTATTTTACACGTTCGATGGTTTTTTGGATATTTTCACCAAGGTTATTGTTGGAATCTATGATGCACTGATACTCTGAAAAATCATCTAGTGTAGTGTCGGACACGCGTCATGTCCGTGTCCAGCTATTGAGAGAAAGAAAAAAATAAACTATAGGCAATCGTGTCCGAGCTGTGTCTGTATACTAATTTTTTTAAAATTTGACGTGTCTCTATCGTGCACGCATCATAGGTTGGAATATATGATGGTCAAGCAAACTTTGAGCTCTTTTGATCTGGAAGCTCACAAATTTCTCAATCAAGTGTTGGCCGGTTTCCATTGAAGATCAGGCCATTATTCCAGCCCATATTCTTAGTCTTGGGGTCAACTTGTAGTTGACCTATATTTGAGGGGCTATTTTACAATAAGTTGGGATTTTGTTAAAAATCATAAACTTAACATATTATTGACGAAATCCAATTGTATTGCAAAATAGCCCCTCAAATATAGGTCAATTACAAGTTGACCCCAAGACTAAGAGTATGGACTGGACTGGATGAATGGGCCAATCTTCAACACAGACGGGCCAACACTTGATTGAGAAATTTGTGGGCTTCAATATCAAAAAGCCCCAAAGCTTGTTGGACCATCATATATTCCAACAATTATCATACACTTCGGAACGGTTAATTTTTTTAATTCGGGTCAATGATTACATTTCAAAAAAAATATTAGCCTACCTTATGAATCAAAAAAATAATGTACATTTAAAAAAAAAAAATGCAATCTTTTAAGTTGGTAGGATGTTTTTACATATATGAATGCTTCTAAGAGTTCTGTGTTAGATCAAAAGAGCAAAGTAGATGTAAGTTTGCCTACACAATAAGAGGGTGTTTGGCTAAGCTTATTTTAAAAAGCTTTTAAGCTCTTAGTACTTATAAATTGTTTTTGGAGCTTATAAGCTTTCCAACTCATAAGTCTTAAAAAATAAGTTGGGTCTCCTTACTTATTTTTTAACAGCTTATAATCTCCTAACATCTTATTTTAAGAGTTTATAAGCTGTTTCACCAAAAAATTTACGAAACACTTTGTAAGAGCTTATAAGCTCTTAAACATCTTATAAGATGTTTTCAATAGCTTATAAGCTTAGCCAAATACTCTCTAACTCTTCAAACCTCCCATAAGCCACTTTTTGATATGTCAAAGTACGTAAAAGCTGTCTTATTAAGTTTTAATATTGCTTAATCAAATGCTTTTTCTTAATCAAATTGCTTAATGCTTAGCAGAGATACCTAGGGATTGAACAACTACCTGGAAATCATTCTATTGTTTAGTCATTGAGATGAATTAATGATATTAAAACTTACCATGCATGTGGTTTGGCCTTAAGACACGGAATTTATAAACATCAATTTTCTATGCCATAGTCTGAACCTAAATTTGTCTTGAAGGTAGAGAACAGCTCATGATATAATATTACGATTCGAGCAAAGCAAGATGCATTATTGCAGCCTAATTAAGTGTATTAAAAAACGTCGAAAACAACTCATTAGGCGCACCAACTCTCTTGCTTTGCATCTATACTCACACAGAGACAACCTTTGAATCTTGAAAAATGGCTGAAACTTTGATCAGTGCTACCGTGGAAGTTTTGGTGAAAAAGTTTATCGACGTTGCTGCTGAAGAAGTCGGCCTCGCTTGGGGTGTCAAGAAGGAGCTGAAAACACTGGAGAAATCATTAACCATGATCCAGGCATTCTTGCACGACGCCTCCAGGCGACAAGTGGAGGAGGAAGCAGTGAAGTTGTGGCTTAAGAATCTTGAAGATGTCGCCTACGAAGCGGATCACTTGTTGGATGAGTTCAACTATGAAGTAATTTTCCGTAAGGTGGAGATTAGAAACCAAATGAAGGGAAAGGTCCGCTTCTTTTTCTCTCGCCACAATCATGTGGTCTTTCGTTTGAACATGGCTCATAAGATCAAGAATGTGAATATGAAGTTGGAAAAGTTTAAAGAAGAGGCCACTAACCATGGCCTTCGGAAGATAGTTGCAGATTCTGCTATTTATGTTCCTTCAATTAACGAAACTACTTCCAAAAGTGTTGATCCAATTATTCTCGGTAGAGAATGTGATGAGCCGGCAATAGTTAGTATGTTGGTTGATCCGAGCGATGAAGTTGTTTCAATCATGCCTATAGTTGGAATGGGAGGACTCGGTAAGACAACTTTAGCTAGATTAATCTTTAATGATGCGCGAACCGTGAGACATTTCGATCAAAGGATTTGGGTGTGTGTATCTGAGAATTTCGACACCACAAGGCTTTTGAAGAGAATTCTCGAAACATTAACGATTGATGTTGTTCAGCTAGAGAGCAAGGAAGCTATTGTCAACAAGCTTCAAGAGAAACTGAAAGATAAAAGATATCTACTTGTTCTTGATGACTTGTGGAATGATCAAAGAGGGTACTGGGAAGATTTTAAGAGTTCACTTGTTGGAATCAATCCAAACAAAGGCAATTCTTATCTCGTGACTACTCGTCGTGCAGATGTGGCATCAATTGTGAACCCCAGGGCTACTTATCCTTTGGATAAATTATCTGATGAGGATTGTTGGTCAATAATTAAGGCAAGAGCTTTTTTTGGTGGAGATGTTCGTGAACAATTTGAAATCATTGGACAGGATATTGCTTCGAGATGCGAAGGTCTGCCATTAGCAGTTACCTTGGCTGGTGCAGCTTTGCAAGGGAAGGAAAGTGACGATTGGACCTCATCTCCTTTAATTAAAAAGGATTTTGCGTATTGTTCCATTTTCCCAAAGGATGCACAAATAGAGAAAGAGCAGTTAATCCTACTTTGGATGGCCAAAGGATTTCTTATAGAAAATGATGGAAATGATATGGAAAATATAGGGAGCAGAATTCATGATATTTTGCTGCAAAATTCTTTCTTGCAAGAGGCAGTAAAGGATAAGTTTGGCAATATAAAGCACTCAAAGATGCACGATTTGGTGAATGATTTGGCATGTTTAGTTTCAAAGTCGGAAATTTTTAATGTTGAAAACTCCACTACAAATAGCATCCATCATCGAGTTAGATATCTAGCCGTCAAATCACTTAGTGAAGAAGTACACAAAAAAATGAAAGAGGGAGCAATTTATTTACGGGCTGTATATTTGAGAGATGACAAGATATCTAATAGTGTGTTGAAAGATTTCAAGAATTTGCATATTCTAAATTTACAAGAGGCACAGTTTATCGAATTAACAAACTCAATTGGTAAGTTGATACATTTGAGATTGTAGCTTTCCCAGAATCTATTTGTAAGCTTCTTAATTTGCAGACGCTGAGGGCTAGTCATTGCTCACTCCTCGCAAAGCTCCCAGCCCAATTCCAGCAGTTAGTTAGCTTGAGACATCTCATTATATGGGATATTGAAGGTTTCGAGATGCCACGTGAAATAGGAAAGCTCACTTGTCTTCAGACATTAGAGTTCTTCAATGTGGGTTACGAGAAAGGTCTTCAAATTAAAGAGTTAGGATTCTTGAAGAAGTTGAAGGGAAAACTCAAGATACGTAATCTTGAACGCGTGAAGGATAAAGACGAGGCTACTAGTGCATGCCTAATTGAAAAGTCAAACATACTCGAATTAGTGTTCGTCTGGAGTTGGCCAAGGGAATGCAACAACAATCATGAAGAAGTGTTGGAAGGCCTTTCAACCTCATCAAAATATAAAAAGCTTAACCATTCAAAGATTCCTTGGAAATAATTTTCTATCGTGGACCTTGAAAATGACTGTTAATGAGGTATTCACTCTCATTAAGTTAATTGAGATCAAATTAGTGGATTGTGAAAGATGTCAAGAGATTCCAACACTGGGTCATCTACCAATGCTCAAGATATTGGAACTTAGTAGACTGAAAAGTGTGAAATCAATAGGTCATTCATTTTACTATCTCTATCGAAGAAATGAGTTGAGTAGTTGCGAAAATGGTCGGCAACCTCCACCGTTCCGAGCACTTGAACATTTCAGCTTAGAAAACATGCCGAGTCTGGTAGAGTGGATTGAACCTAAGGTTAATGCATCGAGAGTTGATGCTTTTCCAAACCTTGAATCTTTCGATATCGTGGACTGCCCAAACATGACTATTGCTCCAAGTCATGGTTTTCCATCTATTAGAAGATTGAGGATTAAAGGTGTAAAGGGAGGCTCACTATTATTGGATAAGATATACAGCGGCTCTCTCATCAACTTGGAAATTAGTGAAGTCTACCTCACTTGTCTCCCTGAAAGGCTATTGTACGACAACCAACACCTTGAAATTCTGGTAATATATCGTTGTCGTAACGTAACCCATCTTGAATTTCAGGATGATGCACACAATTTCCAATCTCTTCAGGAATTAAGTATAATTGGATGCGATAATCTCAATTCAATTCGATATTCAAGCGGAGAATTATTCTATGCGAACGTTGAGAATTCTAGGTTGTCGAGGGCTGACAGACTTTCCCAGTAAAATGCTACAGTCATGTACGTCTCTTGCGCATTTGGAGATATCAGATTGCGATAATCCAACCTCTTTTCTTCTCATAGACGATCAGAGAATGTTGAGTTTGTATTGCTTGAATATCTCCAAATGTCCAGAGTTGGGGATTTTGCTCAAGAATATTGATTGTCTTTGCCACTAAAGAGAATTTATACATTGCTCCCTTTTCTGAAGATCTCGATTTGACTTCGTTCTATGAGGCTCTTAAACGCATACAAGGACTCCGCTCGCTCCAGAAATTAGGATTATATGCATGGGAGCAGTGGAATACTCTACCGGATCAACTTCAACATCTCATTGCTCTCACTCGTTTAAAATTAAATGGTTTTAGCATCGAAGTTTTGCCAGAATGGTTAGGGAACTTGTCATCTCTACAAGATTTATGGCTGTACAATTTTGAAAGGCTAAGGCATCTGCCATCTAAGGAAGCCATGCAGCGCCTCGCCCAATTGAGTGAGGTTTGGATTAGAGGTTGTCCATTGCTAGAGGGGATAAGCAACCCAGAAGCCACCTTTATCATTCCGAATGGCCCAAGGTTTCGCACGTGCCACGTATCTCTTTGGATTGAACATGAATTCGGCTTCATCTTGTTGGATATTGTGGGTGTATGAAAAAGTGAGTGAACACCACTTTTGCGTACGAAATTCGAACACCATAAGTATCGGGGATACTAAATATTATCGGATAAGTTTATTCTACTTCGGTAGTAGATAAGTTTATCATTTCGAATTTCTCAATTCGGAGTTGAAACGAATGAGAAATTAATTGCTAAAGTTGGGTGTTTGAATGTGGATATCCCACATTGGATATAAATCATAAGTTGTATGAGTTTATATACAATTACCTCAAGGTAAAGGGTTGGCCCTTTGGGTCATCCACTTTGGGCCTTTGTGTGAAAGGGGGAAGAGCTATGCAATTGTGTCTTGGCCCAATTTCTTAGCTCCTCACTCGGGCGGTCCGGTGGACCGGACCTCGGGCACGGGCTGGGTCTGGGTCGTGGGCCTTGGGCTATGGGCTTGCGGTTATTGGGCTTTGGACCCCTAATTATCTTTTTGGGCCAAAGTTGAATTAATTTGATTAATTGGGCCCAGTTTTCTTTTGGGCCAAAATTAATCAATTAATTTTAGGCCCATTTTCCTGTTCTTCTTCCTGGAACCAGAGCTGTCCTGTTCCTTTCTCATGCTGAGGATTTCAGATGTTTCTTCACATGGTTGCCAGCCGAAAGTTAAAACTTTGGAGCCAAAACTTTTGACCTTAATAAGCTGATTCGTTTTGGCTTTCTATTTTGGTTTTTCATCAGATTTTGTTGCCTATAAAAAGGCTCTCCAAGGTGGTTTTAAAAACACACCAAAAACAGAAATCAATTTCTGCATTTCTCAAAGCATTCTGCATACATACAAATCTGAGAGTTCTTAGGCAAATATAGTTCGTGGTTGTTTGTTCTTGAAGTGGTTCAATTACAAATATAATCGTTGTATCTTGGGAAGTTAATTGCACGATCCCGTACCACCGTAGGCGGGGCAATATAGCTTTAAGGATAGAGAGTTCAACTTTCGCCTCAATTGTCATTAAATTGTTCGTCGTATAATATTTTCAGAATTCTTCTTACAAAGTGCAGACTAAAACAACAAGCTTAAAGCTATATTTATTTGTTGTTCATTCTGTGATTTTCTGTGATTTTTCGAACATTCTGGAAATGGCTCATTTCGATTCTAATGAAAATGCTGCTGCTGCTCTCGACTTTGGACTTGGACCTGGAGCTGGTCTCGGTCTTGGTCTTCCTTCTGGTTTTGCCTCGGGTTCAGGGGTTAGGTCCGGTTCAGGCTCTGGTCCGAATACACCGGTTGTAACTCCAGTTATTCCGGTAATTCAGGCTAGGACTGAAAGGCTAACTCCGATTGTACCACCGGTGATTACGAGTATCCCGGCGCAGGCTGAAAGGCCAACGAAGTTCTGCGGGGTTGACTTCAAACGTTGGCAACAAAAGATGCATTTTTACTTAACTACTTTGAACCTGGCAAGGTTCTTACGGGAAGACGCCCCGTCTGTCCCTGAAGATTCTGACGATGTTCAAATGAGAACGGCATATGATGCCTGGCAACACTGTGATTTCCTTTGCCGGAATTACGTGCTCAATGGTTTGGATGATTCACTTTATAGTGTCTATCACTCCATGAAATCGTCAAAAGACCTCTGGGAGGCATTACATAAGAAGTATAGAACTGAGGACGCTGGACTGAAAAAGCTCATGGTCGCCAAGTTCTTAGACTTCAAAATGATGGACTCAAAGTCTGTGGTAAGCCAGGTCCAAGAGCTTCAGATTATAATATATGAAGTTCATACCGAGGGAATGGCTTTGAGTGAGAATTTTCAAGTGGGGTCTGTGATTGAAAAATTACCGCCCTCATGGAATGAATTCAAGAATTACCTAAGGCATAAACGAAAGGAGATGAGCTTAGAAGAGTTGGTTGTCAGACTCAGAATTGAGGAAGACAACCGGGCTTCTATCAGAAGGGCTCCTGTTCCACCAATGGCTAACGTCGTTGAAGTTCCGGAAAGTTCTAACCGGAAAAGAAAGTTCCAAGGGAATTTTCAGTCCCAGAAAAATCAAGCTGGGAAAGGAAAGCCGAAACATGGTGACGGCTCTGACGGTGGTTGCTTTAATTGCGGCCGTACTGGTCATTGGGCTAAAGACTGTAGAGAGCCCAAGAAAAATAATTATCAGTCATGAAAGAAAGGTTCTGGCAAGTATAAAGGTAAGAATCAGGTTCAGAACAGGGTTCCGAACCAGGTGCAAAATCATGTGCACTTAGCTGTTGATGATGTCCAGGGCATCAACGAGATGATTGATGACTTGTCAAATAAACAGGTGCCAATCGATCTAACTAATCTTGATCTGACTGCCGTCGTATTTGAAGCCAATATGGTGGACAACTCGAGGGAGTGGTTCATAGATACTGGGGCTACTCGCCACATCTGTTTCGACAGAGATGCTTTCTCGTCCTATTCCCCAACTGAAGGACGGAGATTGTTTATAGGAAATTCAGCCACTTCACCAGTGGTTGGAATGGGGAAAGTTGTGCTGAAGATGACTTCAGGCAAGGAACTGACATTGACTGAAGTTCTTCATGTTCCGGAGATTCGAAAGAATTTAGTATCCGGTTCAGCTTTGGTCAAGAATGGGTTCAAGATTGTCTTCGAAGCTGATAGGTTTTCTTTGACTAAGAGAGGAATTTATGTAGGAAAAGGTTACCTTGAGCAGGGCCTTTTCAAAATGAATGTAATTCGCTCTCTTGTAATTGAAAACGGTGGAAATAAAAAAATTGAGAATTCTGTTTATTTGCTTGAGTATTCTAATTTGTGGCATGTTAGACTAGGACATGTCAATTATAATACTATTCGAAGATTGGTCAACTTGAATTTATTACCAACTTTTAAAGTTGAAAATGAACATAAATGTGAAATTTGTGTTGAAGCAAAGCTAGTCAAACAACCATTTCCTTCAGTGGAAAGAAACACCGCACCTCTAGAACTTATTCACAGTGACATCTGTGATTTGAAGATTGTGCAAACTAGAAGTGGGAAAAAGTATTTCATTACATTCATAGATGACTGCACAAAGTATTGTTATGTGTATTTACTAAGAAGTAAAGACGAAGCGCTTGGAGCGTTTACACATTACAAAACTGAAGTTGAAAATCAACTGGAAAAAAGGATAAAAGCTATCCGAAGTGATAGAGGTGGAGAATACGGAGCGCCATTTGATGAATTTTGCACCAACTCTGGAATTATTCATCAAACAACGGCACCATACTCACCTCAATCAAATGGGGTTGCTGAACGCAAGAATCGCACTCTCAAAGAAATGATGAATGCGATGTTGTTAAATTCTGGATTACCGCAGAATTTGTGGGGGGAGGCGATCCTCTCCGCCAACTATATCCTTAACAAGATTCCCCACAAAAGTAGGAGTGAGACTCCGTACGAACTTTGGAAAGATCAAAAGCCTTCTTACAAGTACCTCAAAGTGTGGGGGTGTTTGGCTAAGGTAGAAATACCCAAACCCAAACAAATTAAGATAGGGCCTAAGACTATTGATTGCATATTCATAGGATATGCACTTAATAGTAGCGCCTATCGATTTCTGGTTCATAAATCAGAAATATCTGAGATTCATGAAGGTACTATCATGGAATCTAGAAATGCTTCGTTTTTTGAGGATGTCTTTCCAAGTAAGGAAAGAAATGAGAAAGTTCCTCTTAAAAGAACATTTGATGAGTCTACGAGTAGTTCTAATCCTGGGGACGAAGAACCACGTCGTAGCAAAAGGGCAAGAGTTCCTAAATCATTTGGTCCTGATTTTGTTTCATATACATTAGAAGGGGAGCCAAATACAATTAAGGAAGCTATGTCCGGTCCAGATGCTCAACTCTGGAAAGAGGCTATCAATAGTGAAATCGAGTCTATTTTACACAACCATACCTGGGAGTTGGTTGATCTTCCAAAGGGAAGTAAGCCTTTAGGCTGTAAATGGATTCTGAAAAGAAAGTATAAGACTGATGGAACTATTGATAAGTATAAGGCCCGTTTGGTAGTCAAAGGATACCGCAAACGGAAGGTCTTGATTTCTTCGATACTTATTCTCCAGTAACCAGAATAACATCCATAAGATTATTCATCGCTATTGCCGCATTACATAACCTTGAGATACATCAAATGGATGTTAAGACTGCGTTTCTGAACGGAGAATTAGATGAAGAAATATACATGGAACAACCCGAGGGGTATGTTGCTCCTGGAAAGGAGAAGAAAGTGTGTAAACTTGTAAAGTCACTTTACGGACTTAAACAAGCGCCAAAACAGTGGCATGAAAAGTTTGATAACACGATGTTGTTAAATGGTTTCAAGATCAACGAATGTGATAAATGCGTGTATGTTAGACAAACACATAACGCATATGTGATCGTGTGTCTATATGTAGATGACATGTTGATAATGGGTAGTAATCATGAAATCATCATGAATACTAAAGGAATGTTAAATAAGAACTTTGACATGAAGGATATGGGACTTGCAGACGTCATCTTAGGAATTAAAATCCTGAGGACTTCTGAAGGACTAGTCTTATCGCAATCTCATTACGTTGAGACGATTTTGGAAAAGTTCCTTCCTAGCGATAGTGCACCTGTCAAGACGCCAGTGGACTTGAGCGTTCATCTACGCAAGAACCATGGCGAACCCGTATCGCAGTTAGAATATGCTAGGATCATTGGGAGTGTGATGTATATCATGAATTGTACTCGCCCTGATTTAGCTTATTCTATGAGCAAGTTGAGTAGGTTCACGAGTAATCCTAGTATAGAGCATTGGAATGCTTTAACTAGAGTTCTTAAGTATTTAAAGTATACTAAAGAATATGGATTACACTACTCCAAATATCCAGCTGTAATTGAGGGATACAACGATGCTAATTGGATATCTGACACGAACGACTCCAAGTCCACAAGTGGGTATGTATTTACCGTTGGTGGAGGAGCGCTGTCGTGGAAATCTTCTAAGCAAACTTGCATAGCCCGTTCCACAATGGAATCAGAATTCATAGCTTTAGATAAGGCTGGTGAAGAAGCTGAGTGGCTAAGAAATTTCTTAGAAGAAATTCCATGTTGGGAAAAACCTGTGCCTCCGCTTTTGATTCATTGCGACTGTATGTCGGCAATTGGGAGAGCTCAGAGTAGTATGTATAATGGTAAGTCTAGACATATTCGTCGTAGGCATAATACCATTAAGCAGTTGATCTCTAACGGGATTATTTCCATTGATTATGTGAAATCAAAAGAGAATATTGCAGATCCTTTGACGAAAGGATTGCCTAGAGATCAAATATACTACCTATCAAGAGAAATGGGGTTAAAGTCTACAAATTAAAAATTGACACAGCGGTAACCCAACCATATTGACTGGAGATCCCAAGATCATGGTTCAATGGGACAACTAAGTTGTGAAAATTCTGGAGAGCACTTAAGAGTTTAATAAAACTCTTAACCCATTGCCTAGGATAAAGAAGTGCATCCTACAAGTGTAGCAAAGGGTAAGTCTGAACTTTTAATGATTCCTATCCAGTCATGAAAATGAAGTGGAGTATGGTAGGATACTCTTCAATAGGAGATCACCTATGTAAGTGTGAGGTGTAGACCGCCTCAACATTGAGTAAAATGTAAACATTTATGAAACCAAGAGAGGGCGCCATGGCCAAAATGGGTCCAACAGTGAGAACTAAAAATTTGCTTAAAAATTTATCATGTGAATATCATTGTCTGGTTTTACACGAACGGCTGAACAATTCAAGGCATCATGTCCATTGGGTAGCCTAGTAAATCCGATGATATCTCACTAAGAAAGGTTCAAAGCCAAAAGCTACCTCTTCTGATGTGATAAAAAGTCGTTTGAACTCTCAGTTTCATGCATTGCATCAAATTGCATTAATTTCATTCGTGTGGGGGATTGTTGGATATTGTGGGTGTATGAAAAAGTGAGTGAACACCACTTTTGCGTACGAAATTCGAACACCATAAGTATCGGGGATACTAAATATTATCGGATAAGTTTATTCTACTTCGGTAGTAGATAAGTTTATCATTTCGAATTTCTCAATTCGGAGTTGAAACGAATGAGAAATTAATTGCTAAAGGATATCCCACATTGGATATAAATCATAAGTTGTATGAGTTTATATACAATTACCTCAAGGTAAAGGGTTGGCCCTTTGGGTCATCCACTTTGGGCCTTTGTGTGAAAGGGGGAAGAGCTATGCAATTGTGTCTTGGCCCAATTTCTTAGCTCCTCACTCGGGCGGTCCGGTGGACCGGACCGGACCTCGGACCTCGGGCTCGGGCACGGGCACAGGCACGGGCCGGGTCCGGGTCGTGGGCCGTGGGCCGTGGGCCTTGGGCCTTGGGACATGGGCTATGGGCTTGCGGTTATTGGGCTTTGGACCCCTAATTATCTTTTTGGGCCAAAGTTGAATTAATTTGATTAATTGGGCCCAGTTTTCTTTTGGGCCAAAATTAATCAATTAATTTTAGGCCCATTTTCCTGTTCTTCTTCCTGGAACCAGAGCTGTCCTGTTCCTTTCTCATGCTGAGGATTTCAGACGTTTCTTCACATGGTTGCCAGCCGAAAGTTAAAACTTTGGAGCCAAAACTTTTGACCTTAATAAGCTGATTCGTTTTGGCTTTCTATTTTGGTTTTTCATCAGATTTTGTTGCCTATAAAAAGGCTCTCCAAGGTGGTTTTAAAAACACACCAAAAACAGAAATCAATTTCTGCATTTCTCAAAGCATTCTGCATACATACAAATCTGAGAGTTCTTAGGCAAATATAGTTCGTGGTTGTTTGTTCTTGAAGTGGTTCAATTACAAATATAATCGTTGTATCTTGGGAAGTTAATTGCACGATCCCGTACCACCGTAGGCGGGGCAATATAGCTTTAAGGATAGAGAGTTCAACTCTCGCCTCGATTGTCATTAAATTGTTCGTCGTATAATATTTTCAGAATTCTTCTTACAAAGTGCAGACTAAAACAACACATCTCTAGATATCATCTCATTGAACTTTCATTTCCAACCAGTCCTGTTATTGCTTGTTTCATTCTTTTCTTTTCTTTTTGTGACTTTCTGATAATCAACTATCTGCAACTTTTAGATGTTTTTCGAGCATGTGCTTGAAAATTGTGTTGATTTTCAAGGAAAGGAGCTAAGTATGAAGCATGAATAACCTTTCTAGTATCGTCTTCACTAATGTTACAACAGTCCATTCCTGGATTGAAGATTAATGCAACTGTCCAAGCTTAATACAATCGCCTTCGTAGCTTCACAATTCTTCGGCTAAAACTCCTACAACCTAAAATATGAACTAGAAATATACAAACTATGCCCGTTTATCTCTGGAAACAGATCATTAGCTAGGAAATCTTAGAACACTGATACATGGGCAAAAAAGAGACATATCCACCAAATTTTATCGTTTCCCCGGGCTGAAGATGAATCAAGCTACTTAATGTTCGACTCGAGATTGTTTAGTAAAAATTCGTTTGAGTTTGGTTCATTAACAAATCGAACCAAGCCTTGAACAACCTTTTGTTGTTCGATAAGTTTGAAGCTCGGGTCGATTAAGTAAAAAATGATAAAATATGTGTAAAAAAATTAAACTAATTGAGCTCAACTTGTGTTCAGCTCGTTTAAAGCATGTTTGAGCGAAGCTCGATTAATAATCAAACTAAGTTTAAACACAAATTCTGATTCTCTATAGTACTTCAAACAAGTTTGAACAACCACTTGTTCAACTCGACTCGACTCGACTCGTTTACAGCCGTTGCCCGGCAAAGAGGCCATCCTTTTCTAGTAGAAAGTAGAAAGAAGACAAAATTGCTATTGTTTGTTCACTTGCCTACATTTTTCGTAGAAACCCCTCATTCAGAAGATGTCCCAATATACATATACTTTGAACCTTTTCTCCCTTTTAGAAGCAAAATTCAAACAATTGATATTGTAAGATAATGTAGAAAGAGCAAGATATACAAGACTATAAGGGAACGCATCACGAGTAGCATGAAAAGATGCAGAGCGCTACAAAATGGATTCTTGTAACATGTAAATTCATTAAACATTTACGAAATACGTACTAGCCAAAGCACGATTCCTTCAACTAATCACATTATGGCCAGAGTCCAATCAAAACTTACATCTAAAATAACGATGAAGTTTGAAGATTTTCCATATTGTCAGTGAAAATTGTACAGCAGCAACAAGATCGCTGAAACTTATGTTATTCATGTCACGTCTTTTGTCTCACCAATGTATCAATTTTATATTTTGATGTTTCAATCTTTCCGTAGATTAGTTAGTAGTATCTTAGGTCTTATGTTGGATGCTTTGTATTATGGGTTTTCACCCAATTTTATTATTAATGAAAATTAAATTTGCCCGATAAAAAAGAAAAAACAACAAGAAGATCACCTAAACTTGAACCACTTTTTGACACTCATGAAAATAGCCCTTCATACATTTGGTCCTACAAATGCCATTTGAAATTGTCATTTCATAATAACATAAGTATACTCAACCATTTCAACTTAGATAAGAAGCATTATCTTATCATTTCAGGTTCAATGATCATATCAAATCAGTCACTTCACCAATTACAACCAGAATTTCAGAAACAATTCTGAACTCATTTAACCATAATATTCATTTCAATCACACAAGAACTATTCACTATATATTTCTTCTTTTTACATGTCCTGAATTATCAAAAAAGGTAAATTAAAAACCACTACCCCTCTTCTCCGGTAGATGAAGTATGTATATTGTTGATGCATATGTCAAGATCCCTGATGCAGAAGAAAAGTTTACAGTACTAAATTGCTCAGTCTAAGACCTTTATCTCTGTTTTCATTTATTCAAGTGTATGTATCTAATTCTTTGGCGAAATGCACTTCACCCCCTCAAAATTTCTCTTTCTAGCACTAAACCCCTCAAAATAAATAAAAAGGAGACTTTGCCCCCTAGAAAGTTTAAATGTGTTAACACTTTGCCCAAAATCAATGTTTTATGTGAATATTTTACTAAAATCTTAACCACATATATCAGTCCTCGTCTATTGGTATGGTCTTGAAAGATTTTATTTTGCTTCACATCAAAGTAATTTTTTCCATTATATTATTTCCTTAAAAATGTAAATATTATTGCCTCAAAAATCATATTTTTCAAGAACGCATAAAGCCAGTTTTCAAATTCAAGTTATCATCTGATCATTTTTGGCACCAATTTACATTACAAAGTATAGTTGGTGTGCACAAGAGATGATAAATGACATTTATGACCTGACGAAATTCACAGTACATTGGCATACGACTGAATATCCGATAAAATTTCACATGAATATTAATTTGGGGGGAAAAGTGTTACACATTAAGTTTTCTAGGGGGCATAACCTCTTCTTCTTCTTTTTTTTTTTTTTTTTTGGGGTTTAGTGCTTATAAAGTGAATTCTTTTTTTTTTACTTTTTCTAGAGGAGGTGAAGTACATTTTGCCCTGATTCTTTTATTAGTGAAGTGGCACCCGCACATAATTCTTTAAATATTATAAATAAAAATAAGTAGTTATTATTTTGTTTGGAATATGATATTTTTTCAGTGACATGCATGTTGCTTGAAATTATAGGAGCATAAATTTATTCATGATTCTCTTTTCAATTATTATAAGTAGTTAAAAAATTAATGGAAAAGAAAGAGGAAATAATATATAAAATAAAAAAGAGGGAAAGAAAAAGTATATAAAGAAAGAGAAGAAAGAAAAAAATTGTAAAAGAGAATTAATGAGTTGAAATATTTTTAATATTTGTCAAATTCTTGAGGATTGTAAAATAGCATACTAAAAGAGGTAGCAGGTTAAGTCGATTTCTTCATGGATCTTCCCCTTTATAAATAGTTTAGATAAAGGGTGAGGTGAGTTTTGCCATCGTACCCTTACAAGCAATGATGTATGATGGACCGGTTTCATTGATCCCTGTACTCTATAGAATTTTCTATTCTTCAACACGCAAGCAAGGCGTGTGGAAAGTGGGGTTCTGTAACGGTGTTGAGCAAATTAAATATGTAGTCTATCAAAATTGAAGAATGACTTGGTAAACTTCTTTTAATCTATCAAATAGATTTGTTATGGCAAAGACGAAGACTCTTTATATAAATTGGTGTGCGTGCAATATGTGGTGGTTATAGTGTCACCCTATATGTTTGATGATATGTCCTAACGACAATCATTGTTTTACAAACATCGGTACAATAATTATGGCAAAATAATTTATTTATTTTTGGTGTAAAGTTAGAACTTCATTACCAAACAAGCAAAATGTACAACGAAACAACACACAGCATTTACATCATCAAATATATGCTCATGTGTGCAAAGTAAAACATGAACCTACTACTAGCTAACTACCACCTCCTCGTTGTATAATTGAATCTATGTATAGCCTATCCCTATTTGACATTTTCTTCTTGTAGTAACCTGTATATCTAATGCTCAAGTCCTGCTTTAGAGCCTCAGCAACATGACTACTTGATGATTCAACTTGAGTGAAGACTCTTTTATTTCTCTCTTCCTATGCTTTATACACAACTCCCGCCACCCCAGCAACTACAATCTTCTTCTTCAATTCCCATCTTCTAAAAGCATACACCAGCCATCTCATCCATCTAGCATAGAGAACAGGGTATCCATCAACATTAACCCATTGCATTATGGCCCGTAATATCTGTTGAACCCATCTACAAGCTAAGTATAAGTGTTCCACTGATTCTACTCCTTGCCCACACAATACACATGTACAATCAGAAAGCAAAATGAATTTGCCTAATCTTTCTCTAGTCAACAATCTCTTATGTAAAACCAGTCATATAATATATGAGTGTTTTGAAATATTCAATGTATTCCAAGCAATGCAAGCTTCTTTAAATTTTTCCCTTGTGCCCTGCAACCAATGACACGCACTATTAATAGTTTATTGTCCTGTTTTTGTTAAGATCCACTTGTTATGCAGGAAACCTCCCATGAGTTTTTGCTTGATTGAGTTTATCTTCCTTCAATTCCAGTTGCAATCCAGTGGAGGGACATAGGCCCAGAAGTCAGCACCCTTCAGATAAATACCACTGATCCATTTGACCCATAGGTTGTCTTGCTTTTGGGAAATTGCCCACACATGTTTCCCAATGGCTGCTACATTCCACAATTTGCAGTTTTTAATATCCAAACCCCCAACTTTCTTCTTTCCACACACAACATCCCAACTTATCAGAGCCATTTTCTTTTGATTTTCTTTCTTCCCCCAGAGAAAATCTCTGCATTTTGCTTCAATTTGTTTTATCACTGCTTGAGGTAAGATGAAAACAGAGGACCAGTAAACATGTATAGTCATCAATACAGAATTGATTAGCTGAGCACGACTTGCATAAAAAAGATTTCGTGATGCCCAGCAAGTTAATCTTTTAGCCATTTTCTCCACAAGACATTGACAATCCATTTGGTTCCATCTAGTGGGAGAGAGTGGGATCCCCAAATATCTAAAAGGAAAAGTACCCTCCTGGAATCCTGTCCTCGGCAGAAGCTGCTGTTTTTTCTCTTGTGACACCCCTCTAATATACATATGAGACTTCCCTTCATTAACCTGAAGCCCAGTTGTGGCAGAGAATTTCTCAAATTGGTTCCACA
Source organism: Buddleja alternifolia (assembly GCA_019426215.1). Lineage (NCBI taxonomy): Eukaryota > Viridiplantae > Streptophyta > Magnoliopsida > Lamiales > Scrophulariaceae > Buddleja > Buddleja alternifolia. The sequence goes on from CM033403.1 coordinate 28,381,815, forward strand.
GTATTGCAACCGATTGATCTGTGGCTTTGCAGAACAACATCAAATCATCTGCAAAGCAGATGTTTGTTAAGGCCATTGATTTACAGGTAGGATGGAACTTGAAATCCCTGTGTGGCTGCTACTTTTAAGTTCCTTGTCAAAAATTCCATAACAAGGACAAACAGCAGGGGGGATATTGGATCTCCCTGCCTAATTCCTTTTTTCCATTGGAAGTAACCATGGATCTCACCATATATTGCAAGCGAGAAGCTAACTGCTCGTACACATTCCATAACCCATCTTGTATATTTCTGTGGAAATTTATATCCTTCTAGCATCTCCTCAATAAAGGCCCACTCAATTGAATCATAGGCCTTTTTCAAGTCTATCTTCATCAAACATCTTGGAGACACTACCTTTCTGTTGTATAATCAAATAATTTCCTAACTAATTAAGATATTCTCCACAATTGATCTTCCTTTCACAAAAGCACTTTGATTTCCATTCACAAAATATGGGAGAACAACAGCTAGCCTACTTGTAAGAGGTTTTGAGATGCATTTATATACACTATTGCAGCAGGCAATAGGTCTATAATCAGAGGCTTGGAGTGGATTTTTGACTTTTGGAACAAGGGCTAGGGTAGTGCTATTCATTTTTTTGAGGAGCTGCCCCTCCTTGAAGAAACTCAACACTGCTTCAGTTACCTCTTCACCCACAATATCCCAGGCTTTCTTGAAAAAATCACTTCCATAGCCATCAGGGCCAAGGCTCTTGGAGCTTTGTATACTAAACATGGCCTTCTTTATTTCTTCCCTGCTAAAAGGTTGATGAGATCTACTTGCTGTTGCACTGACAATTTTGGTCCTGCTTCATATATGGCATAGTCAAATTTCTCTCTTCTACCACACTGCCCACGTTGATGCTTATAAAACTCAATGAAATGGTTCACCACTTACTTATATTCTGTCAATGTATTGCCCTGCTCATCAGTAATGACTACCACTTTATTTCTGTAATGCCTTTTCTTCATAAATAAGTGGAAAAACTTGGTATTTTGGTCCCCCATTGTTAGCCAATCTGCCTTGGATTTCTGTTTGTAGAATTTTTCTAATGCCATACTCTTTTCATGCAAATTTTCCATAGCCTCCCTCTCCTGTTTCTGCAAGCTATCATTCATTAACTGAAATTGCAATTGATCCTAAATTTCCTGTAACTTAACCCTGGCCTCCTGCACTTGCTGTTCTATTCCATGAAATTGAGATTTATTGAGCTTTTTCAGACTTCTCTTCAACATTTTCAATTTTTGTGCTATCTTAAACATGCTTGTACCTCTCACAGGTTGATTTCATACTTCTGTCACAAGCTCTTTAAAATGTGATGCATCTGACCACATATTAAAGTATTTGAATGGGATTACTCTATGTGGCACCTGAGATTGTATCCTGATAATCATAGGGGAGTGGTTTGAGACCCCAGCTGCTTCAAATTGAGCCACAACTTCTGGATAAGCTTCACACCATAACTGGTTCACTAGTACTCTATCTATTTTAGAGTATATTCTATCTCCAGGGTCATGTCCATTACTCCAGGTATATGCATGCCGTATCCATCTCATATCTTCTATCTCACACTCTTCTAGGCATTCTTTAAAATCTGCAGTTTCTTGTACAGTAACAGGTGCCCCTCCTATTCTGTCTTGTGAGTCTAGCACAATGTTAAAATCCCCCATAATAACCCAAGGTAACAGGTTCTTTCATCTCATATTTTTGTCATTTTTTTTTCTATCTTACTCACATTTCATTCTATTAGTAAAAACTACGTGTGTTGCATGCAAATACCCATTTTTTTTAATATACAAATATAACTTATATTTCATAAGACAACTTTTTGCCTAATATTTTTTTATGAAAGCATTCACTTTTTATTTTTTGTTGATTATTTTCTCTAAGAAAATACTGTTAATTTTTTATCATCATCTATTAATTTTGCAGTTGAAGTTCCATCATTTATTATATATAAAAAAAACACGTATAAATTTTAGTTTAATTAAATTGAGTTTGGCCAACCATTTTCCGTTCACATGACAAATTAATTTTAACAGACGGAACAGTCTTGTTAATTAGATCTATACATTAAAGACAGGCTCCAGTACTCTTTATTCAACTAACTCTATGCAATATTGAATACTAATTCAAGTCATCTTTCTAGAATTTTTTAACACAATTTACAGATCATATATTCAAGAAGATTGTACTTTTTGCTCTCTCCAAGATAAAATCCAATAAGCATCCCCCCCCCCCCCCCCCCCAATCTTGCTCTTTGACCATCAATAAACAATTTTATAATAAATTAATTAAACTAGAAGGTTTTCATAACCATTGAAAAAATTATGAAAATATCAGCATTTAATACACTACTAATGAAAAATATCAGCATTTATAAAGATTGACAAACTACTTTGCATACGAAAGGCTTGTCAGAAGAGTTGAAGTGCTGTGATTTATCCTGTCAATTAATAATAATAATTAATAGAATAATTGCTACTGTATGGGTTAACAAAATGTAACTATTAGTTTTTTGGTTTTAAAAAGGGTAAAGTAGTCAAATCACAATTGAAAGAAACACTTTCAAGATCGACAATTTTATAGTAGTATATATATGTATATATATATATAGATATAGATATAGATTTGACAAAAAAAAATCCTCTCATCTTTTGTTTTTTCTCTATTTAGGATTGCATCCTCTGACTTATTATTTAAATAATTTTAATGCAAAAATATTGTTGTTACCTTTTATTTCGTGATACATGTATGAAGTGTATAAAAGAAGGTGTATATGAATGAGAGCAAAAACCAGTAGCATCAAGCCAGATTGTTGAGAGAACCTAAAGACAGAGAGAAAATGTACTTTAATTTAGGGTTAAATTTCTGAAACACTCTAATTCGTTTTCGGTTCGGCTGCACCCAAGTGCACTTCATAGGATGAGTGAATTATATTTTCTATATTATTGCTCACTCATTTGGTGAAATATATTTGGGTGCAGTCGAAATGAAAACGGGCTAGAATCTCGTGGAGAGGAAGATCTGGAGAACTGGTAAGCTACATTGGGATAAAGTTGACCTATTATTGTTTATTTGTTTGCACAGTCACCAATCTTATCTAGTATAAATATTCGTTTGGTTAATTTTCTCTTTTTAATAGGTTATATTTTCACAAAGTCATCATCAACTATGATAAACATTACTTAATTTTGCAACAACTAGTCGGAATTTATAATTAACTAAATAATTATTAGTAGATCAAAAGGCACATTTTAGTGGACTTCGGCCCCAAGACCCTATCATCTTTGCAATCATGAATTTTACCAATTGAGGCTTTCAGCTAAAAGCGTTTGAGTCTAAATTTCAGAATAATTACAATTAATCATGTAAGGTCTACTCTACATTACTTATTATGATTATGTTGTTATTTGAAATTCTTGTTTTCTTTAGTGAAGATATACACACACATATATATATATATATATTATATCAGGTGTCAAATTAATTTATTATCAATTAACAATTTTCTAATACAAATTATCAATAATGAACTATTATTTAAGTAGAAAAATAATTATAATTCGGTGAGACTTGAATTCATAACCTTTAATCATAGCCCTCGATATTATTACTATGTCAAGACATGATTGGCATTGAAATTTGAAGTCCCGAGTGCTCTTACAAATAACGCAAAATAACAGAGTTGGAAAATCTTAAATTTATGCATTTTTTACCTATAAATTTAAGTTTTTAAAACTTATTTCAGATGCAAAAGATTTGAGCGATGACTTAAACTCTCCATTGTATTCATATCAGCCTATAGAAAATCTTAAATTTATGCATTTCTGACCTATAACTTGCCAATGTATACCCTTGCCCTCTTAACAAAATAGCCCACTTGCATTGAAAAACTAATGTTATCCAATATGTGTGAGATATTTGCACATAACGGAAAATTTACGTTTTTTCGTCACATGATAAGAAAATATGCAAACGTAGCTCTAATTTTATGCTCCCTTGTTTTTAATACTATGCATTTTTAGCCTCATTTGCAGGGGTGGATTTACATACATCCAGCGGGGCAGTGCCCCCACTCAATTTTTTTTTGTTTTTTTAATATATACATATTTTTTAATTTAATTTGTAAGTTGCATTAATGCCCCCACTCAAATTTTTAAAGAGGTCTCCCTCAATTCCAATTTCCATCCCACTCTCGGTAAATTGTGCCCCCCAGGTACGGAGTTAGGGGGAGGGGTGCTCTTTACTTTGAGTTCCACCCCCCCAAAACCCAAAATTCTGACTATAACGAAAGAGATATAAAGTATGTCAAAAGTTGTAATTGAACCTAGTTCTTATTATATTTTCTCCCATAAATATAGCGTAGCGTACCACGGGGGCAATCCCCCCGCACCCCCCTTAAATCCTTCATCTATTTGGCAAATATCACAACAATCTCGCCCCCCTCAGTAAAATGCCTCCGTCCCTGGTGCCCCCACTAACCCAAATTTCTAAATCCGCCACTGCTCATTTGCCAAATATTTGACGAACAAACTCACATAACAATCATGTGGTTGTAATCCAATTATGATTTTTCTTTTCTTTCCTTTTTTTGTTCTTTTATTCTCTCTTTCGTTTTTTTTTTCTTTTCTTCCTCATTTAATTTTCAACTTCCCCCAAACCTTCGCACCAAAGCCTCGAGACTAAATATGCACATTTTCGGAAAGCTTGAGACTAGGGTTATGTTTGGTTATGTTTTGGGATGATATTTTAGTAAGAATTATTGGTGAAAATTTTATGGGGACACGTGCAATTTTGATGGGATTATGTTTGGTTATGTTTTGGGAGTTGTTTTTTGAGTGATTTTTTGGTGAGATAGTGTTTGGTTTTGTTTTCAGAGGGAACATAAATTACTGTAGCTGTCAAATCATGTATGTTTTTGTCTGTTAATAATTAAAAGTTATAATATAATATTGAAATTGTAATAATTATTATATAGATAAATATATATGTATATATGTACAAATATATATGTATATATGTAGGTAATAGTAGTATATATAATATTGAGATTGTAATAATTATTATAGAGATAAATATATTTATATATGTAAATAATAGTAGTGTGTGTATATATATATATATATATATAAGTAATAGTAGTTGATATATATACTTAAAAGAAAAGTTTATATATATACATATATATATATATATTTAATTACAAAATTATATAATTTACGAAAATTAAAAAAGAAAAAAGAAAATTGAAGACGTTCAATTTTCTTTTTTTTTATTTATGAACAGTGCATGTCGTCTTCACTGTTCATTTTTATTTATTTTTTTAATTATGAAGAAGACATTTTATATGTCGTCTTCTAATTATATATATATAAAATAATATATATATATATAGAAAAAATTATATTTAATTACAAAATTATATTTAATTTACGAAAATTAAAAAAAGAAAAGAAAATTGAAGACGACATTTCAAATGTCGTCTTCAATTTTCTTTTTTTTCATTCATGCACAGTGAAAACGACATTTTATATTTATATTAATATATATATATATATATATATATATAGTGTGTGAGAGAGAGAGAAAGTGAGAGAGTGAGAGAAAGAGAGGAGAGAGAATGTGTAAGATAGAGAAAGAGAGTGAGAGAAAAAGAGGAAAGAGAGTGTGTCAGAGAAACAGTGAGCACAATCATTATTTTTTTTTTGACAAAAAATTAACAACTTTCTTGGTGAAAAATTGTGTGATCCAAACATAACTTGGCCAAAAATTTGGACGAAAATGGGCTTGAAAACATAACCAAACATAGCCTAGAATTTTCAAGCTCACAAAATTGGGGACAAAATTTGCAGACCCCTCTATCTCAAGGGACTGAAAAATACATTTTTCCCTACACATAATTTGTAATTAACATTTGAATTGTGGAAGTGTGCATATGAATAAGATACAACAAAAATATAAATAAGCAATCACTGATTTAGACAGGAAAATAGAATATCATTGTTACATGTGTACGAAATTTCTTTTCTAAATTAAATATGATTAAGTAAAATAGGGAAGAAATTCAGGTCCAATACAAAATGTGATTGATACTCAATATCAATAATTGACGGGAATATACCTGTGATGCCTAAGAGACAAACTCTTCAACTTTTCTTTGTGATGCCCATGAGAGAAAGATGGAAAAGAACTTAGAATTTACTAAAAACTATCAATTGTAAATGCTAATATTGGAAATTGGTATTTTCTCTCCCAACAAAACTATAATGAGAAAAGAAATATACTTAAACAAAAACGAAATTTACAAAATCTAGAAATAGATTCTCATATTCATAGAAATTATAGAAATTTGGATTTATGTTTAACCCATCAGTACATTGAAGAATAGTTGAAGATGAATGTGAGCTCAACGTATTGGACGACCCCCTCAAGACGATCCACCAACGAGTGAAGCAAATCGGTAAAGATTTAGCACTGGCAAATGTGATGCAGTGGAAGATGCAGCGGATACTATGTGTTAGATGAGGTTGAAGATTTAACAGAAGAAAGACAACTTCAATTTCTAGCAAGACAGGAACTAGAGAATTTTAACAGTCAAATTTGGCTTCGAATTAATGTTCATGTTAAAGTACAATGTGTTTCAAAATGCCTTGCCTTTCGTTGTATCAATAAATGTTTTCGGATCTTTTCCCCAAAACTTGATTATGGTGGGAAATGAATATGGCAAGACGTTAAAAATGATGAAAGTATTCTTGATGGTGTGTCGTAATGAGAATCAACATATGGATGTTATTCCGAGTGATATCCATCTAAGTTGAGGCCAGAGACAGAGTCAGGAGGCTGCCCCCAGCCCCAAAATTGGGGGGGGGGGGGGGGGGGGGGGGGGGGAATTGGCCTATAATTTTATGATATTCAAGATTTGGCCCTCTAGTATAAAAATATTAAACTTTGCTCTTTTTCTTTGGATTCGCCCATGGACCACTAATTTTGAGGGGGCGGTAATTGGCCTATAATTTTATGATATTCAAGATTTGGCCCTCTAGTATAAAAATATTAAACTTTGCTCTTTTTCTTTGGATTCGCCCATGGACCACTAATTTTGATTTCATCCCTGGTACTTGAGCCGAAAACACTTTGGTGGAAGTGGATAAATTATTGGCACTAATTAATGTAATGATATAGGCGAAGTACATGCTATTCTGAGGTGATAAGAGCTAGTGAGATTGCTATGTAATATTATTTTATATGTTTTGGTAACTATGTAATATTATTTGAAACAATGCAAAATGTGATTGAAATGAAAAGAAAAAAAAATTGCATTCTTCAAAGTTTCTGAAGGTACTGTTCAAAAGAAAGATATCGTCCCTTATAATCATAGGTTCATAGCATATCAATTATCATCCATGATCATTCAAAAAGAATGACATTATTTGATAAAAAAAAAAAAAAGATAACATTACCTCTATGTTCTTTTATAACTTACATACACACATGATTAGTTACAATTTTTCTCTCTATAAACAACAATTTCTTGCAGTTTTCCTCTCATATATAATTTTTGCAAATGGATTAGTAGAAATACACTCCCTTTAAGTATTAAGCAAGGAAAATTACTAACACCCAAACCCCTCCCCCCCCCCCCCCCCCCCTCTAAAAAAAGTATTGTATCAAAAAAATCATGAAAATATTTTTCAATCTAAAAAGCCTATTCCACCAACTTTTCAATTTTCATTCCAAAATCCTCAAAATTTAGGGTAAATAAATTGATGGACTTAATCGCTCTTAGTTTTTTACATTAAAATTTAATCAATTGTAGTTTCGTGTAGACATTTATTTATTTAGAACTTTTATATTGATAATTGATACTAATTAATTTTAATCTTAAATTTTTCAGATTTTGTTGATCCTTTAAAAAAAATTAAAAATATATTATTTGATAATTACCATATAAAATTGAAAATAAATTATATAAAAATGTCAAAAAAAATTAATATTAAAAATAAAATTTGTATTATACGATTTGTCAATTTGAAAATTTTAGAAGGAAAAAAAATCTGATAAAAATGATCAATGAATCAATTCTTAACTTAATAAATGAAGGGTAATTTAGTCCAAAAAGTTCTTGATCCTGACTTTTGGGGTTTAGGGATGAAAAGTTTGTAAAATGGGTTTTTAAGATTATAAATTATTTTCATGGGCTTTTTGGATGCAAAAAATTATTTTAAGGGGGTTTTAGTAATTTTTCCTATTAAGTATTATCCGATGGCAATTTGGGGGGCGGGTTCGCTAAATGGTTTACGGGTCTGGTTATGAATTTTAAAAATTCTGACCCGCCTGGGTTCGGGATGGGTAGTAGGTTTACTATAACCCGCCTTGCCAATATTTTTTTTAACTTTTTTTTATATTTTTTCATCATAACTTAATATTTCAATTTAGGAATTGGGAACCAAAGTCCAAATCATCTAAGCATAAAACCTTCTCCTTTTCTTCCACAAATGACATATTGATATGGTATTAAACTTGGACTTATGGATGTGATTTTGATTACTGCTTGTGTGAAATTTCATGATATTTATTTATATTGTTTTGATTTATTAGTTCTTGGACTATATGGATTTTAATCTATGTTGTTTGAATAGATTTTAGCGTTCAATTTGATTCATCAGGTTGAGCTAAATTTCACTAGGTTCGGATTCAAGTCGGGTCATTGCGAGTCGCGGCAGGTCACGGGGTAAATTATTGAATTTACATGCATGACGACTTATACGGGTTGGGTTGAACCCGAATCTGACATGTTTTTGGTGGGGCGAATTTCGGGTATTACGTCCAAAGTCCTAAGAGTAATTTGTAAAAATCGTATCGGAAGTGGGGAAGTTTCTATAATTTCCAAACTTAGATGGCATAAAATGATAATTATGCTATTTTGAAGTTGGTACATATAATAAACTCGTACAAAAATAGGGAAAATATTGCAGTTAAGAGAATGCTGACTTGGCAACTCAAAAGGGAATCTTACAGAAATAGGTGGTGAGGGACCCACCTAATAATTTCTACCCTACGCATACGAAAATTTCATATTTTTGCTATCTTCAAAACGGGAATATTTTAGGGTTAGGGCTAAAAAATCTCTTCCCAATTACCCTGATTTTTTCTCGAATTACGAAATGTTTCCATTTTGATGCTCTCTCTTTTGCATTTGGTACCAATTTTCATATCCTTTAAGGCTTAAATTTGTACTTTATTTATTCAATTTTGTTCGTTGCTTCACCCGTACAATTATGGTTGTGATGGTTTCAGCAAAATTCATGTTTTTCCATCAGATTATATATAGTTTATATTGTGTATTAGCTTGTGCAATTGTTGCTTGATTCTATTGATGCTATAGAATTGTTGTTATACGCAAATGCTAGGATTTCTTATAGGGCAGTGTTGTTTTGGGAAATTTAGAATTGTGTAGCAAGTGAATTGTATCCTTTTGGTATGGATTATTCGCGTGAAAGTGGGATGGTGTTGATTCCGACCCGCTTCGTGTGGCCTTATGGTGGGAGAGTTGTGTGTATCAGTGGCTCTTTTACAGGGTGAGAGTTAATTAGTGTTTAAGCTTATTTATTTTCCTGCTAATTTCGTTTTTTACTCGTTGTAGTCTGTTTATGATCAGTCTTTGTTTGTTTATGCTAAGTTTTTGTGTAATTGATGGAAATTTGACAAAGGTGGACGCAATGGCCGATGACCCCTGTTGAGGGTTGCCCCACAGTGTTTCAGACCATTTGTAGCCTTCCGCCCGGTTATCACCAGGTTGGTGTTGTAGTCTGGCGTTTCTAGTGTGTCTTTTAGTAAGTTCTTGTGATTATTTATGCTGAGAAAAAGAGGATGATTCTTCTTTTTACGTATTTAAAGGTGATCTGGTTCTGCCTGGAAGTGACCAGATAATTGTAGTAATAGCAAATTGGTAAGCAGTGAATTTGTGTTTCTGACAGATGTGGTATTTTCCATGTCTTTGAAGGTGGCATTTGGTGTTTTTGCATGATAAATCGCATGCTCACGTTATAATCTGATATGTATGTTAACTCTTTCCTAGGACAAGAGTTAATTATGTCTCTCTTTTCCGTTATTTTCTTCTTGCCTTTTTTGAAACTGTTAGTTATTGAACAAAAACTGTGTTATTTTAGATGTTATAAAGGTGTTTTTGTTAAGATATACACGTGTAAAGTACATATCTTTAACCATATAGGGGAGCTGGTAAAATAACAATTATATAGATTATAAATGACATTTGTTCAGATAGTGTTTACGGGAGAGAGAAGTATTTTCAGAAGATATAAATGCATGAGAATTCAGTTATTAAATGAAACATGTGAAAACCTGAGGTGGTTGGAAGGTGTTTAGGTTAAGAATTCCGCTGTAATAAATGCATGTTTAACCATATGGTCCGGACTGAGCCATTTGGAAAAGAGAACAGCATCATGCTGGGCCCACGGAAATGAGTTTTTCTGCACTTTCCATTCTATTTCTCATTTGCTATTTTTTGTCGCTTCATCCCTCTCAATTAATGTTAACCATCCAATACAAAGTGACATGTGTTCAATTATGCTATGCAACGCCTTGCTATTTTTAATTTAACTCGTGAGGATAACATATATGACCTTACAGTGCCATCACAATTATCTAGGTTCGAACTGATGTCTGTGTCTGGTTAAAGTAGAGTATATAATTCAGGTGGAGGAATAGCATTTTTTAAAATTGGGCATTTGGGATGAATATCATTTTTTCGAGTATCCCCTAACTAGTATTCCTGACTGGGAAGACATGAGTCCATTACTTTGAAAGGGACAATTGTTGTTAAATATTTGATAGCCTTTTTTTGGATACTACCTTTTAGAATTCACTGTCAATTTTTAATATTGTCTCTTATTTGCAGTACAAATTTGTGGTTGATGGTGAATGGAGACATGATGAGCATCAGACTTTTATCAGTAGTAACATCGGAACAGTGAACACTATCCTTTTAACTAGGGAATCTGATTATGTTCCTGCTATGCTAAGCCCACAAGTGGCTCCCTCTGTTCCTGGTTCCAGCATGGACGTCGATAATGAGACCTTTCAGCGTGTGGTATGCCATTTCAGCACTCATCTTTAGTTTATTTTTATTTATTTTTCAATAGTTACTCTATTTTAACAACCATAATTTTTGAATTAGAGACCCCTCCCAACCCCCCCACCCACACAAAAAAAAAAAAAAAAAAAGTTTTAATGCTCCTTAAGTGGACAGACATTGTAAGCACTTGTTTCTTGTTTTTCTGATCAATATATGTTCTGCTAGTTTTCCTAGTTGAAAAGGCACCTATAGCATTCTTAGAATAAGTGGGCTGACTTATATTTCACTAATACTTTGTTTATCTAAGATGTTCTTGACTTTATTACTTATTTTCGTAGATAGGGCTGTGATAGATCATAAGCATGGAGGCACACTCCCTACATTTTCTACTCTAAACAAGAATCTAAGAACGTCTCATTAACCTGTTTAAATAATTGGAAACATTTAAAGATTTACGTATAGATGAAAAGGAACTTATAGTATCTGGATCTGTCCTTATCATCAAACTGATTTCAAGCACGGCCATCTCATTATCTTTTGTCATTGTGCTACCCTAGTGTCAGACATTGATTCTGGTGGTGCTTTGATAGTAAAAATAGTTAATTTACCTCATTTGCAACTCGTCAGGTTCGAGTGTCAGATGGTACAGCTCCTGATCCCTTCCCAAAGATATCAGATGCAGATTTAGAGATGTCGCGGCATCGTATAGCTGTGTTCCTATCGACACATATGGCTTATGAGTTGCTCCCTGAATCTGGAAAGGTCTGGATGATCTTGCCTGTCATTATGTTATCTTTTTGCGCTGGTCTTCTTTCTGAATTTGGTTTATTTGGTTGAATTGTTTTAATCGTTTTACAGGTTATCGCCTTGGACGTTGACCTGCCTGTGAAGCAAGCATTTCATATTCTACACGAGCAGGTATATTTGTTAATTATTTGCTAGTAGGACTTTTTCCAAAGTCTTCAGTGAGGATCATTCACTATCCATTTTGGTATTGTGAACTATGTGGATAAGCATTTTCATTTTCATTTTATTTAAGAACTTAGAGCAGCATGTTGGTCACAAATGAAATGAAGATATTTGCTTGTACATTGTGTATGTTCCTTAAAAGAGCAATTAAAAACTAATGAAGAACAGGTAGATACAAATATCCCGTTTGTCACCAATTGTTGCCGATGTGTTGTCGAATCCCATTGGCTTACATTTTATATGCTGTGGGGAACTGAAGTTGAATATACTTGAAACTATTATTAGCAAATATTATGTTATGTTCGATATGACTTGTCTTTTGTAAGTATCTACTGAGAACTTAGTTTGCTCCTTGTGTTTCTTATGTCTACAAGAATGATGAGCTGTAATGAACCTACGCCTAGCAAGATGTCTATTGTTGGATGTTTCTGTAGCTCATCCATTCTTCTGATGCTTGTTCTGGACAACCTTCTCTGAACAAACAAATTATTTACAGGGAATTTCTACGGCGCCCTTATGGGACTTCGCAAAGGGGAAATTTGTTGGAGTTCTCAGTGCACTGGATTTTATTTTGATTATGCGAGAGGTACAAACCAAGCCTTCTGTCATTATTTATTATCGATTAGAATTTTTCGTTGTTCAGCTTCATTTCGCCTTGCTTCCCCAGGTTCCTTCTCTTGATTTGCAGATGAGATGCGATTCATCTCTTTTATGCTACTCAAATCTTTGTTCATTGTTCTATTCAGTTAATTGGGAAATGACATGTTCTCACTGAAAATAACTGGCTGCCCTCAAGTACTCAGTGTTTTGGAACTTTATGGCACATATTAGCGAATTTGTATATAATACGTTGTATTTCTCATGCTCTGCTGCTTGAACCAGGACTGTTAGCTCTGGGAAAAGTGAAAAGTGGTATGAAAAAATTGTTTTAGGTTATATAATTTGTATAAATTGGAAACTCCTGATTTGGTAATTCTCATCCTTCGTTTGTAGTGTATATGTGAAGTTTCACTTTCGTTTGAAAATAATCAAGTTTTGACTGAAGGAAAATTTCACACACATGGATATGGTTATTGTTTACTTTTATTGTCTATTTTTATTTGTTTGATGAGTAAAAAGATTGTCTAAATGTATTTAACCTGGATAATTAATTATTTTGATATGGTTTTGCAATTATTGTCACAACTGATTTGATAACTATAATTTAATTCAGGGAAATGGTCACCATGAGCAACTAGTGCTTCAGTTCGTGGTTGTATGTTTTACTGAATGTTAAATACGATATGTTCTAAAAAAGGGAAAGCACTTGGATCACCAATAGCTATGGTGTTTCTTTAAATCTGTGCAACAGAACATGAATGCTAGGTGACTACAGAACTTTCTTTTTGCACATTAGAGAACTCCTTTCGTTTGCACATCAAAATGTGTCTTAAGACTGTATTGCATGCGTACAATGTTCTGGGTGTAGAATTACTTTGTAAATTGCAATAAGTGATAGTAATGCTAAATAACCAAATCATAAATATTCTGTAAAACAATAATTCTTCTCTCAAATTTGCATCATAGTTTCTCATATGATTATTTGTTCACTGGTTTCTGCTCTGCAAACCTTGAAATGTGCTTCCGTGTGGCAGCTTGGCAGTAATGGGTCTAATTTGACAGAGGAAGAGCTTGAGACACACACTATATCTGCATGGAAAGAAGCAAAGTCATATCTGAATGGTCAAATTAATGGGCAAGTGAGTGCAATTTCAAGAGGACTTGTACAAGTAAGTCCTCACACCTATGCGCTGACTATCACTATATAAATTGCACGCCTGGAACTATTCCTTTGATCATTATGTGTTTCAAGTTTCAACGTGTGAAAGGTTAAGTGTTTTTGAGTTTTGTTATGTTATTGTGTTCCAAAAATATTTAGAAATGCTTTAATTTCTTCTCTTATGCCAGAATAAGCATATATGCTATAATTTCCTGTTAACTTGATGCGGTGACGGGTTTCAGGCTGGGCCAGATGACAATTTGAAGGAAATTTCGTTGAAGATTTTGCAAAATGGTGTTACCTCAATTCCCATTATTCATTCTTCTTCAGTGGATGCTTCAAACCCTCATCTGTTACATCTTGCTTCGCTATCTGGAGTACTAAAATGTGAGGAAAATGAACCATCGGTTTATGTATTTGAGTATAGTGTATATTATTCCCTCCATCTCAAATTGAATGCTCCTATATCCTTTTTAGGATGCCCATTAACAATCCCTTACTTCGTAGAATGGCAATTTTCTTTCTTAAATGTCGTTTTACTTAAAGCTTGATGTGACAAACACTGTAACTCTACTTTTAATGGCAAACAAGTAAAATATCCAAGACTTTCACTTTTGCAACTCTCCTTTTAAAACCCTGTGCATAAACGGGACATTCAAATTGGGAGTAATATTTTGAACATAATTTGTCCTTTTGTGGAGTACTAAATGTAAGGGATATAAAAAGTGCTCAGAACTTGTCATGATCAAAATGTTCTGTTTCTTTACAGGTATTTGCCGCTTCTTTAAGCATTCGCCAAGTTCACTGCCAGTACTTCAATTCCCACTTTGTGCAATTCCTGTGGGCACTTGGGTTCCTAAAATTGGAGAGCCAAATAGGCGGCCATTAGCGATGTTGAGACCCAGTGCTGCACTTAGTGCAGCACTTAATTTGTTGATTCAAGGTATCTATATTTAGCTAATGTTATGCTTAAATACTTTAACTCTGAAGGAATTTTAATAAAATTTTCATTTTTGAAAACATGTACTAATGTCCTTGACAATTTAATGGTATTTTCTCTTTGTGGTTACTTGGGCATTTCTTTTTCTCCTCAAAACCATGTTTAATAAACTTTTTCCAACCTTAGTTCCAATATGAGAATTTTCTTGCTGATACTATTTTGTCTTGCGAATTGATTAAGTTATGAGGTATTCGAAAATAAAGAAAATCTTCAACAAAGTTTGTTGCTGATGTTATTTTTAATTTATGAAATACTTGAATTTCCTACTTTAATTCCAGAAGAAGTTAGACTTGTCTGAATTTATTTGCAGCGCAAGTTAGTTCGATCCCAATTGTTGATGATAATGACTCTTTATTGGATGTTTATTCTCGGAGGTTAGTACTACATGCCCTTATCCATGGTTGTGGTATATCAATTTTTTTCCCCAACAGTTTGAGATTGTATTGATACATGTTTTCTTCCCAGTGATATAACTGCTTTGGCAAAGGACAGAATTTATACGCACATTAATCTCGAAGAAACAACTCTTCATCAGGCAAGCACACTATTATCTTAGCATTACACGTTAACTGAATGACCTGTTATAAATATTTGTAAAAAGGACTTTCTTGATGTAAAACCATGTCTTATATGAAATTTTTATTACCTTTTTTTTTTTCTTATTTGTTACATCCATCTTTGAAATTCAGGCCTTGCAGTACAGAGATGACCCCTTTTCAGCATATGGGTACAACAATCAGAGATGTCATATGTGCTTGCGGTCTGATCCACTCCATAAGGTTTTAGAGAGATTATCCCAGCCAGGTTACCCTTTCCTTATCTTCTTCCATATATGATTTTCCTCGTATCAACTATTTCGTTGGTGTTTGGTGTTCCTTGAATAGCCCACATATACGTTTGGTTGCTGTTGGGTTAATTGCAATTCATCATTCCTTAAATTTTCGCTATTTTTGGGGAAAATTATTACACAATTTCTTAAACTAAACTTATAATTATAAAACCCATGATAATATCTTTCGATCCAAAATTTTATGAACACCCCTCACTTATTGGGTAATTACCATGGGGCCCCTCAAGTTTTGAAAATTATCAGGGGGTGACTTGTAATCTGATTCTACTTTTACTGACAGAGGGTGAAATTGTAATATGCTTTTAGAGGAAGATATAGTTATAATAATTTTTCAAATTTCAGGTTGTTTTTCGTAATTAGAGTCTCGCGTAGGGGGCTATGTAATTTACCCAATTTCACTTTAAGGTGTTATTATTAATTTACCTTATTTTCTCCAGGGGTGAGACGGCTTATCGTTGTGGAAGCTGGAAGCAAGCGAGTAGAAGGTATCATTTCACTGAGTGATGTTTTCCGGTTTCTCTTGGGTAGTTAGAAGAAAAGCAACGACATATCTCGTGATGGCATCTCTCGTATAGAAAATTGGATTTTCCTCTTTTGCCCTTGGTGTTGTTTTAAGTTAATAGGTTGAAAAAATTAGGAACTTAAGTTGATGTCGGGGTATTGCCTGAACCTGCTGGTCTCTTCAAGTTGTCATTCTGGAAAAAGTCCCGGAGAGCGGTCAACGGTTCTATGCTTTTCTATACAAGGTGGGAAAATAATAATTGAATTTTTTTTTTCTTCTTTTTTTTTTTCTCTTTATTTTTATTTCTGGGCATTTGCTTTGGTTCTTGATCACCCCTCTTCATGTGGTGATAATTGACATGAAATGGGATAGTAGCAGAGTCTGATACCAATGTTTGAGTTTTAACACTACTCATTCTAGTGCCAAATTTGTCTACTTCTGCAAAGAGAGTGATCAGATCATCACTTTTCTGCATTTATGTATTTTAACTTGTGAATTGTGGGAATACTCGGGGTGTGTTTGGATTGGAGGATTTGGATTGGAGGAATGGATTTGGAGGAAGGATTATAAAGGATTCCAATTTGGTGTCATTTGAAATCCACCACAATGAATGAAAAAAAAGTTCAATATGGGTTTCAATGGATTTGAAATTCATTGAAACTTCAATCATCCAAACAAGCTCGATGGATTTGTTGAAGAATTTGAGATCCATGGCTTTCAAATCCGTCAATCCAAACACACCCTTATTGCTTTGCTTATTTCTGATAAGGCATGTTTTAAAATTTTTGAATGATAATTCGAGCACGATGCTCGTGGTTGAAAGTAAAATATGTGATTAGACTAGTTTTGATCAAAACTAAATTATGTGATTAGACTAATTTGCAACCTGGATTAGTGTTTGTATGATGCGGATTGGACATTTTTTGGTTCCAAAACGACGTTTTTGGCAAAATTCAATGGTCAAGTTTTCGCCATAATAAGATAATTATCTCATATCCAATTATGCAACGGCCTGATCAATCTCAAATTTATGAAGGTTCTTATGGGTTCGACTCCCATTGGATGCATGTGTGTTGTTCCTCTACTTGTAATAGTAGTTTGTTTGTAATAGTTTGTAGCTTATGATTGTATTTGCTTATGATGCTTGCTTGTAATAGATTCTCTTGCAACCGTTGTATTATGATGTTGTAATCGTTCCTTCAAAAAAAAAAAAGAGTGTGTATTTTATGCTAAATTGAGTTCAATGATTCGAGTGTGTATTTCTTTCACATAAGTGTACGTAGGGATCGCACACAGTATATTTACTGTGTGAGAAAAATAGTCACTAAGACAATTGATTGGACTTGGTTTAGGATAAATTTTCCCCACTTACAAATATACTTATTAGTAAGTTACAATACTAATAAGTTGGAGTAGACTTAGGTGGGCATTTGTGGCAGTAAGAGTTGGGCGTTCTAGGCCTAGTAACACCCAAAGATTTAGCCTATGTCAAGATATGTTTTAGGTGGTGATTTTTTTACAAGATTTTGAAATTCACGTAATATAGGTATTAGTATAAAATGACATAATTTTTTGTGGATAATACACATATATCTTGGACCAACATTCTCAGTGTACCGTAGAATTTCCCTAATGTTTATTGTGTTTGGTTATTGTGTGAAGTGAAGAGTACGTTGATTGATAAGTATTATATAAGGAAATTAAAAAAAAATGAAAAAAAATGAGTTTTTGGTTGAAGTGTGTATAGTTGAAATTTTTAGAAAATTATGACTCGGAATATATAAAATGGAATCAACAAACGTATGCAACTATGCAAGGATAGTTCTAAATTTTAGAGGATGAAATTTTAAGCGATTTTATCAAATTTTAAACTTTATAAGTTAATGAGTTGGCTTAAAACATTAGAAAATTTGTTCTGGATTGAAATAAACCAAATGAGCAAAGGTCTTAAATTGTTGATAACTTTCTCAAACGACCCTAGTCATTAATGAAGTCATTCATAATCTCTCCTGACTTTTGAAAGGTATCTCAATACTCCAAGGTTGAAAATTGAAATATATTATGCGTGATTGTGAAGACTATTCTATTTTACACCAAAACAAGTAAATGGATGTAAAAGAGTTGAATCGAATGAAGTAAGTTGTTGTTCAAATTTATTTGAGTAATTATCAAACTTTAAAATTTGTGTTTAGATTTGTTGATTGTTAATCTAGCAGAACCCAAACGAGATTTAATCGAGACGTATACGAATCAAGTTCATTTAGTTCAACTTTTTTGCATATATTTTACCATTTTAACTAACGAACCGAGCTCGAAAAAGTTTTTAATAAAGATTAATTTGATTAATCTCCCGGCCCTAAAAACAAACAATGAATTCTTTTTCACATTAAACAAAAAAGGTTTATTAGCTTCCACTTTCATGTGGGAGAACTTGTGTTCAATTTCAAACTCTCACAAGTTGTGATTTTTCTCTTCTTATTTGGAATCTTATAGGATCTGTATGATCCGTTATTAAAAATTATTGGTTTAAGTTTGTCGTGTCAGGGTATCCTTTTCGTCAAGAATTAAAAAACAAAACAAAAAGGGGATAATTGATGGAAAAGGCAATGAGGACTATTATGCAACTCATTATAAGTCCAGGGACCAAGACAGAATTTACGGAGAAGTATTTGAAAACTCCATGCTCGAATAGTATACATTGAACAATACGCACGGACATACGTATAGAGACATATATACATACATTCATACATATAGAGAGAGAGAGAGAGAGAGAGTGGGAGATGGAGGAATTGACAGAAGAGGAGAAAAAGGCCCTAAGAGGAAGCAAATTTGCTCCTCTTCCATCTGCACCCACTCAACTCCGATCCGACCCCAGGTTCATAAACCTATACATAAACAATACTCGTATATGTATTAATGTATATGAAATTAATAAATTTCATGTATCAGCTTAAACAGTTACTATATTTGTGAAATTTATTGAAGGAATACCTACTTTCTTGCTTTGCTTATAACTGTGTTGTTAATATTAGGGTTTATTTGTTATACATATACTGTATGTGTATGTATATAGATCTAAAAAATATGAACCTATCAGCCTACACAAGTTGCTTTCTTTAGCTTGTATTTGTAAAGTTCTAGTTTTTGCTTGGTTTGTTTTTGCACATACTTATGTATAAGAGTATAGATTGTAATGTATATATGTATTGCTGATTTAATTTGCAGAGATATATGTTTCATATTAGAGTGAGTTGCATATATCATCCTACAAAAGTTGCTAGACCTGTGATTTTAGTTTACGTTAGTGAATCCTTAATTGGAGCCTTTTTTCTCAGGAAATTCTAGGATGGACCGGGTCCGATGGAGCCGGTTCATCAAATACCATTGGATGCCGGTGATTTTGGTGTATTTACTGTTTTATCCCAGCATCCAACAGTGTAAGACAAACCGGCTCCAATGGACACAGTCTGCCCTAGAATCGCCCCTTTTTATCTTGTGTGTTTGTTTATGCAAAACTGTGGATATTCACAGTTTCGTGTGTTATGTGTAGGCAGGCTCATCCTGGGGGTCCAATAAAGACGAATAAGGCAGCTGCTTTGGCTAAATTTCTTGAAAGAAAGCTTCAGGAGCCAAATGGGTTGGCTTCTGTTGATCCAAGGCTTGTTGAAATGGCTGTAAAGAACGCCAAAGAAACTGTTCAATGCAGTATGGATTTCACATCTTCTTCTCAGTCTTGTTAAAAGCTGATTATCATTTTTATAATTGAAGGTTGCCTACCTTGGTGAAATTCTAAGGTGGAATGGATCTGGTCCACCTAAATGTAGATGATTTAGGTGCTTTTTACCATCTTGTCCTTGTATCCAATGGTGTTTGATGTACTGGCTCCATTGGACCCAGTGCATTTTAGAATCACCCCCCTACTTTGGATGTGTTTTCTTTTTTCTTATCCAAAGCATGCTTTTAACTTTTGATGGAATTGCCGAGTGGTTTAAGATTGTTGTTGTTTCGAGGACTTCAACGATGGTTTAGTGGTTTATTGGGAAGCATAAAGTTGGATGGGGAAATACTCAATCAGCTAAATCTGAGGTTGCAATGCAACTATTGTTGAGTGCAGCTTCAGTATTAGCTTCCATGAACTACGTTCTCATTGCATGATCTAGTAGTTTTGAATACTAATTTTGAGACCTTGTCCATTAAATCTCACGTGGGAATAGCTTGAGCATTTGATGGATTTGCATCAGATTATAATTTGTTTGGAATTGTTGCATTCAGAAATAGAAGCAAGCTTGGCATTGTAACAGTCTCTCAGTTGAGTTTGTTGGAGTTTTGAGTTTTAAACCATCTATTTAAAAATCCAGGAAGACACCAAATCAATGTTGGTTGTTTTTGTCCTTAGAATTATATATCAAATGATGAAATACTAATCTGTCTTCTCTCTTTTTCTTATTTCCGTGCTCATGAATGATAAAAGATTTAGGTAAAATCTGAAGCATACACATACCCATATGATTAGCTCTTTGCTTGTTAAGATTTTTTGCTAACAAAATTTGCAATTAGTATCTGGGGTATGTAAAGGAACTTTATGTTGAATTTTCCATGCTAAAATTCATCTACGAGGAACTAGTTTGTGTGAAACAAACACGTCATTTAGAAAAATGGTTAAATCCTTTCTTATGAACTCTCACCTTAAACACAATGCCAACTCAAATGAAGATTCGTTGGTATATGGATAAAACCATATCAATTGGTTAAAAGGGTACCATGATGAAATCACACTCTTACTTCTCCTTTATGTATGATTCAGGTGGAACTTCAAGATCAGGAAGAGTAATTCATCATGTCAAAACTTTTGGAGACTATGAGGTGCATTCATATAATTTCACGTCTTAATCTTGCGGAGTTTCATTCTGTATCCAGTCTTTTTCTCTTTGTAACGTCCTTTTATTCACTAAACTACTATGAATTTGACAGGAAGAAGAGAAAACAGAGGACTTGAAGACCTCTTTCTCGAAGAAAAGTAAGCAGAAGAATAAAAAGAAAAAGAAGGAAAAGAATCAAAATAAAAAACAAAAGGTATGCTGCTATTCTGGATTTCGTTTGCTATATTAAACTTGGGATCTAACTTTTTGGGAAAATCTATACTAGACCAAGTGCAATGATTCTGGTGTCTATCTCTCTCACACAGTAAGGTGTATTGTTTGTTGCCTCCACAAACACTTGTCTGAAAGAGATAAACACATAATACACATTCGGCTCATTGGATTCGATCCGACATAGAATTACCCCAACTTTTTACCAATATGAGATTTTTGTCTTGCAGAAGTTGGATGATTCTGTTGCCAATACATCAAAAAGACCTAAAAAGAAGCTGAAACTATAACCTACTTCGGATTTGGGGTTTCACATTTGTTTACAGATGCATGAGAAGGTGGACTTGTGATCACTATAGAATTTAGGATCTCAAATTCTGAAGATCCATCATCTGAAATATATGTTCTAACTTCGAAGACGATGGTTTTTCTTTTACTTTCTCGAATCCCTGTCTGAAATAGATAGCAAGAAACAAAATTCTTTGGATATGATTGAAACTTAAGTATAGTGTTTTCAAGCTAGAGAAAAAGCGGTTCGCTAGATGTGAGTTATAAGGATTTGTTTGTTTATGTTTTTAGGTAAATTTTTTGAATTTTTCTAGGAAGTTTGTATTCTGGATATCTGCGTGAAAATGATTTGAAGTAGTAAAATATATCAAATCAAATGTATTGATATATAATGTGTAAAATGAATAAGTTGTGGGAATAATCTTGCGACTAAAAAAATAGTAAAATAAGAAAGATAAACGAAAGAATAGTTGAAGTATGCAAGGTTTTAACTTTGGATTTCGGTATAGATATCCGGGGTCGTAAATTTACAGAAATTTCGATAGAAATTTCAAAGATATTCATAATTTCGATTTTAAAGAAATCATGAAAATGTATAAAAATAATAGAAAATTTACAATCAAACTTTTGGTAACTTGAATTATCATAATTATACATCTTTTACATTAATAATTTTTAATATATAATATATGTATAATGAATCTTGTTAAATAGTATGATCAAAACTTGTTACAAAATATATGAAATAAATATTATTTGAAAGTCAAATAATCAAATCTCATAAGAATTTCATTAAAACAAAGTGTACCAAAAATTTAGTAAAAATCATGTGTGGTTGGGGTGAATGCTTGGTAGGTGTGAATTAATTTGAAATATTATTTTCAAATAATAAAATTAAAAATATATATATAAAAAAATATTATTCAAAATTTTGAAAAATTTCGAGCATCGGTTTTTGGAAAACTTCGGGTTCGGGCTAAATTTCGATGGATATTTAACAAAAGTGTTTTAACATTATTTTTAAGTTTCGGGAAATTTTGGGTTTCAGCAAAAAACGTGGGTTTCGATCGAAATTTTGGAAGATAATTTGTACAATTGGACGAAAGTGAGATTTCGCTTTGGGACCCCCAGAAACCCAAAAATTTTATCAAAATTTCGAGCTTTCGAGGGAAATTTAAGACCATGGAAGTATGTAATTATTGATGAAAAGTAGAGTGAAACGATGGATATATTGATTTACAGATAGTTATATAGGAGCATGAGAAAGTGAAGTAGAAAAAAAAAATGTTTGAAAATTGTTTATAGCAGTGATTTACAGAAAGTGGATCCGAAAAACAAAATTTAACATTTGAAAACATGAAACAAACAAACCCCTAGTAGAAGGCTAGTTATGGGATTTTGATTTTTGGTGAATTTTTGTGGGACCGGCTATTTGAATATAATTGTGACTGTCTTGATAACTTGAAAATCCATGACCTCATGAGAATAATCCAGCTGAAGCAATGGCATCCATTATTTCAAACATCGAGTAATAACAATGTTAAGTCACAAATTGGCAATTAAGGACTGATAATCAAGGAGCTCAAAACGAGGCCAATTAATAAACTTACAGCAGCTCTTCATCCGTCTCTGTAGTTAATTTACAAATTGGGAAGGACGGCATCTTCTACTCAATGCAAAATGCAGGCTATTTAAGCATCTGCTTATTAAGTTACCAAACAATGACCTTACGACGTTTATGCCAACTCATTTACTAGAACTAGATCACGATAAGAATTCATACAAAGAAGAGACCGAAAGCATCTTTCTAAAACCACTAATCAATTTGACCTCTGAATGCAAACGGACGATGGTAGGTGATGAGGACCAAGTGAATTATGTACAAAGCAGGTTCACAAGGCCACATAGAGGCCCTTCTATGTAGGTATTAGCGCCATTATTTGGTTCTTGATTATGCCCATGCACTTCTGTATTTCAGTATAAACAGGAAGGTTTTGTGAACTTTGAGGCTGTAAACTCGTGACAGCAGAATCTAGTATCTGCGCCATGTCAGATGGAGGGAACTGCCGTTCTGTACACTTCTGCAAACATAAAAAATTGATTGTTGTTAGGCAGCACATGAAGAAATATGATACTTTACGTGGAGTAATTCTGTGGTGAACCTGATGCAACACTCTCGGTTCATCTAATGGCCATTGGATTAGGAGGTTGGTGAGAACCACCTACCCCTAAATGTGCAGTCCGGATCCTCTGTACCAAATGACATTTTATCTCCTATTCCATTTCTCATAGACACGCCATGTGTGTTAAGTTTTTTCTTAAATATATAAATGATGTGGATTTCAAACACACAGCATTTGTATACAAAATGGAATAAGAAATGAAACACTATTTTGAATAGAGGATCCATTGTGGTAAATGAGAGGGTCGCTCTAGGTGCAGTATAGAATAACCCTTTATAACCCTGTCGTCAGTATGGGGAAAAGGTGGGGGTGGGGGAGTTCTCTTTCTATAATTGTCACCTGAATCATAAGCAAAGTGGCAACGCATTTGGTGATCAGCTCTGAAGGAATTTGTGACTCAATTTCGGATGCATTAGTCAGTTTAGGTGCAGGTGCCTGAAACAATTTTCATATTAGAGACAAAAAAGAACGATAGTAACAAAATGGGGAATCGTGAGCTAAATTGTTAAAGTGGAATGGCTGTCTTACCACTGGGTTGCAGGAATCATCCGAGGGAAGCTGGTCGTTTACATAATCTATGGCTTCCTCAATTTTATCAATAGTGTCCCCTCTATCCTTGATTGATGATATTGCCTATAAAATTAGAAAGTGGTTATTAATACAAAACAGCAGAAACGGATTCCTTTAATTCAGTCATCTTCTTTGTTCTCTGCAACTTTGAAGATAAATTATAGAAGTCACCAGAAGAAAATATACGAGGGCGGACAAAGTGCCGTTTACCTAGCTGACAATAATAATGAATTTTCGGATTTCAAGGACTGGTTAAAGATTTCAGCTTTTGCCAATTTAATGAAATTTATACCAGTTGAGCCCCAGATACATAGTCTGGTCTCAGAAGATTCGTTTCTATCATTCACAATGCACTTTGGCCATGTTTGTTTACGTTTTTGAGTAAACTTTCAGAAAATGTTTCGGGGAATGCGTATTATGGGTATTTATGTGAAAATGATGATGTTGGATGTGTTTGTTTATATATTTTGAAAATGGTTAAAAATGGTAAAATATCAAATCAAATGTGATTCATTGATTGTATGATGTAGGTATTATATAAGAAAATGAAAAAGTGAGGTTGAAAAAATGTGTTTTGGTTGAAAATGGTTTGTAGTTGTAATTTTTGAAAATTGTGATCCAGAAAACAGAAAATAGTATTCAAAAACATAAACAAACGTTGTCTTTATGTACTAACAACCAAGTCTATGTTAAAACCAATTTTCATATGAAACCATTAAAAGGAAATTGTTAGACTCTGGTTTGCAAGTTGCAATGGCTTAATTTCAAAATATACATCATAAATCATAAAACATGTGAAAGTTCAAACTAAAAAGCAGACCACATAAAACACAGATTTGAATTTGAATTTGCATTTGCATTTCTTTACCTGCATAGCTGCATCTACCATCGTTCGGGCTTTTGTTCTTGAGCTATCCATGATTTCATTCACATGTGATCCTGATTCGTCAGTTTGACACGCAGAACGGTCAAAAGAACTCAATGCCCCTCCAGAATCAGCATGATTGTTCACTGGGCTTGGCCATGTAAGCGAATTTTTTCCCTGATATCTGTTTCGTCCTCTCAAGCAATGTAAAGCTGAAGAAACCTGCCAAAGGAAATAAAACCATATTTGAATGTGAAAATTTTGACAAAACAAGAAAAATTCAGGTTCCATTCTCCTGAATGGAGATTTATACCTGTTCATTGGCTTCATTTAATTGTATAAGTATTGCAGCGTATTGCTTTTTAAATGACTCTGTGTTCTTCAAAGGTATATCACCATCATTCTGATTTTCAACATCATCGTTCATGCACCTCAACTCGAGAAAAACAGCTTCCTACATGTATGAACACATGGAATGAAACCACCAATAGAATGATATTAATTCTGAGGATTAATTATATAGACACCCGATGCATGAGATCCTAATTATGATACGCACTCAAGAGGTTTGAGAAATTACCATAACTTCTCTTGTCAATAAAAGCAAATCACAATTTCATGCCCTTTTAAATTGTCAGGATCTGACAGGGGTGTCTTGGTAATTTACAAAACCTCAGGATGTTCGTGGTTATGACCCAACAAGTGAGAGAATTTGCATGTAATTATCCCTAATTCTGGTAGAAAGCTTGAAGCTCCAATTAACATCTACTGTTAGTCCATTAGTGTTATGATGAAAAAAATGATTGATGTTCAAATAAATTTAAATCTGAAGAAACAAATCAAAAAAAATGAGATAGAAAATTTAAAATAAATTTATAAATTAAGGTATTAAACTTCAAACAATCAAACTGAAAGGTGCTAATTGATTGGAAAACAACAAGCTAAACAGATTAGCAGGTCAATGCTTATACCTTCTTATCAAGAGCACGAGTCAGCTCAGCAATAGCTTGAATGTCAGCTTCCTTTGCCTGGATCTGAGCTAGTGTACTAGGCTGAGAATATGCAGTCTGCTGGTTAGTTGCAGTATCAGCAAGTCCAATCCTTGTTTGCACATTAGCATTTGCAGAAGCAACCTGGTTTAGAAGATGACAGAATGATGAAACAAGATAGTTCGAGGACGTAACAAGAAAAAATTGTCATATATGCCTGAATAGCTGAGAAAGCCCGTTATTTAGAATGTGGTTGTCAGATAAAAAGTTTGCTAATTCACTATTTTATGCAGATGACCCTGCTCATAGAAATAAAATTACTCTTCATTCAGAAATTTTCTATTTTCTTTCTTCAGAAACTGTTAGAGCTTTTCAATTAATATAAATAGCTCTTGTATAACATCAAAAATAGAAAGGATTATTAAGTCCAGCAAGAAGAGTTCACAATTTTTTTAAAATTTCCGGAGTCTCGCTTACAGGCCCTCACCCATGGGTAGGAGTGTTACAATCCATGAATCGAAAAATTGGTAACCAAACTTTGGTAGAAATGAAACTATAAGACAAATCATTTGAAAATTAGAGAGAGAGTTCATGCCTTTGTCTGCTTCAACGAACTGGTCGGATGAGCTAATGGAGAGAACAATGAAATACCATCCATTCTATCCACATTGTTACCAGGGGAAAGCTTCCCATTTATTTGTAGTTCATTGAAATTCTCAAAAAACCTATCAACAGCAACTGCGTGTCTCCCAAGCAATGCAGGCATATTCTCAAAAGGATTTGAGGGCATGCAGTCAATGTCCTGCAAAGATATAGAACTGCTTAAATATTACCAAGAAACAAAAGGCAAATAGGAAAAAGAAATACTATAAATAAAGAGTCGTATTCATTTAAAAAAAACAGAAAATGTTAATGCATTAACAAATAAGTAGTCATAAGGCTATTGCTTCAGATTCTTTCTCACAAAATGTCATTTTACTTTGGTGCAGAGATAGACGTGGACAAAATCAGAGATAAATTAAAGGGCACTTAACAGATGATTTACACAGAATACACATAAGATAAGATATTCAATCGGACAAGTTAAAGTTACAAGCATCAAGCATGAAATAACTGAACTAATTCTCATCACAATAGTCAATATAAAAATCTCTATGAAAGATTAAATCGCATAATCTTCACAGAGGAAAAGCTGCCCTTGTTACTTGTTGCTATTTTTCAAAGACAATGTAGGATATAGCTACTCGGAAAAGAAAACTCATAATAAGGACTTGATCTAAAGCCCAAAACTAACTTTGAAAGGCTCAGACATACTTGATTTGGGAACTATGGAAATGCATATAAATTTTTCCTTTTTTGGATAGCGCGAGTTAAGATGTAAGCCATCAACATACAATGAGATAAAGGAGAGCAAGTTGCAAATCAGAAGTATATTACCATGACAAATTCAACCCCTAGGTCATGACGGTCAAATTGAACCCGGCACTTAGAGTGATCAACAGTTAGCACACTTCCATCATGAATCTCCCTTGTTTTTGGATGGATGGCAATGACACGCTGTCCAACTGATAAAGGCCTTGCTAGGTCGGTCGGCAGTCCTTCCCTGACACCTTCACGAAGCTCAGTGTAATGTTTTCTAACGGAATCTCGATACTGATTAAGCTTCTCTTTTTCTTCCTTGAGGAATTGCTCCGAAAATCTCCGTGGCTTACCAAGGGAACTGGTTTAACAGTAGAGTAAACAGTGATAAAATGCAACTTTTGCTCAGGTAATAAAATTCAAGGTAAATTATGCGGTTTAGCTTAATCACAAATAACCCCCAATTGTTTGGATACTTACAATGAACCTCCTAATGTTTGGCTTAATTAAGAAACCCTAAACGGGATAGAAAATTATTCTAAAGTAATTGGACCCCTAACCATACATGTGGGGTCTACCAAATGTTTCTAATATTAGAAAGGGTAATAATGTATGTTCGAATCTGTAATTTCTCCAAACAGTAATGGGGTATTGCAAAAACGTCTTTGATTCTTTATAAACATCCAGCCTAATTATTCCCTTTTATTTTTGGCTTGTTGAATCGATTTCTCACAACTTTCTAGGGAAAATTGTTAACTTTTCTTTATAAAAATGAAAAACAAAGAAAAATGAAAGCAAAAGAGAAGAAAGGATTTTTTTTTGGTTCTCATTTGAATCATCATGCTGTCCATCAAGATTCAATGAACAGCAGAAAATTGAAATGGTTAGAAACTAAAGATATATACCTTCTTATGACACTCCACTCTACACGAGTTAACCTTGGCGCATGACCCAATCCTACATGGTACAGATATTCAACAAACTCTCTTTTTGCAAACCAAGGATAATCAATGGCACTGTAGAACCATTCATAAGTGCACCATCTCCTTAGATGCTGATTCAATAAACAATTAGACAGTTTTCCCTGTATGACAGAATATGAAGAAAAAAACATATTATTTGAGTTATTGGAATTCAAGAATGGAGGAATTGGAGGGAAAGAAGAAAAACGAACCTTCAAATTTAATGCTCCGTCTTGGAGTATAGCAACAGACAAATTACTCTGGTCATTTGAGATTTTATCAGGAAATTTTAAATCTTTCTGAACCGGTGGTTTTTTCATATTCATCTTGCGCCTGTTCCTAACTTTAGTAGGTAAATCCACAGGAACCTGTACGGCTGATTGGGCTGAGTCACTCCCTTCTTTTGGTAGATCAGCACTGGAAGAATTTTCTGAAACTTTCATCAATTTCATTGAACTGCTTTGGGATGATTTCTTACTCTTAGTCGTTAATTTCTTCCCAACATCTTCAGCCTAAAGGAAAACACAATTACTATTCAGTTACCTTTCAACTAGAGAAAGAAGTTGCTCTGAAGATGACTAGCTTATTTGACATCAATAACATATCTTAACTTATAATGATAATATTGTCTCAAATAAGAGTTTAAACCAATACGTCAAGTAGAACATTGCAATTTAGCAAAAAAAATTAGAATATTGCAGCATCAACAGACACCAAATATTTACTAGAAGAATTCTATAAGTTTCACTTTTTACAATTTCAAAAATAAACTATTTGTACGATGTGTTCTAGTTCGAAAGCTAAATAATGATAATTAATATAATTATGAAGCACAAAAATAAAGTACCTCAACCTCTGGAGATTCACTAACATGGATATCAGGATGAGCTTCAGTTTTTTGGGCCTGCAAATGTATATTCGAGTAAACCAACTATGCCAAAAATCAAATTCGCAGCAACGGAAGAGAAATTACATGCATTTTCTCACCTTAGACACTTTCATCTTTTGATTTTTTCTTCTTTTGGTGATACACTGATGAGGATCCGGGTTTTCTTCAGGAATAGAACTAACATGAATAGCTGAACCTTTTCCAGGTTTTGATGTTTTCTTGGAAGAAACTCCAGAACTTGATATCAGTTGCCCTTTCATTCTTACCCCTGAGGATTTACGTTTTTCTCTTTGTTGATTTGCTGGTGGAGCTTCTGACACAGATTCATCAACATGATCATCATGCTCACCGTTAAAATGTACCCTTGACTCTGATGAATGAGTAATAGCAGAATCATTTATGAGAAAAAAGTAAATTCATAATGTAAATGCTGCTGACTGAGATATCAATAACAAATTGCTGCAGGTATAATCCATAAGGTGTATAATTTCATCTAATGTAAATCTAAACATTCTTTTAGAAGAAAGAGGAATTAACAAACTCCAAGAAATGAAATTGCTTGCGAGTAGGCCAACCATACCCCAGATGTGAATTGATAAAACAACAAACCACTCAAATTTCACCTCTTTATAACTAGTTCAACTATTGAAGAATCAAAATTTCAAAATCTCTATATTTAATATGATTTCTGAAACAACAACATTAACAGAATCCTAAATTTTAGCAAATTCTGGAAATTCTGCCTTCAGTATGGTGGACTTATAGGTCAAAAACGTCAATACGACATATACAATGGCATGCTGGCATCGAATACAGTATTTATCTTGATGTAGTAGTAGAAATTACACATGTTAATCAAGTAGCTTAGAAGGTTTAATTAGCAAAAAAAAAAACATGTGGCATAGAAGGGTAACTGAATTATGTAACATACAGTGAATCTTAGTCTTCATCAATTATTTAAGGGAAAATTTCATTTTTGGTCCCCCAGTTTTACAAGAAATTCGATTTTGGTCCCTCAATTACACAGCTCATGAAATTTGGTCCCTCACTTATCACTTTTTAATCAATTTTGATCCCTTAGACAACTTTTGGGGTCAATTGAAATATCAAAAATTGCATTTTGCACCCCAAAATATAAATTATGATAATTTTCACCCCAAAAAAGAATAACTAACGAATTTCACCTTTTTATCATATTTTTAATTATGATATATTTACATATTTTTTAATTATGCATGAAATAAGACATGTTAAGATATATTATAAATGTGTATGAATACCATAAAATTACACACATTTTTAAATTTATAAAGATCAAGTCTATAAATTTATATCAATCATGAACGCATATACATACGAAACTAAAATTAAAGCTTATGTTTTGGAAAATAAATTTGCTGGTTCATTTTAATCTAGATAATTTTCATATATAAAGCTGTGTAAAATTTACTTTTATTAATTCTTATAGGAAAATTTGGAATTAGACTCTTTCTCAAGTTACAAAAATTGCTGAAAAATTATTGTATAAACTCGACGTTAAAAACCAAATGATTTAAATTACGACACATCAATAATAAAATATATAACATATTAATATAACATTGATTTGGATTCTTTGATATATTCAACACGTACATACAAATTCTTTTAAAAATTGCTCATTTTTGACACCAACTGTCTCTCTCTGTGTCCAAGTTTTATTTCAAGTTTCAAGAACAACCGACACTAAAATAGCTCTCTGTCTCTCTCTACTCGATATATACATGCACATAAATATATATATATATATATATGCAGCCTAGCTTCTAGATTTCTTCTCTTATTACTTCATTAATTACCCTTCCCACTTATTCTCTCTCTCTCCTCTCTCTCTCGAACTCTTCTATTTTGTTTCACACACACACACAAACACACACAGTCAGTGTGTGAGGATTAGAGAGTTTGATATTGATGAGAAAAAAATGGGGTTTGCTTGGCAAAGACATGCAATAATGAACAAAAATGGGGTTTTGTTCTCTCCATTGTGAAATCGAACAAGATGTGTAATTTTATGATATATATACACACACACACACACACACATTTATAATATATCTTAACATGTCTTATTTCATGCAAAATTAAAAAATATGTAAATATATCATAATTAAAAATATGATAAAAGGGTGAAATTCGTTAGTTATTCCTTTTTGGGGTGGAAATTATCATAATTTATGTTTTTGGGATGCAAAATGCAATTTTTGATATTTTAATTGACCCCAAAAGTTGCCTGAGGGACCAAATTGATTAAAAAGTGATAACTTAGGGACCAATTTGATGAGAGATGTAATTGAGGGACCAAAATCGGATTTCTTGTAAAACTGGGGGACCAAAAGTGAAATTTTCCCATTATTTAAAGTAGGAAACGGTGGATGTATATTACTAACCATCTTCATTTTCTGTTGGCATCATCAACGATAAATCAGCAAGGGTTTGCAGCGCATCAAAGGCAGGGCCTTCATCTACAGAGATTAAAATATGTTACTCTCGACAATAATGGCAAAGAATATAGTATATTCACAGAAAACAACATTCACACAGCCAGATAAGTGTAAAGAAGGAAAAGGACTAGAGTCAATGTGACCATACGTTTTGCTGCTCAGAGAAAATATCTCAGTTTACTGTGACATGATACGCCTCCACATTCAAGAAGGTGTTTGATCATTACAATACTTAACTTGTACACAAGCTCTTATGTCTTATATATTTATTCTCCAAAGATTAAAGAACCAATGCAAGCCAAAAATGGAAGAAAGGAGGAAATATTATATATATATATATATATATATATATATTTGGAAATAGAACATTCACTAAACTATAAAACTTGAACATAGAAAGTAAGCAACTTTTACCAAGTGTCCATTTATAGTTTCTACTAGATCCTAATTTCAAATGACAGTCAACTTAGGCTAGATGCATTATAATCATTATGCTATAGATCCTAATTTGTTGTTAATATTACTAAAATATGAAAAGGGGCAAAGCTTGCCATGATTCAAGTTAAATCATAAAGATTTAGGCAAAAATACCCAGGAATTTGAAACACAATACAGAAAGAAAAGCAAAGATCTCCAGTACCTCTACTAAAAAGAGCCTTTTTGCTTGTCTTTCTCTGACTCTGCATGGAGGAAATCTTGTCATCAGTGACCTCTACATCAAACTTCCCCATTGCTCCTGACCTTTGACCTTCCCCTGTTCCACTACATTCTTCCTTAATATCATCCATATGACTCTCATTATTGTTATCAACTTCAAATTTCTTCCCTTCAAGTTTTCTCCCCTTTTGTCTCACCAGACCAACATTTGCAGATTCCATCACCTTAGGCTTATACCTAGACAACTCGCCTGTGTCAGCTTCTGTGCTTCCTTCTAAATCTTCGTCATCGATGTCAGCCTCCAAGAGCTTGGCATTAACCATTTCTGTTAAAGAATTCTATAACCAAAAGCAGGTCTATAATGACATGACACTTTAGGTGAAAGAATAATGTTTAATAAATCAGGTTAAATCGTTACCTTTCTTTGAGCATGCCTAAAAGGTGATGACATGACACTTTCAGCTCTTTTACTTGGAGTTCGAGAAACCTGCGGAGAACCACCTCTTTGTGATGCCTCTGCCAATGCTATGGCTACTTCATGAGCTACTTCATCATCGTCAGCGTTCGCCTTTATTTTTAAGCCTTGCCTGGTTGGGGAAAAATATTTTTCCCCATTAATATTTTCATATGAAAACGCAACAGGGAACCTTGGCGTTCTTTTTCCAACAGGACGAGGTCGGGTTCCTGAAGAAAACTCCATAATTATTTCAGAATGACATCTTGAAGTAAAACTGCAGTTATAATAGAAGGCGAAAAACACAAAGGAAAAAGAAAAGAAAGTAATTCTGAACTCTCTCTTCAATTTGAGAAGGAAGTCTATTGTGGTGCAAAGATTTGCTATTACACACAAATATGCACTATAACATAACCCCAAATGATGGTTCAACGGTGTATGTAATATCATGGGCTAGCAGAGAATTTGGCCATAAAAAACTATGAGGGACATCCAGCAAAATTCTTATGTGTGCAAAGGATATCTAGTAGAAATTAGTAATCAGTGTGGACATGTAAAGTTCCGCAGAAGATTTATGTATTTATATGTGTCTTCCTCACACCTTGGCGTATAAATATAAATGATTATGTTGATACATGGAGCCTAAGTGCCTAACAAACAAAGCTTCAGTCTATAGACCATTATTAGGATTTATCTTTGTTATGACATACCTCCAGAGCGTTTTTTCTTTGAGTAAGGCAAGCAACCATAATTTGATGCAAGTAGCGGAGAATGTGAAACTAATTGCTCCTCAGATGCTTTAGAGGCAGTGAGTTGGACTTTGCCACGAGCACGCTTCTGAGTCTTCCGAGATGATCCTGCTCCGTCGTTGCTCTCTTGGTCACTGTCACTTCCTGCCTGTCAACCAAGAATTGAAAGATACATGATTCCCCTACTTACTAGTCTAAGAGTAAAAAATTAAGAGTAAAAATATCAGAATGGAAGCTAATTATCAGCTATAGCAGTAGTTCTAACTGGAACTCGATATATATACTTTAGCAGTTTCGTTGAGTCTTTTACAGTGAAACCACATTTATTTGAGCGAAATGAACAGAAAATATGTATCCAAAGAAAGAAAAAAAAAAGGCAGGGCACACATGTATGAGAGGTAAGGGAGAGAAATAAGGATTTAATACATTCCTAACTGCTTGTATGCACAGTTCATAAATATTTGTATGATGGAGAATGTTTCAGTACTTGGAAAGATGAATTTGACAGCAGAAACTTTGTTTGTAGATGGTCAGCTTTGATGATTGAATTAAAAATAGCCTTACCAAATTGCTGTAGTGATCGGTCATCATAGCAATCAAACCAGCCGCAGAAGCAGTACCATGTGGAAGAGATAAGTACGCCTGAATTAAAGAGCTGAGTATAAGTGAAAACAATAGAATAATAGTTGAAGTATGGGGAGGGGGCCTTATTCAAGTTTCTGCTGCGATGTTGCAAATCGGACTTCTTCGGAACTATATAGGTAATTTTGGTCGAACATAGTCATCCTACTAATCAAGAGGTTATATTAAAATACACAATATATTGACAAAACTGAAAATTGTAATTAAATTCACAAGCCCGGGCTCAATAGAATTCAGGAAACTCATCTATCAATTAAATTTTAAAAGTCTCTGTCACACCAATAGTTCAATTCCAGTAGGAATTTGGTGATACATGATTACAATAGAGAATGAGTGAATTTTATCAACAGAAAAGAAAGAAAAACATTGGATGAGTGGCTATTTATCTGAAGAACTGTCTCATTTTCTGTTCTCTAGTGACATAGCCATGTATTGCTGTTCTACAAAGTGATACAAACAACTTAAAACTCTTTTTCATTTCATTATGCTACATAGTATACAGTTCAAATTTGAAGTTATAACTGCAAGGCTATTTCACTTACTGCAATTATTTTGCTAGACATAGAATAAATAAGATCATCTGATGTTAAAATCTTGAACTTCTTCCTGTACTACTAATAGATTTTTAGATCCAAATGGGAATCCAGAAAGAAGATACAGTTTTCATAGGAAAATAGTATATCAATAGATTTACCCTATTCATTGTGTAAAGGGCCTCCACCATTTCTAAAGATCGATTTCGCATAGCATTTCCCACCTGCAACCATACAGAAAAGGTTAACAACAAGCTGTTGGCAACCAACTAGCTCATAAAGAAAAAATTGGCAAGAAGAATCATGCCAAATAGAATTTTTCTCATTATTTCATCTAAATATTGGTGACTGCATATATTTATACGGATGATCATTATTAAGGAAGATAATTTAGGTAACAAATTTCAACTACTTTATACAATTCTTAGTCAATGGATGTAATATAGGCGTGATCTAACCTTTTTCCAATCTTTACCATACGTGCGGTAAGATTCATAAAAACGAGTTAGCTCTTCCACGGTCCATCGAGGCCCAAGCATATCAGATAACTTTCTTTTCTGCGTTAGTAAGAAAAGAAAATGGTCATTCTCTAAATTGCCCATATGCAGAATCTCTGTATTAATCTGATAATGTTTTGATAAATGATGCGAGGGTTCACAATATAAGTTTCCATCTTATGTCATGGCAACTGTACTAATAAAAAAAGAGGCGATCATATCACCATCACGAAATAGCAACTGTTAGGATACATTTAGCTGAAGCAAGAAGAGAAATTTACCAATTGAAATTACAATAGGAAATAGAAAATTTGACCAGAGAACTCACCCGACTATTGCTTCTTTTAGTACTATCTGCATCTTTGATAGGTGATACTTCGTTGGCATGGGAATAGCGCTTATTCACGCTTCTATTC
Organism: Buddleja alternifolia; assembly: GCA_019426215.1. NCBI lineage: Eukaryota > Viridiplantae > Streptophyta > Magnoliopsida > Lamiales > Scrophulariaceae > Buddleja > Buddleja alternifolia. The sequence goes on from CM033403.1 coordinate 28,417,660, forward strand.
TTTCTTGTGGGGCCCATTATAGCTAAATCAAGAAACAAGACACAAAAGCAATGAAAATTAGAAAGTCAGAATGTTAACAACCATAGACTGCTCATTCCTTATAGTTATTTATTGAAATTCACGTACGTATAATCTCAAAATAAAATCTTTCAATTTCCCTCCAATATTAATCTGAAACCGCGCCACTTGAATACTTATTAAAGGCACAAGTGAAAAGGCGCCAAATTAACTTATGATCATAAGTAAATTTTTATTACAACCACAGAATGGCAGAAAAACGAGTAAACATAAAATGATTAAAACAAAACAGCAAATAAAAATTTGAAAAATCATTTCCACATCTACAGTTATCATAAAATCTAATTAAAAGCGACGTCAAATGAGCAAACCAAAACAGTATCTGCCAAAAATTCTCTGAAAAACTCCCAATACATACAAAAGTAATCAAATTTTAAATAACTTGAAACGATAAATCACCAAACAATTTAACATTTCAAAATTGAACTAGACGATAGCTCTAATCTTATATACAACACCAATTCCAAAACATTCATACAAATACAAAATCCTCGCCCCACCGCCACCACAAACACTCAGAGTTCATTCAAAACCAAGCAGCTTAAAGAACTCCTCCAAAATTCAAATCACACACTTCAAAAACTCAAAATCAACCTCCGTTATGATTCACCATAAAAATCGGCGCAAAAAGGTAAAATCTATAAGAAACTAATCGAATTCAATCAGATGCAAATTCGCAGCCAAATAAAACGAACAAGAAAAACCTCAAAACACCATTGATCAACGATAATCATCACAAAATCACCAGAAAACAAATAAAACATCAATAATTTAGAAACCTAACTACCTAGAACTCAAATTCAAAATCTCGTAAACGTAATTAAAAACAAAAGATCAGCAAAAACAAAACCAAAAAATTACGCCTATTACTTCATCTTTACCTTTCCGACGAATTCAATTCAGAGCATTGGAAAACAAAAAGCTGCAGATTTGAAATTTATGTACGATTAACGGCGATAGAGATGAGATTACGAATTTTTGTGAGAGTGTGAGATTTTAGAGAGAGAAAGGGGAGTGTTTTAGAGAGAGAGAGGTGGGAAGAAGAATGAATTCTTTTCTTTAATTTTCATAATTTTATTTTTATTTTGTGGGGGTAATAACCGCGAAACTCTATTCTTTGTATTTGTATTGTGTGATGTCAAGTGTTCATAATTTGTCTTTCTAAAGGGTTTGTTTAATTGCATAATAGTCCTTAACGTTTGGTAACCTTCACATTGTAGCACCTCATGTATTTGTTTTTGTACTTTTGGACTGTCTAGTTTTGAATTCATTGGTCATTGGTCCGAATCTCGAGTCTATGTTTGGACTCAGTACTTCTTGTTTCTCTTTTTCTTTTCTCCGTTTGGAGTTTTGGGAGGTCTATACTATCACATTGGTACAACATTTAATACTACAAAATAAAGAGTAGAAAAAATCTCGATTTTTTTTATTTAATAGCAAGATAGATAATGAATGTAGTTTCGTTACGTCTACTATCATAGACGCATGGGGGGCGTCTGATTGGGTGATGTTCAGGTTTGGGTTTTTGGGTCGGGTACCAAAAAGGTCGAGTAGGATTTAAGCTAGGTTGAAGTATAAGAACTTAACCTAAGAGTGTGGGAGAAAAAATTACCACATTTCTCAAGTTGGACAAAAATGAAAGGAATCGCATTAATGGTAGATCAGATTGGACTGAGGATGAGAAAACTAAAAATGGTGGTAGGTCAAGGGTGCAGGTGGATTATAGTTGGACTTGGACTATAGTTTTGAACAATGTCCATTCTTTTCAAATTTAGATTCTGGTTTTGTGACCCAGAAGTTCTGGGCACTTACGAGTATTGGGCCAATAGGTAGTGTTCAAGACAAATTCTTATTAATGTGCAGCACTCAGACGTATCCTCTGCTTGCTAAAAGGGTTTAATCTTATCGCTCTCGCCTAAGGGTGTAAACGAGCCGAACTCGAGCCGAGGTTGGCAATTAGGAGTGGGCGTTCGGTTCGGTTTGTCGGGTTCTGCTTGTTCGGGTTCGGGTTGTTCGGGGTTTGAAATATAGCCACCCGAAACCGAACCGAATTAATCCGTTTAATCGGGTTCGGGGTTTATTTGAGTTCGGCTTGTTCGGGGTCCGAAAAATTTTATGGGTTCAAGTCAATTTTTTTTGGACAAATTTTTGGGCCTCTAAAAATAGAGGCCCAAAAACTTTTAAATGAATTGTTTGGGCCTCTATTTTTAGAGGCCCAAATGGCTGAACAAAACAGAGGCAATTTTGCCTCTGTTTTTCATCACATGTAAATGAAAAACATGAAAAACAGAGGCAGCTCCCAGCAGAAAGAACAGCGGCATTCCTCGATTCAGTGTGACAGTGTGCGGCGGTGGTCGGCGACTCGGCGGTGACTGGTGGCTGCGGTGGTGACTGGTGAGGCAGAGAGGTGAGCGAGGTATTGAGGTAGAGAGGCGTGAGTGAGGTGAGATGTGTGTGAGAGACTGAGAGTGAGAGGCAGAAACCCTTATTGAGTGAGTAGGCTGTCTTCTTAACTCTTAAATTAATTTTTTTTTCATTCTAATTCGGCTTGTTCGGGACCTGAATTCCCCGAACAAAATAAAAACTCAAACCCAAACCGAATTGTGGAGTTCGGGTTTGGTATAAACCCGAACCCGATTTTTCCCGAATAAGGCAAATCCGATCGGGTCGGTTCGTGGTCCGAATAACCCAAACCGAACGCCCACTCCTACTGGCGATTTTGCCAGGGTCGAGCTCAACAGTTAAAAAACAAGCTCTAGCTCACGAGCTCAAGCCTAAATATTAATTTTTATTTTTTTTAAAAGATATTAAATATTTATAATATTTAATATTTATTTATTGAATATTATAAATATTTAATATATATAATTAATATTTATAATATAAAAATAAATATATATTAAAAAATCGAAAAGCTCGCGAGCCGGCTCTTGAGCTTGTGAAGCTCGAGTCGAGCTCATTCGAGGCTCAAATTCTCGCCCCTTAAGAGTGAAGTGGGAACACCCGAATATATAGAGGTGTTCATAGTTTGGTTATCCATCTGAACCGAATCAAAAATCAAAAATTCGTTAAGTTTTTGATTTGTTTGTTTTTTTGAAAAAATTCAATTTTCGGTTCAGTTCGGTTAGCCGAATATCAAAAAATTTTAAGTTTTTTATTTTTATTTTATAGTATAATATAGACCAAATATAAAAAGTGAGTTCCTAGTGACAATATATAGGAAAAGAAAAAAAATGAATTAAAATTAGCCATAATTAATATCCAGTTACTTTCATCTCAATTTCAATTTTTTGTGAAAGTTTAAGAAAGACGTTTGAATTGCATGCTTCTACAACTGATTAAGTATATTTGCCATTTCACAATTTAAGTTAATTGTTTCGACATGATACGAAAAAAGGTGAGAGTCAAAACTCAAATTTAGTCTCTCTTTTTTTTCAGAAAATTCGGATCAATCAAAATGATCAATCGAAATGGAACCGAACCAAACTAAACTAAACTTTTTTGATTCGAAATTAGACCGCAGTCCAAAAACCGACCGATCAACACCCTTATGATTATACTACCAAAAATGATCAATCTTTGTAATTTTGAAAGACCAAAGCCCATGGTGGTTTAAATGGAAAAATATAATAATATTTGAGTAATTTTGAGATCATGATTAAGTGAAGACAAATTCATGACAGATGAATGTAATAATTATGAGTTACAATAAACTCAACTTTCAAGCGACTACTTAATCTATTCCTTTGACTATTCTGATATATTTAAAATCTCTATAATACTATGAAATCCTATTTTCAAATTCTCAAAATTCAAACATTTCTTCTGAACATTAATGTCCATTTTGGATTAGTTGTTGAGTTTTTTTTTTCCCCTCACAAAATTCAAGACTCAAATTGTTTCATGTATGATTATTATAATGGAAAGTTGGAAAGATATTGCTAATGCCTAATCCATGTTCAAACTTAACAATTACTCCCTGACCAAGATTCTAAACTCTAAACTCCCTAATTCATAATACAACTTTTTATTCACTCCTTACCCACTTGACAAGATGGAAATGCCTCTCACTTTACACATTTTAAGTCATTTTCTTATTCTGATGCAATTCCTCTATCCTTTCACACAAAATCCAATTATATAGGCTTTTCCGACGATCGAAGTTGTTCAAATTTGACACCATCTTGTTTTCCACGGCGAAAGGAACAAATCGAGATCCATATTGCATATATATATATATATATATATAATAGAATTATTTTCAACGGTTTTGCGTGACTTTACGAGAAAATCCATAAAGGATGCTCGGAATTATAAACTGGTTTTTTTCTTTAACAGTAGACACATAGGGCTTTCCGAAAATATATGACACGTTATCAATAAACATCTAGTATGAAATATCTTTGTCTTCAAACATAAGTAAAATTTATTGATAATTTTTGTGCGACTTCACGAGAATGTCCATAACGCATTGTAGGATGCTCGGAATCATAATCCGTTTTTTTTATAAAGTAGAAATATAGGGTTTTCCAAAACTATATGACACATTATGAAGAAACATCTAATATGACACAAATTTTTCTTCAAACTTAAGGTAAAATATATTGACAGTTTTGCGCGACTTCACGAGAAAGTCAATAATGCATTGTAGGATACTCAAAATCATAAATCATTTTTTTCTTTCAAATTAGACACATAGGGCTTCCAAAAATGTATGAAAAATTATAAATAAACATCTATTATGAAATATCTTTGTCTTCAAACTTAAGCTAAAATTTATCAACAATTTTGTGCAACTTCACGAGAATGTTTATACCGCATTGTAGGATGCATAGAATAAAAAACCGTGTTTTGCCTTTCAAATTATAGACATAGAGATTTTTGAAAAATGTATGAAATATTATCAATAAATTTCTAGTATAAATCAAATTTGTCTTCAAATGTAAACTAAAATTTATTAACAGTTTTACGCGACTTCACGAGAAAGTCTATAACACATTGTAAGTGCTCGGAATTATTAATCGTTTTCTTCTTTTAAAAGTATACATATAAAGGTTTCTGAAAATTTATGACAAATTATCAAAAAACGTCTAGGATGAAATAATTTTGTCTGCAAACATAAGCTAAAATTTATCGATAGTTTTGCATGACTTTAAAAAAAGTCCATTACGCACTGTACGATGCTCGAAATTATAAATCATTTTTTTCCTTTGATAGTAGACACATAGGGATTTCCATAAATATATGACAAATTATCAAAAAATATCTAGTATGAAACAGATTTGTCTTCGAACATAAGCTAAAATTTACCGACAGTTTTGTGCGACTTCACGAGAAAGTCTATAACGCATTGTACGATGCTCAGAATCATAAACAATTTTTTTTTCTTTCATAGTAGACACATACGACTTTCTAGAAATGTATGAAACGTTATCAAAACGTATCAATACCTCCAATTAACAGTACACATACTTCCATTTAACATTATCAATACATTAGTGTATCAATACTTCCAATTAACAGTAACCGCACTTCCATTAACAGTGCACATACTTCAAATTAACATTACCAATACGTTCACTTAAATGTTCAATACTACCATTTAACAGTACTCATACTTCCAATTAACATTATCAATACATTGCATTTAATGTTTCAATACTTCATTTTAGCTGCAAGAATACTTACTGTTAGGTCTCATATTTTACATATTTTCATCATGATTTACCTCACATTTATCTTTATTTTATGCCTTGTAGTTAGTCTTTTCCTTTATTTTAGCCCAATTTACGTATTTTGATTTCTAAGTCGTTTCAATATTTTTGTAGGCATATAAATGATTTCTTTGATGAGTTAAAGGAGTATTTTTACGTGAATAACGAAGGCTAACCAAGAGGAAGTGAAGAAATGCATTAGAAAGGCCAAACGAGAATGTTTCGTTGAAAAAAAATGAAGAGAAAAATTTCTGCACAGGCAACTGCACAACTGTACAGATATTCTGCACAGCTGTGCAGCTGCGGATTTTTATATTTTTGTGGGCCGATTTTATGACTTGGATGGGCATAATTTATGTATCTAAGACTCTTTTTTAGTTAAATAAAGTGGCAAAAATGTTTTTATAGGCTAGAGTGAGATGGGAGATAATTCATTCTTGAAAAAAGTAGATCTTGGAGAGTAGATCTTGAAGAGGAGAAGAGAGTTCTTGGAAGAGAGTTCTTGGAGAAAAGCTTCATCTTCTCAAGTTGTATTCTTCCAATCCTCCATTGTTGAACATGAGTAACTTTATGTTTATGCAATTTATTTCTTGTTTTTCTTTAATTATGCATAGCTAAATTATTTTATAGGGTTTAAGATGTAGTCTTGTGTATTGATTTGGATTATTGAAGATTTATGGATGTGATTTCTTGTTTGGTTTATCTATTAATGAGAGTTTAATGCTTGTAATTGCTTGATCACCAATTGCATGATTTAAGATGAATTAAGAAGTACCGGGAGGTGAATTAGTTTATCGGTTCAGATTTAATAGACATGTGTAAATTGCTTAATAGGGATATTGGTAATTTTGCATGAGACTAGTTAAACAATATTCATAGAACTTAATGGATTCATCTAAATTAGTTTTTGATCATGGGAGTGACGTTAATTAATTTAGATGGGTACTCATGAAGACCTCGGGAGAGTATTCATGTATTTAAGAAAATTGGGTCTTTAATTTAAACAAGAATGATAATCCATTGAAAGTCAATAATCCATAGAAATACTTTGATGAAATCGTAATCCCTAGGCTTTTCGTTAATTGATTATTCGTTTTAATTATATTTGTATTAATTATTTATAATTAATTCTGTTTTTATAAATTTCTGTTTTAAATTAGTTAAAATCTCAAATCTTTGATAATCGATAGTCTAAATAATAAGATAAACTTTGTTTGGTACTTGATAACCTTCCTTGTGGAGACGATCTTACTTTCACTATATTATTTGTTCGATTCCGTGTTGTTACGGACGGTTAACACTTACTAATATTAGTACACATACTTTCAATTAACATTATCAATATGTTCCATTTGATATTTTAATAATTTCATTTTACAATACTCATACTTCCAATTAACATTATCAATACGTTTCATTTAATGTCTCAAAACTTCCATTTAACAGTACCCATACTTCCAATTAACATTATCAATACGTTTCATTTGATGTTTCAATATTTCCTTTTAACTGCAACAATACCTCCTCTTCTATGTAAGCATACGTTCATGTTCATCGTAACCATACTTCTCCAATTCAATGTATCCATAAATGCTTACTTTAGCCATATTTCCCACTAACCGCTCTCGTACTTCCTGATGACTGTCACCATACTTCATTTTATCTGTGACAATACTTCCGTTTAGGTGTTACTAATATGTCCTCTCACTTGTACCTCCATAGAATAAAATATATACCTAATAGATGAAATATGTGTACCACAAGAAAGATATCTTAGATGAATTAATGCATATATATTTTGCTGCGAATATGTTGTCTAATGCATCATGGCATTATAAATGAATAAAATTAAATATATAACATGCCTAAGTGTAATCATGTGTATAAATATTTCAAAACTACAAACTCACTCACACAAAGTCAAGTAATCACTAATAGTAGTGTAGATACACATCGAGTTTGTAAAAGACATGTAACTCTATTGATTTTATGCATAATTTGCACAACACATGATGCCTAATGCAGCTTTAATAAATTATAAATACATACATTCATGTGTAAAATACTTGTCTTAATATAATCAAGTGTGTCAATGGGCTAAGGGTTTAGGATGTAGCGTATGGTTACCTACATATTCGGGTGACAATACTACCAATTTCCAGAAATCATACTACATAAGCACAGTACCCATACTTCCAATAAACAGTACTCGTATATCCAATTCACTATACCCAAACTACATATTGGAAGTATGGGTATTGTTAAATGGAAGTATTAATCAGAAGTATGGGTAACGTCAAACAGAAGTATTGAGACATAAAAGTGAACGTATTGGTAATGTTAATTGGAAGTATGGTTGGTCCAAGTGGTGAGCAACTTGGTTCCGCTTAAGCAAGGTCTCGGGTTCGATTCCTTGTGTACGCAGTTACCCCCGTTGGGAGACTGATCCACCAGGCTAGGTGTGCGACCCGGGTCGACCAACAAATTAGTCCGGCAATGTCCGGAATACTGTGGTAGGCAACAAAAAAAAAATGTGTACTATTATGAGGAAGTATTGTCACCCAATGTTAATTGGAAGTATGCGTACTTTTAAATGGAAGTATTGAGACATTTAAGTGAACGTATTGCTAAACTTAATCGGGAGTATGTGTACTTTTAAATGAAATTATTTAGACATTAAAGTGAACGTATTGGTAATGTTAATTGGATGTATGTGTACTATCATTCAGAAGTATTGTCACACAATGTTAACTGGAAGTATGAGTACTTTTAAATGGAAGTATTAAGGCATTTAAGTGAACGTATTGGTAATATTAATTGGAAGTATGAGCTCTGTTAAATGAAAGTATGTCACATAGTGTTAAATGAAAGTATGAGTACTGTTAAACGAAAGTATTGTCACCCAGCGTTAAATGAAAGTATGAGTACTGTTAAATGGAATTATTGAGACATTAAAGTGATCGTATTGATAATGTTAATTGGAAGTATGGGTAACGTTAAACGGAAGTATTGAAACATGAAATAAAACGTATTGATAATGTTAATTGGAAGTATGGGTCTTGTTAAATGGAAGTATTGTCACCCAATGTTGAATGGAAGTATGAGTACTGTTAAATGGAAGTGTTGAGACATTAAAGTGAACGTATTGATAATGTTAATTGGAAGTATGAGTACTATTAAATGGAAGTGTTTGTCGACAGTTTTGTGCAACTTCACAAGAAAGTTCATAACACACTGTACAATGCTTGAAATCTTAAACTATTATTTTTTTTCAAAGTAGACAAAGAGGGCTTTCTAAAAATATATAATACATTATTAAGCAGTGTTTTAAAAGGCGAAGGCGCGGGGCGGGGCATTTTATGTCCCACAAGGCGGGGCGTATGCCCCGCGGATTTTGCTTATTTAGTATTAAAAAAATATAATATAATGTTAAGAATTAATTTAAATTAGCAAAAAATTATAAAATTGAAGGATAAAATTAAGTAAAAAAATAAGATAGAGAAAGTTAAAATAATAATATATTTAACCATGCAAACTAAAAGTTCAACTCTTGCAAAAAATAATCAAGATAAACAAATAATTGTTTCAAATTCTAGTATTACATAAAATTAAAATTTAAAATAATAGTTAACGAGCACTAATTTACTCAATCATTATCAAAAGTCTCATCATTAAGATCATTATCCTCATCTTCGACTCTCAATACTCGAGCATTAAGTTGTGTTGCTCTTGCAGCTTTTTTTTTTTTTTTTAATGTTTGATTTAATTGAATAAGTGGGCCATGAGTTTTTACTAAAATAATAAAACATGTAAAAAGTTTAAGTAGGTTTTAAATTGGAACTTGGAAAAAAAAATCAATTTAGGCCTAAAATCATACCATATGGACATGAAATACATTGGGTGTACGCCCAAGGACTGGGCGTGTTTTCGCCCGAGGCATATGCCCCAATTGATTGGGCGTACGACCATGAGGGGTTACGCCCCCCTCCTATTGTCCCGGGCGTTTCAACAACGCCCCGTCCCGGGCGTACGCCCTGGCCGCGCCCCGTGGCTGCCTTTTAAAACACAGTTATTAAGAAACGTATAGGATGAAGCAGTTTTGTCTTCAAATATAAGCTAGAATTTGTCGATAGTTTTGCGCAACTTCACGAGAATGTCCATAGCGCACTGTATGATGCTTGGAATTATAAATAGTTTCTTGCATTTCAAATTAGACACATTGAATTTCCAAAAATGTATGACACATTGTCAAAAAATATCTAGGATGAAACAAATTTATCTTCAAACGTAAGCTAAAATTTGCCAATAGTTTTGTGCGACTTCACGAGAAAGTTCATAACGCACTGTACGATGCTCGAAATTATAAACCGTGTTTTTTTATTTGAAAGTAAACACAAAAAAAAAATTTGAAAAAATGTGACACATTATCAAAAAATGTCTAGGGTGAAGCAATTTTGTCTTCAAACATAATCTAAAACTTATTAACACTTTTGCGCGACTTCATAGAACGCCCTTAATGAATTGTAGGATGTTCGAGATCATAAACTATATTTTTCTTTTCAAATAAAACACAAAGATTTTAAAATATGTATGACACATTATCAAGAAATATCTAGTATAAAATAGTTTTCTCTTCAAATGTAAGCTAAAATTTATCGACAGTTTTGCGCAATTTCCGAGTAAGTCCATAACTCACTCAACAATGTTCAGAATCATAAACTGTTAATTTTCTTTAAAAGTAGACATATATGTCTTTCTGAAAATATATGATATATTATCAAGAAACATCTAAGATGAAGCAGTTTTTTCTTCAAACATAAGCTTGAGTTTACCAACAGTTTTGAGCGACTTCACGAGAATGTCCATAACGCACTATAAGATGATCGGAATCGTACATAGTTTTTTGACTTTCAAATTAGACACATAGATATTTCAAGAAATATATGACAGATTATCAAAAAATATCAAATATCAAAGAGATTTGTCTTCAAATGTAAGATAAACTTCACCGACAGTTTTGCAAGACTTCACAAGAAAGTCCATAACGCACTCTACGATGGTCGGAATCATAAACCATTTTTTTCTTTCATAGCAGACACGTAGAGATTTCTAGAAATGTATAATATTACCAAAAAATATCTAGTATGAAACAGATTTTGCTTCTAACGTTAGCTAAAATTTGTTAATAGTTTATTACAATCGTACTTTATGTTCTTTTTTTATCTATACTTACTATTTACTGTATACATACGTCAAGTGTACTTTAAGCATGCTTCATTATAGATGTAACCATACTTCTTGTTCATTTAATCATACTTCATGTTGAGGATGAAATGTGGTTCGCCGATGTGCAGCACTCAGACGTCTTGAAGTCTTACTACTTGTCTTCTTCTTGGTAAAAGGGTTTAATTTTATCGCTCTCGCCCTTCAAGAGCGAAGTGGGAACAACCGAATTTATAGAGGTGTTCACAGTTCGGTTATCCACCTGAACCGAACTGAAAATCAAAATTGTGTTCGGTCTTCGGCTTGTTTGTGTTCTTTGGAAAAAATTCAATTTTTGGTTTGGTTCGGTTCGGTTAGCAGAAAATCAATTTTTTTATTTTTTTTACAGTATAATATAGACCAAATATGAAAAGTGTGTTTCTAGAGACAATCTATAGGAAAAGCAAAAAAAAAATGAATTAGAATTAGCCATAATTAAAATCCAATTATTTCCATCTAGTTTTCAATTTTTTGTGAAAGTTTAAGAAAGACATTTAAATTGCATTCTTCTATAACTGATTAATTGTCATGGTCATTTCACAATTGAAGTTAATCGTTTCAACATGATACAGAAAAAGGTGAGAGCTAAAATTCGAATTTGACCAGTTTTTTTTTCGAAAAACTCGAATCAACCGAAATGGAACTAAACAAAATTGAACTTTTTTGGTTCAAAATTTCAGTTCGACCCAACAACCGACCAATCAACACCCCTATGAATATACGACCAAAAACGATCAACCTTTGTAATTTTGAAAGACCAAAGCCCATGGTGGTTTAAATGGAAGAATATAATAATATTGGGATAATTACGCTGGACATACGTGAGGTATTGCAAAATTACAAAAAATATCCCTTAGTTCAATAAATTACATTTAACATCCATTCGTTTTCGTCGTCAACATTGAGCACCTTCCGTTAGGGTTCCGTTAAATTTTTAGGTGAACTTCCAAAAATACCCCTGACTTTTTCTGGACCAGAAGACCAAACTTTTCTCAAACAATTATACCATTTTGGTGTTATTTTTAATATTTTATAAAAGTATATGTGTTATATGTAATGTTGTGTATTTAAAGTATATAAATAATTATTTATAATTAAAAATTATTATCAACAAAATAAAAAAAATATAAATTATTAAAATTATAAAAAATAAAAATATTATGTGTAAAATATCATTTTATTCTTTTAATTAAATTAATATATAATAGTTTAATAAATAAATTTAAAAATTGTATTTTAATTAACTAAATTTCTTAAAATAAATTACTTATTAATATATTAATTTATAAAAAAATAAAAAAATAAACAAAAAAGAAAAAAAGAAATTGGGGGGGGGGGTGTTGTCTTCTCCACCCCGCCCCACCTCACCCCCCAACGCAGTACACACACACACAATTACACGCGCGCACACACACACACACACAATTACACACACACACAAACATACACAATTACACACACACACAGAGTCACGCACACGCACAAACACACACAATTACACACACACAGAGTCATGTACACACACAATTATACACACACAGAGTCATGCACACACACACATATTCACATTCTAAGATAAAATATACATATATACATATACATATACGTATATATATATAAGTATTTTACTTTTAAGTTTTTTTTAATTTTAAAATTGGTATTAAAAGTAAATATAGAGAGGTAAATGGGCAATTTGGTAATTGAGCATTTTTTATTTTTTTAAAAACATCAGTAAGGGCATTTTAGGTCTTTTATTACTTTCCATCCATTTTTACATCAATACATGAAAACCTTAGATGTTAGATGTAATTTATTAAACTAGAGGGTGTTTTTTGTAATTAGGAAATATCTCAGGACCTCCAGTATAATTATCCCTAATAATGTTTGAGTAATTTTGAGATCATGATTAAGTGATGACAGATTCATAAAAGATGAGTGTAATAGTTATGAGTTACAATAAATTCAACTTTTAAGCGACTATTTAAACTATTCTTTTGACTATTTTGATATATTTAAAATCTTTATAACACTGTGAAATCCTATTTTCAAATTCTCAAAATTCAAACATTTCTTTTGAACATTAATGTTCATTCTGGATTAGTTGTTGACTTTTTTTTCTCACAAAAATCAAGACTCAAATTGTTCCAAATAAGATTATTATAAACATAATTTCAGTTTATAGAATGAAAGTATGTCCATTGAAAAGGCCATTAATGTGCATTTCAATCATACTTTCAGAAGTTCTGAAGTTTATTTTCAATCCAAATAGTTTGATATTGCAAGAAAATGTCCGGGCAATGAGTCAGACTTCGACATCTCCAATGTATTGAATCAAAATGGTGGACCTTTTGTGCCATTTTGGTGCAGTTATAATAAATTCACTCCAATGTTGACACCATTTTTAACACCAAAAAAAATATTCTCTATATATTTCTTTTAAAACTCATTTTATACTATTTTCTGTATTTGACAAATAGCACCCAACTTTAATTTTTTATTACTTATTCATTCAAGAAAATATATTTTGTTATTTTATAATATTAAACGAACAATATTTGTTAACTAATAATAATAATTAATTAAAATTTAATTTAAATCCATTTTGGTATTTCATAAAACTAAATTAAAAAAATCAATTAAATTATATTTATTATTTAGTAATAGTCTAAATGATAAAAAAAATTTAAAATTTGATATAAAAAAAATATACAAAACAAAATAGCACCGAAAAAAAAGAGGTATACCTGAATAAGAAAGAGGTGAATTTGGGTGAGGAGTTAGTTTAAATACTCTCTAATCTCTATATACATGTATACAATTGTGTATAAACATAGCTTGAGGTGGTATGGTATGTTGGCTTTCACATAAGCTAATTAGTGGGATATGGGGCAATACGTGTTGCTCTAGATTTTTTTTTTTTTTTGGAACTGTTAAGCGTATTTCATTCAACATCAAAACTGTACATTAAACCCAAGCATACTTGGGGCTTTACACACTCACAAATCTACAATGTATATCATTCCATGTCTTTTCTACTATGTTAGGAATAGAGCTATTTGTATGATGAAAAATTCTCCTGTTTCTTTCTATCACTTCATAAGCTATTGCTGCAAAAAGAGCCCTTTTTCTACAACTTAACTCAGTTTCCCCCTGCTAACTCTACTGCACCATTGCATCACCTCCTGCCATTTCTTTTTTCTGCATGTTATCCCCCTGCTAACTCTACTGCTCTAGATTTTCTCTGGTCTAGTTTTGTTTTTGTTTTTTTTGGGGGGGGGGGGGATGCATTTTTAATCTTTTAACTAAGTCGCTTTTCACTTTTAGTCCTCTATGTGTCGCCCCTAGCAAAACTATCCTGTATATTTAAAAAATTGGCACATTTAGTCCTATTTTGGAATTTTCCGGCCAAATCGCATGTGCTAGTCACGTGAGGGGCCAAATTGGGAATTTTTTGATTTGGAGGGAAAATTGTTGACTTGACATGCCACTTGGACAAGGATTGATGACTTGGCAAGTTTTGCACCCAATGGGATTCGAATTTGGGTTCAAAACCTTGGCAACAAGAGAACCAATCACTAGACCAACAAGCAACTTCATTCATTTTAAGGATATATATGTAAATGTATGTAATCTATCAATACTAACATAAGTTAAATGCATTTATATATACATTTTAAATAATAATGTTGTTTAGATATATCTGTATATTAAATAAAAGTACTTCTACTAAATAAAACACACATATGTACCATACAAATATAACAATATATCTTAATGTAATAATATATAACCGTATATTTTATTTTTAATTATAAATTTAAAAATAAAAATAAAGTAGATCTATTTTTATATTCATTACATATAATAACCAATAATATATAATCCACTTATATAATAATTTTAAAATTCTAAAATTTTCTATATTTTTCAATATTAATTTTAAAACTTAAATGTATTTTTAATTTTTAATTTTAAAAATTGTTATATTTTAAAATAGTTACTATATATTAAGAAGAAAAAAAACAAAGTTCAATTTAATTATGTAATTTTATATGTTTATTGTACTTTAAAATATTCTTTTTAAAATTACTATATTTACTATATTAAAACATTACTTATATAAATTACTCTGCTAAAAGATATTGATTTTAAAAATGATTGTATTTTGAAGTATCAACTTTATGTTAAATATATACTTTATTTTAATTTTAAAATTAATATATTTATTGTAGATTAAGAAAAAGTACTTCTATTTTATAAATAGAACAAATATATGTAACATATACAAATATAAATACTTATTTAAAAAAATGATTTACAAATATATATATTATTTATAATTATAAATATAAAAATAACCTACATTAGATCTATTTTTATATTCATAATTTATAATAACCAATAATATATAATAGACTTATATAATAATTTAAAAAATTATTGTATTTTAAAATATTAATTTTAAAAATTCCTGTATGTTAATTGTTAAATTTAAAAATTACTATATTTCACAATAGTTACTATATTTTAAAAACATTCTAGATTTAAATTTTAAATTTTGCATTTTTGAATATTTACTGTATTTTAAATTTTAATTTTCAAAATTACTGTATAAAATGTATTAAAAAATTACATATATAATAATTGCTGCATTTTAAATATTACTCTATTAAAAAATATTAATTTTTAAAATGATTGTGTTTTAAAGTATTTAAATTATTAATTTTATAACTTAATTTGATAATTACTGTATTTGAAATCTTTACTATATCTTAAAAATTACTATATTTGTTGTAATGTATATATATATACACACACACATAACACAAATATAAATATGTATATATCATTGACCGCATATACTGTAATACATATATAATTTATTGTATTTTATGATATACATAATTCAAGGAAGTATATCGAGTTTCTAGTTGTTGTAGTGGTAGGGTGTCTTGTCGCCAAGTTTTGCATCCAGGTTTGAATCCCCTTGGGTGCAAAACTTTTTTTATATATCCTAATGGCATGTCAAGTCATCAATTCTTGTTCAAATGGCATGCCAAGTCAGCAATTTTCCCTCCAAATCAAAAAATTTCCAATTTGGCACCTCACGTGACCGGCACATGCCATTTTCCGGCCAAATTGGCCGAAAAATTCCAAAATCGGGCTAAATGTACCAATTTTTTAATCATATGGGATATTTTTTCTAGGGGCGATACGTAAAGTACCAAAAGTGAAAAGCGGCATAGTTAAAGGACGAAAAAAGCATTTTTTTTCCTTTTCTTTTGGTTTCCCTATATTATTTTATTACTTAAAATTATGATATGGCCCTCATAAACATTTATGTTACAATTAGACCCTCATAAAGTGATGATCGATTATGAACTTACACCATAGTTATTGTAATTCCCAATAGAGTGAAAGTATACTATAACATAATACGTTTAATTATACAAAATAAAGTATATGTTTAAATTGTGGGGTGTCACTGAAATATTTATTTATTTAATTACTAACATATGTTTGAATATATATATATATATACACACACAAAAATCTTTTGTCTTTAGAGCTCGAATTCGCCCATGTGAGTTCAAGATCAAGCTCGAATGAAGTGGAATAATTTCGTAAAACTTGGCACGTATAGCTCTGTCTTTGGAACCTTGTAAAATGAGGTGGTTCTATCCTGCTACTTATAAGTTAAAACCATTTGTACCTGTTCCACCAAGTTTTGCTCAAGGGAAAATAGTAATAGTCTTTTGATCAAATTTGAATCACAATTAGACGATGTTATGTTTAACATTCTGAAGTAATATTAAAAGTGGGGTGCAGGCTTGTTAGGTATTGAGTATTTTGAAGGATTCTATATGCTTGTTACTTGTTAGATTGTTTGTCCTTTTTCGACTCTTCTTTTAAAAAATTAGTAAAAACCCTTCTTCAATTTTTTGATTATGTGAAAAAATAAAAATGTTTAGTTAATTGACAAATATTTGTTACAACAGACATTCACATTATTTTCAAGTTACATCAAAATTTGTCCACGACGAAAAGATAATTCTGATTTGAGGCATTAGATTTATTTAGATCAATTAACTGTCGTTATATTTTTTCTTCGAATTTGTATACTAGTAGTTAAGTTTCAATATTTATTTTGCTCTTTTAGAAATTATATCAAATCCATGGAAACACAAACATAGACATACACAAAATACTTATCTTTATTAACCTATATATATATAAACATCTTTCTATTTTGCTTTCATATTTTATCAATTATTGATCCTAAGTTGTCGTAGTGTTTGTTTTATGTGTATACATAATTGTATGTCTTATGGTATTTGAATATAATGATTCTCATAGTATATGATCTTTTGAGAATTAGGAATCGGAAAAAATTGTATACAATGACAAAAACCATTGCAAACAACTAACAATTAGGGTAATTAAATTTTTGTTTAATTATATTTTCTATCATCTTCATTCAATCGGGCCGCCCTTGTTCGAAGCTCCTCCGTTCCCTCCCACTGCTAAATCTCAAAATTAATCCTTTCTAATCGTACTATTGTACGCACCAGAAAATTTTTCAGAATACTACTGCTATATTCGACTAGAAATTACCCAATGAAAATTTCATTTATGCCTTTCTAAATTTGAAGGGGCCTCCTCATACGAAATTATGTGTTTCCATAGTCATAAAGGCAGAGAGAGAGAGAGAGAGGCCCTTGGTTACAGAGAAGAGCGTGGTGAGCAAGAAGGGTTGGGTTGAAATTGATGAAAATTTTGCTTTAGTTGCTTGATTTGAAATCAATAATCTTTTCACTTTTCCTTTTATTTTAGGGATAATTACACTCACACCCCTTAATGATGGGATAATTACAAAAACCTCCCCTTATTAATTGATAATTAGAAACACACCCCCTCATGCTAAAGATTTTTTACAATTGCACTCTCTGTGTGTAACAATCCTTACCATTGCACCACCTGTAAACCTTACAAACAGACCCTCTGAGGGGGACGTGTTTGTAATTATCTATTGGATTGAGGAGAGGTTTGTGTAATTACCCATTATTGAGGGGGTGTAAATGTAATTATCCCTTTATTTTAAGATGAAATGCAATAAAGAGGTGAGTTGGAAGTTGAGGACTTTGGAAGTTTAAAAACAAAGGTCTTTTGAAAAGGATATGATTTATGTGATTTTCACAAGGCAATTGAATTTCCCAATATTCAGAGTTGCCGAGAAGAATGCAGCGACGAGGGAGGGGATGGGAAAAATGGATATTTCTTACTTATTTTCTGGCATTTTATCAAGGGCAAATATTGCAATAAATATTTTTAGCTCTAGCATTAGGAGAATTGCTATGCCTTTATTATCATCAGCCAAATTTTTATTACAACCACAGAATGACAGAAAAACGAGTAAACATAAAATAATTAAAACGACAAATAAAAAATTGAAAAATCATTCCCACATCTACAGTTTTCATAAAACCTAATTAAAAGCTATGTCAAATGAGCTAACCAAAATAGTATCTGCCGAAAATTCACACAAAAACTCCCAAAAAAAGCAATTGTTTAGCTCAGCAAAATATGATACCCACATACAAAAGGAGAAAAATTGTCCGTACCCCCATGTGATGTATGGAATTTTTCAAAAGCCCCCCGTTGATAAAAAATTCACAGAACACCCCCTATGAATAAAGGTACAATTTAACCCTTTACTCGCCTCACTCGCGCGTAGTGCAATTAGTTGTAATTTTTTGACCTTTTTGGACAATTTTGCCCCTGATTAACAATCATTGGATCAAATCGGATAAAAATTGACGGTTCAGACTAATACCTATATATTGTTTAAATCTGATTAATCACATCCATAGATCTAAAAGATATCAACGGTCCATATTAAACACATTATATTTAATTATTTATTTTATTTAAAAACATATTTTATATATAAATATATACTTTTTAATTTATAATTTATAAAGATATATTAATAATATATATACACACATAAGTATATGTATGTATACCTGCACCATGGCTACCACACCCACACCACCACTCATCCTCAGGATGCCGGGCCGCCGCCGTGTACAGCCACCGTCGCCGCCTTCTACAGTGTCGTCGTCGTCGCACCTTCACCAAATAAAAAACACTGCCTCCGTCCTTCTGCAAATCGAAGCCCGTCTCCGTCGTCGCCGCCATCCTCCTGCAAATCGAAGCTCGTCTTCATCGTCGCTCTTCTGCAAATCAACTGTGTTGAACAAGGACCAGTGAAGGAGCGATCGGGTTTGGGGTTAACATCGTCGGATATGGTGGCTGCGGCTAGATCCGCAACAGGGGTGGGAAGTTTTGCGAGAGTGACGGCGGTGGGGGGGATTTCTTGAGAAGTGAACGATGGTGGTGGTGACTGGTGACGGCGGCAGTTTCGGGACGGTGACGGCGCGATAGGTTGGTTGTTGTAGAGGTCGGCGGTGATGGGAGGCTACTGGGGAATAAGATGGTGGTGGTGGTTGTGTATAGGAGGTTGGAGGTGGAGGTTTTGGGGAAGAAGATGATTGGAAAAGAAGATGGCTGGGAAAGAAGAAGGTGAGAAAAAAAGAAAAAGAAAATAAAAAGTAATTATAAAATAAAATAAATAAAATATAGTGTAAATATTTTCAATCTACAAGGGTATTTTCGTATTTTCGTCTTCACAAGAAAATTTAAAGACAAAATATGTTTAAGGAGGCAGTAAGTATATTTCTTAAAAATACGAGGTGGTAGGTTGTCAATTTTTTTATCACAGGAGTTTTAAAAAATAGCGTCTATCACGGGGGTAAATGGGATTTTTCTCCATACAAAAGTAATCAAATTTTGAATAACTTAAAACGATAAATCACCAAACAATTTAACATTTCAAAATTGAACTAGATTATAGCTCTAATTTTATTTACACCACCACCACAACATTCATACAAATACGAAATCCTCGTCCCGCCCCTATCCACAGTTCCACACACACGGGGAGTTCATTCAAAATCAAGCAGCTTAAAGAACTCCATCAAAATTCAAATCACACACTTTGAAAACTTAAATCAACCTCCGCTACGATTCTCCATAAAAATCAGCGCAAAGAGGTGAAATCTACGAGAAACTAATCGAATTCAATCAGATGCAAATTCGCAGCCAAATTAAACAAACAAAAAGAATCTCAAAACACCATTGATCAACGATAATCAGCAACAAATCACCACAAGCAAATAAAACATCAATAATTTAAAAACCTAAATATCTAGAACTCAAATTCAAAAACTTGTAAACATAATTTAAAAATAAAAGATCAACAAAAACAAAACCAAAAAAGTTACGCCTATCTTCATCCAGGGACGGAGCGAATCATTTTTCATTTTTTCATTTTCAGATAAAAAAAATATAAAAATTTGTATTTTGCCCCCCCCCCCCCCCCCCCCCCCCCCCCCCCCCCCCCCCCCAACCTACCTTCAAAAATAACAAAAAGCAACAAGTTCCTATTCCACAGGCTATATCAAACCCTCGTAGTAGAACAATTGACTCAGATAAACATTTCAATAGGCTATATAATCCAAATTTTAAGTTAGAATTCTTATTATAATTATACATTTTTTCATCACCCATGATTTGTTCAAATCCCAGCAACCGTTTCTCATCTCTTCTATATGATAAGTATCTTTTTATTTTTTCTTTATTTTTTTATAGTCGATTTCCACGAAATTGGATATTATTGATGAAAATTACGATAGTTGCTATTTTTAATTTGAAATGTTCAAATTGATATTAATCAAATCATTCTTCTTAGACTTTTTATGTTTTGTTTTATTTAATAGGGGTAATGATATTTTCCCATCCAAACTATTCAGGTTTTTGCACTTTTGTAAACAAACTTTTTCTTTTACACTTTCTTATCCGAACTACATTGATTTTTACAAAAAATTATATTTTTGCATTTTTCGGTGAAATAGCGGGAGTATTCTGTTGAGGTTCTATCATATATATCACATGTGATTTTTTTACGGATAAATATAAAATTATATCAATTGAAACAACAATTTATTATGGTTTCTTTAGTTTGAATTATACTATTCAAAGTATCATTTCAACTCAAAAGGATATAACTAGTGAACTGCAAGTTCCATTAAATGTCATTTTTATCTCTAAAAGGGTCACATGCAATATATATAATGAAATTCCGGCGAATATTTTGTCGAAAAATGCTAAAAGTATAAATTTTATAAAAATTCGTGTAGTTCAAATAAGAAAGTGTAAAAAAATAAACAAGTTTAAATAAAATAATGCAGAACCTATTTAGTTCAGATAAAAAAATGAAAAATAAAAAGTTTATTTACAAAACTGCAAAAACTCGAATATTTTGGATGAAAAAATGTCATTACCCCTATTTAACATTAGGACCATTTTTCATTTTAGTTTTAATATTATACTTTATTTTATTAGTTATGAAAAATGTACTAAATATTATTTCTCTGTGGTTCGACATTGCCTAAGTCCACGGGAGAGGATAAGAAAATTTCCTATTAACAAAAAAAGTTTAGAGTACAAAATATGTCAATAGCTGTTAATAAATATAATTCCCAATTTTTTCGCATATATATATATTGTACCGTACCACGAGGGGCAAGCCCCTCGCATCCCCATGCAATCCTTCGGCTACCAAGTAAACGAAATGCATGTATATCACGACAATCTCGTTCCCCTTAATGTAATTCCGCACCCCGTCTCTGACTTCATCTTTACCTTTCCGATGAATTCAATTCAGAGCATTGGAAAATAAAAAACTGTAGATTTGAAATTTATGAACGATCGACGGCGAAAGAGATGAGATTACGAATTTTGGTGAGAGTGTGAGATTTTAGAGAGAGAAAGGGCAGTGTTTTAGAGAGAGAGAGGTGGGAAGAAGAAGAATGAATTCTTTTCTTTAATTTTCATAATTTTATTTTTATTTGTGGAGGTAATAACCGCGAAACTCTATTCTTTGTATTTGTAGTGTGTGATGTCAATTGTCAAGTGTTCATAATTTGCCTTTCTAAGGGGCTTGTTTAATTGCATAATAGTCCTCAAAGTTCAATGAGATTTACATTTTAGTCTCTTACCTATGAGTTTTTCTACTTTTTGGCACTACAATTTTAAATTCATTGGTCATTGGTCCAATATTTAGTACTTGAAAATGAAGTGTAAAATAATAAGAATTCTTTTTTCTTTTAGTAAAATAGTTGAGGAATATATTTCTGTCAAATCTACTATCACAGATGCATCATATGCAGGGTCTTAAACAAGTCGAGCTGAACAAGTTCTTGCTCGAGCTTGTTTCAAACATCATTGAGCTTTTAGATTTGTGTTTGTGCTTAGTTTGATTGTTAATCAAGCCGAGGTCAAATGATCTTTAGTCGAGTCAAATCCACGTCAAGCTCGAGTAGTTTGATTTTTTTGTATATAATTCATCATTTTTTATTAATCGGGTCGAGGTTGAGCTGAGTTTCAAAATTTATTAAACACAAAAAATTTCAAAATTGGTTTGATATGTTAATGAATGAAACTTAAATGAGCTTTTAGCGATTACCAAAAAGGTCGAATAGCATATTAAAGCTAGATTAAATTATAAAAACGTAACCTAAGAGTGTGGAAGAAAAATTTATCATATTTCTCAAGTTGGCCAAAATTGAAGGGAATCACATTTATGGTGGATCAGATGAGGACTGAGAATGAGAAACATTAGCATGGTGGTAGGTCAAGGTGAAGGTGGTAGAATTATATTTGGACTATAGTTTTGAATAATATCCAATTCTCTTCAAATTTTGATTGTGGTTTTGAGACCCAAAAGTTATGGGCTTTTACGAGTAGTGGCCCAATAGCAAATGAGTTGGTATTCAAGACGAATTCTTGTTAATTTATACTATTATATACTATTTATTAAGTGAGAGGGGCTTAGAGTAACTAACTTGGGAAACCAAACATAGATTTCCTAAATTACCGCTCTTACCCTATGTTTTATGCTAGAATCAATTTTATTTTATTTTTTTTGGCTGAGATGTGGTAACCGCCACTTTGAAAACTACCCATTTTCTCATCATTCCACTACAAATCTCTCACTTTTTTTTTATTAACTATAAATCTATCTCTTCGTCTCTTTTAATGAGCAACTGCCCAGTTTTCATTGTTATATACAAAATGTCGTTGACAATTGACAAACCACAACCAAGATAGGAACTGAAAATGCAATGATGTTGGCAGAATGTGAAGAATGCTGAGGAAAGAAAAAACAAATGAAGCAGAGGAAGGTTCACACAATTTTAATATTTTAAACATATTGTTTTTATTTTCTTTTGGCTGCAAAGTTTTAATAAAGAAGTGCAAGCATGATCATAACATCCTTTGATTTATTAGATCTTATAATGAATAGAATTAAAATATCCAGTCACACATTATTGTCTAGAGGAGGATTAATTTATTATTTCATTAAACAAAAATTGTGTGTGATTTTTGAAAGAATTTTATGAGTATGCAATTATGTAATTTATTGGAAAAAAAGTGACATTTTTTTGACTAACATGTCATTTGGTACTGTCTTTCACATTATATTAACTGTTTAAATTTTATTAAATTGTTTTATTTGCATGTAAAATTATTTTATTTGCACACGCAACGAGTGTGCCCACGCCGCTAGTAAAGTATAAAGTGAGAGAGGCCTAGAGTCACTGTTTTGGGCTGTCAAATTTTTGTGAAACTTTTATCCACTCAAAATTTGACAAGTGTCTCATTAAACTTTTATTTTTCCTTTAAATTTTATTCTCTATCCTATTTTCTCTCACATTATCATTATATGTCACATTTATTTTCTTTCTCTCTTCCATACCCTTTTTTTTCATACCATCTTCTTTATGTCTTATTTATTTGATTTTGGTAAAAAAAATATTATCGCATTGACTTTAACTAAAAGAATTTTTTTTTATTTTTTTAATTTTGCACACGCAATGAGTGTGCGGCATTTACTAGTATGTAAGAATTGACGTCTTACAGTCATATTTGTCTTCACTCAAGGCTTACAAGATTTGTGTGACCATGATTAAAAACTCTTATGTGATTTGTGTGACACATGATTTAAAACTATCGACTTGATTTGTCGGATTCAGGTATCTCTTCATCTTGAATTTTAGAAAAAAAAAGGTCATACTTGTCATCTTATTGGTAAAGTGTAAATGGGTTTAATCTTACCGCTCCCGTCCCCGCGAGCGAAGTGGAAACACCTGAATTTACAACCACAAAAAGATCATTCTTTGTAATTTTGAAAGACCAAAGCCCGTAGAGGTTTAAATGGAAGAATATGGTAATATTTAAGCAAGTTTGAGATCAAGATTGAGTGATGATAAATTCGTGAAAGATGATTGTAATAATTATGATTTACTAAAAATTCAATTTTTACACGACTATTTAAACTATTCTTTTGACTATTATGATATATTTAAAATCTTCTCAATACTATGAACTTCTATTTTCAAATTCTCAAAATTCAAACATTTCTTTTGAACATTAATGTTCATTTTGGATTGCTTGTTGACTTTTTTTTTCTGACAAAAATCAAGACTCAAATTGTTCCATATAAGATTATTATAAACATACTTTCAGTTTATAGGATGAAAGTATGTCCATTGAAAACGCATTAATGTGCATTTCAATCATACTTTCAGGTGAAATTTTGAAGTTTGTTTTCTAGCCAAATAAGTTGATATTGCAGGAAAAATGTCCTGCTAGGGAGTCATACTTTGAAACTCCACATCTGGATGCCCAGTGCAATGACAATTATTCATGTGGTGCAATCCACATGAATGACATCATAACAAAACTATTATGATTATAATTGAGACAATAGTGGGACATTAAACAACTCGTATTCTTGCAATTTATGTATACCTAGACAAAGGTGTGTGATTTTATGGTGAACTTGGACCAATGAAGTCGGTTCACCATACACCATTGAATTAGAGTGATTCTATGATTAACTGGGATTAACGGAGTCAATCCATCATGCACTGTTAAATTAGAGTGACTAAAGTGATGCTTACCATCAAATCCTTCAATCGAAGATATATAGTGGAAGGATTTCATTAGTCTCGGTCCCACCAATCACCCTACACAAGTGGACTTTGCAATACAAAATAAGTACAAGTGTGAGTGGGGACCACACGTCAATAAACAATATGCACATTATTGTTTGTGAAAGAGACATTAAGACTATTGGATTTGGTCTAGCACCGATTTTTCCGAATTTCAGAGCATAATTAAAGCACCCCAAACCAATTTATCAAGTGAATTAGCAAAACTCCAAGAGCGAAAATCAAAGAACAAAAAAAACCATAAAGATTCGAATACCTAGAAAAGCATCAAAACTCTCAAAGAAGAGACATTTCACATTGAATATTTTGCCATGTCAAAGACATTTTATAATATTGAAGCAAAATCCTTGAATCTTAACTTTCCAAAATACCCAATTCTTTCTGATACACCTTCAACAGCCCTGGATTAGCCTCTTCATAGCAATGCACAAATTTCTTTAAAAAATCACTTTCATTACACTTAAACACCGATACAATATTCGTATCTCTTTTAATCAAACCTTTCTCCAATAAAGCCATATAAACTAAACTTCTCGGCTTCATCCTCTTCTCAAAGCTACACGACAATATATCCGGCCTCCTCAACACGATAGAAGAATCGAACCCCATTCTGTTCACAAGAAGATCCCTCACCTTCTTTATCTTATCCGCTGATACCACCATGGAATGAGGCTCCTTAACGAAAGCCGAAATAATCTCATCTTCAGACCAACCCCACTCCTTGTAAATCGACAACTTCGAGTCCCAAGTGGATTTTGTCATCGACCGAAGCGCGTGAACAGCAAGAACAAACTTAAATTCAAGCCGCTTGAACCCCAATTCCTTAACTTGTACCACAACTTCTCTAAACCTCTTATTATTCACCTTCAAGCATAGTTCAAAAACTATCAGGCGTTTTTCGATAATATCAGCCGATACGTATCCAGATAGGCCCTTGCCAATCCGATAATATAGGACGCTATCTAATATTATCCGAGTTTATACATATCACGGATGACATCCCATAATATCGGATAATATTGCTGATACAATGATATTAACGGTCGTATCGGGATATTATCAGTGATAATATCGGCTAATATCGGGCATCTCGGATATTATTTGCAAGAACAAAACTTTCAATGATTTTTAATAAACATGCTTTAGAATATAATTTAATGGGTATATTATTACATATACCTTGAAAACTTATGATATAATTATCAAAATACTCCTTTCTATTACAAATTTAGGCTCGACAATAATATTATATTTAAATTAGTTATATCTAATGCGTCATTTTCTTTTACAATGTATCAATTAATGGAAACTTTTTGTTTTCTATCTATGCTAAAATTATATAAAGTTTTTATAAATTTTTTAGTAACCTATCATGCGTTATTTCGTATCGCTCGATAATATCTTGATACGCCGCGATTGATGTGGAACAACATCTGCCGATATTATCACCGATACCGCAACTTTGAACGATGCCTTAAACACTCTCGGATGGTATTGTAACAAGATCAAGATTTTCGCATGGGAGACGCCTGCTTCTCTTAAAGTCTCGACATTAGGACGAAGCTGAGATTCGAAATCGCAGAATAAGACATGAGGGTGGCGTTTCATTGGTTCGATATCAGTCTCATTCAAATCAAACAAACTTTTCACATAATTGAAAGTTGGCATGATTTGTTTCTCTAAACTCCTCCAAAAGAGATTCGGAACTCTCACGAAAAGGCTCCTCACTTCATTCTCTGATAATCCCACGGAAAGAAAGAATTCGATTTTCGGCGAAATCATTTTCGTAGGATCAACGGCTTCGACGAAAGGGAACTTTCGAACGCAGAATCCGATCTGCTCCGTTGTGAAGCCATAATTTTTTAGCAATTGAATCCGGTTTTTCTGCGGACTCAATGTGCAATAATCTGGACGCTGAAAGGGCCTTTTCCGGCCAAAAAAATGGATAAAATGAGCTCCGATTAGCGGTTGAATGAACAGGTTGAATTGAAGAAAACATGGTTATGGATCGGTGAAATAACTCTAAAAAATGAAAAATTGTTATGAATGAAAGTATGTAAATTGAACAAAACATGGTTGTGGGCCGTTAAATAATATTTGGTGATGTAATCATTTAATTTTATGATATCGTATATACAGATCAAATAGTTTACATACATTAAAGGTGGCAATTTGGCCTTAATGGGGCAGGCCTGGCCTTGTTACTAAAAGGGCCAACTCGGCCCCTTTAGCAACCAGGCCGGCCTGCTAGGCTTTTTTGGCCCTTCAAAAAAGCCTTTCAAGGTTGGCCTTGATGGGCTTTAAAAAAGCTCGTCAAGGCCAACCCATAGGGCTTTTTAAAAGGCTTTTCGTTTATGTTTTTTTTTATTAGTTATTTATTTATTTACTTTTATTAATTATTTATTTATGTTATTTAATCTATAATATATTTATTTATTTTTGTTAATTATTTATTTATGTTATTTAATCTAATACATCTTTTATTTAGTACTTATTATGTAATAAAAATCTAAAAAAAAATAATAATAAAGAAAATAATAATTTTTTAATACATTTGAAGGAATTATAATATGTTGAACTAAATATTGAAGGAATTTAATTTTTTTATTCTCATTAGAATACATTTATTCTTACTTTACAATTTTAAGTTATTTAACAAGTAATAACTTATTAATTGTTATCTACTTTTTTTTGTAAGTGAAATATAGAATGTGGATAATAGAATCAATATTAAAAAACTTAATTGGTAAATAAAAATTAGTGACTAATGACAATATATATAAAAAGGTGTTAAGTACTTTGATTTCATTAAAATGGATAAATAAACTTAAAATTTAGTAAATACATTTACCACTTATTGTAAAATACATTTGTGGTAGGAACATTATTAATTCTCAGTCGTTCAAAGCATCATAAAAATCGTCCCCAATATTAACTGTTGGAAAAACACCACCGTCATGTTGTTTTGCCGCATTTAAGCCTTCATTGTAGTTTTGTATATTGGCTTCTCGTGTCTCGTCGTCATTTTTTGTAATGTCGTCTTCATCGTTGCCTTCCACGTTACCTTCATCGTCGCTTGATTCTTCATCGATGAATGTTGGTGGAATAAATTTCCGACCATTTCGTCGAATCTTTTGTTGTCTCCATGCTTGATTTAGCCAATCCTTATAAAGTATGCATGCTCGCATCGTTTCTTTCGTTATTCTTGATCTTTTGTTCGTTATTGTCCTCTCACCTACACAAAATAACTTTCCGAAGCAACTGTAGACATTTGACACATTAAATTAGTACATCATGAGCAATGGTAGACAAGATAGAAAACCTTTTTTGTGAACTTTTCCACCACCCTAATATATCAAATTCTTTATTTTCGTCAACCTCTTCATTGCTATATTTACCTACTTCATTACTAGGCCTACTTGGTGTGCTTGTTTTTTTCATTGGGCTCAAAAGACCTGTATATATATAGATTTTCCTCTTTTACTAGAACTCGTTGAACCAGGATCACAAACAACTTGGTTAATGTTATTCGTGGTATACCAATCTATTAATGATGTGAACAAACTCTCACATTTCAAATTTTCAGCATCTATATCTACTTCTAAATTATCAAAATATTCATAATATTGTTTCATTAAAAATAATGTACATACCAATTTGCATCTTGGATCTAATATTATTCCTAGAAGCGCTATGTTAGGGATAGTACTGTAATATTTAAGTCACTTCTTTTTCATACTATTTATAATAGACACAACATTAACATCATATCTATGTTTTTTAAACATTTTAGCAATATGCATTATATGACCAAATACGATGTTAGAAGTAGGACAATAACAACCGGGTAACATTTTTGTAGCATTAGGGATGTACATAAACCCGCCCAACCTGCCCGAACCGCTCAACCCGAGCCTATCCGCCTGAAAACCGTCGGTTTAGAATTATTAAATAATAGTGGCGGGTTGAAAATATTGCAACCCGTCATTTTCGGGTCGGGTGGTGGGTTTAATAATTGTAACCCGCCTAACCCGCAACCCGACCGCTAATCATTTATGTTACAAGTATAAGTATATATAGTTAAAGATTAAATACTAGACTTTGAAAACTATATATGCATATACACTCTCTAATAAGAATGGTTTATTCATATTCATGTCACATACTTTATTTTTTATTTGAGCAAACAAATTGACTCGTTTGAACACTTGTTTTATTTGATTTGAACGAAAAATTTATATGTATATGTATATTTTGATGATAAATTTATAAAAAACATTAATTTTGTTAATATTATAGAGTTTTTCACTCATTAGAAATCATGATAATATGAATTTAATTTAATAACACCACTTATTTGTGTATTTCTCACCAACTCAATTTTTTTTTAGTTAAATGTACAACAAGTATAATATTTAATTTCTTACTTACTAGTAATAACTAAAATTAAGTTGTAAAAATTATAACTATAATTTGATAACCCGCCAACCCGCCCGCTAAAACATTAAATCCGACCAACCTGAACCGCTCGGTTTGAAAAGACAATTATGCGTTTTCGGTTTGATATTTTGTCAACCCGCACATGTCGGGTCGGGTTAATTTTTTTTCTAAAACCGCCCGAACCTGACCGTGTACACCCCTATGTAGCATTATGAAATACTTCTAATAACGAAGCAATTACATGAATAACATCTCAATCTTCTTCTTATATATATGGTTTGTTGTGTTGATCCATCATGTTATTATTAAATAAATTAGTTATTATCTTAACATATGGATGTGCATCGGTCAATATTTTATAGGTTGAATTCCATCTAACAGGCATATCAAGATAAATACTTTTTCCTTTTAAACGAGAATTACTACACATTTTATTGAATTGTTGTGTTCTTCTAGTTGATGTGAAAATATGAGTTAGGCAAACTCTAATTTTTTCTATATGTGTTTCTATCTTAGACAAACCATCTTTAACACAAAGATGCATAATATGACAAATACATCTAATATGAAAAAATGCACCACTTAAGATGGGATTTACATACCTTCTTAAATGAGATATAGCATTAGTATTATTAGTTGTATTATCTAAAGAAATGGACATAATTTTTTCCGAAATGCCCCAATAATTACAACATTTATATATATATGGACTGTGCAATCATGTCTCCTAAATGTGGATGTTCCGGTTGTGCAAAATCAATAATTCTTTTTTGTAGAAAAAAATCATCATCAATCTAATGCGCAATTACACAAACATAATGACTCGCCCCCTACCCCGTCACATGTCCGAAGTTAGAGCAACTCTTGAGGCTAAGTCATTAAGGATCACCTTCAAATGAACTACCTCTTCGTTAAATAGATTATTTGCATATTTCAAGCATGTGTTTCGTGATATACATTTAAACTGTGGACAAATATATTGTTGTATAAATCTTTCACCCACAAGGTTTTCTGCAAATGAGAAGGGGGGTTCGGATTGAATGACTAATTGAGCAAGTCCTCTTCTCATAACTTCTTCATCGTAAACAAAAGTTTCAACGGTATGGGGTGCACTTAAGTCTGCTTCTGGGTTTCCCTTCCTCTCTAATACTATGTTAATCCATTCCGGGTGGTGTGAATTTAAATGTCTTCTCATAGTACGCTCCCCCCCCCCCCCCCCAATACCGCAGTGTGCTCAAATATTCGTTCGGGGCACCACACACATACAAAATATTCATCATCAAATCTTTTCATAAAACCTCAAACGTCACTAGTTTTTCTCCTTGATTTTTTCACACTAGACGATGAAGTATTGTGTGTTTGGGGGGTATTTTGAAAAGTCTTACGAATTTCGGGTTCACTAAATGGTGGTGTGGTTTGAAAACATTCGGGAGTGTTTTTGGGTCTTAACTAATTTTGAGTTTCAGTTCCCATTACATATTTACCCTTATGGCCACGAGAACTACTTGAATTAGGAGGATTCATTTTTTATGGATAAAATAATCGTAGATAAAAAATGACATAAATAACAACTAACGAAAAATTAACAATTAACAATAAACAATTAACAATTAACAACGAAAAACTTTAGAATAAGTAAATGTTACCAATCACCGATAGTATGGGATGATTTAACGTCATAAAATCGAGCCCTCTACAACTTCAATTTGGGAAGATGGATTACGCCTCCACCAAACGTTGCAAAATCGAGCGCTCTAGAACTTCAATTTCAGAAGAATAATTATGCCTATGCCAATTGTAGAAAATAATATAAAGTATAGCTTTAATATATTTGTAGAAATTGTAATTTGTTGAACTAAATATAATGAATTATATATTTGATATAAATATAAAGTGTATAGAATGGAGTTTGATAATATTGAAAGTTTTGTAAGAGATTGGAAGAGTTTGGTGTAAAAAAATATTATCAAATGATCATCTATTTATAAGCAATTTTGGATCAACAAAATAAATAAAATAGAAAAAAAATATTTCAGGTGCAACGGCAAGAAAAATCTGACCGTTGCACCTGAAATTCAAACGGCCAGCATTATGCTGGCCGTTTGAATCCCAATGGTCAGCAATTACTGACCGTTGGCCGTTGCACACTTATGTTATATTTTTTTTCTTTTATATTTATTATTATATTATTATATAGTAATATAATAAATTTAAAAAAATCTTCATGAGCCGGCTCGAACTAGGCCTGGTATGGACCAGGCCCTTTTGGGCTTGACAGGCCTTATCCAGGCTGGTCTTAATAGGCTAAAGCCTTTAAAGGACCAGCCTTAATAGGCCTTAAACAAAAGGCCAACCTGTTTACAACTTTACATACATAGTTGAGTGCCACTAAAGTGGTTGACATGAAATAAACTCGTTTATTGTGTGAGTTTCTGAATTTGGAGCAGCGGGAACTACGTCGGTTTAAATTCCATATCAACCGGTGACTCTAACAGCGTTCACTAACAGAAAAATGCATCAAAATTACTTGCATTCAATGGTATTTGATAGACCGACTCCATTGGACCCGATCCATCCTATAATTTCCCTATTGATGAATATGTATGGATTAAAGTTTCTGAACAGTTCCACCAAAACACTTCTTTCAGCGAAACATTTAAATTCTCAATTGAAAATTTTAACTTTTTCTAGTATTCTAACGAAATTCTTATTCATAACTAATTATCTGTTGACTTTTTATATCATATTGTTTTTACAAAATTAACAATAATTGATAACATTACTATAAAATATAAGTGTATTGAAGTCTGTTATTTGACGTGCTATATTCATTATAGTTAATTCTATCTATTACCGTACTAGTTAGTGAAAATAGGGATCAAACGTCACATGATGACTTTGAATATTGATAATATCATAAAGCATAACATGGTGGACCAAAAAGAAAAATCAATTAGCACCAACTGACAAAAGTAATTCATTTTTATTTATTTCATGATTTCTCGATATGTTCCTTTAATTTTACAAAGTTTCCGTGTTGTTTCCGAGAAGTTTCTAATATTTATGAGATCGAATCATGTGTTAGAAACAAAATTTTTGATCCATAGTGATGACCATGTCTGCGTATAATGAAGTGGATTAAGCTATAGACACATGTAATTAAAAAGTAGCTAACGATATTATATTTATCATAATGCTAATAAAAATTTCTCTGTTACGCTAATGTAATTATTGCCTAGTTAATTGTTCTTCGAATTGTTGAACTGGGACATTTTTATAGAATGTTAGATCCTCATGTTTATCTTTTTCATATTGGTATGTGACAAAATTCCTCTGATTTTTTTGTTAATATTGAATTTGATTATTTATGGATCGTTAACAGTAATATCATAATATGAGTTTTTTAATGACGTTTTCACCTTAGTACATTATATTCAAGATAATATAAGTGTTTTAATATAATATTCTCGTATAAGTAGCAATCTTTTCATGACAAATTTTGTTATATAATTGATTTTTGGTCCATTTTTCAAAACTGTCTCAAGTTTTTTTTTTTTTTTTTAAATACTAGACAAAGGGGCTACCCTAACCCAACAAATCCGGGCCAATAGTTTTAATCATGGGCTACATAGACCTTATACGACTCCATATAGGCAGAGAAAAGCCACAACTTATGACAGCCTAGAATTGAACTCAGGATCTTTCACATGAAAGTGGAAGCTGATACCACTAGCCTAACAAGCCTCGGGTAAACTGTCTCAAGTTTTAAACTTTAATAGTTTAATTTTGTTACATTGCTTATGGGTCAAAAGGTGAATAATAAAGTTTTAGTTGCGGATCGGAGCTCATGGGCCTGATCCACTATTGAGGCCCGACCTTAAATGAGAATTGAGCCCATATTTATATTTGAACTAATAATGTTGGGTTTGACTTAGCAGATATCCAACCCAATCCACACAGAAGACTTATATTACATATGCTCCATAGTCACAAACGATCAATAGATCAGCAGAGACAACTAAGGTTTATGCGATACGATATTAACTGGAGAACCAATAGTGAATAACGTAACACGAAAACATTTGAGTTTGGGGTGTTTAAGGAGTTTCCATGTGCACGAATGTTTAGAGGACATATAGCGTCTCGGGCAGGGACGGAGCCAGAAATTTAAATGAGGGGCGAAATTATTGTGATATAGATATACATTTATTTTTGGCAAATAGTCGAAGGAGTGAAAGTGGGGTGCGGGGGGCTCGCCCCCCGCGGTACGGTACGGTATATTTGTGGAGGAAAATATAATAAGAAACTAGGTTCAATTACAACTTTTGACATACTTTATACTCTTATATCTCTTTCGTTATAGCCAGAATTTTGGGTTTTGGAGGGGGGGGGGTTGAACTCAAAATAAAGGGAAAAAACATGATATTTTTCGATTTTAAGGGGGGAGGGGGGGCCGAAATCCAAATATCAAAAATTTTGTAAGGTAAAAAAATGATTTTTCAAAATTGAGGGGGGGGGGGGGGCGACCGCACCCTCCAGCCCCCCCCGGCTCCATCCCTGGTCTCGGGAAACGGTCTCGTAGACGTGATTTGCGGTTCATATAAGGGTCACTCGGTAAAATGGCGTCGAATCGAACAAAATGCATAGATCGTGTGGAGTGTATGGTGTTTCCCACACATGCCAGAGCGTTTCTTTCTATAAATGGACCTAACTTAGGCATATCAGTCAAATAGTTCTCTTAAAGAGAGTCATTATTTGTATCTCTAGATTTAGAACAATCGGAATATTGGTAACCAATGTTGAAAATTGACAAAGTTGAAGAAAACAAAGTAAGTATATGCACCGACGAGGATTAATTGAAAAAACCTTTGCAATTAATATATATCATTTTGTATGTATATCACTTCGACAGCGTACATCAATTTTTTACATAAATTTTGGACAACTAGCTAGAGCAATTACTGAGTAGCTCCAAATAATTGTTTTATGATGAACTCTAAACCCCTTTTGCTTGCTGCCCGGGCATTTCTTTCTCCATGTACGCTTCCTCGAATGGACAAGTGAGCATAGTTTTCTTGTACCAAATGTATCGCCAGCTTCCTCACAAGTATATTTCACTTCGATAGAAATTGTATTTGTTACGTGACATTCGTGTAGGTTGTAACATGGTTAAACTTATATGTAATGATATAATTTATACAAGGATTCACTAGTAATGGGTGTAATCAATGTTTTAAAAGCAAATTAGATCCCTAATCAAAGTTGGATTTTTGAAATCAGTCCCCATCCATAATTATAAGGTCTGCACTCCCTCTTCCATTATAAAGTTTGGATTCACTCTCTAATCCATGTAAAAAGACTTAAATACCCCAACTTACACAAAAAGACCTCCGGCAACCACTATCATCGCCGGCGACACCTCTGACGACAACCACTACCGTTGCCGGCGACACCGACGACCACCACCACCACCGTTGTCGGCACCACCTCTAACAACGACCACCACCGTCGCCGGCACCACTTTCTATCCTCAACATCAAGTATGATTAAAGCTAACAAGAAGTATGGTTAAATCTACGATGAAGTATGGTTAAAGTACACTTGACGTATGTATACACTAAAGATAAAGTATAGATAAAGAGAACATAAAGTATGATCGTAGTAAACTATTGACAAATTTAAGCTTAAGTTTGAAAATAAGTTTGTTTTACAGTAGACTTTTTTTGATAATGTGTGATATATTTCTGGAAAGCCCCATGTATCTACTAAGAAAATTAAAAATAGTTTATGATTCCGAGCATTGTACAATACGTTATGGACTTTCTCGTGAAGTCTCGCAAAACTATCAATAAATTTAAGCTTATGTTTGAAGTCAAATCTGTTTTATAATAGACCTTTTTTGATAATGTGTCATATATTTCTAGAAATCTCTATATGTCTACTATGATATAAAAAAAATGGTTAATGATTCCGAGCATTGTACAATAAGTTATGGATTTTCTCGTGAAAACGAGCAAAATTGTCAATAAATTTAAGCTTACGCTTGAAGCCAAATCTGTTTTATACTAGACCTTTTTTGATAATGTGTCATACATTTCTAGAAATTTCTATGTGTCTATTATGAAATAAAAAAATGGTTTACAATTCTAAGCATTGTACAATACGTCATGGATTTTCTCGTGAAGTGGTACAAAATTGTCAATGAATTTAAGTTTAAGTTTGAAGCCAAATCTGTTTTATATTAGATATTATTTGATAATTTATGATACATTTATGGAAAGACCTATGTGTCTACTATGAAATAAGAAAAATGGTTTATGATTTTGAGCATTGTACAATACGTTATGAACTTTATCGTAAAATCGCGCAAAACTGTCAATAAATGTATGCTTATGTTTGAAGCCAAATTTGTTTTACAACAGACCTTTTTTGATAATGTCATATATTTATAGAGATCCCTATGTGTCTATTATGAAATAAAAAAAATATTTATTATTCCGAGCATGTAAAATAAGTTATGGATTTTCTAGTGAAGCCGCATAAAACTGTCAATAAATTTAAGCTTATGTTGGAAGACAAATTTATTTTATACTAGATCTTTTCTGATAATGTGTGATACATTTATGGAAAGACTATGCGTCCACTATGAAATATAAAAATGGTTTATGATCCTGCGCATTGTACAATACATTATGGACTTTATCGTAAAATCGCGCAAAACTGTCAATAAATTTAAAGCTTATGTTTGAAGTCAAATCTGTTTTATACTAGACCTTTTTTGATAATGTGTCATACATTTCTAGAAATACCTATGTGTCTACTACGAAATAAAAACAAAATTATGATTCCGAGCATTGTACAATATGTTATGGATTTTCTCGTGAAGTCGCGCAAAATTGTCAATAAATTTAAGCTTACGTTTGAAGAAAAACCTATTTTATAATAGATATTTCTTGATAATATGTCATATATTTTTGGAAATCCCTATGTTTCTACTTTAAAAGTAAGAAAATATTATGATTCTGAGTATTGTACAATGCGTTATGGACTTTCTCATGATGTTAATGGTATACTGAATGATTTGTATTTTACATTTTTGATTATATGAAGTTAATGCATAAAGTATGAGACTTCATAATATCACGGTGTAACGCCATTTGAGTGAAAAAAGACGACAAAAATAAACAATACATCATTTTTATTGTATAATTTATATATACTAATACGTCAACTTATTTGACCACGTACATCATTAGACTACACACGTACGTCGTTTTTATGAAAATAACACATCGTCTTAAATGTTGACATACAACCTTGATATTTATTAATACATTCTTTTAGTTGTAACAATACATCATTACATATGTAATACTACTTCGATTTGAGTTGAAATACGTAATTTAAAATGTATAATTTTATATATACTAGTATAATTTTATATATACTAATACGTCATTAGACTATACCCATATGTCGTTAGACTACATAGTACGTACGTCGTTTTTATTAAAATAATACCTCATCTCAAATGTTGACATACAGCCTTTATATTTATTAATACATCTTTTTAGTTGTAACAATACATCATTTCATATGTACTACTTCGGTTTGCTGTTGAAATACGTAATTTAAAATGTATTATTTATATATACTAGTACGCAACTTATTTGACCACGTACGTCGTTAGACTACACACGTAAGTCGTTTTTATGAAAATAATATGTCATATTAAATTTTGACATACGACCTTGATATTTATTAATACATCCTTTTAGTTGTAACAATACATCATTTCATATGTAATACTACTTCGATTTGTTGTTGAAATACATAATTTAAAATGTATAATTTATATATTCTAATACAACATTGGACTATAACCATACGTTGTTAGACTACACACGTACATTGTTTTTATTAGAATAGTACATCATCTTAAATGTTGACATACGGCATTTATATTTATTAATATATCCTTCTAGTTGTAACAATACATCATTTCATATGTAATAATACTTCGGTTTGCTATTGAAATACGTCATTAAAATGCTATTAAAATGTATTATTTATATATACTTATACGTAAACTTACTTGACCACATACGTCATTAGACTATATTCATACGTCGTTAGACTACACACATACGTCATTTTCAATAAAATATTACGTCATCTTAAATGTTGACATGCGGCCTTTATATTTAATAATACATCCTTTTCGTTGTAACAATACATCATTTCATATGTAATACATCCTTTTGGGTCAATTGTGGCCTAAACGCTAAACCCTAAATCCCAAACCCCTAAATTCATTGACACACGTGAATATATTTGGACAAGTATTTTATGAACGAATGTATCAAATGTTTTATGTTGTGATCATAGGAGTTGAATCGATAATGTTACATTTCTTTCACAAATGTAAGATGTGTAGACACTACTACTAGTAATCACTTGACTTAGTAATGTGTGTACCAAGAATTATTTGTATCCACACTACTACTAGTTTTCACTTTACTCTATTGTGTAAATGTTTATAGTTCTGAGATATTTATAGACATGTTTATACATATTTCACAACCGTAATGTGTGTATACACTACTACTAGGTACACTGAGTCTGGCCTATAAATAAATAATATTGACGTATGAATGCAAGTCAATTGACGTATTATTTTCTGAAAATCGACGTATGATTGTCTATCAAATGACGTAATAATACATTTAATTTGACGTATTAGTACATTCAAATTGATGTATGAATGCAAGTCAATTGACGAATTATTGTATATCTATCGATGTATAGGTACACTTGATATGACATATTAATACATAATATTGACGTATGGTTGCAAGTCAATTGACGTATTATTTTCTGGAAATCGACGTATGGTTGTCTATCAATTGACGTAATAATACATTTAATATAATGTATTAGTACATTTCATTTGACGTATGAATGCTAGTCAATTGACTTGCAACCATACGTATTAGTACATTCAAATTGACATATGAATGCAAGTCAATATGACGTATTAATACATTTCAATTGACGTTAAATGCTAGTCAATTGACTTGCAGTCATACATATTAGTACATTCAAATTGACGTATGAATGCAATTCAATATGATGTATTAGTACATTTCAATTGACATATGAATGCTAGTCAATTGACTTGCAGCCATACGTATTAGTACATTCAAATTGACATATGAATGTAAGTCATTTGGCATATTATTGTATATCTATCGACGTATAAGTACACTTAATATGACGTATTAATACATAATATTGACGTATGATTGCAAGTCAATTGACGCATTATTTTCTGAAAATGGATGTATGGTTGTCTATCAATTGACGTAACAATACATTTAATATGACGTATTATTAGATTTCAATTGACGTATGAATGCTAGTCAATTGAAGTATTATTGTCTATCAATCGACATATTGGTACACTTAATATGACGTATATTGACGTATGAATACAAGTGAATTGACGTATTATTTTCTAGAAATTGACGTATGATTGTCTATCGATTGACGTAATAATACATTTAATATGATGTATTCGTACATTCAAATTAACGTATGAATGCAAGTCAATTGACGTATTATTGTATATCTATCGACGTATAGATACACTTAATATGACGTATTAATACATAATTTTGACATATGGTGGCAAGTCAATTGAAATATTATTTTCTGGAAATCGACTTATGGTTGTCTATCAATTGACGTAATAATACATTTAATATGATGTATTAGTATATTTCAATTGACGTATGAATGCTAGTCAATTGATGTATTATTGTCTATCAATCGACGTATAAGTACACTTAATATGACGTATTAATACATAATATTGACGTATGAATGCAAGTGAATTAACACATTATTTTTTGGAAATCGACCTATGATTGTCTATCAATTGACGTAATAATACATTTAATATGACGTCTTCGTACATTCAAATTGACGTATGAATGCAAGTCAATTGACGTACTATTGTATATCTATCAACATATAGGTACACTTAATATGACGTATTAATACATAATATTGACGTATGGTTGCCAGTCAATTGACGTATTATTTTCTGGAAATGACGTATGGTTGTTAATCAAT
Organism: Buddleja alternifolia; assembly: GCA_019426215.1. Classification (NCBI taxonomy): domain Eukaryota; kingdom Viridiplantae; phylum Streptophyta; class Magnoliopsida; order Lamiales; family Scrophulariaceae; genus Buddleja; species Buddleja alternifolia. The sequence continues at coordinate 28,457,432 of CM033403.1, forward strand.
TGACGTAATGATACATTTAATATGACGTATTAGTACATTCAAATTGATGTGTGAATGCTAGTCGATTGATGTATTATTGTCTATCAATTGATGTATAGTACACTTATATGATGTATTAATACATAATATGACGTATGGTTGCAAGTCAATTAATATATTATTTTCTGGAAATGACGTATGGTTGTCTATTAATTGACGTAATAATACATTTAATCTGACGTATTAGTACATTCAAATTGACGTATGAATGCTAGTCAATTGATGTGTTATTGTCTATCAATCGACGTATAGGTACACTTAATATGACATATTAATACATAATATTGACGTATGAATGCAAGTGAATTGACGTACTATTTTTTGAAAATAATGTATGGTTGTCTATCAATTGACGTAATAATACATTTAATATGATGTATTAGTACATTCAAGTATGAATGCTAGTCAATTGACGTATTATTGTCTATCAATCGACGTATAGGTAAACTTAATATGACGTATTAGTACATAATATCGACGTATGAATGCATATTAAATTTAGCTTACATTTGAAGGAAAAACAATTTAGTTCTAGACATTTCTTGATAATGTGACATAGAATTTCAGAAAGCCCTATGTGTCTAATTTTTAAAAAATAATTATTATTTCAAGTATCGTACAGTGTGTTATGGACATTTTCGTGAAATTGCGCAAAATTGTCTATAAATTTTAACTTATATTTGAAGAAAAAACTGTTTCATACTAGATATTCTTTGACAATGTGCCATACATTTTTAGAAATTTCTATGTGTCTACTTTGAAAGAAAAAAAAGGCTTTATGATTTCGAGCATCGTACAATGCGTTATGGACTTTCTCGTAAAGTCGTGCAAAATAGTTGACAAATTTTAGCTTATGTTTGAAGGAAAAATTGTTTTATAATATACATTTCTTAATAATGTGTCATACATTTTTAGAAAACTCTATATGTCTACCTTGAAAGTAAAAAAGCGCTTTATGATTTCCAGTAACGTACAACTTTCTCGTGAAGTCACGCAAAATTGTTGACAAATTTTAGCTTATGTTTGAAGAAAAATTGTTTCATACTAGAGATTTCTTGGTAATATATCATGCATTTTTAAAAAGCTCTATGTGTCCACTTTCAAAGAAAAAATAATTCATATGATTTCGATCATTGTACAGTGAGTTAGGGACTTTCTCGTGAAGTTGCGGAAAAATGTCTATAAATTTTAGTTTACATTTGAAGACAAATATTTTTCATATGTGATGCTTATTGATAATGTATCATACTATTTCTGAAAGCACTAGTGTCTATTTTCAGAAAAAAAAAAAAAAAAAAGCGGTTTATGATTTCGAGCATCCTACAGTGTGTTATGGACATTTTCGTGAAGTCGAGCAAATCTGTCAACTTATCATATGAAAATACATCAACTATGCACAAATAATACGCCACACATGTGTTATCGATACTTCAATAGTTGTACACCTGTACATATGAGTTTGGAAAAATAAATATTTTGTACTCGAAATATAGGCAATATGGATCTTGATTTGTTCATTTTATCATGGTGAACAAAATGGTGTCACCTTCGAACAACTTCAATCGTCGAAAAAGTCTACGTAATCAGATTTGTGGTGAAGGGAAAAAGGAAAAAAGAGAAGAGAGAGGTGGAGACGAAGGTGAATAAAAAATTAACAAATTAAGGGCATTTTTATCTTTTCAAATGGGTAGGGTGTGAATCCAAGTTTACATTATGAACTAGGGAGTTTATAATTTAAAAAAAATGAGAAGGGACTGATTTTAAATTTTAATTAGGGATTTGGGATTTTTGACTAATTTTCCCATGCTTTAACTTGTGACACTATTCAGTTTATAAATTCAATTCACTTACAAATATGAAGGTCAATTAGCTCGAGCTTACTCGAAACTCACAAGTTTGATTCCATAATCCGACTTGGATTCAAATTGTTTTACATGATTGCCTGTAACTATGTTCGAACATCCTCGTCCTTTATCTTTTTATTTGCTAATTTTAAGGCGTCATGATTTAGGTCTCAGTATAATCTCTATCTCCATTATTCAGATACGATAGACAATAATACATTCCACTGCTAAAGGTGTTCATAAAAATCAAAAATTCGGTTAACCGACCGAGCCGGACGAAAAACCTGGTATTCAGTTTGAACCGAACCGAAAAATTCGGTTTGGTTTTCGATTTTTGTTTTTACAAAAAATCGATTTTCAGTTCGGTTTCGATTTTGAGGTTCGGTCCGGTTAACCGAAAATTGAATTTTTATTTTATTTTATTTATTTTTATATAGTATATAATATAGACCAAAAACTATAAAAAAGTGTGTTCCTAGTGACAACTTATAAGAAAAGAAAGAAAGTGAATTTTTTTTTTAAAAGGTGGGCTTTTTCAAATAATGCAACCGAAGCTGATTTTCGATTTGTTTTTTTAAAATTTAGTTTGTTTTGGCCAGAATCGAAGCGAATGAAGAAATTTTTCAATTAATCAAATTTTTGGTTCGGTTTGGAACTAAATCGAACCGATGAACAACCCTATCCACTGCATAGACAGTTTTGATTTTTCTAAAATTTCCATCGCCAAGCTAGTACAAGAAAATAGTAATCATTAAAAAAAACATAAGAAAATAAGTGATTTTGGATATATATATATATATATATATATATATATATGGTATGGATCAAATACATCCCCTTACATTTGGTAAGATATAAGACCCAATCTACACCATTGATACCATTTGATCCTAAGGTCCGAATTTAACTCCATTTTTTAGATTTTATAATTCTTTTAAATGATGGCAGGGGCATTTTAGTCAATGAACGTAACAAACTCATGCAGGATCAAAATCAAATCCCACTTTTTGCGCGCATAATAGATTCTTTTCCCACAAATTCATTATTTTCTCCAATTCATTCTTTTCTCCTATTTTAGTCAATACGTTTTCATGGTCGATCGATCGGAACGTCAGCAGAGACGACGAGGAGATTCTTTATTGTGCTCTTAATTTAAAGAATTCGAACATTTCCAATTCCGATTTCGGTTTGAACTTAAACTCTTCAATTCAAGAAAAAAAACCCCACCTGAACGTGGAGGGTTTGATTTCGATTTGGAGTCTCCAAGGATTGTAGGCGGTGAATTTGCCAAAAAGGTTTCTGGTGGATTAAATTTCATGGAGGATGATGATGATGATATTGATATTGTAGTGGAAGAGAGGGACAATAAGAATGATGAGTTGGCCGAGGAAGAGATTAACTTGATGGAGAAACACGAATAACTTGATGATATTGATGGAGATTAACTTGATGGATATCACAATTATTGATTTTAAACCATTATACAGTAGCTTATAACACATTATACAATAGCTTATAAACCATTATACAGTAAATACAACGGTGATATACAGTGTGTGATTAGTGACATACAATTAGTGATTTCAAACCATTATACAGTATCTTATAAACAACTATACAGTATGTTATAACACATTATATAGTATCTTATAACCCATTATACAGTGTGTGTTTATACATCATACAGTTACAATCATATAAACCATTATACAGTATCTTATAACCCATTATACAATATCATATAAACCAATATACAGTATCATATATCACATTATATAGTGAATACAATAGCTAATAAACATTATACAATAGCTAATTAATACATTATACAATAGCTAATAAACAAATATACAGTAAATACAATGGTGATATACAGTGTGTGATTAGTGACATATAATTAGTGATTTCAAATCATTATACAGTATCTTATAAACCACTATACAGTATATTATAACACATTATACAATATTTTATAACCAGTTATACAGTGTGTTTGTATATATTATACAGTTACAATCTTATAAACCATTATACAGTATCTTATAACCCAGTATACAGTATCATATAAACCAATATACAGTATCATATAACCCATTATATAGTGAATACAATAGTCAATAAACATTATACAATAGCTAATTAATCCATTATACAATAGCTAATAAACAAATATACAGTAAATACAATGATGATATACAGTGTGTGATTAGTGACATACAATTAGTGATTTCAAACCATTATACAGTATCTAATAAACCACTATATAATATATTATAACACATTATACAATATCTTATAACCAATTATACAGTGTGTGTATACATCATACAGTTAAAATCTTATAAACCATTATATAGTATCTTATAATTCAGTATACAGTATCATATAACCCAATATACAATGTGTGCTTATACATCATACAATTACAATACACCAACTAATTTAACAATATACAACATCTATTACACAAATATGCATACCAAAATCAACAAAAACACATTATTAGACCCTAATCAACAGCTAATCTACAAATGAAGAGACAAATCAAGCTTCTGGTCATTCTTCCTATCACCACTATTCTCGTGCACGCTATAATTAATCTTCTTCATTCCAATTGAACTATCCTCTGCAAATTCTTGCCCTAATCCATCGCATCTCATCATACTCCGCAGGCGTAGTTTTTATTGATTTCTTTTTTCCCAAGTTTCTCAAATTACTCCAGTTTACATGGAGTTGCACGATTGGTGCCTGTACACTGAAATTCATTCCATTTTCATCTGCGCCTTCTCTCATTATTGAATTTTTAGAATTTGATATAAGATTGAATTTTAATTATATTGTTGAAGCTTTCAATTTGGCAACAAATTGAGAGATTGAAGAGGAGATTTTTGTGCGTTTCAATTTGAGAGATTTTAGGGAGATTTTGTGCCATTATTTTTGGTATATAGATATTGTATATTGACATCATTTAACTATTATACCTCTGATCCAATTGGAATCAATTTTTCCGTCTATTTTTTGCTTTCCTTTTGAACTGTTAAATTTAATGGATTTAATAGTGTAGAATGAGTCTTATATCTTATTTAATATAGGGTATATTTTAGATTTTGACTATATATATATATATATATAGAGAGAGTAGTACTTAGTAGTAGTAGCAGTATTATTATTATTATTATTATTATAGATTAAAATGTGGAGGTGGGACCTTGAGATATCTTGGCTATAATAATTAGTAACCAGATAAATGAGGCGCCGACGACGACGCATGGTTATGGAGATATGATTTAATGCACCCACCTAAATCTTTTAAAAGTGCATTCCCCCTTCTCCGCTCGCCACGTACTCTGTGAATGTCAGCCACAATGCGCTTTCTACCGGCTCTTCCAATTTCTTCTCCTTTTCTTTTTATTGCATACTTTTGTAAGGAATAGACATGTAAACGAATCGAGTCGAGTCGAATATGTTAATGTCAAATTTTATGAAATTACTATTGAATCTCAGAATTTGTGTTTGAGTTTGGCTTTTATTAAATTTGTGTTCCATTAAACAATTGAGTCGAGCTCAAACGAGCTTTAATAGAACCGAACACGAGTTGAACTCGGATAACTTAATTTTTTTGCACATATTTTATCATTTTTTACAAATCGAGTCAAATTCAAGCCGAACTTCAAACTTATCGAACACACAAGAGGTTATTCAAATTTGTTTGAGATGTTGATAAATCGTGCTCAAACGAGCTTTTAACGAACAATCTCAAGTCGAGTATAGAGTAATTTTGTTTGTTTTTCAGCCCTGGTTAGATGATTAGCTTAAAATATATGTCTCAGATGTTTTTATTTTTGTAATGAACCGATTATATGATACATATTTTGAATATCAATAATTTACAACCAAATAACAACATTACAGTCATTTAATAATGAAAGAAGAGAAAGACTCACACATGTCAATGAAAATAGGTATATATGTAAAGATTTACACATCTAATTTTTTTATTTGAAATATATGGTAATTACAATTACTTTGAAAATCTCGTATTCAAATAAATAGTAACTATGTAGTATGTACTGCCATTAGGCTTTTTGGAGTTAATGTTTGGTACATATTAGGCCAAATTTTGGCTTAAATAAGTATGAATATTTGGTAATACGAATCTATTTGAAAAAAATCAATTCATCCATTGAAATTCAATCAAAGAAAATTTTCCCCGTTTAAATAATACTTAAGACACCGTGCAAATTTTGTTGCATAATAAATGTGAAAGAAATAATCTAAAATCTCTATACCAGGATATGAAAAATGTCAAATTGCAAAGTAGGTGATAGTTATTGCGTAATATAAGTAATTGTCGTCTATTGACAATTGACAAGTACTTGATATGATATTGCAATATTACCATGTACATATTTTGATGAAATGATTTACAGTTAAATGACTCAAGTTCGAGTTAAATTCAACCATATCGATTAATTAAAAAGAATAATTTAAAATGCATGGCAATATCCAAATCATCAAAAAGAAATAAAATAAATCAGCTTGTTTACTAATACAACTTCAAAAACCCTCAACTCTATAATATATTATAAAGTCATGTAAAGTCTTACAAATACCATTTTTTTTTTTTGCTTAAATCTATTTATGGTCTTACTCTTGATCCAAGAGGCTGCCGGTAACCAGTACTGTGTAATTATACCTGCATTTATTGACTTTCCACCTGCACAATTCCCATACGTTTTAAAATCGAAAAATAGTTATCTTCTTTTTATTAATTGTAGGATAATGGCAGACACCCCTTCAGTTATGAGGTGATGTGTACTTTGTCCCCTCGTTTATTATAAAATGTGTACTTCACCCCTTTGGGCAGTTCGGGCAGGGGCAAAGTGCTACAAAACACATAAGTGAGGGGACAAAATACTACAAAAACACATAAGTCAGGGGGAAAAAATCCAATTTTTATGATAAGTATAGTGTCCGAATGAATCTGCCGGAACTGCCCGAGAGGATGAAGTACACATTTTATAATGAGTGAAAGGGCAAAGTATACATTTCAATATGTTAGGGGGCAAAATACACATCATCTTAATAAGATTAGACATTGACATTCCACTAGATCCCAGAACAAATCTGAGCCGTGAGTTAGTGCAATTACCAACATGACATAATTTAACTGTAAAAACCTCCGTAATGATGTTCAATATGACTTTAGTTAACCGATTATTAATAGGTTTTGTTCATTTTTCAACCCAAAGTGTAGAACTCTATTGGTCAACGTCACATAGTAAACGCAATTTGGGTCATTTATTTCAATCTAGTGTTTTCATTACATACTATTATCACATGTTAAATGTATATACCTATTTCCTTACATAGGTATAATTACATACATATTATTATTACATTTATATAGGGACGGTGTTATAATTTTATATTCAGAGGGGTGAATATGAAAAAATAGAGGGAAAACCTTTTTTTTAATAGTTCTAGGGGCAAAGTTTAAAAATTTAAAAAATTGTAAGCTTAAAAAATAATTTCACCAAGCCTCTGCATATATAAATGAAAATGCAAGATAAAACTCCAAATAAATTCCAGAGTAACAAGATGTTATGAGTACCTATGTACTTTTTATTGGATGGTAGGAAGATCGATGCACACTGATATCTACTTCAGTTTCAATGTCATTTTTTCCCCCTCAGTGTTATACAATATACCTACATCTTAAATCTCTCTCTCTCTCTCTCTCTCTCCCCCCCCCCCCCCCCCCCCGGAGTATATACGAGCCGCTGTTTTTGAGAAAAGGGGTTCCCTTTTGGCACACCCCCTCCTACCCTTCACCCTGTTGCCAATCATGGACTCTTTTGAACAAGATTGTCAATCTCTTATATTAACGTTAGTAGTATTTTCTCTTGAATGAGAGTGTTAGTCTCTTATATTGAGGTCATTAGTATTTCGCATGAAAATTTGATCTTTGATCATTAATCCTTGATATATGTTGTCTATTTGATATTTTAATAATTGCTACTTATTTTGTCAGAAAAAATATACCTATTATAGACTATCTATAGACGAAAATGGTATATTAACCTATTTTATCCTCAAAGAAAAGCATAACTATTTAATATCAACAAGTTCTACATTTTTCATTTTACATGGCCAAACCTATGCAAAAGGCTTAGTTGGTAAATTATAGAAAATTCTATTAAGTGTTTATTTTATTTTTGTATAGTACAAAAATCCATGAAATTGTGATTACCTTACATTAATTGGCAAGACAAATAGTAAGGTCAATCTTGTCAGTTACTATAACTTAGAGCATCTATAATTCATAAAACAATATCTATCAATTTAACTAGAAAAAGAAATAACTCTTCATCAGCACATAAGGTTACTTTGTATTTATTTCCTATACAAAGAAAGATACCCTTTTCATATGTCACCAAAAGATTGTTGTGAATATATTTTCTTGGCAACTATGAAAGAACCAATCACAATCACTTGTATTCATTTTATAGCAAATCATAATGAGATTTCAAAAAATTTCTTTTATATAACATTTCTAATTTAAGCAATATATTTCGTGGAAATTGCACTTATATTATTATATAAATGTTATTAAATGAATTAGTTTTTCATATTCGACTCTTTTCAATATATTATCTTGCAGGTTTTTATCTTATTCTTAAGAATTTGATAGCATAATCTTAAGTGTTAGTACCTTGACGCCAGTCACTCGCATGTCAATAACATTTAAATGCAACGCACGAATCTCCAACCACAAAAATAACTCTTAAATGTAAGGCACGAATCTCCAACCATCAAAACAAAATCCCAAATAAAAAGCAACAAGCAGAAAAAATACATGTTTTTTTTCTTGAAGTACCATGATTTGTTATTACATCAATATTTATACTATATATAATTGAAGAGACAATTGAAGAGACGATTACAGAAACTGTCTTTTGGACGCACAAACAATTTTAGTGTAACATAATTATAATTGTTATGTGAATTGGGTGTTCATGCACCAGAAGTTGTTATATATAATGCCGTCTCATTGTTTTGGTGAAGTGACATCACATGACCCATTAAATCAAGTATAGTAACTTATTATCCATAATTTCTCTCTTTTACACATTATTCCCTATATCTTTATCTATTTTCTTCATTAATCACATAAAATTTCTTTTCCTCCTTTCTTCTTCTACTTTTTATTCTCTACTCTCATCTTTTATTTAAATTTAATTAATTTTTATTCAAAAAAACTCCATTTCGATTTTTATATTTTGCACACGCACGGAGTGCGCCTTTACCGACTAATATCAATAAACATCGAACGAACAACTATAAATTAACAATATTTATCAAAAAAAAAAAACTATAAATTAACAATTTACTATTACAAACCCTCGTGGGCCCGTCACCAAATTCTCATGTACACACAAAAAAGTCCAGGGGCAAAACGGTCTTTTTACATCAGCAACGCACAAAAACTGCCCCATAATGACATGAGGCGTGGGATTACTTGATGTTAGGTGCGCTTATTTGGCGCGTAATAGAACTGTCAAAAACAGAAAACAAAAACTAAAAATAAAAATGAAAGTGAAAAAAAATAAAAAAATAAAAAAATAATTAAAAAAAATCTTCGAAAAATGGGACCTCAGAGAATAAAAAAGGCCCACAAAAAGCCCGAATAAAAAAGTAAAAGAATATGTTTAAAAAAACACACTAAAAGTGCACAAAAATCACACACACACACACAAATACACACACTGAGTGTGTAGTATATATATGTGCAGTGAGTGCTGAAAAAACCATTACAAAGTAGAAAACCTCTCTCTCTCTCTCTAAATCCACCAAACCCCCTCCCCGATCAAACCCCCTCTCTCTTTCACACACACACACGATTGTGTGTTTTTTGTATCTATAGAAACATTCCTACAATATCTCTGTAAATATCTTTACATATTTATAAATACACTTGTGTAATATTTATATATATTGATACTGTAGTATATATATATTTATAGAGGGAGAGTGAGTGTGTATAACATGGAGATGTACAGTGGGACCCAGACAATGGAGGTGGTTCCGGTGGATCCGGTGGCGGAATGGGCTGCCCCCGGTGGCGAAACCGGGCTTGAAGGTGAGTTGCATTTGAATTTCATTTGAATTTCACTTGAATTTGAGTCAATTTTACTTAATTGGGCGTGGATTTTCGTAATGTTGATTGATTGAAGGTTTGATTTTGTTAATGTAGAGCCTATGTGGCAATTGGGCATCGGTGGTGGGCCCGAACCGTACCCGGAGAAGCCCGGTGAGCCCGATTGTATCTATTACTTGAGGACTGGTTTCTGTGGGTATGGTAATCGGTGCCGGTTCAATCATCCTCGTGATCGTGGCATGGTGAAATCCTCGTTTATTCGAGCTTTATTGCTTAATTTTGAGTTTTTGATGCATGATTGGTGTGATCATTGGGTTAAAGCCTGAAATTTAGGGGGATTTAATGTAGATTTGATGCTAATTTGGGTAAAGTCGAGACTTTCGTGTTTAGGTCGCGGGTTATAGTGCTTTTTATGGAGTAGAAATAGAATAGGTTGAGAAAAAAGTGTGCTTTTTTATGATTACATGAATTGCTCAAGCATGCATTAAGTTGAATCGGTGGTGTTTGTATGGATTTGATATTATGTTGGGTAAAAATTGAGCCTTTCTTGTTCTTACTTGAGTTAATGACAATTTTTTGTGGAACAGAAGTAGAAATATATTGATTAAAACATTTGCATTTTGGATGTTCACATCAATTATTTGAACATGCATTGAGTAGAATTAGGGTTTTTACATGGAGTTGATGGAAAGTTGGGTAAAAGGTTTATTATGATGAAATAGAAGTACGGTAAACTGGGAACAGTTCTTACATTTTTGGATGATCACTTAAATCTGATAAACATGCTTTGATCAATGTGGCTGTGTTTATGTGATTCTAGGCAATGGGAGTTTTAAGAGCTGGTGGAGGTGATTATCCAGAACGCATTGGCCAACCGGTTTGTCAGGTATATAAATGCATGTAATTTTTTTAGCTATGAAATCTGAGTTTATACAATTAAGTGGAAAAATGTTCGACCCCTTACCAGTTGTACAATTTCAATGGAGTTCCTTTTTGGCCTCAGTGTGGTAGAATATGACAGATAACTGAATATTTTGTGTCGCTTATATATTACTATTTGAGCTTAATGTGTTAATTGATTGGTTGGTGTTATGTGAACCATCTATTTCTTAGATTGTGCTGCCTTAAATCACTTCGTCTTCTTGTTGGTTGTCAGAGGGTGAGCTTGTTATTCAATTATTTATTCGGCTTTTTACCTTGCATGATTTCTATGTTATGCAAAATTGGTAAATGGATGGTTGTTTCCATTATGTCAAAGTGTTCTCGATTATGCTAAATCTGCAGAATCTGATTGGTCGAATTCTCGATATATGGAAAATATATTTGCTACAGTATGCTAGTTAACTAATCAATCCACTTGTGTTTATTTTAAGGATGCCAAGTTTTGATCCACAGGGTTAAATTTTTGATATTAGAAAAAGTCGATCTGCTAGTTCATCTCTTTAAGTAATTCGTCTGCTTCCTGTCTATATTAAGGAAGCCGAGCTTCGATTCATGGTAGTTAATTTATTGATATTGGCAAAAGTGCATTTTCTAGATCATGAGTCCTTAAGTAATTCGTCTGCTTCCTGTCTACATTAAGGAAGCTGAGCTTTGATTCATGGTGGTTAAATTCTTGATAATGGCAAAAGTGCATTTTCCAAATCATGAGTCCTTCAGTAATTCGTCTGCTTCCTGTCTATATTTGGAGACTGAGCTACATGTTGCTTCGTCTGCTTGTTGTCTGATATCGTCCTTTTGTATTCTGTTTCTGAAAATCACTAGTTGGCTCATGTTTTCTCTCTTTTCAGTTTACAATCTCTAAAACATGTCACCTGTATATAATGAAGTACTGCAAGATCTTCTTTCAGTAATTGATGTCAAAATTAAGACTATATACCTTCGAGATTCTACAGCAAAATTTCATTGTTGCTTTTTCTAAATAATCAACTTCTATTTTTGACCATGAATTCGTCCTTTTCTCTTTGATCTTCTGATAGGACATTGAGTAAGTGTTATAGTCTTAATTGCTGTGTACTTCATTTATTTATGAATTCATCCTTTCACCAAAGATAATAGGTTATTTTGTCAAAGTCCTTCACGGAAGTTTGAAGTTGGAGACTGAAGTTACTTCTTTTATCTCTCATGTTTCGTCTTTATTATGTAATCCAGGATGGAAGATACAGAACTTCTTGATTGCTGTTTCGTCTTTATCTTTCTTTTATTTCAACAAAGGATCTTAAGGCAGTCTTCCCGTATTTAAATTTTTCCTTGCTATCACTGATGACTATTTTCTGTGGATCATAACTTTTATACCCGACTAATATTAGATCGTAAAAATATTTTCATTACTTAAAATGGTGTAGCATTCGTCAGCTACTGGTCTCTTTTGGAACAGAGATTTTCTTCATGTTGACAGTGAATTGATTGTCTTTATGTTTGGATCTACTTTACTTGAAGAGCAAATTGTTGCTCTTTTTATTCTCTTTTTCAGATTGACAATATATCTCAGTAACCCTATTGTCTGGTGCTTGGATTTTTGTCCATTGTCCGGTTTTCATATTGTTTAATATGACATTAAATCATTTATTAACAGAACAAAAGAAAAAAAAAAGGTTTGATTATCATTTTAACAATGTCAAATGTTGAATTAGGCCAGATTACAGGGTTTAAATATTGTTATTGACCATTTTTATCATTGACATGACCTATTTATCCTAAATGATATGCTACATTTTCAGGAATCCATCTCTCTCTTACTTTCTAAGTCGGGTAATTATGTCTCTTGTAATTGTATTTCCATAAAATTACCCTCGGCCCTCTTTGTTTAGTGCCATTCTGTTTCCTCACTTTGAATTGTTTTTTTTTTTTTATTTACTTTTTTTGAAAGTGAAACTACGTCTGTTAGTCACGCCTTTTGCACTGAATTTGTAGTACTACATGCGGACGGGAATGTGTAAATTTGGTGCTTCCTGCAAGTACAACCATCCAAAGCAGGGGGTTGGGTCTTCAGCCCCGGTGACGCTGAATTTTTATGGATATCCATTGAGACCGGTCTGCGTTTTTTACTAGTTATAATATTCTATATCATCAATTGAAGTTTCATTTCCTTGATATATCCAACTATCTCATTGAGTCCTTTTTGCAGGGAGAAAAAGAATGTTCATATTATGTAAAAACAGGGCAATGCAAGTTCGGTGTCACCTGTAAATTTCATCATCCACAGCCAGCAGGAGTACAATTGCCAGCTGGCCCTGCGCAATTGGCTGCTCCACCAGCTGTGCCGACACCTGGTATGTATCAAACTTCTGTTCAATCTTCTCAACAATATGGGGTAATTCAAGGCAACTGGCCAGTTGCTAGGCCTGCCATGCTTCCCAGTTCATATGTTCCTGGAAGTTACGGTTCTATGCTCCTTCCCCCGGGAGTTGTTCCTGTTCCTGGTTGGACTCCCTATCCGGTAGGTACAACGTTTTGATTTTAAAATTCTTTAAGGTTGTGTTTGGAATGAAGGATTTGAACTTCGAATTCATCAAAAAATCCATTGAGTTTGTTTGGATGATTTCAAGTTATGATAGATTTCAAATCGCTTGTAACTCATTCTGATCTATTTTTCAATCATTATCGTGGATTTCAAATTCAATTTAGTTGGAGTCATTTGAAATCCTTCCTTCAAATCCATTCCTCATTGAAAGAATGAAACGCATGAATTTCAAATTCATCAACAAATCCATTGAGTTGTTTTGGATGATTTCAAATTACAATGAGTTCTGAATCCCTTGGAGGTTATCTTGAACTCTTTTTTCAATCATTATTCTGGATTTAAAATCCACTTAATTTGGAGTCATTTGAAATACTTCTTCCAAAATCCATTCCCCAAATCCAAATCCAAATCCATCAATCCAAACACAACCTTAAGGTTACATCTGAATGGATGGATTTGGATATGATTATTTTGAGCTAAGGTTCTGAAATGACTCCAATATTAGAAATTCCATATTATGATTGAAGAGAAAATAGCTCAAAATGGGTGCTTAAGGATATAAGTCCATTGTGAAATGAAATAATTTAAACAAGCTCAATGGATTCGAAATTCTCAGCTCCCAAATCCTCAAACCCAAACGCAACCTAAGATTTCTCTGCTTTATGCTCAATGCTAGAACTTCATGGTCCAGGCACCCGTTAGTCCTGTGGGCCCACCAAGCACTCAACCCGCAGTTGGTGGGGGCCCAATTTATGGGATAACACAGTTGTCTCCTTCGGCGACTGCATACACAGGACCATACGTTTCCATTACTTCTTCTGCTGGACCCTCAAGCAGCAGTCAAAAGGAACATGCATTTCCGGAACGACCCGGTCAACCAGAATGTCAGTATTATTTGAGAACTGGGGACTGTAAATTTGGACCTACATGTAAATACCATCATCCATCAGAGTGGAGTGCACCAAAGTCAAATTTTGTACTTAGTCCAATAGGTCTGCCATTACGCCCAGTAAGCATTCAGTCCTTTTTTTTTTCTATTTAAGAAGCATTTTTTTTAAAACTACATGTCCATTGAAGAGTAAATAAATCATCTGTATGCAAGGTCTCCAATTTCTTATTTGTTTTGCATTATAAATTCCTATGATCATGGCCATTTGTTTTCTCATTGAAACTGTATAGTCTAATTAAGTGCTTGCAATAGAAAACGGATTAGTAAGTGAAATCTGATTGCTGCATATGATTTCTCAATGGATTGACGGAGAAATATATGACCCTAGTGGATTTTTCTGCTTTTTACATGATTGGATTTACCTTTTACTATAATTTTGTGAGATTGAGATCTTTAAGCTTTGTCCTCAGACGTTGTTTTGTATGTTATAGCTCAAGGGGCATATATTTGTAGGTTTCATCAGTTTTGAGTTGTTAAAAACCTCCATAACATCAATATTTTTCTTCTCCTGGAACAACTATGGAGTGCTCCAGTCAGCAACTGGATTTAAAATTAGGGATAATTACATGCACATCCGTTCACATATTGTATAATTACAAGCAACCCCCTGAGATTTTGTAAATTACCAACACACAGGGAATGTCAATGTCCGAGGATAAAATTCTGACAGGTGGTGAAATTGTAATGTGACGGGGTGAATTTGTGTAATGTGACGGGTGAAATTGTAATGTGACAGCGGTGAAATTGTAAATATGCTTTTATTAACAAGGGTGGTTTTGGTAATTTATCTTTTGTATTAGCATCTCATAAAGGAGGTATTTCTGTAATCTACCCTTAAAATCGTATATAGTTGAGATTTATACTTCGCTGTTTGTTAAAGATTCGTCTTTTTTTTTTCAGGGTGCACCGCTCTGTTCTCACTATGCACAAAATGGGGTATGCAAATTCGGGCCCTCGTGCAAATTTGATCATCCAATGAGAATTTTGAGTTACAGTCCTTCTGCATCTTCTCTGACTGATATGCCCGTCGCTCCTTACCCGTTGGGGTCCACAAACGTAACTTTGGCTCCATCATCCTCGTCATCAGATTTAAGGCCCGAGCTCCTTTCTGGGTTCAACAAAGACACCTTCCCATCACAAATGTCTGCTATGAACACTTCAAGTGCTTCAGTCGGTTCAATTTTCTCAACAAGCGCAGCTGTTCCTCAACCGGGACCCACACATCAAGCTGAATGAAACAATTGAGTCATCATATAGTCTCGGTCGAGCAACTTCCCTAGAGGATGCCTCGTCTCCACCAGCAATCTTCAACGGTTCAGATTTGTCCATCTGTGTTCATAATATCATCATGTGGCCACCATTTTTCCATTTTTGAATAAGTGATAGATTAAACACCAATGAAACGATCTTGCAAAAGCTCGTTTACCTCTTTGAATAACAAGAAACGAGACTACCTCCTGTTTAGGTAATTATTACTTCTCCAAATTTTTGAGATTTTTGTGTCTATTTATGTTGTCTTTTTTGGAACGGAAAAGATGACGTCGTCCTCACAATTCTCCATTGGGATGATTTAACTCTCTTTAGACCTCTTTATTGGGAAGAATAAACCCAACTTGATTTGGGAATGAATATGGTGATGTTCATCTATACCCCCTTTTTTGTTTGGGGCTTTTTTGTCTAGGCAAATCATGAATTCAGATAATTATGCTGCCTTTTCATGTAAGATCTTTAGTCATTTTATGAAATATGAATTGCTTGAATGCTTCTTTTTATTCAATCCACATGTTTTGGTACACATTTGCGTAACACTTTTTGTTACATGTATATATGTGTGAAAAGTGTATATACAGGTAACTATGCTGTGTAGAGGGAAATTTTAATTTTTTCTCAACATACAAAGTTCTCTCTTCCAACATTTAATCATCTGTGTATACACTTATCGCAAATATGTACGTATATTATGAAGTGTTCCAAGATTGTGTATTAGAAAATTTGACCTGCTTTTTATGGACTATACATAAGAAATTATGGGGAAATCTTGAATTCAAGTACAATTGGATATCTTTTAATAATTTATGGGCTTATGATTTTCCAGTTGACGATGAATATAGTTTGGAAGATCATCTGCTTCGCCCTTTCAGTGTACATAAGGAATATACACTTATTGCAGCATAGGGAAAGGAATAATAGCTGCTTCTCACTGTAGGATCTTCATGCATCAACCACATTGCAGACTACAGGGGAAATATGCATTTTTGCTCCATATATAGGACCTTGCGTTTTGCAATTTTGGTCTTATTGGATACAAAGTTGTAACTTTAATCCCATTATTAGACTCAGAAAGTTGCACTTTTGATCTCAGACGTCAATTTTTGACGGAAAAAAGAGAATCATTTGTACGCGCCGTTTAAATCTAAAAATAATACAAGCAGAAATTCAAAATTACATATAAAAAAAACAGAAGAAGGGAAAACTAAGAAGAAGACATTTGAAGCGCCTTCTTCAACCTTACCCAATGCCACCACCGCCGTTGCCACCAACCAACACCACCTCAGTCGCTCACTCCAACTCTCCCGCCATGTAAACCCCATACCAATCGCCTCCATCACTCATCAAAAACTCCCATACTATACAAGTTTTCTATTTATTTTTTTGCTAACGTGTTTTTCTTTATTTTTTGTGTTATTTTCGAATAATTCAGCAACTAATGCCTCGTGACTATCACTAGCCATTTTTTGTTTATTTTTGAACTTATGGGATCAAAATTGCAATTTTTAGTTAGTTCAATAACCATGCTCGGGGTCATTTGTGCGAGCTCTCTAGTCAGAATCCCAAGATACTGACAACCACCTTTAATGGAATGTATGTGGATTTCAAGATAATTGAGACACCATAAGCTTAAATTCAACTTGATAAATATACTTTGGATTAATTAAAACATTTAGTACATATGACTTTGTAGTAGGTCACTAGTCCTGCATGAGATCTGGAGGTACAAAAGATATGCCATAACAAAATGAATGGCCAATTGTGTTCATCTTTCTTCTAAGATAAACATGCAAACATATATAGTTTGAATTTGAATTAAAATAACCAAAATTAACTATATAAATGGCCTTTAATTTTCCTTATTTTCAATTTTGGTAAAGCTAGAATTAGAAGCTTATGAATATCAGGTATATGTACTAATTAACCTCTAGCTGATAATAATGCCAAATATCTAAAGCATCTAAGTCAACTTTAAATCCCAATCTTGAATCACAGTACCCCTTGAACCCCATATATATATATATAACATAAAGTTTAGCTCCCAAAAAAATGTATATATGTATATATATATATATATATATATATATATATAAATGGTATAGAAGAAGCTTGCATGCAGTGCCCTAGTGAAAATACAATTTCCAAAAAGAAAAGTAAAAAAAGCCAGAAAAGAAGCATCAATAATATATATATATATAGAGAGAGAGAGAGAGAGAGGTCCATGCAGATATATATACTAGTATATATTAAACTTAACCAAAATATATTTATTAATACAATCCAGGATTAATTAATTAACTTCAAATTAAAATCCCCACTCAAAACAAAGAGTTGCCCAAGTCAACTACTGCATCCCCAAAACAAGGATAAAAGGATGAACAGCCCATTGAAACCATCATCATCTGATCAAAACTACTTGGAACATTCTCATCCGTCCAATTGATCAACTCTCCACTATTCTGATCAACCATCGTAGGGTTGTCATTTATCATGGCTGAAAGCTCCCATGATGACTGCTGCTGATCATATCCAAATTCTTCACAATTTGAAGCAAAATAATTATTTCCAGGGTTTTCATCATCAACATTCCATGCAGTAGTGGGCCCCACCAAATCTCCATTATTTATGTGCTCATAATTATCTGATGAAGATTTGAAAATCTGAGCTTGATCATCAACTTTGATGATGTTGGCAGCTTCTTTAGATGAACTAGGGTTTAAGTAGCTGTTGGGAACAATGCAATCCAAATACCCTGAATTCGTGTCACCTTTTGAGAGGTTAAACAGCCTGTTATCATCATCATTATATGAAGATGCATTAGAGTGACACGTGTCGTTCTCCGATTGGACCGGTGTCGTAGGAATTATGACCTGCGGTGTAGTGGTCTTAGGTGGTGGTGGTGGTGGTGGGGGCGGTTGAACAAACCCTTGAAAATGATTGAAATTAGGGTTTAAGAGAGAGTTGAAGTTATTTTGGTAATGATCGTGCGAGTAAATGAAATTAGTCCTTGCTTGAGTGCCTTTGATGTTGAGGGCTGCCCTATCATATGCCAACGCAGCTTCTTGTGCGGTGTCGAAAGTGCCTAGCCAATGCCTCTCTTTAGTGGTGGGGTCCCTTATCTCCGCTGCATACCGGCCCCACGGGCGCCTTCGGACACCGAGGAACCGCCCCGGCTCCGCTTGTTTCTTTCGGCCTCGCCGCTCAGTGGGATGAGCCGCCGCCGCTGTGTTGCGTTGGAGCAATGTGAAGCCGGTGTTGGTTAGGATGGGCTCAAAGAGTGGGTAGGGTTTATCATGGGAGGGTTTAGATGATGACATTGTGAAAATTTTGCAAGAAAATGAAGAATATTTGTTTTTTTGGTTTGGGGAATGAAGAAATTGTGAGAGAATAGAATTTTTATAGAATGATATGGGAAAATGTATTTGAGTTTGAGTTGAGATTGTGTGGAGGGCCATTTAAAGGCAGTGATTGGTGATCATGGAGACAAGGAAAAAGGACACTGCAAAGTGTCATTCATTGAAAGACAATTCTTTTTTCTTTTGAAAAAAAAACATACTTTATCAAATTTATTATTTTTGCATTTTGTTTTTAGATCTTTTTTAACTTTCTTTGTTTGTTTTTTTTAAGTGTTCCTTTAAAAAGGAAAAGAAAGAACTGCTCCCTTTTCCGGAGTATGGGATTTTTGATATTGACTAGGATTTCAAGATTCCATCTTTGAAAAGGGGAAAATTCTGCTTTAGATTCGGTTTAGTCGAATTCAACTGTGATTTATGTCAAGTGAAGTATATTTATTTTGTAATTGGTCATTTACCTTTAATGTGAGTACACCATGGTGCAAAAGAATCTTCATAATATATGATTACACTCATCATATGATTGATTTATGCTCAAAGACGATCGATCACAATATAAATATCCGTTAAAACACTTATCATGCAGTTAGTTTAGTGTCGAACCAGGTCTTGATAAAAACTTGCCACATATGATTGCAAGAAACATGTACTTGGAACTCGATCGGATGTAGGATATATTATGCACAAATAATTATAATTTTTTTGGATTAGAAATCTCATAACCATGTGAGAAATATCAACCCCAAAAACTCCGAGCCAAATCTTAGCCAACCTACCTGATAAAGACAACATTTTGCTCGTCACTCCTAGAGTATAGAAAATTTCCCTGACAATGATATTAAAAATTCTGATTCTAGATAAAGCCATCAAAGAATGTTGGAGTAATTAATTTTCAAATTTGAAAAAATTAAGAATTTTTATGAATTTTCATTTAAAGAAAATGATTAATTATGAATAACGAAACGATAATCATAAAACAAAATTTTTTTGTCTGTATATTTCTTGAGAGACTCAAAGCATTTGAAATTTAAGCACAGATTTTTTGTACTTTTTTCTTGAATAGTGTCTTAAGATGTCACATGTTTAATCCGCATTCGATGCATAATTAATCAAATAATTTTCTGTCTTTTTCATGATTTTTCAAAGGGAGCAGTTAGGGATCTTCACTTACCAAAATGGTTAATCCAAGATAATTAATTTGTATAATATTTAAAATTGGATATTATAGTGGAAACATCAGCATATGCTAGATTTCCAAGACAATGGTGTACTCTTCATGAGTCCATAAGTCAAGTGTAATTTGTCACATATGAAAACTATCCACCATATTCATTGATTTATTGTTTCGAAAAAATCAAAAAAGAGTTGATTAATGATGAATCTAACCAAAATTAATGGAACTTTAATCAAATTAAGGGAAAAGCAGAATTGCAATAATTTTAACAAGTGGAAGGGAGGATTAAAATTTTTAGTCCTTAGTGATTTTATATTGATGTTGTCATAAGTCGTCATTAACTTTGAGTTTTTCAATCACATAAAGAAATAATTAAGTAATATATTGCCTTCATTTTATATCATGTCAATAAAATTTAAAATTCATTGTCCACCGTTGATTGATATTGTTTCAACCATATATCGGATAAGAAAATTGTTATATATCACCAGTTTAGTTTTTGTTGTTATTTAACTTCTTTTTTTTTTTTACATTCACTTGCATTGAAAGAGAATGTTGTATTAAATCCATTGAAATGGATTAAATACATTAGCTTTTTTGACAAATTTGAGACAGTCTTAGAAACGGTGGGACTCAAACAATAACGCATAGCATTGCTCACAAAATACACATGAGATTTTTTCTTGCAAAATAATGTTGCATCTTGTAATGTATATTATGTCTGCACGACTAGTGTATATAATTCATAATATATTTATATTCAGCCAAATAAACCACGCTAAGTAATTTCTAAGAAGTGACTAATATTGAAACTTGCAAACTAGTAATAATAAAATGCATGTCATTCGTAAATAGTGATATATATAACTTGTCTCGTCATAATTATATGCTTCATGAGTTTAACAAATTTGGTCATAAAGTATGGAAAAAACAAAGCAAATTTAGTGAGTCATGGAGCGGTGTCTTGTCTCAAAGTGACTTGAAAAAGGCTATAGTAAAAAGGGCAATAAAAAATTTAAGAAATACATGTAAAAGCCAAACTGCATATCTTGATGGTTCTCAAAATTAAAATTTTTAAAACAATTGCTATGATTCATAAAACGGAATCCTTTCGGTATATCTACGTAAGAATGATTGTGATCATATTTGATTTTGATTTCGGTACTCTCCAATTTAGAATTACTCAGGCAAAATGGGTAGAAATTAAACAGTATAAAACCCAAATAAAAGGAAATTTTAAATAAAACTGGCGGGCCACTTAATTAAAATTAGCTTATTTAAATATCAGTTCTAATAGGGAACTTTTAACTCTTTATGATTTGTTGATTAAGCTTCCACATGCCTAAATGGCATTGGAAACAACATAGACTATATAATATAATCAAATTAAGGGGTCAAAACACCTTTCTGCCTTTAACATTTCAAAATTCTATGATGCTTGCCACCGGTCTCTCAAATTGTCTTTTTAGAATGATAATGAAAGAAATCAAACTATAATATATGTCTAAAATAAATAAAAAAATATATTAGAAAATTAATTAAAAAAATGTAAATCATGAGATACGCTACATGATTTAGCGTTTATTAGTTTATATATGGACAAGATCTATGACCCTCTTGACTCCTCCACTAAACATTTTCTAGAGTTTAATATATAATCATAACATGATTGCCATTTATCTTGTGTTATATACGAGAGTTTATCTAGTTTACACAAAAAACTCGAAAATTTGAAAATGTAAATTCGGATTTCAAAACTATTTTTAAGATGTTTTTGATAGGCATGCATAAACTGATACATTTTAAACTAAAAGTTTAATTCTACACAAGCAAATTGTTTGTGGTTCTTTTCATTGTTTCCAGAGTTTATTATACTGTTACAATTTTTTCTTTTTTGGTAAATATATTGTTACAAAATCAATTATTCCATTCATTTAAAGCTAATTTTTCCGATGCTTTATATAAAAACTCACTATAAATAACCCAAAAAACAACAAAAATGCAAAGAATATTGCAAAAAGTACAAAAAACCATTTATTTACACTATTAGTACAATAATTTCTTTCTTTTGAGGGAGGATTTTTTGCAAAACTTTTTAGCACTTGAAAAGGATGATGAGCGATCAGTCAAAAACAATTTTAAAAGAAGTGATCCACTTGGGTTTTAAATACAAAAAAATGATAAGCTTGCTAATCATATATTTACCTCTTAATATAGTGAAATTTACACACATTAGTCTAAGTTGAATATGATAAACAAATTAAACATTATAAATAAAGAGGTCATTTTCAAGGAATTTTCGAGATTTCGAATTTCGAAACAATCACAATCTTTTATATAATGAAATATATATATATATATAATTTACTATACACGATGATTATAATCATACTTGAATTCAGAATATGGAAACTCCACAACTCTGAGTTGAGATGAAGTGGGGGACCTCTTTTTCTAATGCAAAAAACACAAAAAAAATAAAAGAAAAAGAGACTTCAAGTCCTGACAAGAGAAACTGGTTTTGGGTCAGATTGGAATTTTGCACAATCTCCAAAACAATTGCACACACTTTTGCCTAAATATTTAAGGCCATCCGGAATTTATGGATAAAGATTATGACATTCTAAGGAGACTAAGGACTAAAGACCTGGACTTTGACCACAATTGGGAATCAAGAATTTTCTTTTATATCTTTGACCCAATTCAAGAAGAATTTTCTCCTTAATTTAGCAAGGCTCGTGAATTTCAATTATCCAAATGACAATGTAACTAAAAATGGAGATTAAGAAAGTATACCAATGATCTTAATTAGAACTTTAATTATTTGGTATTTCTATCGATAACTTTGGTGATATGTCATATTTAGTCTCAAGAAATTCGGGCTAATTGCATTTTTCGTCCCTTATTTTTACGACTTTTGGATTTTGATTTTTTTTTTTTCGATTTGCAAAGTCGTCCAATAACTACCAAAATTTTGACAATTTTAGTTCGATTTTGACCGGAGCGACCAGTTTGGCTGGAATTTGCCACATGTCAGACACGTGGTGCTGACATGGACAAAAAAAATTAGGGATTTTCCAATTTTTCCGCCAAAATGGACGCTGACTAGGACAAACTTGATGAGGTGGTTATCATCAATTTTGTCCGAGTCAGTGTCCATTTGGCATGCCACTACATCAATTTTATCCGGTTAGCATCACACCAAATTGGTTGGCTCCGATCAAAATTGGACTAAAATTGCCAAAAGTTTGATAGTTAATGGACAACTTTGTAAATCGAAAAAAAAAGACCAAAATCCAAAAGTGGTAAAGATACAGGACGAAAAATGCAATTAGCCCAAAGAAATCCTACATTTCTAAGTTTCGATTACTGGCACCAAAACATTAGGGATGTTGAGTTCTCCGAAAGAAACCCTTCGGTGTTTGATTCATATATCAATTATTGAGGAAAAACTCAATTTAGAGAATAATATTTCTCAATATGAAATGTGTACCATAAATCCTTAATAAAAGAAGTGTGAATATGGGGATTCCGATTCAGTAAATAACAGAGCATATAAAGATCCTAACATAGGTTAGGCTGTTAGCTAGGTCAGGATCGTAGTTAATCGCATCCATAGTTAATTATACTAATTTAATCCAAAAGACGTGAATCACACCAAAATGTCTAAATCTTATCAAAATTCTTCTTGAGCATTTAAGACTTTGTTCAGCTCGGCCCACTAAAGCGAGCCTTCCATATTCATGGAACCCGTCATCTCGACCAACCATGACATGTTTTGGATGTTTGGTGGGCCTTCATCATACATATGATCGGGGCAACTTATATATTCAGTTTGTCCCGACATGTAATATCTACGTGTATCATTAGATCGAGTCGCACAATTTGATACCAAATTAACTATTTAGACAAGTATAAATAAGTAGAAATCTTAGCGAATAGGAGATTTAAAGTCTCAAATATTGTAACCATTTGTAAATGAAAGAAATTCATACAAATCTAGTTACTACATGACCAATTACCATTGCCCCAAGACTAAAATTATCAAATCTCCTAATATGAATCCATGCATTTATTAGCCCATCTTATTGATCATGTTACATATATGGAACTTATGACAACAATTTCAGAAGTATCAAACATCTTTCTTTGTGGTTCTTGTGATGATGGATCGAGGTAATTGAGGTTGAGACCATGATGCAATGATTGAGGAGTAGATAAAAACCAAAAAGTTTGTTTAAAGTGTTAATTCAAATTATTTGTTATATGAACTTGATTTATATAAAGGTAACAATTTGATGACTCTTGATTTGTTGTCGAGCACCCAATAATCATTTGCAAAATGAAAATGTGTCGCATTTATTTTCCCTTTTAGTACTAGTATTTGACAAGATGTTTGTATCTCATAATAATGAGAATGAAAAAAAAAAAAGGCAAATCAGAACTCAAAATTGAGTTTATCTGAGAGCTTTTGGCCCTAGTGTCATTTCAGTGCATACATAGATCATGCTTGTTATCATAGTCCTTGACTGAAATAGTGTAAACCCTGATTTTCACCTTATATTATAATGCCAAATTTTATTCACCATAATGTAATTAATCCTATAATAACAACAACCACGACGATGACGACAACAACAACAATAATAATGACACAAACGCAAATTGCATTCTTTTTTTATATATGCAGCTGCGTACACAAAAAAATATATTTGTAGGCTTCTTGTATGGACGATTTTAAACATTGACGATTGAAAAAATCATTTTAGACCCTTCTCACTCACTTATAACATTCGAATATAATCAAAACTACTAGTTAAAAGTAGAAGCAGAAACTAAAATGTATTAGGTTTTAATGAGTTGGGTGAAACATAGTTCTACCATATTCAACTTTATGATATTCAAAACATACTTAAATTTTTCATCAGCATTTATTCGGTTGTAGTAATTATCATGATATTTGTTGTGAACATAAAATCCTAAAATAGAGAAAAAAGTACACCTTTTTTTTTTTTTTAAGGGAGCGATAACATCTATCATATTAAATCAATTGTAAGAGAATATCTATTACAAGTAAGCATCATCAACAAATTCTATAATAAACTATTACAAGCAACTATATAGGTAGAGAAAGCAACCTACATACACTAGTGAGAGTCGAACCCACAACCTCTTGGTTATGGGACCTCAACCTTGACCGACTAAGTCAGACCTAATTGGCTGAAAAAAGTACTACTTAAACACCCTAAAATAAATTTTGATATTAAAAAAAAAATTCATGAAACTATTTGTCAATTTTTGAATCACAATACCCACCTCACCGTTTGTTTACTCAAAAAAACCAACAATTTATTTTATATACTCTAATTTTTAGACAATATAAACCTTAGATTTTATACGTTAAGACATTAATGAATTAAATTTTGTATAGATATAATTTTTATTTGTGTTTTCAAATTGATGTTTTGAGGATTATCAAATTTAATTTTAAACTTTCATTTTATTTTGAATGTTTCTGGTATCTTTGAAAAAATAAAAAGAACATTAATTTACATGTTATTTTGAATTAAAATTATTCACATGAAAATAACTTAATATCTAACTTACAAGAAGTTAAATTGTTATTTTGACGATTTACCGATTCTAAAAAAAACCAAGAACTCAATTTATTATTTTATGAAAACATTAAAAGTATTTTTATGAATTTTATGGATATACAAATTTATTTTAGGAATGTTTTACCTTAAAATAAATGGAAGCAAACAAAAAGTTATCCCCAAAAAAAGATTTCACGCACAACACACACTACTTATACAAGGAAACACACATCCGGATTATGTGACCAAATTCCACTTTTTACCTAAGAAAACATGTGACTGCCAAATCACCCTGTAATCTAAGACTGACATGCTTGAACTGACACGTAAGCACTGTTCCGTTGCAATCCCGTGGACCCCAACAGTTGACGTGTCGATTTATAGGACCCCTTTTGGCCGCCACGTCGGCATTCTTGTACTGCACACCGTGAGGTTAGGTACTGCGTGCATTTTATGTGGGATATATATATATAAGTCCTACAGTAAGAGGTGTACCGCGGAGCAGGGTAAACAAATAATCATAAATAGTAAAAATGATGAGGAATGAATGATACGAGGTTAATTTTGTACGTAAGGGTGAAAGTGTAGGATTTTACTAGAAACAGTAAATGTAACAGTGAAAGTGAATCTCAGCCGCAGTCAAAGATTTGTGGGAGCGGAAGGGCACAAGTTACTCTGTCCTATGCATTAGGGTACAACTAAGAGATTTGCTCCCTACTCCATATTCTACAACCTTCCCCTAGGGATTAATTCATTTTGGTCCCTTGCCTTTTACCTCAATCCTAAATTGCTCCCTGTCATTTTAATTTGTTTCAATTTAGTCTCTGCGGCAACATTAGTCCTTACTTAGAGGTGTACATAAACCCGCTCAACCAGCCTGATCCGCTCAAACAGACCTGATCAGCCCGAAAACCGCCTGTTTGAAATTATTAAAAAATTGTGGTGGGTTGAAAAAATTACAACCCTCCACTTTCGGGTCGGGTGGTGGATTTAATAAGTGTAACCCGCTTAACCCGCCACCCGACCGCTAATTATATATGTCATAAATATATATATATATATATATATTTATAGAGAGAGAGTTAAAGATTAACCCTAAACTCTTAAAACTATATAGCATATATATAAACTCTAATAAGAGTGATTTTATTCATATTAATGTAAAACACTTTGTTTTTAATTTGAGTAAATAAATTATTTCATTTGAACATATGTTTTTACTTGATTTGAACGAAGATGTAGATGTATATTTTGATGATAAACTTATAAGATAATTTTATTTTATTAATATTTTAGAGTTTACAATTCATGATAAATATAACTTTTATTTAATAACATCACCTATTTTTGTATTTCTCACCAACTCAATTTTTTTAGTTAAATGTACAACAAATATATTATTTAGTTTCTTACTTATTAGTTGAAACTAAAAGTAAGTTGTAAGAACTATAATTATAATTTGATAACCCGCCAACCCGCCCGCTAAATACATTAAATCCGACCAACCCGAACTGCTCGGTTTGAAAGGATAATTATGCGATTTCGGTTTGAGATTTTGTCAACTCGCATATATCAGGTCGGGTTGATTTTTTTTTTTTAAAACAGCCCGAACCCGACCGCGTACACCCCTACTTACTATCATTAAATGTAGCAAAATTAGTTTCCCCCAACAATTTAAGTAAATCAGGCCCAACATGCTTCCGAAATAAAATTAAACTCCCATAAATTCATACCTTTGTTTGACTGCGTTATTTCCGGGTATCCCAAGTCCTCGTTTTTATGGATTTGATCCAACCACACAAACGCAGTAGATGGTTCGCAGACACTTAGTTCCTTCAGCAATAGGCAACATAACCCTAATTCATTTTCTACCTTAGGGCGTAGAATGTTTTTCAGAATGAGAGATCAATTGGAATTTTGACAAACATGTTGAACAAAAGCCTTAAAATTTTATCGATGAAATAAAACTTAATATTACATATATATATATATATTCTACTCTGCTATTGGAGGAGAAAACTGGTTAGCCTCTCATGTAAGAGATGGCTATACTCTTTGGGGAAATCCCCATATACTCGTAAAGAAAATTACAAACTCTTTACAAAAAAATTTTATTCTAGGATTGGGTCACTATGAAGAGTAGGAGGGGAATTTTCAATGCTCTCCTTCTGCTTCTTTCTTCCCTTTTTATAGGCCTCTGAATTCCAAAGGCGGATTTCAAATTGATTAAATTATGACGGCATTGCTTCCATCATTCATCAACCAGTTGTCTCTTATTGTATAATTGCCTTTATAAGACTATAATTTTCACCCACCTTTTTGACTTGCAGGCTCCAACTTTTGCTTTTTGTGAAAAGCCGCTTTGGCTTTGTCGACCAACTGTCTACTCTGACTATTGGCCTCTAACGTCATTGCTTTCATTAGCCACTTGTACTAGATTACAATAATGTCCTTTTGGGTCCTAATTTGTATCTGAAAAATACAAATTACCTCTTTTAGCCTGTTGATCTAAATTATTACATTGATCAATATACTTAATTAAATTTGAGCCTAATTACTCAGGCCCTTCTCTTTTTGCTACATCCTGAAGGTTCTATCGAAGTTTGTGAAAACTCTTTGGATAAGCTGCTCTTTTCTTGCCCTTCTCTAGTTCAGGTTCGGACTTCTTGTGTGCAACCCTAATTCTGGTTCCGAATAAGGGTTTTTCTTGGAACTTGCAACTTGGGCATATATGATTATGTCACTAGTCCACATGCATCATGTTGCATGCTTTCTTTCTTGTGATTTTTGATGCGGGTAACTTGTTCTTCCAAATTAGCGTTTGTTTCTGTTCAAACAGATTCTCAGCGAATTCGGTACTTTTTTCTGTCATGGAATTCAATAGAAAAGATCCATTTGCCTTATTAGAGAAAATTTTAAATGGATATTTAACTTTGTCCATCTCAATGAGACAAACCCAAAAACCCCATGCTCTCCTGGTGGAGATTTCATCTTCATTAATAGAAACAACCAAAGGAACTGCTCCTGTCTCGACTTTGACCCTATTATAGGCCATCATATCGGGTCTCTGTAATTTAATGAAATGAAACACCAGGTGAGAGCCCTTTCCTACAATATCTGGAGTTGTTGAGATAAAGTTTAGCTCCAAAATATCTCATCGTTTTTGATGCGGGTTCATCTGCCATGAGTCATACACAGCACCGCTAATCCATTCTTGAAGTTTTAACATTTCCAAAAAACCTGGTGCAGTGGTATGGACTGAAGCAAGTGCTCCAAAGTTATACCATTCGCGGACCTCGTTAGGATTAGATACCTCGAGCATCCATAATCTATTATATCTCCCTGATGTATCAATCAGAGATTTGCTAGGATTAATTTCCTTTCTGGAGACAAGTTTCTCCCATGTTTTTTGATAAACCTGCCAAAAGGAATTTAAATCATTAGTATTAACCTTAGAGATGCCTTTTTGTGGCCTAAGGTTAATCTCTCCCCTCTTTTACCCTAGAGGTGCTGGATTGACTTGAAACAACTGGAGTTTGCACTTCCTGTTGTTCAATTTTCTCCTCTTTACCAGAGTCTTGTATAGGACATGTGCAAGCAGTATTGGAATCTGCCGCTTTGGTAGAGCGTCGTTCTCTAATCACAGGTTTAGAGTCATGTACTCGTACTTCTCGAGTCATCACTGAAGATGATGTTTTCCGAAGTGGTCCTTGTAGGATATCCCATAATGTAGTCATGGCATACATTGATCCTCTGTTTGTGGTTCGGACTGTGTCCAAATCCGCTCGTTGTACCTGACCAGCTGCCTCAGCATTAACTGATAGCTATCCGAACTTTTTTGTGATGATGGAATTTGCCTCAGATGCTTCCATCTCTTATTAGAAAATCTATAAGAACATGTTGAGATCGGTACAACTGCGGGAATGCCGGCGCAGCGAAAAAGACAAATTTAAAAATTAAAGCGACATCCCCAAATTAGGGCTAGGTTGACATGGTACCATCAGATTCAAAATTATCCTAAAAGAAAATTTCCTCATTTGACCTCTTGTAGAATCTAAAGCAGCAACATCTTTTTAAGCTACTCCCTGTTACACCTCCCTGAATTGGATTCGCCCTAGCGCCCCAAGTGTTGCGCCTCTGAGTTTATCCACACCCTAGCTCGTACCCTCGATTATCTCCACCAGTGCTAGCCAAGAGAATATCGAATTTTGGCTTTTGAGGGAAATGGGCTAGGAATTTATTTAGTGTTCATCGTACTCAACACATGAGTTGGAAGAATTCTTCTAAAAGAAAAAGGAGAGAATAATAAGAAAAGGACTTGTGTATTTTTAAATTGATCCTTCAATATTGTAAAAGAGGTGGAATTCACACACACACACACACACACATATATATATAGAGAGTCCACACTAGTGGACTAACACACACATGCCATTTTTCTAAAAAATAGGGGAGGGCGTGCGTGTGTATATATATATATATATATTCCATTTTCCTTTTCCTTTTATTCTCTTTCCTCAATTAGTTGGACTCCTTTCCAACTAATCAGATATTCCTATATCTATCCAATATTTAATTAGTTACCTTAACCAACTAAAAGATCTTACTAAATATATTTATAAGATATATATATATATATATATATAATCTTGGTGAACAAGATAAATTTTTCCACCAAAATATTCACACATACATAAATACACATCAACACGCGTATATATATATATATTATTTTTTCTTTATTTTATTAATTAATTAGTCATTCCCAATTTAATATTCCAATATTAAATTATAGGAACATAAATTAATACCATATATTAAATTACTTTTTCTTGATTAATTAAATTCATTTAATTAATCCCTCCATTAATTCACAAAGAATTAACTAGCCAATAAGTACTACACTACGTTATGTGTGTGACCCCTTGGGCTCATTGACAAGCTAGCAATAAGTCCTCCGATAGGTTAGATTAATTATTCTCAATAATTAACTAGACCTTGGATTAACTTTACCAAATTAACCCAAGACACCTATTGGTC
The DNA here is from genome assembly GCA_019426215.1 of Buddleja alternifolia. NCBI lineage: Eukaryota > Viridiplantae > Streptophyta > Magnoliopsida > Lamiales > Scrophulariaceae > Buddleja > Buddleja alternifolia. Next base: position 28,488,321 of record CM033403.1, read on the forward strand.
GTGGTTCAATGTCATGCAATGTCGCCATGACTTCCTAGATGTCAACGATGAAAAGCACACCTATCCGAGTTACGATCGTCATGTGAGTAGAATCCCTTCATCAGTTTCCCGTCCATGGTCTACGGTATGGCGACGGTTGAACCCTAATAAATTTAGAAACTATGAATGTGTTGTGACATCTAATGATCCAGTCTTCCAAGTTGGGACCACCAATTCCTCTTAAAAGACAAATGCTTTGATCAAAGACTTCATCGATCATTTAGATTCTCGTAACAACATAGGAAATACCGGGTACTCGTGACCCTGGATGAATCCCTCGACGACTGCCACTTGTTTCGCTATATTACCAGACTATACAAAACATACACGCCGTATGACTCTCCTGGAGTGAATATGCATATCAAAGTATAGTGGGCAATACCCTTTCCAATGACATCTCAGGTCTAAGGACTAATCTCACACTACGAAACCCAAGGACTCCATGTTCGACAGCACCAACTAGGAATCCTTAGTGGGGCCATTTAATTCCATAACCAAAGTAGGAATCTTCATACATGTATTGCCATACTAGCCATCGGCAACGGAACACGTTGAACTCTTGGGAGAGTTACATGCATGAACAAGTCTTGGCGAGGCCAGTGATATCCCACATCTCACAACCTCTATGACTTTGAATATTATTTAGGATTACGGTCTTTGAGAGCATTCCATAGTATCCTGACCGCTCCCCTAACTATATGTAATCCATGAGATCTTAATCTATACTAACACAAGTGATAACAATAAAGAAGCATACCATATAGAAAGATTCAATATATTTAAAACAAGATTGTCATAGTGTTTTACATTTAAAATGGCAGAGCCCAAAATAAATTGCTCGTCGGGCACCTAACACTATCAGAACATTCTCACAAGACTTCACAATAATAATGTCAAAGTAATAATATTGACATTTAGCTTGTCATCTAATAATACGTGCTTTCTCAATCTTTAATTCAAGTTTATTTTTTAAGAAAGCCTTAACATTCATATTATCAACTTTGAATTTAAACTTTTTGGCTAATAAAAATGAAGGCTATTTTTTAAATGTCTTCCAAACTACAAAGAATTCATTCTCGTTTATATGCCAGAGTTTAGCTTGTTGTTCAGTGAACAATCCTCCTGTATATCTACAAGGTTCTTCACCCGTAGTTGCTTTTTTCATGAGCACTGCTACCCATCTATAGTCATTGACATATGTATAGACTACCAAATCATCACCGTCTTGCGGTATTGCGAGTTTAGAAAAGTTATTATAAACTTGTTTCAACTAACAAACCCTTTGAGTGTGAATTTCTTCCCACTTCCATTTCGAACTTTCTGTCTCTTTCAAGAGTGGTCGAAAATCCTTTATGTATCTTGCAAGGTCTTTGATGAAGATACCTGTAAAATTTACAACTCCCAAGAAACTTTGAAGATGTTTCTTATCTTTTAGAACATCAGAAAAATTGTGGATTTTTTTCACAATATGTTCTTGAAGTTCAATACCTGTTTCGTCAAAAAGGATACCAAGAAATTCTATCATATTGACTCCTATTGCTTTCTTTTCAGAAAGCACTAATCTGTCTTTAAAGCATACATCAGAAAATATCTCAAGATGTTTAATATGTTCATTCATATTTTTTGATGCTATTGATAGGTGTGAGATTTACATGTTTTAGAGTCTCATATTCATGTGCTTTATATTGTTTTATGCATGATTTATGCCACATAGGCTTGTAATTTGTGTGCTTATTGAGTAAAGGTGAGAAATCATTGCAATTGAGGAAAACTGGACGAAAATGCAGAATTTCAGAGTATTTAGAGATGGAATTTGACAAATATTTCTTCTACAAATTTGTATATCTATATCTTATCTTTATATGACAACTTGAATCACCCAAATCAGAGGTCTTTGGAGAAAGTTATGAAGGAAACAACATCACTGCACAGAAAGCAAAATGCTACTGTTTTTGACGTTCGAACGTTAGCTATTGGACGTTCGAACGATGCGTCTGACGGGAAAAATAGCAGATTTTTGGAAATTTCCAAATCTAATTCAAGTTGGAGTCTTCCCCTTCCACTCTTATATATATTAGATCAGTTCTCTAGGGTTAAGGAGACGAAATACACATAGAATAGAGCCCTAATGGGGTTTAGACTTAGTTTATATATATTCATGAAGATTTTCAAAAACTCTTGAAGGTGAAGATTTTCAAAAACCCTTGAAGGTGAAGAAATCAAGAAGCATGGAAGAGACGAAGATCGAAGTTCAACCATAAAAAATACGAGGGAGTTTCTTAGATTTAGATTTATTTTTGTCTATGAATATGAATCTTAATTTAAGTTTCTATCTTTTATCTTTTATGATGAATTAGATTCTTCGAACTAAGGCCATGTTGAGGCTAAATTACGATATTTGAGTTATAAATTGTATTTTTCATATTAATTCTATTGTTGCTTTGTGTCTTGATCTTGTTTGAATGCTTCATATGCTTAGCTACCATATGCATGATTTATTGCCTAGATTATTCGTTCGAGAGAAGGTCATTTAAGGTGCAAAAAGGATCATCACATCATCCGAAAAAAATAGTGGAATTGCCTCTAGAGATAGGTAGAGATTCCCGGGTGCTGTTAGCCGGATTTATTCGGGGAAATTCTAGAACGCAAATGCATGGTTGTTGATTAGATTCTCGGATAGACATATTTAGAGAACCGTCAATTAGTCATAGGATTATTACAGCCGAGACATCGGGTAGTAATTAATTAAGGAATTTCCACCAAAGCAACATTAGTCTAATAATATGAAAACATGATTTTAATAGGAATTAATTAATTTATGCTAACACATGGGTCTTAGTTGCTCTCTTCCATAGCTATCTTGATTTCAACATCTTGTTTCAATCATCTTGTCACCCATCATTATCTTATTTTAATATCTTGTTTTTGCATCGTTTTTAGTTTATTTAAGTTATTTATTATTTTTTAGTTTTAGTTTAGTTCTTGCTTGCTTTAAATTCAAAAAGTTTAAAATACAAGTCTCTGTGGGATTGACAATCCGGACTTATTGTCCACTTTATTACTACATACGACCAGTCCACTTATTGTGCAAACACGTGAGGATTTCTCGTGTCAGCTATAAGAATGTCATTTATGTAGACAACATGAATTCAAAATAATATTTAAATAGATTATACATTTTTCTTTGGTATATCTCGGGTGCATTCACAAGACCCATCGGAAGTACATTCCAGACATACTGACCTTGTGAATTGGAGAATGCAGTATATTTTCTAGACTCATTTTCCATCTTAATCTGATAAAATCCACATTTGCAATCAAACTTTTTTTTCCAACGAACAAACTTGCATTAAACTCAAAAGCGATCTTACAGCCAAAGAACACAAGGTAGTACTTTGCCTCAAAAAAATAGATAACACAACCTTCCAAGCAAACTACTAACCACCCAAAATTAGACTATTGTTATTCTATCCCAGGAGTAAAGCCCTATAATCCGTGAAATGTCAACAGCGAACCGACTACACGACCCATGTAACGAGTTATTGACGATCATCTCTAACCAGTTGGTTTGGAGAGTCAGGTGTCAACACCCCATTGGGCTGTCACTCAGGTGAGGTAGGGTTCAGAATGACGAAGGTCATTATGCTCAGCTCGTGGGTATCAAAAAACAAATAGTCTAACTGGTAATTTTAACAAAAACGAACCTACAGATAACAACTCTAAACAACGAAGCAGGCGCCTAAAAAGGCAAAAATTTATGTACAATCAAACTTAGAAAACACTTTAACATTTTTGAACCAATCAATAAGGTGTTCTCTACTCGGGATGTAGTAACCATCGAATTCAAGTATCTTATTGATACCTTGATAGTTGATTACTAATAGGGCTTTTCCTCTTTTTATCTCACCATGATTTCTTACCAAAAAACCAGGTCTACTATAAGAAGAGACTCCAGGTTCAATGAGTTTAAGATCAATATCTTTTTCTTATCTCACCAGGAGTGGTCGAAAATCCTTTCTATATCTTGCTAAGTCTTTGATGAAGATACTTGCAAAATTTACAACTCCCAAGAAACTTTGAAGATGTTTCTTATCTTTTAGAAAATCAGGAAAATTGCGGATTTTTATCACAATATGTTCTTGAAGTTCAATACGTGTTTCATCAATAAAGATACCAAGAAATTTTATCCTATTGACTCCAATTATTGCTTTCTTTTCAGATAACACTAATCTTTCTTTAAAGCATACATTAGAAAATATTTCAAGATGTTTAATATGTTCATTCATATTTTTTGCTACTACAAGAATGTCTTCTATGTAGATAAACATGAATTCAAAATAATCTTTAAATATATTATCCATTTTTCTTTGGTATATCCGGGGTGCATTTGCATGATCCATCAGAAGTACGTTCCAGGTATACTGACCTTGTGGAGTGGAGAATGCAGTATATTTTTTGGACTCATTTTCCATTTTAATCTAATAAAATCCACATTTACAATCAAACTTAGAAAACACTTTAGCATTTTTAACGCAATCAATAAGGTGTTCTCTACTCGACATGTAGTAAACATCGAATTCAAGTATCTTATTGATACCTTGATAGTTGATTACTAATCGGGTTTTTTCTCTTTTTATCTCACCAGGATTTCTTACCAAAAAACCGGGGCTACTATATGAAGAGACTCCAGGTTCAATAAGTTTAAGATCAATATGCTCTTTAATAATTTTTTGCATATCTTTCTTATCCACCATATTCATCTGAATTGGCTTGTATCGAACATACTCATACTTACATTATTCTTTTACCTTTAGAGTAGCTTTGATATTTTTCTTGTCCCACCAAGCTAAGGGATTCTCATTGAAGTTCCTATGGATTAATCTTTTAACATGTTCGAGAGAAATCTTACTTTCTTCGTGCTTATCAAAGAAGGACTTGTTTTCTTGTAAAACATTCTTAAGGATTTTGATATCTTCTTCAGAGGCATCACAAAAATTAAGTTGCCTGAAAGACAAAAGGGCTTTACAAGTTTTCTTTTATCCTGCATTTTAGGATTAGTTAATTTGGCATCATCATTATCACCATGTTTGCTGCAAAAATTTGTTGACATTATTTGGTTAAATGCCTTTTCTCGTCGCAAAACTTGTATCTCATTACCATAGTTGGTAGTAAAAATCAATAAGTTCCCGTGGTTATCTTGCACATATTCTGTAAAAGTCTGGATAATATTATTACCCAACAAAATATTTGTTCCTGTATCATAAAAGTAAATAGGTAGCATTTTTACCTTAAACTAAGGTGTACCAAATGCTCCTCCAATCTTGATTTGAGCTTCTCGTATACCCTTATTGACTATTAGGATTTTCTAAGAAAATTCTCTTCCTGCAATAATAGGTAAGCTGAGAAAAATACCGGGTTTTGCTGTACAAATTCCTGATCCAGAGACAATATACGCTGCAAAATATTCTAACTTATATTGTTCATATAATATACCAACAAATATGTAAATAGAGAATGGGCTAGTCATTCAATAACACGTAAGTTTCCCATAACTTTTAAGCTGCCAACTTCTCGGCTTGCTTTTGCAAAAATTTTAACTCATATTTTAAACAACAATTCAAATGGGTTTTTACCCACATTTGATAATCAACTGATCTAGTAGAGAATTTAGGTGAGGACATTTCCTGACTCCAAAACTTGATACTTTAATAAATAATTTTGTTTGATTTTAAGTATTTTCAAACAATTAACTTGGTTATAACCTCTACCAAAATAGGGGTCAACAGAGTGATTCAGATTAGGATGAAGATAACATAATCTGCACCACACATTATGGTACAATACTAAAGGTATATCACCCATAATTTATATCTCCAGAAAACGGTTATAGAAAATTGATTTAGTCATTCAACTTTAATGAGATGATCTTCCGAACAAAGTTCCATACCTTTTCCTTTTCTTCGAAACTCAATCCCAAGGTTACAATACCTTGGTCCCTTCTTGCAATACTTGAAACAAATACTCATGGCTTGCCATTTCCAACATACCTTCATATTTGCCAATAACAAGTTGCTGCAAATGATATAAATTCTCAGAAGGAAAGTAATTATCTTTCTTTGTAATGTCAAATATAACTTGCACCACTTTCCATCCTTCAGGACATCTAATTTTTATATTATCAACCCTGATAGCTTAAGGAGTTAAATCTTCAGTTAATTTTTTCCTCTTAGACTCCTAATCCTTTCTTCAAAAAAGGACATACGGCTACTGTAATCCGTCCTGGAACTAAGTGTTCTTTCTAAAACTGGGTGGTCTCTTATTAAAATATCAACACCCCCAATCCTAGCTATTTGAATAGGATCTGGTGTCATTACTTCAGCAAACTCCTTGAAAAATCTTGAAATTTCAATATACTCTTTCCTAATAAACAAATCAGAATGATGTGTATTGGAAAGTGTATATGAAATTCTATACGTTATAGAATATGGTCTATTACCTTCTTTCATAAGATCTTTTCTTTTAAAATCCTGATGAAGGGTTAAAACTAGACCGTGATCAGCTAAGTTATATGCAATTCTAGGATAAATATCAAACATAAGTTGTCCTGCATATAAATTTCCTACCATTGTACCAAAACAACCATCTCTTAAGTTATTGATTCTTTTATCCATTATTGATAGATGCAATTCAGAATCAATTCCTTCTTTGAAAGTGGCTTTAATTACTACTTCAATAGTTCCGATATGAATCTATTTCATAGTAACAACTACTTCCTCCGCAAGTTTACTTAATTCCTCAAGAATTTCTTTTCTTGGAATAAGTTGCATATCCATCACATTACTAGTTAATTCCATAGGAATAGCAAACTCACCTGAGCTTACCTTGTAAATGATGTTATGCCTCTGTTGATTTAATCCTATTTGGTTTAGGATTCGACTGACTCCGCCAATTCTGAAACCGTTGTAGGGTCCTAGATTTGAGTTTTGCCGCATTATTCTTTTCATGGTCCAGTTTGATACAGTCATTCTTGAAAAGAATCCCGATAGGCTTTCCGACGTTTGAAGCCTATCTCATTTGTTGTAGTTACTCTGATTCGGTTGAAGATCCATTCGAATCATTTTCTATTTTTTCCTCATAGACACTTTCATCTGAGGGGACATCTTTGAATTGGTAAATTGGTACCAATTCTCCATAGAAGACTACATCCAAAATGTCTCCCGTGGCTTTAAACTGTCTCAATTCACCACGTTTCTGCGTGTAATCTGGTAAAATATGGCCTCGGACGCCACGTGTTCAGCAGTTGCAGTCTTTGAAACTTTCATTAGCTCAGGTATGGGCTCATCTGAAAGTTTATCTGGTTGGGGTTTTTCCTGTGGATCTTCTGTCCGTCTGTCTGGATCCTTAAGAGAAAACCATTGTAGGTCATGATCTTTGATCGGATTTATAAGATCAAGCTTTTTATTTGGACCACCATGATCTTCTTTTGAAAAAAGATCTCTTTTCGTAACCCCTATCGTCAGAGTTATCGATTTTCTTTCTCTTCTTCCTTTGCTCGCTTGACTCTCCAATGATCGTTGGAAAATTGTTGTTGTACAACAAAGAGAAGTTCGTTTTATCTATTGTCTCAGCTTTTTCATGTTTTTTTGGATGGAGGCTTGATGAAACTAGTCTTTTAGTTTATCTTTTAGGAAAGACATTCTTCTTGCTACCGAATCAAACTGTCCTTCCGGTACCTTGTAGGATTGAATTAACATTTCCCTCCAAGGACTGCAAATTTTTGCAAAGAACATTGGTGCTACAATCTCTACTGTGACTCCACTTTGGAAGAAGTATTTGCGAAACCAGTAGATATATTTATCTACTGCACAAATATTTCTTAATTCAAGACCAAAAAGAGCTTGCATATTCTTTCTAGTCTTTTCCGACTTACTTTCTTAGAAGTATCCATCTTCGATGAAATTCAACTTGACAAGCCTTTCGAATGTCTCTGCAATAGCGATTTTAGATTCTCTAGCTAATACTTCTTGCTTGGTTGCTTCTGGGGTATTATCCCATCCGACCTTTACGGGTCCTTCCAAGCTTAACTGCACTAAATGAAAGGAAGTTCTCTTTATCTAGTTCCAATGTGGCCTTTGCTATTTTCATGGCCACTACCCATTCATCGATCAATTTTCAATGTTGCGGAAATCGATGATATCCAAATTGGAGATTGTACCATATGGATGCAAGGGTTGTAACATGGTCCTTGCCCAAGGTGTATTCTCAGGTACCCTTTTTGGACTTCTCCCTGGATTTTCTTTGAACTGCGTTCCCACAAAGTTTGGGGAAGCATTGGTATGAAAATCCACACCTTCTCACATCAGGTTATCCTGTATAGGATCATTTGATGATGTATTTCCATCTGCTGGTGGTAACGCAAGAGTTGACTCATTGGTTTTGACATTAACCAAATCCATCATTCCTAGTTGAGAAAAGGATTTGGCTAGTTCCTGAAGATCAGATAGATCTACTCTTGATACCTTCATATTAATTTATATTTTTGAGGATATCAATAATTTGATCTTCCTGAGTTTTTGGTTTCGGGATCTTCGTTGCCTTACCTTTCTGATGTAAAAGAGGCACTTGACCAAAGGCGTCATTGATACGATCCTTATTGGATTTAGACGTTCAAGCTTTACCTGTCTGTCTTCCTTTTAGATCTGACATGTCCACCTTCAGATCTGTCATTGCTTTGCTTAGATCTGGTAAGATCTGTAAGGTCTCGTCCATCTTCTGGTTCAACCATTCTATTTTCACAGGTATATGAATTAACCTGTAACCATAGTCTTGAACAGTTTTCTGAATTTCTCTAAGGTCTTTGGAGAACTTGGAGGTATCCGTCTCGATCTCATTCCATGAAGGATAGATTCCTGTTTTTCACAACTACTCAAACAATTGTTCGGTTGTTCCATACTTGTTTAAATCTCCTCCATTAGGGATAAAACATCATACGTAAAATTAAAACAATTATTTCATTAATAAACCTAATACTCTGATACCATTTTTGTACAGGATCCCAAAATTGCTTTTGAAGGCCATAATAAGGATTATCTTTGCCATTAAAATTTTTAATGACCATTTAAAGGACTAGATTGGGACTTATTAAAAGCTGGAGGACTAATTTGAAACTGAATATAAAACTCAGGGACTAAAATGAGTTTCTTTATATATATATATATATAAATTTCTTTTTTTGGTAAGTTTCCCTATTATATATTTACTAGTAACTAATGTATGTATATTCCCATATATATATATATACATGTAAATTTCTTTTTTTGGTAAGTTTCCCTATTATATATTTACTAGTAACTAATGTATGTATATTCCCTCACCCTATAAAACTATATCGATTTTGACTATGTTGGAATTAGGGACAGAGTCAGAAATTGGGGTTCGAGAGGACGAGTATGAAAAACATGGCAAAGTTTGATATTTTTCTATTTTGAGGGGTTTCATAATTCAAAAATTTATAGGCAAAAAGAATATTCTCAACTAAGAGGGCGGCCGAGTGCCCCCCCCCAGGCCCCTTGGCCCCATCCAAGGTTGGAATATATTTTAAGTATTGAAGGCAATTGAGTCAAGTGTTAACTGACTTGTGACTCTTAAAAGCGACAAATATTCGAAATTCATTGAAAATATTATTTCCGGAGGATTTCTGGCTCAATTCGATGATATCGAATTAGAAGAGTATACTCTAGGTCTTGCTTTATATATATATAATTGTGTATCTTGTTTTTATTGTAAATAGGTATATTGTCACGTTCATGCATGTTTCTATGTGTGTGTATAATCACAAATCTTTATGTTATATGTACCTATTTAGGTAATATTATAATATTTGATTTATATACCTTAAACATGTGAAAATGCTCTCATTGTAACCATTATGGCACTTCAAGGAGACATGATTGTTCTTATTTTCCTTTATCATTCTTTTTAAACTTATAAAATGCTCTCTTTGTAACCATTATTGCACTTCAAGGAGCCATGATTACCCTTATTTTTCTTTTTCATTCTGATAAGAAATTATGGTACTAAATATCGGAAAAAATGGAAAAATAAAAGCTTCATTTAGAAATGCAGTTTTGGATCTTAGCATCACGGGGTTAGTGATATGATCATTTAGCTTTTAGTAGTTTTTTAACATTCTAATGAAATTTTTGTCTCTCGAATGAGAATTTTGATCATCAGAATCAAAATCTATGTATTTTAAGAGATTTAGTTGTTGTTTACATCCTTCAATAACATGTAATCACTATATCGTAAGTTAGCGATATCATATTATATTTGTTCTCCCCTTTATAAATGTGCGCCTGAATGAAATGAATTGAGTTCCAAACACAAAAGTTGAGGAATACCCATGTGTCTTTTATGTTCTTCAACTAAAAAAAAAAATTCCAAGTTCTCATTGAGTCTACAAAGTAATTCTTAGGAAGTCTCGGGAATTCTAATATAATCAAAGAAAATTCACTGGATTAATAGTTGCAATTATATTTAGTACTAGCTCCTAAAAAATAATCCAAAATCTACATTGTTGTAGGTTCTTTTAAAACAAAATAAATTGTTCCTCGCAGTTATCATAAATCAAATTGATCTCATTTAATAAATGTATGTCATAAATCTAACCGTATTTATCATATCAATGCACACGACACTTGTGATTAGCACAGTTATAAAGTTCAATTAATCAGCTATTTGACAGCAACAACTTTACAAGATTTTCTTCCAAAATTAGAAGACAAGAAACATTTATTAAAATAGGCCCAAGCTGAAGCCAATGCACTTGGAAAGTAACTTATCAATACATCACATCAGCCCAAAACTTGGGCTTCTAATCTAATCAAATCCAGTTATCAACAGCCCAAATCACATAAATTATTTCCACAATCGAAAAGTAAATTATTTTTTTCAGAGATTTTATGTTTGGTTATGTTTTGGAATGATATTTTGGTGAGAATTATTAGTGAGAAATTTATGGAGACACGTGCGTGTTTAATGAAATTGTGTTTGGTTTTATTTTGGGAGTTGATTTTTGAGTGGGTTTTTTTTGTCAGATAATGTTTGGTTTTGTTTTCAGAGGGAACAAAAATTACTGTAGCAGTCAAATCATGAAATTTTTGTCTGTTACAGAGGTGAGAGAATAGAGAACACAGAGAGGAGTGTAGGGACAAAGTAAATGTAAAAAGATGAAAACTAATTAGTGTTTTTTTTTTTTGACAAAAAAGTAGTATATTTTTGACCAAATATTTTGTGAACCAAACATGATTTGGTGAGAATTTAGACCAAACATGATATGAAAACATAACCAAACATTGCCTTATTTATCGAGAATAATGAAGTCTATAAATTAAAAAATGAGCAAAATTAGATATTTCTACCAAACATTATGTCGCACTTGAAAGGAAACCATAGTGAATTATAGTCAAAGTTAGTGTGAAATAAATCTTCTAAATAAATTGGATGGAATATTACAGCTCAATTTGTTTAACATAACAACAAATTTAAACACATTTTTCTACTATGTTTAAAGCTCGTCTCGATTACTTAAAAAATGCTAAAATATGTAAGGAAATATCAAGCCAGTCAAGCTCAATTAGTATTCTATTCGACTAAAGCTCGTTCGAGCTCGATCTAAATTAGCAATCAGACCAAACTTAAATACAAAATTTATAGCTCGATAAAAGTTACAAATAAGTTTGAACAATATTTTGTTTCTTAGACTCGATTCACTTACACTGCTAGTATTAACCCACATTACTGCTATCATTTACACACACGCAAAAAAAAAATTGACTCCATAAACTTATTGTCATTCATATGTATGAGAATTCACAATTAAGGCTGATAGTTCATCTGCTCATACTTCCATCTTTATGGCACTGTCCAAAAGGCAATGTAAAAATGCTAAAAAAATTACAAGAGAAGATGAATACTTGCAAGTAAAAAAATTATTTACAGTAAATGAATGCAATTAAACCTTTGGAGAAAAGAATTGCAAAGTAAAAAACGTAAAAAATAAAAACAATGTAAATGTCAATGATATTCTTCTAATTTCTCTGAATTAACTTACGCGACGAATCTTGTGGCGGCTGTTGATTGTTGCCATTGGTGAAGCGTACAAACAATCATCTCGTACTCCAAGCAGCGGAAAAACACTAATCTTTGAGTTCATTGACTTCTGCATTTTTGGTTTGAAATTATTACGTTTCTGGAGTAAATAGAAACGCGAAAAGTACCTTAATTTGATTTATCGTGGTCTTTAATTTCCAAATACTATTTGATGCATTTATCTGTTCAAACTAATAATTTTGAAGTTTTTATATGATACTTATAAGTTGATTTTATAATTGTTAACCTATTACTGGAAAATTCAATACTTAGATCCAAATAATAATGGAACTGGCGAATGGGGATCACATGTTTATTAATTTCAATGAGGTAAAAGAAGATTATTTGAAGAAAATTAAACTCAATTCTTATTACTACTATTGTTTTCTTATGTTGAAAAGATTCCATATAATCATATATATGTGAAGTAATAACTTGGAGTAAGTTACCAAACCACCACGAAGTCATACCTCACAGAGGGAAGAGTCAGCTCGTTCGAAAGAACTACTATTCGGCTGTCCGTTTCCTCCTACTTGTGGGGCCCGGAGAGTCGGGAGCATCATGCCACACTAGCTCCAACTACACGGGAATCAAGATCACATGAAACAATCATATTGGGAATACGTTAAAGAGGAATGCAGTATAAGCTTGACTATGTATAGATATGAAACATACTTCTCCAACAATGACGGTATCGCCCTCCTTCACTCCGAGCTTCAAGAGGGATTTATTCGCACCACACGCCTCCAGAACACGTTGAAATCTTCTATCAGAATCTTGATATCTGCTCCAAAGGAAAATAAAAGGTAAGGAATAATTACATGCACACCCTGTCAATTATTGGGTAATTACAACGAAACCCCTACAATTTTGCAGACAATTTGAAAACAAAGGGTGAAATTGGGACAATTCGAAAACAAAGGGTGAAATTTTAGTTTGCTTTTACTAACAAGGGTGCAAATTGTAATATATTTTTACTAACAGTGGAACTTATGGTAGTTTTTCAAACCTCGTATGTTTTTGTAATTAGAATCTCACGTGCAAGGTGTCTGTAATTTATGCAAAAAGTAAACACAATTTGACTATAAAGGGACCATTGATCCAACATACACGCAATTTTGATGAAAAAACATCTTTTTTCACACCAAATGATCGGGATTAATGCTTTAAGTGAAAATAAAGATTTTATACCTCCAATTGGTCATTTGGACAAAACGCTGCAAACCTGCTCCATCGACATGCCATGTTTTGGTGCCACTGTCGTGTGAGATCTCAAACTCGTTTATAGGAGCTGCCCGTTGCTTCTGCATCATATCAGCCACGTAATTCAAGTTTACTTGACCCGGAACACCTGGGTTAAGACAAAAAAATATAAATAAAACAATGGATTAGCATAAATAGAAGAATTAGCATCAATGCAAAAAACTTGTAAAGGAAAAAGTAAACCTTCAAGAGAAAATGTATGCTAGTTCTTACCTTCTTCTTTATTTGCTTTATCTTTCTGTACAAGTTCATAAGCGAAATTTATGACTTCTTGGGTCCCGCTTCTAGTAACTGCACTCATACAAACAGGTTGAATTCCACGAGATTGTAGACTTTCCTTGAACGATAGCCAATTTTCAGATGCCTCAGGTAGATCCATTTTGTTATATGCTACTATATAAGGCTTTTCAGAAAGTTCGGGGTTGAACATCTCCAGCTCGAGACGAACAGCATCAAACTCGTATTCAGGTTGCTGTGATGAACCATCGACTATATGCACCTATCTCTCCAGATAGAAAGTTTCTATATTAGTTCTCCAAATGATGTATTTTTTCTTTAAATAAGTTACTTTGCAAACTCGAAATGAAGATATTAACTTAAAAATAAGCAAAAAAAACTTATTAAGTGCAGTGACATTTGCAACGTAACTAAAGAAGTCATATTTTGCTACTAAGTGTGCACATTTGAAATAACAATTGCACACTTTAATGATAATAACGGATAATTACGTGCACACTCCCTTACGTATTGGGTAATTACCACGAGCCCCAAAAGATTTTGCAAATTACCAAGACACCCCCTGTCACCCCAATCAGATTATGACAACTCAAGAAACAGGGGTAAAAATATAACATGTTTCATGGACAATTATGGTAATTTTTTTTAAACCTCGGAATGTATTTCATAATTAGGGTCTCACACAGGGGTATCTGTGTAGTTTACTCTTATATAATTATAAAAAGAAAAGAGCAATTGCAACAGACTGTACCAGAACCGAACACCTCTCTGTGTGGCGAAGAAACTCATGCCCTAAACCGAAACCTCGATGAGCTCCTTCTAATAGTCCAGGCAAATCTGCAACTACCATCGTAGCATCATAATCCAATGAAACAACACCAAGATTTGGAAGCAAAGTTGTGAAGGGATAATTAGCAATGGTTGGCTGAGCAGCACTTATGACACTGAGAAATGTGCTTTTCCCAGCGTTTGGAACTCCAATGATCCCAACATCTGCTACCAACTTCAGCTCCAAATCTAGCCACCTAATCAAGACACAATCAATTGTGACATAAAAAAAATTCTCTGGAAAGCATTACTACACCTAAATAACCAAATTGCCATAATAATTTTTCGAGAAGTCTTTATCAAATTCATTTTCTACTTACTAAAGATATAGTGCCTTAGGGATCAAATTTAAGCTTCTCCTCTTTTACCTTGATAGGAAACACACATATCGAAGAAATATTTATAAGAAGTTATTTTCCTAAATTTGGGACAAATTGAAACTAAACGGCCATAACAATATTTTGAGAAGTTATCACACACATCTTCTATTTACTAAAGTTGATGCTACTCTTTTGCCTTGATACGAAGCACACCTATCGAATAACTCTTTATAAGAAAAAATTATCTAGCCTCATGCTAGCATGAAATATAACATATACTAACACAATTGAAGTAACTAAAAATGCTCATTTTGAGAAGTTACCATAGTCATTTCTATTTACTAAAGTTAAAGTCCTCAGGAATCAAATTTAAGCTACTCCTCTTTTACCTTGATAGGAAGTGCATATATCGAAGAATTATTTATGAGAATTTTTTCCAAAATTTGGCATGAAATGAAACTAAACGGCCATAGCAATATTTTGAGAAGCCACCACACGCATTTTCTATGTACTTGAGTTATAACACCTCAGGAATCAAATTTATGCTACTTCTCCTTTACCTTGATACGAAACACACATATCGAAGAATTATCTATGCAAATATTTTTACTAGCAATGCCTCCTACTAGAACAAGTATAACATATACACATAAAGATCACAATTCTAGTAACTAAAAGTGCTTACATTTCTAG
Source organism: Buddleja alternifolia (assembly GCA_019426215.1). Classification (NCBI taxonomy): domain Eukaryota; kingdom Viridiplantae; phylum Streptophyta; class Magnoliopsida; order Lamiales; family Scrophulariaceae; genus Buddleja; species Buddleja alternifolia. The sequence goes on from CM033403.1 coordinate 28,503,851, forward strand.
CCCTTCTTCTCCATTCTCTGCAATCTTAGGCACCTTATTCATTCCCGACTTAAACGACGCATTCCCCCTCCCTCCTCTCCCACCTGGCAACAACAACGCCTTTTGCCCTGGATGCAACAACTCAAGCAACACATCTCCACCACTCTCCCTCACAACAGTCCCCGGTGGCACCTTTATAACGACATCTTCGCCCTTCGCCCCGCTCTTCTGCTGCCCCTGCCCATGTGACCCCCTCCCTCCCCTATAATGTAAACTCTTCCTAAAGGGCAATAACGAATTCATCGCCCTATCAACTTCCATATACACATTACCTCCCCTCCCACCATCCCCACCCGACGGCCCCCCTAATGGCACAAACTTCTCCCTCCTAAATGCCACCACACCATTTCCTCCATCCCCCGCTTTCACAAATATCTTCGTCCTATCGAAACACCTCATCACCGCGGGCACCCCTTTCTCCTTCTCCTTAACCCCTTCCTCCTCTTCACCTCCCTCCCCCCCAAACACCATCAAATCCTCTTCTCCATCAACGTCGTCCTCGTTTTCATACTCATCATCCGAACCCACCTCATAAAGCTCAAATCTACCATAATCATACCCCACATTCTCCCCACCATCATCGTCATTTCCCTCATTTTCATCCTCAAATTCATCATTCACCTCACTAATTCTATTTCTTGAATCAAACCCATATTTTGTTTCAAGCCTCTGATCAAACTTCTTAGGCTTATTAGATGAGGGTTTGAAATCAGAAAGCTTGATTACTTCAGTAAGTGAATCTAAAGCTAAATTATCGGAACCAAAGTCATCTCTGGGTGGTAGGCGGGTAAAGGTGGTGGCTTCGCCGCCTTCCACGGCGGGGGTTTGCGACCGCCGCGGCGGCGGGTGGTTGCGGGGTTTAAGCTTCTGGGTTTTGGGTTTATTTGTAGAGATACGGTTTGTGTTTGAATTGGGTTTAGGGCGAGATGAGGATAAGGGTTTGAAATGTAAAGTTGTGGCGGAAAATAGAGATGAAAATGCCATGAAAGATGTATTTTTTGGGTTCGGTTGTGAGGAATGGAAATGGAAGAATAAGAAGTTTTGGAGGGAGAGATGGGGAGAGGATAATTGGAGTTTGGCTCTATAATTTCTTAATAATTGCACTCTAATCCTTGTACTTCTTAGAAATTGCATTCGAAGTCTTGCAACTTTTTATGTTTTGTTTCTTTCTATTTTTGTTTGGATTGGTTACAGTAACTACCCATTTTATTTAGTGTAATTACAGTTCAGTCCACTTATTTTTGGTTGATAACAAACATTCATCTTATAATAAAACTTTACATTGAACTCCCTCTAACTAACGACAAGTAAATTATAAAATGTCAATTTTATTCTTGTTTAAAAAATAAAAAATAATAATTAAAAAAGGGTTTATTACATTAATACCCTCCTTATTTATTGTAATTACGATACAATCCGCTTTATTGGATCAGATTCATGACAATCTCTCTTAAAATATAGCCTTACATTCAACCACCTTCAAATACCTTACATTACTTTTTTTCCTTTTTATATTTTTTTCACAATATATTTTTCTGATTTTTCTTTTTCATTATAACCTCATATATATTTGTTTGCTTTCAACATATTTTAATTTACTAATTGATTTGATATTTTTTCGCAACCTACTAATTTGGATTTATCTGCGGTGAATTATGATATCCTTCTAAAATAAACTAAAACTCAGTATTTATTATTTTATTTTTTTAAAATTCAAATTGGCATAAATTCGAATTTGCACTTCATTATGAAGATGTTAAAGAAATTATTTATTTAAAACTAAATTAAAAGTTACCATGACATTCTCTTTAATATGAAAAATCACATTCACCCCTTCAAGGGCAAAATAGAAAATTTTAAAAATATTTTTTTTGATGATGTAAGCAAATTCCATTAGTTTTCTAATGGAAGGGGATGATTATAAGGCTTTATTATAAGAGTGAGTATTTGTAATGTGTCAAAATAAACGATTGAACTGTACTTACACTAACTAAGAGGGATAGTAGTGTAATTATTCCTCTTTGTTTCTCCTTCTAAATTGCTCAAATTTCACCCTTCATAGTTAATCTTTACAACTTCATATATATGTGTATATAAACATATTGAGCATAATTAGATATCATGTGATCGCTAATGATTCGGTCTTAAAATACATACACGAGGAAGGTAATCAAGAAAGAAAGAAAGAAGAATTTTTGGCCTAGTTTTTCGTATGATCGATTCAATCTCTAATCAAAACGTATATCTTAGAGGAGGGATACCAAAGAGAAAGAAGCACTTTTGCCCTAATTCTTCTTCTGATTATTGATTCAACTTAATCAAAAAGATACATCTTGGTTATATTTAGTTTGACAAGTTTAGTAGTGAAGGAGATGTTCCGATTTCTTTTTGCAAACACAAGCGGAAGAGAAAGGTTATGTCACGTAAATCAAACATAACTTTTACTCGTTCAAATAGCAATCAAGGTTGATATACCATTAATATGTAGGGTCCATTTGCTATATATCGTTACATCGTTTCCATCTGTGTATAACGTTACCTTGTTTATACACCAAACATTAGATATAATGAAAGCAGGGGGTCCACCTCTTCAGGTCGTTAGTTTGTCAGTGCCTTAAGCACGGGAACACAACAAAGGGAAACCGATCTAACAGGGTCCAAGCTCAATATTTATATCACGGGTCCCTAACGAATCTGGAAATTACCTAACACTATAAGATCCGCGTGTTTTTGTTAGTCCGGGTAGGGTCGACCCATGACCCTACCCTAGTCTTATAATCAAGACTGTCTATCGAAGACACGTGTTAGATATCTAAGTGAAGGTGTCCCATCTGTCATTCACTCTACAGTACAAAGTGGAAATACTATAAATACCCACATTTATGAGAGTAAGAGGAGGGAGAGGATACTCGTATGCTAGCTCGTCATTACGTTATTTAGACTAAGATTCGATAGTACGATCCAGAATATAAATTGGAGATCAATTGTGTCCGAGTCATCTACAAAATAGGAGAGCCATTTCACAAATTGGAACTACGTTAGTATTGATATCTCAAGTGCAGTCAATAATCTTCATTTGCTTGTAGTTGGTTCCTTGTACGAGATCATCCAGACTGTGAGGGAAGGGTTAATTTCCGACCTAGATCAAAGGTGAAGCGGGATAATATCAAATGAGGATTAGAATCACTACAAGTTATGTTCACCTGCAGCCGAAAACTGGCCTTGTTGCAAGAATGGAACAAACAATTTATACAAATGAATTATGTCTCGTTGTCTCTGACTTTTTTTTCCTTTTCTCTCCTTGTGTTTTCAGCAGAGAAAAGGAAAACCAGAGGAAAAAGAATATCAAATATGAAAGCTAGACAATATATACTTAATGTTGATCGTAAAAGCAAAGTGTAAGCTCAAATATTGGCTCAAACCACCCTTTTGCCTTGCATTTTTCTTTCATGATCTTCTTGTTATATCTCACAATTCTTAATTTGTGAATAGTTCGCTCCCGAGGGTTACAATTGTAGTGCCTTCGCCCATCACTGTCGTACGTGTAATCTCCTTATCGAGTATTTGATCAAGCTCCAAAACAACATTTTCCATTCTTGGTCTCTCTTTCCCGGGAAACCTCATGCATTTCATCATTAGCCTTATGAGATCCCTCATTCCTTCGGCTGTGAAGCTCCCGACCAACCGATGGTCTACTAAATCGTTCGTACTCAGATGCTCTTGTACCTATCCAAGTTAAAAAACAAAAAGTGTAATTGTTGAGTCTTGAATCATGCACACAATTAATCTGTTAGTGATAGTGAACATAGAAAAGTTATATAGAAAAGAATATATACATTACCCATTGAAATGTACTATTATTTGATTGAAATGCGTCTTTATCAATAACCTCCTTTCCAGATATGAGCTCTAGAAGGAATACCCCAAAGCTGTATACATCATTCGTCTCATGGAATCCATCGCCTTGTCCTAACCTAAGCATTCAATAAGTAATATACCAATACATTCAAAAACTAATTAATATTACATTTTGGTCCCTCATCTTTGTACTAATTCACTTTTAGTCCATGTGGTTAAGCTTTTGGAATTACACCTCGACCTTTCAAATTTTCCAAAATATTATGTTTGGTTTTATTTTCAAACCATTTTTTGACCAAAATTTTGGCCGAAACTTGTTTGCTTTATGGTTTTTTGACCAAAAATGATTTTTTTGGTCAAAAAAATTGTCAGCTATTGTCTCCTTATTTGTCTCTATTTTAGGATGCCTACTAATTACATCAACTACAATATAATCATTTAAAACTTATATTATATTATATTTTTTAATTATAAACACAACTTTTCAGACAAAAACTTACATGATTTGACTGCTACAGTAATTTTTGTCTTTTCTGAAAATAAAATCAAACACAAAACCAAACACATTTTCATCAAAATACACAACTTTCAATAAACCTTTTCACCAAAATTTTCACCAAAAAAAACCCCCCAAAATAAAACCAAACACAGCCTTAGTGTTTCGCCATCATCTCTCTATTAACTACTAAGTGCTAATAAAATTACACGCCTAAAATATAAACATCCAAACTTAAAGGATCAATACCGTAAAAAAGTTCAAATTCAAAGGACCGTAACTATATATATTTTTCAATTGCATACATGTGAGCACTGTCCCATTAGTACTTATACGGTGTCGATCATTTTATAATACAATGAAAACATGAAGAACTAGATTGACGAGGGCTGAACTAGAGGGACTGAAATTGAATTAACGATAAGATGAAGGACCAAAATGCAAATATCCCATTAAGCTAACTTCCAAGCCCAAATCAAAAAATGAAGCTTTAAGAGGACTTACTCAGGATCCCTGAAAGCATTGAAAGAGCTGGAGGCAGATGAACTTGCATCTTCGATTTTTTCGAGTAGTTTTGACACCCCAGCATCTGCAACTTTAGCAATGAAATTCTCATCAACCAATACATTAGCTGTCTTAAAGTTACTGTGAATTACTGGAGGCTGTAATCCATGCAAATGACATAAACCTGTTATAGTTAAAGAAAAAATTAGCCACAAAAAATTAGTAACACACAAAAGTTTCAGTAAAATTTAATGAGATATATTTGATTATACCTTTAGCTGCTCCAGCTGCTATTGATAGCCTTTGCTTGAATTCGAGCTTCGTGATTGAATCTTTGCCGGTATCTATTAAAGAACGAATTATCTTCATTTATATGGAAATGTAGATGAATATAAATGCAGTTTCATTAGATAATTATATTACATATACCATATAAATGAGTACACATATTTCCATTAGGTAAATACTCAAACACTAGCATCTGAGAGTCTCTTTCTTGACAGTATCCTAAAAGCGTAACCAAATTCCGGTGACGAATTGCAGATAAATAGGCCACCTGTGAACCACATTTGCAAAATTCTTTAGAAAATTCTACAATGTAGGTTACTAAAATCAAATATTGATACTTAGTTGGATTGTTTTTATCATACCTCTTCACCGAATTCTAGTGGAGGAGGGCCTTTTCGTCTTTTAACAGCCACAACGGTACCATCGGAGAGCAACCCTTTAAAAACGAAGCCGAAATTTCCACATCCAATGAGGTTACTCTCGTTGAATTGTCTAGTGGCTTGCTCTAGCTCTTCAATTCTGAATTGCCTTGCTTCAGGAGGTGCATCTTCACTTCTTTTCACTCCTATTGTTATATAATTAAGCATGATAAATAATTTAGAACAATTTAAGAGGAAAAAAGTGAATTTAAGCAAAGTTGAAGGGCTTTTTACCAACTGCAGAGGGATCTGAAGAGCCTGTTTCTGAATCTTTGTTTGACAACTTTCTGCATTGTGAGATGAAAAGCCAAAGAAAAAATGTAATTAGGCCTAAAAGTGCTATTGCCCCTCCTATGCCTCCAATTATAGCTGCAACTAAAGTTGTCATTTGAAAGAGCACTTCTCTTATCTTTGAAAGATCTGAACATTGAATCTATGATATTGAAGAATGAATTCACAATCCCATATCAATTTATCTAAATAAATTTTTTAATTTTTTTCTGAAAAATTCTCAAAAAATCATGATATGGCTTTTTTAAAAGTGCTTTTTTGTGCTAAAAAATCTTTTAGAATGCAAAAGGTGGCTGATTTTCAAGAATTAATCAACTTGGGAAATAGAAACTATATATGCAAGGAAAAATGTTGTCAATCAATATAAGAAAGGTTGGTTTTTGCTGCAAAATTCTCTCTCTCAAAAAAAAGGGAAATAACATGGAAGTGCTTATGGCTTTTAAAAGTTCTTTTTTTTTTTTTTGTGCAAAAAAAAGCTCAAAATGTGGCTGATTTTCAAGAATCAACTTGGGAAACAGAAACTATATATGCAAGGAAAAATGCTGTCAATTTATTTTAGAAAAGGAATATATATATATATATACACACATATATATATACATGGAAGTGCTTATTGCTTTTCTTGCAACTTATGGCTTTTAAAAAGTTCTTTTTTCTTTTGGTGCTAAAAAAGCTCTTTTTTTTTTTGAGATAAATAATGCTAAAAAAGCTCTTACAAATGCAAAAAGTGGCTGATTTTCAAGATTCAACTTGGGAACCAGAAACTATATATGCAAGGAAAAATGCTGTCAATTTATCTGAGAAAAATGCTGTCAATTTATCTAAAAAAGCCTTTATACGTGCAAAAAAGAAACTTATTTTCAAGAATCAATTTTGGTAACAGAAGCAGCCAATTTTTCTCTATTGCTGGACAACTCACTGCCTTTTTAAATTAGTACCCCACTCTATTGTCCAATCTGCAACTTGTGTTATCAATACCTATACAAATCATTATATACTAATTATGACATTGTTTTCAACTTAGAAAGACATGAATTTTTCAGAACACTATATATATATATTTCTCTACATATATATCTCTATAGACACACATATATAATGAAAAGAAAAATTAAGCTGATGTCACATTTCAAGCACAGAGACAATAATTCTTGCTATCTTTTTGTTTATTTTAAAAAACAAGTACCTTTAGCAGAAACATCAATTTATCAGATAGATACTATGTGACCACTTGGATATTTTGGATATTTTGGGGCTCATTGCATAATACACTTTGGATATATTTCGGCTTATTACATTATCTTTAGCCTTCTCATGCAATTACTCAGAATTATATATATTATGGCCGCATGGGCGGAGTCAGGATTTGGAGTTCGGGGTGGGCGAATAAAAAAAAGGAAAAACTTGATATTTTTAGATTTTTGGAGGGGCGAAATTTCAAAAATCAAAAGTTTATAGGGCCATTTTTTTTTTTCTGAAAATAGATATTTTTGAGGTCTGATTAATAACTTTAAAAGGGTAAAATATTGTGAGTTTCATTTAATTTTTTGCGTACAAAATTTAAAATTATACTCAGTTCAAAAGTTTACGCTCTTAAGATTCTTTATAATAATAAAATCAACATTGCCTGTAAAGTTACTACAAATTGGAACAGTATAAATCTTTTGAATTTTACAACGATGTGTACAGTGATGATGCTGACCTATTTACTGTACAAACACTTGAGAGCATAATTATTGGACCAAATAAAAAATAAATAAAATGTAACAAATCAGAATATTAATGATACACATCTTCTAAAAGACGATGACAGCTGAGCCAAGAAAGATGTAATCACTGCAACAACTCATGCAGGACATTTGTCTGCTGAAAATATTGGTTTTTGCTGGCATTTTATGTATACTATGCAACTATTGAGCTGTAGTCGGACTAGAGGAAATTTCTTGAGCTGTAACCTTGATCGGGTTTCGTGGGTCCCGTGGCTGTAATGATGTGACTTCATCGAGATACATGAGACGACATTATCATGAATTCAAAGTCCATGTACTGTATATATATATAAAAACATTTTTTATTTGCGGCTCGGCAGGCCAAATAGCCATAATCCACTCGAGTTCTAAATTCTAATCGAGCCAGCTCGACTCAATACCTACCTTACAGTCGAACAAGTCGAACAATTTGGTCACACTATTGGTGTGCAAACCCTAATAAGTAATGTTTATTAGAGAGAGAGAATTCTATTCGTGTTGGAAACTGTGGATATCTTAAACTCATGTTGTATGGATCTTCTGTCTGTATTGTCGGCAGCAAGTAGGGATGTTCGTGTTATTACTGATGAGCATACTGCTAATAATTGTTTGTTTCTTTCTTTATAAAATATTTAATACAATTGTGTACATGATTTTGTAATAAATATTATTCCTTCTGCATTTGTTAAGTTTGTCCTAATGGGTGAAGAGAGCAATCAAAGTGGTCCTCAAGGAACACTCAAGAAACAATTGAACTCGAGCCTCCTTTCATTTTGATTTTTCCTGCTTTTTACCTATATCAACTAGTTATATCTTTATTGCGTGTGAGAAAGATAGACACGTACATTTATCGGATGCATCTTTACCATTTAATTTGCACTATTAGAAACAAACGTAGAACCAACGGGGGTTGGTCCAAGTGGTAAGCAACTTGGTTCCGCTTAAGTAAGGTCTCGGGTTCGATTCTTTGTGTACGTAGTTACCCCGTTGGGAGACTCACCCACTAGGTCACGTGTGTGACCCGGATCGACCAACAGATTAGTTTGTTAATATCCGGAATACTGTGGTAGGCAAAAAAAAAAAAAAAAACAAACGTAGGCGATCTATTTCTTTAATTTAAGATCTAATAAAGGTTTTGGCCCGTTTATAAGGACGTTGTGCATGGTACATGTTGGGATATGAGGGCAAGGGATTCCGAAAATGTAAAAAGAATCATATTTATAATTTCGAGTTTGACCACAGCTAAATCAATCACATAGCTATCGTCAATATCTACCTTGTACTAATTGCACACTTTTTTCGAGATGTACACCATTCACATTACAATTGTCACCTAATAACTTCCAAGCCTAGTAGGAAAAAGAGGTAAACCGACAATTAAGATTCAATCAACCCGATTCGAGCTGTTATATCCATTCATCATCATTGCAACAGGAAGGATAAATCTATAGTAAAAAGTGAAAATAAATAAATAAAAGGGTTAAATGCAAAAAAAAAACCCTATAATATAACTTTTTTGCTAAAAATCACCCCGTAATCACGAAATAGCCTAAAAACTCGCCGTGTTCTTAAAAACTCTGCAAAAAGTCACTTTTTGTTAAAAAAAATAGAAAGAAATATGTGTTTTTTGGGTGAAATAATACTATTTTGCTTTTTATATTATTTGGAGAGTGTATAAATGACAAACAAGCATGTCAATAAAGGTGAAAAATATGCTCGTTTTTTTACAACAAGTGATTTTTTGTAGACTTTTTAAAAATACGGGGAGTTTTTAGGCTATTTCGTGATCACACTTTTAGCAAAAAAGTTATACTAAGGGGTTTTTTTTATTGAATTTAACCCTAAATAAAATGCAAACCTCCCACTACTTTACATACATTATATTCTTGAGTAAAAGTAAAACAACAAAAAAGGAAGAAGGTAAAAGCAAGACTGAAGATTCTGTGTTTCTCTCGTAGAGTAAAAAATATTGAGTAAAAAAAACATATCATGGGGTAAAAAAATTTGAGCCTAAAAAATATATCATGGGCTTCAATATTAGCATTTCAATTTCATCATATTCCTAGTTTCTACAGCGGTGCAAACAACCCTACATTTTGTACTGCCTGAAATTTCATCTCATGCATATGGCTGACAAGGAATCTTTGTCTGGCTCTGCTGATTTTGAATTGTTTTAGATATTTCATGATAACAAATCAAAAGATATGTCTCTTGTCCTCATGTAACTAGTTTGCTCAGACAAAAATCTTTCATTTTCCTGCCCATTGTTCCTCAATGAAGTAAAAGACTCAAAAAGATCATTTAGTTGAAGTTGTTCTCTTTTCTGGTATTATATTAACCTCCGCGTACATTATGTAAGCATTTCACCATGCTAGTAAAGTACACGTGCATTCGCACGTGGAGATCGTATTACAAAAATATTAGAAACATCTTAAAAAAATTAAACAGTTTATACTTGTTCTAGTATGATCTTTTAAATGAAATAACTTATCAATATTACATTTAGTCTATGAACACATTACAAAGATTATCAACGTCCTTATTTTAGTTAACTTTACTTTTCTCAATTTTTTTTTGATGGAATACTTTTCTCAATGAATGAAATAAGATATTTTCCTTATATATTTTATGAAATTAATAACATCTTCATAAATTATTTATATGCATATAGCTAAGACAGTTGATTTTAGGTAAATTGACTTATTTTTATGGGTAAAAAGCATTTCCACCAACTTATTTTACACTGAGCAAAGAAAACGAAGTCTGAGGGCATTCTGCAACAAAAATAAAAAGTTGGGGTGTCAAGTGCGAATTAATTTAAAATATGGGACAAAGTACAAAACATATAATATGTTGGGGATTTGCCTTTTAACCCTATTTTTATTGATTACTAATTGCTTCTAAAAAGGTATTATACATAACACCTTGAGGAGGTCTATCAATTGAAACTAAAATAACTTACCATGTCATAAGTGCTAAATTGAAGACTTGCATAAACTACAATAGTAGCTTTTGACCAACTATAATATTAGAGTATCATTTCTTCGTAATTACATCTACAAAAATTTACTTTAGCAATTTTGATAGAGTTATACCAAGCTCATTCAAAATGTGGTCACTCTATCGAGTTGTTATTTTTTACTTATCAGCCATGATTCAATACATTTTTGTATGGAAAACCTCTCGGTTTCCATAATTTTTTTACATGAAAAGTAATAAATAAAACAATTAGCTCGATTTCATTCTTATATCTTAAATTAGACACTCCAAGACTCTTTAACCAAACATAGCATCATCGCTGGTTTTTTTCTCATTAGAATAATATGAAATATAAATATAGATATTTTATATTGAAGATATTGATCCTTTAATCTCAAATTCTATCTTTCAAAAAGACACTTCAATAATTTCTAAAGCAACGTAGCCTTTCTCATTAAAAGAATACAACATATAATATTGTTCTATCAAAATTATTATTTTTAATTTAGTCAATTTAAATAGATAATTATTAATTATTTAATGACATTAAGTTCCATAATTCCTAATACCAAGTTAATTGACTCGAAGTATCATTTGAACACCTAATTATGTCATTCTTTTGTATTTAAATTTCATATCATGACGAGCAAATACTACACTAAACTAATTGGATTAATAAAACACAATATTATCAACATAAATATTTCATTTGTTGAGGATATTTTGTTCGATCTCACCAATCGTGTATTCTTAATAAAACGTGAATCTATTGGCTTGTCAACTCTAAAAGTTGTCACAGTATATTGAAGTTGAACGCATTCATTTTTCTGTTCCCATTGGAGGCCATGGTAAAAGAAAAATCTTCAACTTCATTGGAGGACATGGTAAAAGAAAAATGAAGAAATACCACAGTTGAACATTTTCAGATTAGTCTGCACATCAACTAATTGATAAATATATTTTTCTATAACCTCTAATCTCATTGAAATTCTCCTTTTTCGTATGAAGCAAAGATCAACATAATGTGATAAATCAACGGACAATGTTTCTTTTTTTTTTAGCCAAATATTTCTTAGTAGTAGTTGGATAATTGAAAAGGATTGATGCAACACTACACCAAAATTGGAGCAAGAATGTAACTTGTCACTATGTTCTCTATTTAAAGGAATACTGAAATCATAACTTCCAAATTGTATAGCGACTCTTAGCCTTCTATTGGAGTTTAGTTGTTGATCAGAAGTTGGGAATTTTGGTGTTTTTGTTTTCTTTTATTAATTATGCTCATTGTTTACATAATGACTCTTTGATAACCTTCCGTAAAGGCTGGGAAGTTACTTCACTTGTGTAGATCAAAAGTTGCTGATATATATATTTTATTATTATTAATGGGGACTAAATGTTAGGATTAGTGGGGGTTTAAATGGAAAGAGTGCACCATTATTAATTTGAATTCATTTTTAGTTAAGGGTTAAATCGTCTTTTCACAATTGGAAAAAACACATTCCAAAATTCATACAATTTCTTCCAAGATCCATACTTTTATAGTAGTATAAAGTATAGATATAGATATGACATTATCATATTTTCATACAAACGGTTCACAAGTTCACTTAGGTACTAAATGACATGACATACCCAAGTTAAGTTGAAAACGATCATGTTATGGATGCATTTAGCTTTAAAATGTTATCATATTCTCATCCAATGATTCACAAATCCACTTAAATCCTAAGTGGCATCAAATATTTTGGCCGGGTGAAAAACCATCACATTATATCAATTTTTCACTTTATAACATCATCATATTCTCATTCAACATTACAAGATTGACTGCGATGAAATATCAACTTTTTACTTTATAACATCGTCATATTCTCATTCAACATTACAACACTAAATAGAATGAAATATCCAAGTCAAAACCATACAATATTATGCGAAACATTTCGTTTTGGCCATCATCATCATCAGCATCACCACCACCCGCCATCGCCATCATATTCCCATATAAGGGTAGACAAGTTGACTTGAGTACCAAAATGACATGAACAAAGCAGGTCAGATTTAACCCGTTAGCATTATGTTAACATTTCACTTAATGACATGCTCGTGTTCTCATCCAGCGATTGACAAATTCACTTGGGTTTTGAGTGCATGAAATATCCTGGTTGGGTTGAAAGTCATTACACACTGTCTCACTTTATGATATCATCATATTCTCATCCAACGGTTAATCTACTAGATCACAGAGTGGCATGAAAGATCCGGTAAGGTAGAAAAGCCTTACACTATATCAGCATTTGGCTCTAATGTCATTAAATTTTCATCCTCTATAACATTACTCAACATGAAAACAAGAAATCTACACAGAAATCAAAACTTACTGCATAGTCATTATGAGCAATAGTCCAAACGAGGACTTCTCGATGGGGCTGTAGAACCCGAGCAGGATTCAAACTTCCCTACTGACTGGCTTATCTTCTGTTAGTCCATCGCAACTTTTGTCAATTCCAGTGAATGGAGACTGCATAACTGTCATTTATAACACTCGGCACTATGATCATACAATAAATTTGCTCATATGTCGTTCCCATCACCAAGCTTGGCAAACAATACTCCGGTATAATTTGGACTCTGGGATGAAATCATACCAGCAAGGGCCTTATCTGATCAACCTTTATAGCCAAATATGGGAGTCGTGAACATGTTATGTTCCTTTTCACCTTGTTCCTTCTGTATAAAAGCTCTCCCACATAATCAAATGTTGAGAAAAGATCTTGCTCACACTCCACCATCCAGACGGCACCCGCAAAGTGAAAGTTATCTTCCTAGTTGACTTCTTTATACTCTACAACCGTATCATATGTTTCCATGGAGAAAGAGCTTTCTGCGAAACATCTGTAGGCATGTGGGAGTTTTTCGTCAGAACACGGTCATTAACACCAACAGATCAAATTTCAGCATAGTAACAAGGATGAGTTATCCTACATTCACTATGGCAATCAGTTGGATTGACGAGTTATGAATGAAGTTTTGCCTTGGGTAACGATAACTGGGATTTATTATCACAAGTCGAAGTGGATCATAACTGGCCCAAATAGTTACTGCTAATTCATGGTTGCAGGCTTAGCGAGTGGGCCCATGGCACCATAGGGCTTAATCTGTTAAAGAAATGCGGATAATTCTATAGTAGAACAGGTGCAACAGAACCAGACCACTTTCCACAATCGATATGATAGGGGTTGGGTGATGAAAGCCATCCAGCCAACTATGATCTAAAGGTGAAAAGTGGACCGACTATGTTGTAATTAGTTCACTGTAGAATCACCCAAGAAATGCAGAGGATGTGTAATAAGATAGTTTTGGCCAATCTGGTTGTACCTAACAAAGGCATGGGGTCTTTCCAGGAATAATTATAATGATAAAACCCACACTGGTAACGAAGCAACATGCAAATTTCCATAAATAAGAGTTCCATCTTTCAAGTGGTGTTTGTCAACCATTTTGGGGCCAAAGTGGAAAATTACATCTAAGTAGTGAATCCATAAGCTTGCAACTCAGGTCATGCTCGCGAGCATGAGCGTGATTGGCTAATTGTGCTTAAAAGGCGATGGTAAAAGAATGAGAATTAAGATCAGGTACCTAAGTTCATGCCAAAAGATTTCTGTCTGCTCATGAAGAAAAGGCCGCAGAGGTGCAAGAAAATCATCTTCAACACCTATTTGACCGCGAAAGTTTTCATGCTTCTTCTCGTATCTTGAGATGAAAAGCGAGGTGGCGACATGTACAATGATGGTAGGATCAGGATCACCAAGAACAGCCTGCAGCTCCCTCTGTATCCATGGTTCTATCCTCCTTAGTATCATTTCTTTAGAACCATTATTTCCCACAATTTTCTGAAAAGTTAGCATTAGGGTCAGGCAACTTCATTAGACATCTTACTACACTAACTTACTATTACTGATTCATTATTTAATGCTGGAGAAGACCATGAAAAAACCAATTATCTAAACAATCAACTAAAAGGAATGCAGCACCACGTCCTTAAACAATTGTAATGTTCTCACTTATAATTGAGACATTCTTTGACTAATAAAATAACATGTCAAGTCTATCTTGTTTAACATGGTATCTGGTGCAGATAGTGAAAAGAACCTAACATTGTAATCTTACCTTAGGTGGGTGCAATCATTCAAATTTCAGAAATTAATCTAGGACTCTCGTCAATTTTTTCTAGCAAAATTCGGTTTGAATCTTGGATATGAATCAATAATCAAAGTTCAACTTGAACAATTAACATGAAATTAACGATAAGGTCATCGGCAAGTCTACCTGTACGAGACCATTCTTGGAAGTGAGAGGAACTGCCTTCAACCTTCTCTCATAAATGCTGGGGAAAAAAGGAACAAATATGATCATTTTCTTTTAAAAAAAAAAGAGAATGTTTCAGGTTGTCTGAAAGAATCCAACCGCTGGCTTGGACAATCTAATTAGCTTCAAAGAATACATATAATCTGGTATGTGAAAAATCACCATGCATGAATATCAAAAGCGCAAATGATAACAGTTAGTGAACTTTTGAGGAACAGTAAAATACCTAGCACGCCATTGTCTAATTCTATTAGCAGTAACATCGGGACTTTCATGACTTGGCACTCCAAAAGACCGTTGCCTTGGTAACACCCTGGCATGCGATTGTACACTAGTCGTTTCTCTAGACCTTCTAATTAACCTGAGCAATAACATAGTAGGCAACATGATTAACATCATGGAACTTTCTAAAACCCTTAAGAATAAAACAATATTACATATTCCAACTTTCCAGGAATTAAGATTTCCAATCATTTTCTCCTAATCAGATTTTCATTTTCATGAAACCATATAAAAAATAAATAAATCAAACCATAAAAACTTTTTACTTTCACTTTTTAATTAAATATTATGGCTAACCAAAAAAATTGACATTGGGCATTTTCCTTAAGAATAAAACAATATTACATGGAATTAAGATTTGATTATTAAGAATCTAAAAAACTAATCTTCCATTTGCCTGTAAACTACTCTTTCAAGCATCCCATGATAAAATGAAAAATAAACCAAATCGTAAAAACTTTTTCTTCTACTTTCTAACTAAATTTTACGGCTAACCGAAAAAATTACATCCATTTCAGTCCTTTGCATTTTCTATCCAATAACAGTCCTCAGAACTTAACTAACTTAATAATATTCACTCACTCATCCAAAAGCACGAAATAATTTGCCAGCTCAATTCTACCAAATCTGATTATTAACATTCTAAAAAACTAAGGGCTCGATTGGTATGAATGAATGGAATTGGACAAGAATGGAATGAATTAAGGATTGACATTAGCATCATATTTCCCATGATTGGTATGTCGAAGGAATGAGAAAGGAGTGGAATCAGCGTTCCTTAGTTCATTTCATTCACATGATTGGTAAATAGGAATGGACGTGAGGAGTGGAATAAAATTACTTTCACTTGGTTAACTTTTTCAAAATAGAATTTTCTTTTGAATATATGTCAATTAAGGTGTTATACGATAGCAATGACTGAAAATTGAGTTTATGTGAATCTGTTTCTCACAAAGTTATGAAGAACAAATCACCACACTATAATGAATACAATTGGGGCATTAGTAAAGAAAAATCCAGGCTTCATTTCTTGGAAAGATCAGAAGATCCAAGTGCACTGTGAAGAGAGTTCAAATTCTGGGTTTTACTCAGATATTGCAAATTTTGCTAGAAAGCTTGTCAATGGTTTGACTTTATTTTGTTAGTTTCCCTTTTGATTAGCAAATTACTGTCAATTTTTTTTTCTCATTTGATGATGTATTTTTCTATTTCAGTGTTAATTTCTTTCTTCTTTTTTCCAGTGTCAAACAATCTATAATTTCGTAAGGAAAACAAATTTGTAATAAGAACAAAATTAATTAAGCGGGTGTCAAACAGGTTTTTTCTCATTTGAAGCAACTTATAAAAACACTGAATTGATGAAGAAAGACATCGTCTTGTAAACCTTTCTTTTCATGATCTAGTTTATGGATTTTTTTATTTAAAAAACAAGAAAAAATTTAAAACACAAGATGAATCTATACTATCTATTATACTATACTATTATATAAAGCATGAGTAGCATAGAATAACTACTTTGGGTTATCAAATTTTGGTGAAGCCATTGCTCCATCAAAAAATTGACAAATGTCTCAAATAACTTCTCTTTCCCCTTTAGTATTTTCTCTCTCCTAATATTTCCTAATTTCTCTCACATTTCTTTTCTCTCATCCCTTTATTCTTTGTAATCTCTTCTTCATATTTTATTTATTAGATTTTAGTTCAAAAATTTAATTGTCAAGTTAATTTTTACTATAAAAATTTCTTTTAAACTTTTCGTTTTTGCACACAGCATGGAGTGTGCCATGTTGACTAATAGATAGAAAGTGAGATTTGGGGAGAGAGACGAGAAGAGAAAATCCATACACGGTAACTGGTGTTGATCGTGGGAGGATTGAAGATAATTGAAAACATAGTGATATTGAATATAATAATATATCCCTGTGCCAGTATATTTACGCGCAAAATCTCCAAAGAAAATCGATCAAAATGTTGACGTGCCAGTATATTTACGTGCAAATTCTCCCAAAAAAACTTGATCAAAATGTTGACGAGCCAGTACATTTACTCGTGAATTCTTCCAAAAAAAAATTGATCACAATATTGACTAACGGAGTTGAACTTTAAATTTTGGACCGAATTTTCGGCTGAGACCACGAAAAGTGAGATATTTTGAAAGTTATGAGATGCAATATGAGATTTACATAAAAGCTCCGGGCACAAATACCGGACGAAAAATGAGATTTTCCTGTGGAGAAGCAGGACAGGGATAGTTGAAGGTGACGACGTGGATGGAGAGAGGCAGAACAAAGATTATTTTCAGAACGTCAAACGCGAGGGTTGGGTTTTTGGATTCTTAATTATCTGAGAATTTTGTTTTAGGTTAGAGGATGAATTTGTCAAATAAACTATTTGTCCTACAGTATAGTTCCGTAAAAATCTTCAAATCAATCCAGAAATCGCCAAAGAATATATATATATATATATTACAACTACTGTTTCATCTGTATTAAATACCTTTTTTGTTCGAAGAACTGAGATCTCCGCCTCCGCAACAACACCTCCTCATCCCGGTGAACGGATCTGACCGTTTTGCCCCTGCCAAAAGGCAACAATTTCTCCTCGCGGAAATCCTTGTTGTTGATTTTGGAGAACCACGAGGTGAAATTCGCGCTGCAGAGAGGGCAATTGCGCTTGATATCGCTCCATCTGCGGATGCACCCGATGCAATAGGCGTGTTTGCAGGAGATTAATATCGCCGCCGATCGGATTTCTACTCCCCTCAGGCAAATCGGACACCGTTTTCCAATCACTGAGTCGGCGAATCGGTGCATTATCGGACTCTGAGATAGAGAATTTCGAGAAAACAATATATATATATATATATTTTTTTTTTGTTATTTTTTTGCTCGTTAAATATCAGTGAATTGGCGGTGGACGTACAGATGGCTGTGATGTGATGGTTGGGGTAATACTCCCGATTAATTTCAACCACATAAATTATTAATACACAATAAAATATATATATATATATATTTAATGGACCTCACATACTTTTTAACATTGTGCGTGGTTAAAATTGATCGAGAGTCCAACTCTCGATCTCACTAAGTATTACTCGATGATTCGTCCGACCTGCAGTTGAGCTTTTATTAATAAAACCTGGATTAATAACACTTTGCCCCTCGATTTTTTTTAACAGATTTGCCCCTCGAATTTTATAGTGCAAAATACACTTTCAACAATTCATTTTATCCCATTTAAATTCCTAAACTATCAAATGTATCAAAATAATCTCTGAACTATCAAACGTAACAAAATAGTCTCTCAATTTGATGGACTTGTTTAGCTTGCTGACATGTTGCTGATGGACCTAAGTTGACCATTGCAATATGGCCATTAAAAAGTTTGCATATTTTGTTTTCACTTGTTTTCAATAAAATGGATATTTTGTGTAAGGGAGTTGATATTGACACTCCAAAAATTACTATTGGAGCTCCACTTTTCAGTATTTTTAGAAAGAAATTTGTATTGAATGGTGTAGTGCCAATATCATTTACCTTTGTGTAATTATAGTTTTGCTATTTTTTAACCATTTGATAACACACTTTAGTACAAAATATAATACATGGATTTTCTACTAATTTCTTAAGGAAAATACAAAAACCTTCTTAAAATAAACTTTATACCCGAAAAATCTTTTATAATATTTTTCAATCCGAAACTCATTTCACCAATTTTTCTTTCCAAAAATTAAAATCCAACATTTAGGTGAATAATATAGATTTAACAGTCCCAAGCCTTCTAGAGCAAAAAAGAATAAATTGTAGTTTTATCTAATAATTATTTATGTAAAAATTATATGTCTATAATTGATACTAATTATGACTTTAAATTTACATTTTTTTATTTTTTAATCTTTTTAAAAAATTTTAAAAATATATTGTAAATAATCATCATTAAATAAAATAAATTATATAAAAATATTTAAAGTACTTAATGATCAAAAATAACATTCATATTATACTATTTATCAATTTAAAAAATTAGTCAAACACGTCCTTAAATCGAGGGACTATTTTGTTACATTTGATAATTCAATGACCATTTTGTTATATTTTATAGGTCAAAGATCTAAATGAGACAAAGTGAATATTTTAGGGGTACAAAGTGTATTTTGCCATTTTATATGAGCTGACATTTTACCAGGTTCAACCTTAAATAACACTTTGTCCCTTCAAATTTTTATCTCCCAAATTATTTAATTTTAAATAAAACTTTAAACAAACGTAATGTATGCTTTTCTTTTTTCGGGCGATACTTGGTGACTACCGGGATGATCGATACTTTTCATGTGAATATCCACATTGTAAATGGTGTAGATCACTTGATAGTTGGACTATTAAGAGTCACCAAGTATCATCCGGACTATTAGGAGTCACCAAGTAACATTTTTTTTTCCCTTACATAATTACATCACATAACAAATTAACTATCACTAATCGACAATTTTCTATTACAAACTATCAACAATTAACCACCATATACATAAAAATACACCAACATATCTCATGAGATCGAATCTATATAAATAATGAGTCTTGATCTTATCACTAAGCCCAAACATTATTAATTAAACAAACGCATCTAGTATGTCGGTAGATTGAAAAGATTGAGCAGCCAAATGACGCGATGCTAAAAACTAAATCAAATCATTCAATATTCAACCCGAGATCATCCGTTGAAAGTGACTATTTGATCTCATTTTGGAAACAAAATAACTTCAAACACTATTTCTTCATTTCGACAATACATGAGGCTCGGTTCAAACTTTAATTTATGTGTTACAAAATAATAAAATATATGTAAAGACATCAAGCTATGCCAACTCGTCTAGTGTTTAGCTCAGTCAAAGCTAACTCAAGTTTGTTCGATTAACAATCTAACCATGCTGACATGTAACTTGTTAACCTCAATAAAGATTTTAATTTTTAAATAATACCTTATTTAACTCTGCTCGATTTTTTATAATTTTGCCAATTGACATGTTTTGTGGAGCTTATAATACACTTTTATTTTTGAGTTAAATACTAGATGCACTTGGACTATCTCCTATATATCCGATATCCTTAAACTTTATAAGATAACAAAATGGTCATTTGATACAAGCCAAAAGGATTTTTAACGAGGCCATTTTTGTTAACTTTAGAAAGCTCAAGGGTATATGTGATGATGGTCGATGATGATAGTCCTGGGATGCAATTTATATTTAATGGAAAATTACACCAACTCCCATTGCTATAATAGGTAATTACATCAACTTACCCTCTTATAATTGAAATTACAAATATCTAACCTATTATAATTGAAAATTACATTTACCCCCTGAGATCAGTTTTTTGATGACATCATATGAACTTCTAAAAATGCCCTTGTCCAAATGTCATTTAGGAAAAATTACACCAACCTTCCCTCTTATTTTGAAAATTACACATACTTCCCTTGTTATAATGCACTTCTTACAATCACCTCTTATGTATTAAAAAATTCTTATAATTTAACCCCTAATAATTACAATTGGTAATTTCAAAAAAAGAGGAATTTTTTTTGGTAATTACACATTAGAAGAGAGGGTACGACTGTAACAAAAATATTATTCCAGATTTTTTAATTTTTTTTAATAATATAAGTGAAGGGTAAAAATATCATTTAGTATTGTTTGAACCATTTGCCGAGGGTTTCCAGGGGTAAATGTTATTTTCAATTAGAATGGGTTAGGTATTTGTAATTTCAATTATGAGAGGATAAGTTTGTGTAATTACCTATTATAGTAGTGAGTATTGTTGTAAATTTTCCTATATTTAATCCTTCAAATCACATTCCATAAAGATGTGGGGTCAGGAATGAAATTCTCCATAAAGCAGGGGAGTCGAACACAAATAAGCTTCTCAGCAATTTGCGATTTCAAATAGAAGAGCGCTTCATTTCACCTCTCTCATAACTTCACTCTCTCTCTCTCTCTCACACACACACACAGAGTTCACACAGCACTCCACCTGTTCGATGGATGTTCCTAAAGACCAATTCACCACTCTACTCGATCATGGCCTCTACTCCTCCGCTCAAATGCTGGTATATTTTTCGTTATTCGTTGAATTAATCGCTGATTTTGAGCTAATAATCTCGTTTATTAATCAGTTTTGTTACTCCTTTTTCTGAATTATTGCTTTTTCGTGAATTAATTTGAATTGTTTCGCTCAAAATTAGGGCTGTTTTGCTGTTTCATCAACTTCGATAAATCCTGAGACTAGTCCTCATCTTAGAGCAGAAAGCTTGGTTCGTCTTCGTTACGATTTTTAGTTTTTTCTTTGTTTTTTGTGGTTGATTTTTCTGAATTGTAACAGCATTTGTTTTGGTGATTATTATATGGAGACAGGTGCTATTCGGCGATTCACTCTTTCGAGAAAAAGAGTACCGAAGAGCATTTGTAAGCTTCCTCGTTTTGCTCTATATATGGGTGTACAAAAGCAATTTTTTTGTTATGTAGCTGAATAATCTGAATTCTGGACTTCATTTTTTTTTTTCATTCTATCATTTTATCAAAATCTTCTCACATTAGAGATTGGATGTAGATACATATATGACATGTTGTTTGTAATATACTAGCCGAATAGAGAGTTTGGGTCCATGAAATTGGGGTCATGAAATAGAAATTGATGAAAAAGCTGTACAAATTTGAATGGAAGTATTCGAAATTGCAATTATAAGGCTGAAACCTTCCCTATTAAGTTAGAGTTATTTGATGGTACCAAAAGGTAGTGCACGAGTGTAGTGTGAGCTGTTGGCTCCCCAAATGTTGATGTTAACATTGCACTTGTTACGCAATGGAGACATCATCACTTAGAAGTCCAACAGGCCCCGTTAAATGCGGGTCTACCACTTGGTTAGTATCAAAATGACAATTTTCTTGATGCCAAAAACTGTCTTCTTGGATTTGAGTTTGCACCTTATGTTTATGCCCCTTTACTTCTTAACATTTTGTGATTTGGAATGGAGGAAATTGGGTTATTATTAGGTTATACATATATATATATATATATATATATATATGTACATATATGTCTTTTGGTGTTATCCTTTCTAATTTCCCACATCTCGGACAGCGAATATATAAGCAAGCATTGCAATACCACAAAGTAATACCAAAACAAAATGCAGCAACACCACCGACAACTAGGAGTTCGTTGTCAACAAATAGGTCTTCTTCTCCAAGTTCTTTTAATACTTCAGCAATAAATGAAAATGAGGTAATACAAATCATTCTTCCATATTTTGTGGTATTTGCAATTTGATAATGTTGAAAGTCTAGTTGTCTTCTGTTTTAACTTTTGTTATTGTGAATACAGGTGAAGTTCAAGATTGCAAAATGTCACAGCTCACTAGGTCAGAATGTAGCTGCTCTTTCTGAGGTTTGTAATTGAAATATTTCTCCTTTTGTCTTGTTATGTTTCACTATTTGCTATAAGTTCGGTCATGTTAACATTTTCAAAAATCTTTGGACCATTTTATTATTCCTTTCCATACTGGTGTTGTAATATAATTTTCATGTGGTAACTGCCTTTATTATATCTTGAATTTCACGCAACTCTAGCCTAAGAGATGAATTATCTGTAGTTACAAAAGCTTTGACATCATGTTTGGGTTAACAGATGGAAGGAATTCCAAGCAAATCAAGGAATCTAGAGATGAATCTCATGATGGCAAAGCTTTACCGTAATTCTAGACATACTCGAGCTGCAATTGGATGTTTGAAGGAGTGTTTGAGGTGTGGTACTACTACCTTGGTATTTCTATGACACTTTTCTATAATCATGAGCTTTAATGATAGTTTGACTATAATTCTCTGTTTCTCTTCTGCATGCATGGATGTGTCCAGCTGAGTGTGTTTGCATTGTTATGCCTTTTTGAAATTATAGAAGCGACATTTGACACATAGCAACAATAATTTTACCCTTGATGTCGACAGGAATTGCCCATACATAATGGAGGCTATTATAGCCTTGGCTGAATTGGGCATCTCAGCAAAGGATATAGTTTCGTTGTTTCCTCAGGTGTGTTTTTGAACTTTGGTGGATATGTTTGATTCCGTTTCATTAGTTATATTGTTTTGTTTTCAAGGATTGCATAATATCCATTTTAAGTGGGAAATCCGGTGGTCTTACTAAATATTTGATGACAGTATCTGACACAACCTTTTCAAGCTGGAAGTTAAATCTTTTGTTTAATATTGGATTATCCAAGCCTTGCCAATAATTCCGGCCTTAATCTGTATACCTTGTGCATTGATGACTGTCTTCGTTTTCTTTTTATTAAGTGTAGTTTGCATTTTTGTCTTTTCTTGTATCTTGAAAGGAAATATGGTTCTAATATTGTCCATAATTATGCCGGCTACAATCAAAGGCACATTCTCCCTCATCCTCGCCTTTATCGATATTTTTCCATGGGAATGTGTAACCTGTACAGATTAAAGACTCATTTATTATTCATGCCATGCTAAGGGTGGAAGTATAAGAAGTTTCAGGAACCTATTTCCTTAGGTATAGTCATGCCTCATTATAGTACGTTATTGATGTTATCAACTACTAATTGCATTAACACTTCCAGTGTCTTCTTTTTATTTTATTCAAAAATATATACAAGGTCCTTCCTAAATGACTATTTACATAAGAATGCCATATGGTTTCCTTATAACTTATTCTCAATAAATTTATTTCCAACAGCGCACAGTCAATTAATTGCTTGATTAACTACGCTGTCAGGTACTTCGACATTATTCTTTGTGTTGAATCTCGGAGTATGATATGGTTAGTGAAGAGAGAAGAAACAAACAAAGGGGTGGTTTGGCTGTTAGGCCTACATTCTCAAGACAAATATCCAAATGGCTAGAAAATGTTTATTCTCTCTTGAGTTTGATCTACAATAAGCACAGTTATAGGTGGAATATTACAACATGTATGGCAAAATAGTGGAGGAAATCAATTCCGAGTCATCTAAGAATTACATCACTAAACCCCAATTATTCCATAATCTCGAATCATATCAAATTTAATTTTCTGGTATCACATAAAATTTCCGAATTTCTCCCTCAAGTTGAATGTTCAACTTGAAATAGAAGGAAGACCTTGAACTAAAGCTTACATTTTTTTGACTTCAAGATGCTGGAGATCCATGATGAGAGAAAACTTGCACGGGATAACACATCATGCACTACCATACAATAAATCACATGAACAATGTGCTACCAATAAATGAAATCCATGAAATGAACATCATGCTATGACAAAGGTAGGAAAGTGAAGCAGGACCAAGACCCACTTTGTAACTATGTTGAATTTCAGATGTCGATAAGATTAGTGAATAAAGAAACAAATAAAAAAATTACGTGGTTTGTTCATTCAGCCTATATCTGCGTACAAGTGCCCTAAGGGCTCAAATAGATTCATTCTTTCATGAGTGTGAACTACAATAAGTACGTATGTTTATAGGTGAAATATTACAACATGTGTAACATAATTAGTGGAGGAAATCACTCCAAAATCATATCAGAATCTAATCAAATCATCACTCAATCCCCATATATATCCATAATCAAAATTTATATCAAATTTGATTTCCATCACTTTGTTAAGTAACATTTCCTAAAATTGCTTACTCTCTAATTTCAATTATCCCAGACACCAAACAGAAGTGGAAGACCTCCCTTTGACCACTTTGATTCGACTCGCTGGTTGCAGGTAGGTTATGTGACTGACAAAAATTGCTTTTACTACTTTGGATGTACGTTAATTATGTCCTGATCAATGCAATTAAGTTGTCTTATTTATGACAAATATAATTATTCTGTTCCCTGAGTCATTCATTTCCAATTTGCTTGATTTTTTCTTGAGCATCTGAATTCTTCTAACCCGTAATTAAGTCATCTGGCAGCTGTTCTGCATTAGCTCAAAATTATAAGTAGGTTTTCCTGTGCTTCATACATTTCTGATTTTTCAATCACAATATTTTCAATGTTTATCATTGTAGTCCTAGTTACGAGTCTAGCCTTGTCTGCGTGTTACGAGACAATAATTCATGTGAAGCAAAAGTCAAATTTGGATAATTGTCCACTGTCAACCTGTCTTGATAGTGCTTCTTTGATTTGAGAACAACTTACTTGAAATTTGGCCTGAAACATCTCATTCAATCATGTCCATGTTTACATTTTTTTTTGACAAGTGAACAACTTCTTTATGAATTTCTCTTCCGCACCGTAACATGTCAAACAATTCTTGTGATGCAGCGTTATGTCGAAGCTCAATGTTCGATTGCTTCGAATGATTACAAAGGTCAGGCTATGGGCTACAGATTTCCTTCCCATTTCCGTCTTTCTCTTAATGCGATTAGTTATAGTCGAATAGCTCTTCGTCTATTATGCTGCATATGTTTGTGTTGCACGTTCCTGCATGGCTCTATACCACATCTATCTTCCATTTTGTTCGAGGATGTAGGTTTTTTTTCGCAAATGCGAACTGCTGCTTCAGTGTAACATTCAATCACAAATTTCCTAATGCATTCAAATTCTCTAATTTTACATACTTGGCATTTTATAAAGATGCTATTTATGGTAAAGAAACTTTCTGCAAATGCAAATTCCAGTTTTTCAATGTGGCCACTTTGTGAGACAATATATGTTATTACTCTACATACCTTTATACTCTAGCTCATGGGAAAAATTAACAGTTAGTCGAGGAACCATTGTTGCTTTATGCGTTCCTGTTCTTATTTGTTTCTTTCGGTTTAGCAGGTGGCCTGGAACTATTCTCAGAACTTCTACAACGATTTCCCAACAACATCCACATATTACTAGAAATAGCAAAGGTTTGTAATCACTGCACTAGAATGAGTCATAACATATTAAGCACATGCATCGTTCCTCGCTTGTAATTTCCTCGTCTTTCACTAATTTCAGACATGTGTATTTAGTTCGTAGTGGAATGGTCATTTTCAGGATAGCTTTTGGCTAATGAGAAAAAGAAAGTCCTTTGCAGGATAGTTTTTGTTTCAGCTTTAATTGCTATTATATTGTTTTCATTACAGCAGTCAAATGGCATGCGAGAATGCTGACCTTTTTTCCTTCCTAATGGTATGTTGATTACTTTGTGAAGGTTAAAGCTGTCACTGGAAAAAATGATGAAGCCATTCTGGATTTTGAAAAGGTAGGAAATTCACTTTAAATAATGCAATAAATGTTCTTGACAGAGACAGTAACTTAGGAGGTGATTTTTACAGGTTCGGTCAATTGATGCATTTGTGGTTACATATATGGATGAGTATGCAATGCTTCTAAAGCTCAAGTCTGATTATTCCAAGTTGAATAAACTAGTTCACGATCTTTTGAGCATTGATTCTACGAAGCCTGAAGTTTTTGTGGCCTTGTCTGTTCTGTGGGAAAAGAAAGATGAGAGAGGAGCTTTATCTTATGCAGAGAAGGTAAGATTTCTTGTGTTTTAATGTATTCGATTGCTGATTCAAATGATTTATTATCACTATTCATTAACAACTATTAACAGAGCATCCACATTGATGGGAGGCATGTGGCTGGTTATATAATGAAGGTATGTCTCAATTTATTTTTATACTTTTTTTTTAATAGAACTAAGTTTATTCTGAATAGAACTGAAATGCACTGATCTTTCTTTCAACTCAAATATTTATTTAGGATAGTTTACATAGACACCCTTTGCGACTCTAATTACGAAAAATGCCTCGCGATTTGAGAAATTACCATACCTTCACCTATCAGTAAAAACCTTTTACAATTTCATCCTCCTTCGCAGATTACAATTTCACCCCCTGTTTTTGGATTTGAGTTGCCAGGATCTGAGATGGGGTGTATTAATAATTTGCAGAACTTCAGGGGCTCATGGTAATTACCCAATAAATAAAGGGGGAGGGGGGGTTGCATGTAATTATCCCATTTATTATGATGCATGGTTTGATATCCTATATTCAAGTTCATTGGTTAGTAGGCATTCTTTTTACCCTACATTTCTCATGATATCTAGGGGAATCTTTTATTGTCAATGAACCGGCCAGAAGCAGCAGTTATTGCCTATAGAGGAGCTCAGGAGTTGAGGCCTGATCTTCGTTCATATCAAGGTACGTTGTAAGACGCAGTCTTAGGGACAAAATACATGCACATGTTTTGGCTTAGTTTGTAAAGCTGAATCATTCTCTTTAAACGAATTCATGTAAACAGAAATGGCTCAGTATGATTGAAACTTCATATACTGCAGGTTTAGTTCGTTCTTATTTAGCCCTTTCAAAGATCAAAGAAGCATTGTATGCTGCAAGAGAGGCAATGAAGGCAATGCCACAATCTGCGAAGGCTCTAAAACTAGTTGGGGATGTACATGCTAGTAGCACCAGTGGCAGAGAAAAGGTACATATGATTATTTGGTTGATTGAGCAACGACATACGAACCATGTCTTAGGAATATTCTTTGAAAGGTTTTGTTGGAATTCCGTGACAGAAAACCCTTGACTTTTCATCTGCATAATGAAGTTGGGCATCCTTATGTGAATTTATGAATACTTTAGTGCATTATTTCATCTTATGATTTTTGCAGGCGAAGAAATTTTACGAGTCAGCCCTTAGGCTGGAACCTGGTTTCCTTGGAGCTGCGTTGGCTTTGGCTGAACTCCATGTTATGGAAGGTCGAAATGGAGATGCAGTGTCCCTCCTGGAGAGATATTTGAAAGATTGGGCCGATGACTCTTTGCACGTTAAGCTCGCTCAAGTGTTTGCCGCTACAAATATGCTTCAAGATTCACTTTCACATTATCAGGCAGCATTGAGGTAAATTCCCCCCCCCCCCCCCCCCCCCCCCCCCCATGTGTGTTGGTGTGGAGTTGGATACTTTGTAACACAATCGTGTAACATTTCTTGTTACACGTGCAAGTGTATACACGGGTGATGATGATCTAGAGAGAATTATGATATGGATAAAAAACTAAAAAATTCTCCACATCATAATCGTTCAATGTATACACTTATCACATATCTATGCATATAATATGAAGTGTTATACGGTTGTGTTACAAAATATTTGGACTACTTGCTTCAATGATAATGAGAGTGCTAATGCCAACAATTTACTTGGCACCATATGTTGGTATTGATACTAATGAATAAACTAAACACGCAAAATAAATGGAAAAGTTGATCAGCCAGCTTGTTTCAAGTGTTCATAATGCACACCTGCATTTCAGGATAAACCCCCAAAATGAAGCTGCAAAAAAGGGATTAGAACGCTTGGAGAAACAAATGAAGGTTTGTATTGTTTTAATTGTTTTTGAAGTGTTCTCCCAAGCTAGAAGCATATTGTCTCTAGTTGCACTTTCCATATAACGTTAGGCCACCAAGTCTTAACATAATCTTGCGTTTTAGGGAGTCGACCCTGACGCCCCTGAGGAAGATGAAGATAATGAGGTTGATGATGCCGATGGAGATCATGAAGAAACCGAACTATTATGATGAAACGTTGAATAGCTTTATAGGAGCTGTTTTAGATTTTGTGATTTTGTAAACCTTAAAAGGATGGTGTTATTGTCACACCAATAAAATATGTAATATTGATGTTCATGTAATGTTAAATGCCCCTTTGCAAGTTAATCTTTTCAGCATAAATAACAATCAGTTCAATAGTACTGTTAAAAGGTCTGAATACAAAGATTATATGTACAATGCCAAGAATACATAGAGTCTGCCCACATGTGACCATTGTTCCTAAGCAAGCCAAGATTATGAGCACAAATATAACAGAGGAATACCCTACATATACTGAATGTGGTAAATAGAATCCTTTTACATACTAAACGTGGAATGGTTTCCTAGGTGTTGGTGCTCGAGTTTCCAAGGACTGTAATCTTTGTTTTAGATGGAAAACTTCAACCTGCAAAACCATGTAATGCAACAGTTAATGGAAAGACCACGAATGTTTAAAGTACAATGAAACTCTTCAATTTGGGTAATTCGATTTGGGGATTACATGCACATCCAGCCACTAAATGGGTACTTGCACGTGCCTCTGATTTTAACTGACAGATGGTGAAAGTGTAAAAGGCGTTTACTAATAGGGAAATTATGGTAATTTCTCAAATCTAATGGCATTTTTCGTAATTAGTGTACACGGGAGGTGTCTACATAATTTACCCTTTTATTTATGCGAGTAATTACCTGTAGTTGGAATGCTCTTGCACGCTCTCCAGCAAGAACTCCTCTAGTTGAATGAAGTTCCTGCAAAAGACATCAATCAGAGAACTTTTCACAAATTACCTTAAAAATGAATTTTACGTTTTATATACGATTTATACACAAGGCGAAACATAGTAATACCTTTTGTGTATCATCCAAAACTGCCTTGAGGAAAGCCACATCATGCTCGAGCCTTACATTGTCCGAGTGGACAATATTCGATAGGCTGTTCGCCTCTTCCTGTGCCAACTCAACACTGGCTACCTTCTCTTTAAGCAACTCAATTTCTTTCACTGTGTCCGCCAATGATCTCTCCATTTCCTGTCTACTTTTGATAGCTGATGACAAATTCTTTTCAGCTGCTTCACGAGCAGCTAATGCAGCCGCCAGCTGTCCTTCCAGAGCGCCGTTCTTTCTCAAAAGGGCGGATAGTTTTGCTTCGTATATCTGATAGGCACCCGATGGACCTGTTGTTCTTGATTTACCATCGTTTTCTTGAAATACAAGATCTTCGTTTTCTGATGGCAAGTTTGAACTTCCTTGTTTATCATGGATGCTCAAGTTATCAGACTTAGATATGAAAGACGTTTCTTCTGCATTTCTATCTCCATTATAGCTCACTCCAATACCAGAATCGAGTGGCTTCGTGTTTTGCTCCATCATCTGAAAATGGAATCACGTTTCTGATTTAACACGGGACTATATTTCATGTAGTGGCCATGTTGAAGTCTCACAAAACACATATTCCTTCAATGGGCAACAGATATAATAGGGGAGAATTACATGGACACCACTCATTTATTGCTTAATTACCGCTGGCCCCTGAAGTATGCAAATTAGGAAGACACTAACTCAAAAAACAAGGGGCGAAATTGTATTCTACTGACAGGGGAAATTGTAATATGTTTTTGCTGACAGAGGGATATTGTAATCTATTTTTATTGACAAGGGAAGTTATAGTGTCACACAATGGGTGTAATTTACAAATTCACTATTACTAAGCCGTATTACACTTCCCAAAGTTTCCCACTTAGAACACAATGCTCAAGATCATCAGCGACAACTGGAGTATGATACATAAGAAATATAACCGGGACAATTGCAAGAAGACACTTGTAGTTTACCTGGAATGATTTTTTGTCGTCTGAGCTCTTTGTATTGGTCATATCGGCACTCACTTCCTCATTGAAAAATTGTTTGCGAAGAGAGACATTACCAGGGGCGGAGTTTGGGTCAACAAGTAAAGAATCTGATAATGATTTTCTACCAGATCCATGTTGTTCAATTGCAGATGCTAAGTTAAGTCTCGAGACAGAATCAAAATGACCACTAAGAGAAGCATTGCCTGGTTGAGCAGACAACCCTATGGATGATGAGCTATTCTCAGAGAGCAAGGTTCCAGCAACTTTACTCAACGTTGATCTTCGAATCATTGATGATTCAACTTTTTCCATAATAAGTACCTCAACCTATAAAAAACATAAGAATGCGAATCAAAACATGTTGACACCTTATTCAAGCCCTAAAAAGTGATTGATGGAGTACCTGGTTTGATGGATCCTTCTTGGTACCACCAAATGCAACAAGAAAATCTCTTTCTTTATGC
Organism: Buddleja alternifolia; assembly: GCA_019426215.1. Taxonomy (NCBI): domain Eukaryota; kingdom Viridiplantae; phylum Streptophyta; class Magnoliopsida; order Lamiales; family Scrophulariaceae; genus Buddleja; species Buddleja alternifolia. The sequence goes on from CM033403.1 coordinate 28,535,007, forward strand.
TGCACAAGAGCGAGGCTAAAACCCTGCGAACCGAAGAAAAATTGAAGTACAGTTCTCCATTCTGTTAATTGAACAATTCAAGGAAAATTTTATTGAAAAAATGTGGTTTAGTCGAGTATACATTTAACGATACGGAGAAAATGGAAGAATTTATTACCAATAAAAAGTTCGAAGACTTCAAGGAAATTTTTCTGCTTCTGACACGTTATATCAATTTATAACAGTATCCTAATTCCATTTTGATGATAAAAAAATACAAATCCCTCACTACAACATTCTCTTACATGCACAAACTTGCATCAATATGTAAAAAAAAATAAGTTCGTAACACTCCCCCCCAACGATAGTCTTGCTCATCCATCAACCGGGATGGTCTTCACTTGCTGTTCTCAGCTATGGGGCCTCAAGTAACCAGATTAGACACCTCTAAATTAATTAAAACCCTATGCTAGTGACAACACCCAACTACATAACCACGAAAGAGTAATAGTACAAATGAACATACTACAAATTATTGCACCAATACGTTCACAGTAAGAATCAGTATGCATTTATGAGAGTATAGTAGAAAATCAAGTGAAACCTTGTTGGTAGTGATGGAGGATGGAGGTGATGCAACCGCAACTGACCATTCAAGCTTAAGAACATCAAATATTAAGGTCTCTGAAGGTCCTGTAAAAGGGACAAATAATTGGACGATGGGCGTAAGAAGAGTTAGCGGGACCTCAAAATTCTCTACAGGTACCAAAAACTGAGGTACTTTGGAGAATAGCAAAAATTTAAAAACTCGACACATGGACAACTTTTGCAGTAGCACCCGTTCTTGAACTGTGCTTAGCTTGAAGATAGACAAAATAACCAAATTTATTGGCCAAATTTAAGAAGACAGTGGCATAACATATCAGGAACAGGTGGCAGTACATCAAATGATAGCAGCAGTTATTATCCAGTTGCACTTACGTTTTTTCTTGCTACCACCACCAGTAATATACCACTTCGTTCCGCAAAGAGCTCCGCAACAACCAGCTCTAGGTGATGGATGAAAACCTCGTATTTTAATTCTTGACCAAATCATCTGAAGACACATTTATGCATGAGTTGATATTCTGGTTATAGTAATCTAAGAATCCACTAAATATAGATTCACTAACCGCCTCAAAGTCAAGTGAGTACAAGTCATTCAAAGTATGAGACTTTGATCTCCCACCAAAAACTAAAAGCATTTTGTCATTATAAATAGTAGCGACATGGTTTGATCTTGGGGATGGTCTTTGTCCACTGCACACGAGAAAAACTTTGTTGATAATATCTGAACTCAGGAATGGGCTTTTTCAAGAATATGTGGGTCAGCAAGAACATGTAGTCAAGCTAGATAATCAGGAAAGATTTATTGGCTAATGGCACAAGCTTAAAAAAATATCTAGACAGTAATTTCGAGGACTTACGTGCAATGAAGTGGAAGCCAAGTTAGAGATTTAAGATCAAACATATGCAGATCATTGAGTTTCCTCCTTTTAGTATCTTCACCGCCAAAGAGAATTAGAACAGAGTTTGCCCTAACAACTGTATGACCACTACGCGCAACCTGCAAATTTCGTTAGCTAGTTAGTATGTGTTTTTAAAGCAACCTGTCACCAACAACCAGTTATGATCTAAGGTTTGATTAAAGAAAGTGAAAAGGAAATGTAAATTGGTGAAAAATTTCACATAATTGAAATGAAATCAAATGGAAATGATGTTCACAACATCATCAAAATGAGGGAGGGAGGAGGGGGGGGGGGGGGGGGGGCAAATGCATAACACACAGATTCAGACATTATAACACAAAAATCTAATTAGGTCACCAATTTTCAAAGAAATTAGCTCCAGTTATTGGCCCAACAATGATGACAAAAAGAATACATATGGCGAGAACAAGTCGAGATGTAATGAGGATATCGGAGAAATTAATACTGTTGGGACAAAAATTGGATAGCTCTGCTGAAGATACTTATATATTAGGTACAATACACGTAATAATCCGGGAACAATATTGGATTACATAAATAATATATTTTTCTTCAATAGTCATGTCAGTGTTTAGGAGGAAAACTAATGATTGAAGAAAGAGTAATACTACACTTTTCCAAGTTCATATTTTCATTTTTGGCTTGGCATAGCACTTTTTTATTTCATTTGGACTTTAAATGTTAGTATGTTACAAAACAAACACACACACACACACATATGAAATTTCTACTTAATTTAATCCTTTTTAACTACTTTCACTGACATCAAAGCTAAAGTGGTTAGTTACATGCTCATGAACAAAAACTATTCTATTTCTAAAAGAAAGAAAATGTAATTTTAATTGGATTTTTACTCATGATCAATAGTATTTGCCTAATGCTACCCTCTTGTAAAACGAAGATTTTATTAGTTTTGCTGGCTGGATAGATCCAAATCTAAAATGCTAAATAGTTTGGTTATTTGAGAAAAACCATATTAGAGTACGTACAAATTACAGATTTGAAAGTTTTATACTATCAAAGTTTCATTAATGATTTTGATTTTTAGATTAGAAACGTCATCAAAATTACACCTTGTACATCAACAATAGATTTCATTATCCATATGTATTTGAAATTGTTGCAAGGTACAAATAAGTATTTTTTTATATCACATTTATCACTGTAATTTTTTCATTTTTTTTTTTTTTTTTGAGTTTACAGATTAGGAATGAAAAAGATTATTGGAGTGTTTGCAAACTCTAATTTTATCCGTTGTATTAAAGGAGTGATTGCAAACTCTAATTTTAAGTGTTATTAACTTGTAACAAATCCTTAATTTCTGGCATGTTATGTATAATATAAATGAAAATTACTAAAAACTGAAAAGTTCTTAAGATAAAATTTTCATGTCCCACAAAACCTATAATTTTTCATTGAGAAAAAAGTCAATGTTTAGGTTAATAAATTTTTGGACTTAATTGATCTTAGCCTAAATGAACCAATTGTTTTTTCTACAGAAACCTTTTATCTAAAATTATTAAATTAATAGCTTGTATTAATTGCTATTTTACTTTTAAATCTTTTTTAATATTCTAAAAAAGATCTATTTTAAGATAACAAACATTTCAAATTCGAAAGCATATTAACCTAATAAAATATTTCTAATGAATTGAATAGTTTATCCAAGAAAATAAGGACAATTTAGTCCAAAATTTATTATTATTATTAACTGTTGGCTATCTCAAATGGGATACATGATTATTTTAGATTGAAAAATATTTTCAAATTCTTTTTTAAGTAATTTTCCCAATAATAAATTGCATGTAGAGCATTCCCTATTAAAGCCTTAATTTAATTAAAAATAGATTTGGTATCCTTAGGTACTTGAAATGCTAAATGTAAATACACTGTTTCCATACTAATTTGAAGAATATATTGTAAAATAATTTTATGGGCGGGCACTTATTTATCATGATTTTATCATATACGATACTATTTCTAACACACTAATGTTTTTAGAAGTTTATTCATTTCATATTTTCTATTACAAAATGGTGTATCACCCTGCAACCACTCCAACTATACTACATAAATCATCTCAACTTTATATTTTCAAAATATATTTTGTACGCATATCATGAAGTGGAGTATGTGACGGAACACCATTTTCCATGAGAAATCCGAACTTGAATTACTATTATTTTAATTATACTTTAAATTTAAGTATTTTTACTTTTTTTCTTAGCCACGTTTATAAAATTGATGTACATGAGCAACCACGTGCATTTTACTAGCAAAGGAAAATTACCGGAATGTCTCCTTTCGCTTCAATAAGTGACCAACATTCTGCTTCCATGTCAAATGCCCAGACTGCATGAAAAGAGGATAAAATGCAAGAGGAATGTTGGATATCACGTTAAAGCGAGAGATCGCAGAAAAAATATTTAACCATCGACCGAAGAAGGAAAACCTGAAACTCTGTCACTCGCCGGTTCAGTCTTTCCTCCAATAAGAAGCACCTTCTTTCCCCAAGGGACCTAGAAATCACAAATACAATTGTCAGTGGGACCAACAAGATAGATTAGGCTCCAGACACATTTCATGTGTGTTACCATCATAAGTAGGATCCACCGTGGAATCACATGACACAAGGACCCACTCGGGCAAGACAAAAAAAGTTATAAAATGTATAAGAAGTTTAGCAGTCTTAATCAGTTTTTCAAATTGTACTCATACTCACTCAACTAAAAAGCAAAAAAACACAATTATTTATATCCAAATTTATAATATTTTTTGGTAAGAATAAGCTATGAACTTCACATTTTATAGCATAACCATATGAGTTTCATTTCAGTTCATGTTGCAACCAGCAATCCAACAAAGAACAACGCTAGACTAATGCTGCTAGGTTATGTTGTCATACCAAAGTGTGACCTTTGCATGCTGGAATTTTTAGTGGAAGACTAGTTGGTGAAAGATAAAGTTTTGAAGAGGCTCCAGTCCAGGAAAATCTATCAAAACTCAATACCTGAAAAATAACGAAGACATTAAAAATTTCCACACTAGAAAACAAAGTAAGGATGCAGATAAGGTCAATAATAACTGAAACTTGCAATGTATAAATTATCCTTTTCCTCAATATTCATCATGATGGACTCAAGAAAAACAAGTAATTCTACTTGAAGTAAAATGTTACAGTAATAAAAAGGAATATATATATATATATATATAGAGAGAGAGAGAGAGAGAGATGTGATCATAATGATAACCTGGACATCTTCCAGCAATCCATTTGCAGATTCACCACCGACTACCACCATCTGGTTCCCGACGACTGCCGCTGCATGCTATTCATAGTATATTAAAACATTTCAAATGTTTTATCCAAAGATAAGCATCTACCATTGCATCATATTTTAATACGTCAATCACAAGTTAGGACCAAAATATATTACATTGAAGCGAGGTGTAGGGTTGTCTCCACTTATTGAAAGCACCATCCAATTTTCGGAGCTGCCTGAAGTACAGTTGTTAAGCTCTGGTGCATTGGATGAAGATTGGAAATTGAGTTCATCAGCTCCATTACTTGCAGCTGCAACACCTTCCCCCTGCCAATATAGAAGACTTTAATGGGCATGTGAATTTAATAGGACATTACATGGAATTAGATTAAATCCTTACATTGTAATTGCTAGATCTCTTATTAGGCCTTATTGGACTTCTAGTTCCCTGAGCAGAGTCGGAGAGTTGAACTTTTAATCTGGAGGAAACACATTATGACAGAAGCAAAAGATATGTTATCTTTGTACGATACTTAAATTTTGTGAAACATACGAGTAGGCTAAAGATAATGAATAACCATGCAAATACAATATTGGCAAATAGTAAAAGTGACTTTTTCGCGCTGCATTTATTCCTATCATTCGCTCTTGGCTCAATCAAGTGGAAAAGCCTCTCTCTCATCCACTTTGAGCTCAATAAACATCAGCTTGGCTGGAGGAGCTTCAATCGGTGCATCTTTCGCTTCCAAAGTCTTCGTCCTTGGCTATTTTTTCTCTTCTGTAAGTCAGATTTGGTTATCTAATCACCATTATAATTTCCACCAAGCTCGCCAATAGAAGCATGCCCTTCACTATACTGAAAGGTGGCTCAGCTCTTGAGTTTATATTGTAAGATGCACTGAGAATTATTGGTTTTCTAGCTATTTTCTGTTATGACTTAAGCACAAAAATTCATCAAATTCTCTTAAGAGATACAAGTCATCATCAGCAATATCTAAAGATTAATCTTCAATTAGAGAAAGACCTTTCTTTCTTTATACACTCTATTCATTCATCTTTTTTCTTAATCATTTACACAGAAGCGGGATTTCCGTTTTCCCCAAATGAGGCGCTGGTCGGCGATGGGTTTACGTACATGCATCGTCTCTAGCAAAGATAAGCATTTGTTCTTATCCCTTCTCACTCAATGGCATTCAATGAAGGAAAGCAGGTTATCATTATCAAAATAATGCCACCAAAGCAGTCAATTCAACTCAACATATGGTACTTCAAGTTAAAATTATAAAGTCGGAATTGCAGTAACTACTCAAGCATCACAACATAGGCCTCTCGAACCTTCATAAACACAGTTCCAGCTTGCTATATTATCCCACATTTTCATAAACCCCACACGCACATAACGAATAGGCCCTGAATGTTGTTCATTCACAAAAAGAAAGGATCCAGAGAAAGACAACAATAATAACCAATTTTTTTTTAATTATTAAAGATTAAATACTATAAAGAAGGGCAACATTTAACTAAATCATTAAAATATACATACTGATCCCAAAAATTAGTCCCAAATAATAACACATTCAAACATCCATTGATTCAGCTAACCTCTTTTCACAAAAAACACCAAAATCAAAACTAACAAACTTCATATAAAGTACGAGTTTGTCATATAAAGTATAATACACACACACAGAAAGAGTTGCAAACAAATGCCGATATATATTACCTCCCGAGCTTCATTCTTCTTTTTGAAAACCCAAACATTTTTACGAAACCTCAAAATCTTCACAGCAAAGCAGCGACGACCAAACCTTCACAAAACGAAAAGCGAAACAAACCACATTTATCGCGATACACTTCCAAAGAACTAAGCAAAATGCATATCCAGCATATCTAGAATATCAAAATATATACATACAACTTACGTGTATCTAAACACACCTCAGGAAATGAGAAAAACTATCCGAGCGGAGCTAGGGATTCAACGTTTTCAACTTCTCTATCCGGTCCACTTACGACGTCGTATTGTGGTGTGTAGATACAGGAAACTGTAAGTATAGGTAATGGTATCTGAGATTTGCAGTAATTACTGCTTATATGAATGAGAGAGAGAGAGAGAGGTGCTTAAGTTAGCGTGCTGTCTGTTTGTGTGACGTGTTTCACATGAATTCACGCAAGGGGTCGAGTAAAAGATAAAATGGGCGGGGTAGGCCTGTCAATGGGTAGACATTACACAGGTCTAGATTCTGAAAATACCCACAAGATGCCTTCTTTACCCGATCCGGACGGTAGGAGTGTTCATTCGGTCCGAACCGAACCAAAATTTCGGTTTGACAAAATCCGGAACCGAAACCGAACCGTAAAGGTCCAGTTCGGTTCGGTTGTAACCGAATTAAATTCGGTTTTAATTCGGTTACCGAGCGGTTAACTGAAATTTGAACCCAAAAATTGAAAATGTTAACTTGTTAGGGAAATTCAGAATTTCAAATGTAATCCCATGCCAAATCTAACTCAAATCCTAGAAAATTAACCCAATTGATGTAAAAAAATAAAGATATTGAATAACCTAATTCTAAATTTCTTACCTGGGTTTGAAAAATGGGAATGGGGTAATTGTGTGTGAGAAAGGGAGGAGGAATGGAAGAAAACTCGTGCGGCGGCATGCGGCGACAATGGCAGCGGCGGAGCTTGAGACTTCTTGTTGAGAGATGAGAGTTGAACTTAAGAGTGAAAGAGAAAGACAGCAGCGTGTGTGTGATGAATTGCTGATGAGTTGGGGTTTTCAAATTTAACATAAGTTCTTATTTTGGCCCCTAAAGTTTATAAAAATCCCACAATAGACCCCTATATACATATAAAATTATATATAATTTCAAAACCTATTCGGTTTTCGGTTCGGTTTGGTTAACCGAACATGAAAACCAAAAACCGAAATTTTCAAAATACAAAACTGGAAACCGAACCGAAAATTTCGGTTCGATTTCGATTCGAACCGAAACTTCGGTTTTCGGTTCGGTTCGGTCGGTTAACCAAACCGTGAACAGCCCTACCCGGACCCGACCCGGACGCAGACCCGATGGGTCCGAAAACCGGGTCCACTGCACAGACCCGAAGTTTCGGGTCGGGTCCGAGTCGGGTCCTATTTTTTTTTTTCAAGCTTTCAAAATGCTCCTTACAGTATAATGTCTCTCAAAATAGAACATATCAGCTCTTGCAAATAACTAATCAAATGCCAATAAAACAGGAACACACATATTTAGTGAAAATTACAATTATTACAAAGAAAACATGTAAAGTGCATTAAAACAAAACCAGGGTTATAATGGCATGAAACTCAACACTTTATTCTTTATACTGGAATTTTGGGCAGAAAAAAAACAATACATATACTGGGAATTCATCCAGAATAAGTACTCACAGTAATAATAATTATTACTTATTTTTCTTTTCACACCATGAAATGTGTTCTTATTCGCCTTCACAGTTCACACTTCACACCATAGTTTTGCTTAACAGTAGACATGAACTCTTTTAGAGGCTTAGAGTATTCCTATATAAAAACTGAAATTTTAACACTAATAGAATCGAAAAATTACACACCTAATTTCAAAGAGAAGAATCGGAAAATTTCAATGTATATTAAGGTAAAAAATCGAAACCTAATTTGAAAAACCTAAACAAATGATTACCTACCAATAATTTCCGACGACGGCGGCGATGATAACGATGACGGAGCCAGCGGTGCGGAGGCAGCGATTGAGGAGAGAGAGATGAGAGACGGGATTTTCAATTTCACGGATAAGAGTAAGAGTGAGGAGAGAGAAGGGCTGAAGGGGTTTTCAAATTTCACGGGTAAGAGAGTTTGTTTGGGTATTGATCGGGTCTGCTTAGGGTATTGATCGGGTCTTATTCGAGTAAAGGACCCGTGGGTCTTGTTCGGGTACAGACCCGACCCGGATCCGAACTCCTTACTATCATCGGGTCCGGGTCTCAGACCCAAATAATCGGGCCTGGGCCGGGTCTAATATGAAATTATTGGGTCTGGGCCTGGGTAATGCCTACCCATTGACAGGCCTACGCGGGGGGCGGAGATGTGTGACTGGTGGCAGAAAGGATCACGTGCGGTTCCCTTGTGTACAGTTGGATGCATTCTTCATGTTTTCTTTTTGTTTCGACCCCTCTCTTTTTTGAGTTATATTATACTAAAATAAAATGTAACTTGAACCATTTGACGATCTAAGGGCATCTCCAATGTTCTACACAAAAATGCAGTTATTTTTATACTATTTTTGTGCAGCTACAGTAACTGCACTCCAATGTACTGCACTATTTTTCACATAAAAAGTATATTCCCTATAATATTCCTTTTTACACCTCATTTATACCAATTCTTTTATTTTACAAATAACACCTAACTTTAAGTTTTTTGTTACGTATTCATCCAAATAAATATATTGTGTTGTTTTCTGATATTACAATTTATTATATTTTCGCAATTTAATAATAATAAATAACATTTTAATAATAAATTATTAAAATTGAATTTAAATTTGTTTTGCTATTTTGTAAATTAAATTAAAAATTTACACAATATATAAAGGCCGGGTTTACAATTTATATATCACATTAAACAAAATTTGATAAAGGAGACATACAAAATAAACATTACATTGATTAATTAACATTAATACAACATGATTGAAAAAGACTTGATAATATTATTCATTAATTTTGTGAATTACCATGTTGCTCCCATAAATGCTCTATTAATGCATTACGAAGTTCAATATGAGCATTTCTGTCTTTGATTTGTCTATATCGACCAAGGAATTGTTGAAATCCCTGACTTTCATCCGCCGGTTCAACCGTTGAAGCTGGTGCTTCTACCGCATCTGCAATTGGTGCACTGAGATCACGTTCATCCTCAATTATCATGTTGTGCAAAATAATGCATGTAGTCATGATGTCATGTAGCACATTTTTTTTTCAAAAGCGTGCCGGTCCTGTAACAATCGCAAATTTTGATTGTAGGACTCCGAATGCACGCTCCACGTCTTTCCTACATGCTTCTTGTTTCTTTGCAAAATGTTGTTTCTTTGGTCCCCGCGGCTCTCGAATAGTTTGCACTAGAGTGGACCATTTTGGATATATACCATCAGCTAGATAATATCCCATATTGTATTCTTTTCCTTGAATAACATAATATGCCGGGGGAGCAAGACCTTGTGCAAGATTCGAAAACAAATGCGATGATTCTAATACATTAATATCATTATTGGTACCTGGCATACCAAAATATGCATGCCATATTCAAAGATCATAATTGGCTACAGCTTCAAGAATAATAGTTGAACTACGTCCTGCGTATTGTCCGGTCCAGGCTGTGGGACAATTTTCCCACTTCCAATGCATACAATCAAGACTGCCCAACATTCCTGGAAACCCACGGCTCTCGCCAATGTGAAGTAACCTTGCTACGTCGTTAGCATTAGGTGATCTAAGATATCGCTCGGAGAAAATCTCAACAACAGCACGGCAAAATCTCTTCAAGCTTTCAATTGCCGTTGACTCTCCAATTTTAACATACTCATCTGTTGCATCTGCCGCTATACCATATGCTAACATCCAAAACACGGCTGTTATTTTCTGTAAACTTGATAGTCCAAGTCTACCAAAACCATCTCTTCGTTGTTCGAAGTATTCATCATGAACTTTGACTGCATCAACAATACGAACGAATAGGTCCCGAGACATTCGATATCGTCGACGGAACATTTCATCATTATATCGTGGATTAGCGCTAAAGTAATCATTAATGAGATTACGATCAGCTACTTCACGATCACGATTGATCACTCTATGACCTGGGACAGAGCCACGATGGGAAGATTGGTTGTCTTCCATGTTTCGATGATGCTGCATATTATTATTTTGCAGCAGAAGGTGTAACATTGCTTCATCTGCAGCAATTCTTTGCAATATTAACTCAATACCATTATCATCTGAAGAAGAAGAAGACGGAGATTGAGATGGAGATGAATTTTCAATTGGCATATTAGAAGAACTTCCAATATCAAAATTCATCCTCAAAGATTATTTGACATATATTTTGGAGAAGAGAAAAAAAAAGTGATTTTGTAATCAATGTAGAGATTATGGTGTGAATTGAATTTAGTAAAGGTTGTTATTTATAGAATAAGAATATAGATATAATAGTAGGATTATGGATAAAATTCAGATGATGATAAAATCCCTCCAACGGTTAGGATGTTAAGGAAATTCATCCAACGGTTGGGATTAAGATAAGATTTTTGGATGATATATATATATATATATATATATATATATATATATGGATGTTGAGGGAATCCATCTGATGGTTGAGATTGAGATAAGAAAATTCATCCAACGGTCAAGAGATTGAGATAAGATTTTTGGATGAGATTGAGAGATATATATATATATATATATCATTATCTATCTATCAATCTATCTATCTATATCTATATCTATCTATATCTACCTATCTATATATATATCTATATCTATCTGTCTATCTATCTATCTATCTATATCTATCAATCTATATAAATGTTGAGGAAATCCATCCGACGGTTGAGATTGAGATAAGAAAATTCATCCAACGGTAAAGAGACTGAGATAAGATTTTTGGATGAGATTGAAATTTTCTTTTGGATGAGATTTTTGTCTATATATACACTACCAAGTCATTTTATTCAATCACATTAACTTTCAATTTCTATTACTACTATTGTTATTACTACACATTTTTCTTTTCAAATTTGCACAAAAATGTCTTCTCGGTCAACTAATTATCGTGTTGATGAAGATATTCTTTTATGTCAACTTTTTTTGGATATTTCTCAAGATCCAATTACTGGTATAAACCAGACAAAAAGTAGATTATGGAATCGAGTGACTCAGCTGTACAATGAGACAAAAGATGCATCTATGGAGGAGCGTAGCTTCAGATCTTTAGAAACTCGGTTTAAGATGATTGAGCTGGGTGTTCGAAGATTAATTCAATGTATTAAGAAAGTGGAGCTCTTTAATCCCAGTGGGGCATCACAACAAGATATAGTGAGTAATTTTTAAACTTCTCATTTTTGTGATTTATATATGCAAATACTTAAGTTTGATACTCAAATTTTTTTGCAGCTTCAACGAGCAAAACTAATGTTTGTTGAAGATATCAAATTCAAGGCCGGTTTCAAATTTGATCATGTGTGGAACATGCTTAAAAATTTTGAGAAATTTCTAGATAGTGACACAACCAGGAGACAAGTTTGTGGAAAACACCCTTCCGACTATTCCTCATCAGATAATCAAATTCCTGATTGTAATACACCAGAATCTCCTGGGTTTCCACCATTTTCTATGAATTTAAATGACGATAATGATAATATTGGTGGCTCTTCATATGACCGACCCACTGGGGTGAAAAAGGCCAAGTTGAAGAAAAAAGTTGGAGAACAAAGGGAAAAAGAGTCGAAGATATTCAGTGAAGAGATTAAGGAGATGCTGAAGAAAGCAGAAGAAGAGCGACTCCAACTTATCGAGTTGCAACAACAACAAATACATTTTAAACAAATTCGTGCGCAAATGAAACAAAGAAATATAGAGATTGCACGAGAGGATAGAATTTTGGAAAAAGACTTGAGTTCTATCGCTGATCCAACAGTTCGTGCTCATTATCAAGCACAACAATTAGAAATTATACAAAAAAGAACTCAACCATCACCTACGTCAAATGATTATGGTCAATATTTTCCTAATTTTGGTGGAGACGGAATTGATTTGCCACCATATTAAAATGTTGTTGTCTATCTAATGTATTAGTCTTAGCTACTCTTTTTTCAAATCATGTATTTTGGTATTTTCTGTAATATAATGTATGTTGAAATGAAGATTTTAATGTTTTTAACTTATATTGTATATGCACTTTGTACTACTTTTAATATATATCTATTATTCATAATTGAAATAAAATCATGCATAATAAATTAACAAAAATTTCAAACATAGGACCTAATCATAACTTTTTCAAAGTTTAGGGACCTAATTATATAGGACTTAATTGTAACTATACAAAATTATAATACTAAATTGAAATAAACAAAAACTTAATAAAAAAAAACTGGGTCCTACCCACGCCATTTTTGGCGTGGGTATGGAGCGGCACAACGGACGGCAAAACAACATTTTGCCGTCCGTTGGAGATGCTCTAAGTGAAATTGTATGGCTCCGTATGGTTATGTATTCTGAGTTAAATTCTGAGTTTTTTTTGGAAAATGTGCATTATAAAAATTTGTGTGAAAATATTGACTTATGGCGTGACACTGTTCACCCACGCCATTTTTGGCGTGGGTATGGAGCGGCACAACGGACGGCAAAACAACATTTTGACGTCCGTTGGAGATGCTCTAAGTGAAATTGTATGGCTCCGTATGGTTATGTTTTCTGAGTTAAATTCTGAGTTTTGTTTGGAAAATGTGCATTATAAAAATTTATGTGAAAATATTTACTTTTATTGTTTGTTTGGATGTGTTTTTATAAAATAGTTGGAAGTGGTGTTTGATGTGACATAAATTTGAATTTTATTGGGATTAATTAATTATGAATGTGTGTGTGTATATATGAATGATTTGATATAAAGTATGTGTGTGTGTGTGTATATATATATAGTTATTATAAAATATGATAGAGTAAGAAAGAGAATTAGTTGAAAGGTGGGATAGTGTAATTAATGATGAAAGATTGTGAATTGATTGAAAAGGTGAAATGATTGGTTGTTATATAGGAGAATGTGTAGTATGATTTAAAATTTGAGTATTTTCTGTAGAATTTACCTTGAAGTGTGCATTTCATTTTTTGGTGATCCAAAAAATGAAAATGGTATTTTGAAAACATAACCATACACAGCCTATGCTTCTAATAAAGAAATGTTGACATGTCAAAGGTGTAGGGTTGAAAAAAAAAAAATTACTAATACTCGATTTCAGATCAATTATGAAAAATTCGGTTACTCAATTTTTCCATCACAATAGGTTTGAACACGTTTTTTTATATTCAATAAGATTTAAAATTCGTCTCGAGCTCAACTTTAAATATGTCTAGAATATGAAGCTACTCGAGCTCAATTAGTATTCAATTTAATTGAGACTCGTACTAGCTTGATTTCATTTAGCAATCAAATCAAAGGAGATTATTACAATTTTAGTCTTATTATTTACAAAGTTACAAAATTAGTCCATATGATACATTTTTTTGTCATTTTGGTCTCACCCGTTAAAAATTGGATGGAATTTCGCTCGCGTAATGCATGCGTCGTTAATTTTATTACTATTTACGTGCAATGCATGTGATCAAGCTAACATTTTCCGTTCGTTTTTTAACTGTTGAGACAAAAAAATGCAAAAATATGTATCATATAGTATTTGATTTTACAAATTTATCAACAATGACACTAAAAATACAATATGTTGTATTTTATATTGCAATTCTCTAAAGGAAGTTTAGACACAATTCTTAAAATGGATAAAAATCTAATCAAATTTGAGCACTACCTTATTTGGACGCACTTCATTCAATGACACCTCCTAATTAACTCTATTAAGAATGGGAGTAGTTATGGCTGAAACTGGAGAAAATTGGATGGAAGAGACCGGAGAGAGAGAGAGAGAGAGACGACCGTTGTGTTGTAGAAAAGTCTGAAGTGAGTGAGTTGAGGACATTTATTGCGAGGGAAATGTGATGGGCCAAGTAGGGGCCCACATAACGCCTTGGAAATTGCGATTGGGCTGATTTCTCCTTTTTAAGCCTTTAACATACCACATGTGTCCACGTCAGACACTGAGATAAATCCAAATATCAAAATTGGGCTGGGCCTTTGTGATAGAGACTGGTAAAAGCTTTCTGCATTTCCAATATGAATTGGGCTTCAAAGACTTGTTTGTATTGGCCCATCTGAGCAAGAGCCTATATATCTATATCTATAGCTCTAAAAAAGTTGGGACATTTTTTTTCCGGGAAATTGCAACATTTTTCCCTTTAGGGTACGGTTAGTTATAATTTTAGTCTCACTGTTTGCAAATCTACAATTTTAGTCAAATGAGCGCAACGTTAAATTTAGTATTAATCACATACAAGACACTTGACCAAACTAACGATTTTCATCCTTTTTTTACGGCTGACACTAGAAAATGCAAAAATTGCATTATACGAGACTAATTATGCAAGTTTGTAAATATTAAGAATAAGGTTGCAAGAATATCTATGTTATGAGACTAATTCTGCCATCCCCCTCTTTTGTTGTTTAGGCGTAACAATAAAGCTAGGGTTGCAATAAGCCAAGGTCGATGAAATTGAGACATAGGTATGATATATCATGCTTGAGTTCCACAAGTCTGTTATTAAGAGCTCGCATTAGTTAAGAGAGGGAGGGAAAGAGCTCAATCCCAAGCACACAAGCTTGATTCGTTTGTGCTGAGCTCTAGATGTAGATCTTAATTAGATATTGATTTAAATGTTATGCAATATATATTTTTAAACATTAAATAACTACAAAGAAGTAACAAGCCTTCAAAATAATAGATCTCGAGCTTGGCTTGATGAAGAGCTAAAGCCCTAGCTAAGGATTAGACTCAACTTGCAGCCCTACATGAATCTATTCAAGAAGTTCATTCATGAACTACTACATGTTTTTTTTTTTTGGGATGTCCCCAAACTCGAAGATCAAAGATTAATCCTTCACGATATAATAAATCAATCTTGAGCTGTATATATAACTAGCCAAATTCTCTTCTAGATAAGTGCTTTTGATTAGTAGAGACGATGTTGCTCATATTTATGGCCAATCATTATTTTCAGACTTAAATTTCATATACCTAACTAATATTATGTTGGACACAACATCTCAAAATCATCACATTTTGCTACAAAATAGGGTTTTCCAGGTTATTTTATGCTCGCAACTTGTTTGCTTTAGAGGTATCAAAATATTATTTAACTTTCACCATAACTATATAAGCTCATTTGTAATGTTATTTTTACGTACGATCCCTTTTTCGCCGAATATACAGAACTTTTAGGACAAGTTGATCCATGAACATTATCATTTTGATGCATAAATTCAAACCTGATTAATTAAGCTACTCAAACGTACTTGTCATGAGGCAAATCAAGAGAAAAAGAAATTAAATAGTACTAGTACCCAGAATATTTAATTAAATTCAAAATTTATTACTCAGAAGCATATTATATCTGCACTTCACTAAAAAAGTGTGAAGTACAAATTAATTATTTATTAAGTAATATTGTTAGGAAAACTTGGATCCTAGCACGTACATAGGCTAATTATCGATCTCTCCCTATATATCTCTTAGCTTATAAGTATAACTAATTACTCCGATTCCTTTTATTTTATCATTTGAAGCAAAATTGATTATAATTGCGTGTCTGACCCGAGTACGTTAACATATTCTTTAGAGCCACATGGCACCAGCCTTTTTGAGCATGGGCTTTAACGACCTCTTAAGGTGAAGACTCATGATCTCATTAGATCCTCCCACAAATTCACCACCAATGAACACTGCTGGGACGCTAGGGTTGCACCCGAGTCTAGAGAGTGCTTGCTCGATATCTCGGCCTCTAGGGATCTCGTCGAGCTCGTAAACTGTTGGGTTGACACCAAAGTCATTAAAAAGGGCTTTGATGGTGTAGCTTATGCAGCATGAGGTCTCACTAAAGATAACCAAAGGCTTTTCGGACACCATTTTGCTGACCATTTCCATTGATGCAACAAATTTTGAGGGTTTTTAGGGTTAAATTAATGTGTTTACAGAAGAATATTATAAAAGCGAAAATTTGAAATGGGTTATATAATAATGCTTTGATGATTGGTAGTAGAAGTTTGGTTTTTGTGTGAGGAGAATGGGGTGTTCATTGAGCCATTTATATAGAAAAGGAATCAAAGGGAAGGGTATTCTTGGCATAATATTTGTTCATGTCCTCTTCTTGTTCTTTGATTTTCCAGTATCGAAAAGACAAATTGGATCGGATCCTTTTTACGAGTTTAGAGCTTTGACCTCTAGTATAATTGCAATTATATGTATACGAAGAATTTATTAAATGATCACTTAGTTAATATAAGAAATAATTGATATTTCATATTTCCAACACAGCCCTCACCACATGTATGCAGTAATAATTTCTAAACCTAGCACGTAAAACATTTTTCATAAACTGGTGGCAGCATAATTTGAATTCAAGACTTTTTGCTTGGCATGATAAATCTAATACCATATTAATTGAATGATCGTCTCATCTAAAACTTGAAGTTGATAAAAAAGGAATAGAATAATTAATATGTTTAATAGTCACTATATACAGTGATTATATTGAGAGTACAACTCCTAAAAGTTACTAAGGATCAATCTAGGATTTGAGGGATTAAGAATGTTTGACATTACGTATTTGATTAATGTTGTAATAATTTTGTGAACTTTGAGAGTGAGTGATGTGCCCCATTGCACAAAATGAAAGTTGGGCCCGATGGGAATCTCTGCATATAGGAAAATGCGACGTGTCCTTGGTACGGATTCCACATTTTTTTTTGAACAAAAAAGCCATTCATATTACTTAGTGAAGCCTGCAAAATAAAGATCCGTACAAATTGTGGATATGATTTCATGATAATTTTAACGACTCATTCCTTGTCACTTAAGTGGGTATGCAACTAAATCGATTGCGAGCCGTTGAATTATATATAATAACGTCATCATTTTTTTTTATGATATCATCATATATAAATTCAATGGTTCACATACACAGTTATGTACCACTAAAGTGGGTGACATGAAATAAGAATTAAAAGAGTATATATTAACATTGTTTAGTCTTTTGACATGACTATTTATTATATTATTCCCCAATTCAAATAAAGTGGACACTTCATCTAAAAATAAAAAAAAGTTAAAGTTGACATTCTGCTATATATATATATTAGCATGTGGCACATTAGAATATTTATGATCATTTCCTTATCAGGAAATCTTTTAAGATAATACAGATTGCTATCTACTTAGAAAGTCATGTGATTTGATGCCGTAATATGAAAAGAAAAGTGTATGTACCTTTTACGTGGTTAAATATATATTTAATCATATTATTTTCTTTGGATGTTTCGACGTGTGTTCTTCCTATTTGTTGTCAAAGGATTTCGAAAAATGAGTCGGTCACCTTTTTTCTAATCAATATATATATATATATATACACACACTTGTGAGTATTTGATGACTATTATTTTTCTTTCTTATGGAAAATCATGACATTTTCGACTCGTCGCATTTGGACACCCAGAGTGATAAAGTATGATCTTGCAGAATTTTTTAATTTAAATTTTGGTCGGTACTTTTGTAATTAGTTTATGAGTATATGAAATTATTTTTTAAAATATTTCTAAGGCTATTAAAAGTGGCCCCAATTAACTTTCTCGTATAGCTTTCGAGGAAGCATCTAATGAGTTGGAAAAATAAATTGGCTTTATCCAATTGGGACCTCTTTTGCTTCGTCTATTTTTTCCTTCTCCAAAGTCCAAATCAAGATTCCGGCAATGGGAATATAATTTGTTTTTGGATAATAAACATATACTAATTCTATATTAGTGCATGAAAAACAATCTTCAAGACAGCACACACACACACACATATATATATGCAAGATTTTTGCAAAGAAAATTTTTAATTAAAAAATAAGCTATTAATTTTAAAAATCTTAGAAGA
The DNA here is from genome assembly GCA_019426215.1 of Buddleja alternifolia. Classification (NCBI taxonomy): domain Eukaryota; kingdom Viridiplantae; phylum Streptophyta; class Magnoliopsida; order Lamiales; family Scrophulariaceae; genus Buddleja; species Buddleja alternifolia. The sequence continues at coordinate 28,553,577 of CM033403.1, forward strand.
AAAGTAGACAACTTGTCGAACACAAAACAATGAGGGTGGGAGCGGTTCGGATTGGGTGGTTTTATGAAAAAAAATTAAACCCGATCAGACATATGCGGGTTGACTAAATATCAAACTGAAACCATATAAATCTCTTTTCAAACCGAGCGGTTCTGGTCCGTCAGATTTAATGGATTTAGCAGGCGAGTTGGCGGGTTATCGAATTATAATTATAGTTTTTACGACTTACTATTAGTTACAACTAGTAAGTAAGAAACTAAATAATATACTTGTTATACATTTAACTAAAATAAATTATTCTTACCAAAAATAAATAAATTAGTTGATGGAATACAAAAATAAGTGATGTTATTAAATAAAAATCATATTTATCATGAATTGTAAACTCTAAAGTGTTAATAAAACTTTTGTTTCAAATCAAGTATAACAAATAATCAAATGAACCAATTTGTTTGCTCAAATTAAAGATAAAGTGTGTTACATAAATATGGATAAAACCACTCTTATTAGAGTTTATATATATGTACTTACCAAAAAAGAGTTTATATATATGCATATATAGTTTTAAAAGTTCAGGGCTAATCTATCAAAAATCTGTTGATCTAGTGATATTTACTTTCTATTTTATGTGAGAGGTTCTTGGTTCAAATTCAGACTGCCACAAGTTGTGGCTCTCCCATCCTTTATGGAACTAGATAGAGTCTTTATGGCTCAAGATTATAATTATCAACCCGGGTTTGTCGGGCTAGATATGTAAGGTATCCCCCTCCCTCTTGAATTAAAAAAAAAAAAAGTTTAGGGCTAATCTGTAACTATATATACATATACTTATAACATATACAATTAGCGGTCGAGTTGGGGTTACCATTATTAAACCCACTGCCCGACCCAGAAATGGCTGGTTGCAACATTTTCAACCCGCCACAATTATTTAATTATTTCAAACCGGCGATTTTCGAGCGGATTGGGTCTGTTTGAGCAGGTCGCGCAGGTTGTGCGGGTTAATACACACCCCTAGCAGGAAAGGGGGAGGATAGTACTATACAACACGACATGCAGATAATCCAAGTTGGGTTTGAGCAAATCCAAGTTGGGTTTGAGCAAATCCAAATTGTTTACGTGATAAATTCATTATATTTGTCATGTAATTGTAGTAAATTTCAAAAATAATAATATAATATTTTATATAAGTGACGAAACTTGATTCGAATATTTTTATTTTTAAGAGATGCGGTACACAAAAGAAATGCATAAGCAAGGGGTCCCCGAAAGCTAGACCACAAGGTTATCCAATTTTGCCTTTTGTTTTGCAAATCATGTGACCTCATACGTTGTTTTGGCATCTTTTTCTTACATGAATGAGTTCCCGTTTTAACTTTGTTCGATCTAAACATTGATTTCCATGCGTCGAGCAGTGGTGGTTCTTCCAACAAAGAAAATTATATATATGTATTATTCTGAAAAAAAATAAAAAATTTAATCGTCACTAAATATTTTTTTTTATCAAAGTTCGCTAGAATATATAACTTAATTTGATTGCGACAACCTTGTTTCACACCATGCGTGTTTGTTTTTTATAAGAATGGAATATGAAAAAAAAAACCAAAAAACCATCACTTGAGAGTCGAGACTAAACTCCAAAATTGTTGCCTTTTTCTCTTGTGGGGTGAATAAAAATTACACGACCTTTTCTCTAGAGAATTCTCAACAGTTGAAAGCTGCCTTCAACTTTTTAGGCTTTTCGTCACCAATTGGAATCTTGGCCTCGTCACTCAACAATTGTGTGGATGTTTATTATTTAGTGTGACTATATATTACATATGCGGGTTTATTTAAACACGACAATTTAGTTTTATTTGTAGTGAATCTAGGTCAAAACGTGGCACATTCAATCAGGGATGAAATCAAGATTTAAAGTTCAAGGCGGGAATACAAAAAAAATAAATAAACCATGATATTTTTAAATTTTGAGGTGGAATATAAAAATATATAGGGCAAAAAAATAATTTTCTCAAAGTTGAGGAGCCCTTGAATCCATCTCTAAATTCAATTATATTGTGTGAATGTTTATTATTTAGTGTGACTATATATTATTAATGCGGGTGTGATTAAATACGACAATATAGTTTTATTTGTAGTGAATCTACGTCAAAACGTGACACATTTGATTAATGATATATATTTGAAAATATAATATTATGTCACCGTATAACATCATTATCATTATATGCACGATCAACAACTCTCAAATTCAATTAAACCACATAAATTTATGTATGATTGAGAGCAACAAAGCCAGTTCATTCATAACTATTGATTTAATAGTAAAAGTTGACATGTTATATTGCACTCGAACCAGTATAAAATTACCTAGCAAGTGTGGTAGTTTCTACGTTGGCTCTAAAATATTCCAAGGGCCGTTTATTTTTAAGGTGCCTTCACCATGGTATACCCGCAGTACTTATCAACATCTATAATATATATATGAAAACTTGAGGGAGAAGGAACTTTGCATGCTCTTATTAGACCATCTCCAATGTTGTGCACTATTTTACGGCAGCTACAATACTTTTACTCCAATGTACTGCACTATTTTTGTTACCAAATCACTATTCATTATAATAATATTATTTTTACACCTCATTTATACTATTTCTCATATATCACAAATACACCCAATTTTAAGTTTATATTACATATTCATCCCAGTAAATATTTTTGTTATTTATAATAATAATAATATTAAATAATTAAAATTTATTAATCTACTTCAGTATTTCGTAAAATAAGATTAAAAATTACCCAATAATATAAAGACTGAGTTTTACAACTTGTATATTATATACAACAAAACTTTCATATAAAAGAGACATACAAAACAAACATGATATCGATTAATTAACAATATATATAATTATTAAAATATACATATATGTATGTCTATATATATATATGTATATATATAGTAGATGATAAGAAAATCCATCCAGTGATTAGGATGACGAGGAAATCCATCCAACGACTGAGATTGGGATAACATGATAAGATAAGATTTTTGTCAAGATAAGATTTTTGTCAGGATAAGATATTTATCTATATATATAGAACCACACATGTTATCATATTTACAGTTATCATTTTCAATTTCTTCCACTACTACTACTATATTTTTTACTCTAACATATAAAAAAATTATGTCGGGCCGAACTGCTAATTATCGCGATGATGAAGATGTCATTCTATGTCAAGCTTATATGGAAATTTCTCAAGATCCCATTATGGGGATATCCCAAACTTCAGATAGGTTTTGGGTTCGAGTGACTACTATATTCAATAACTCCAAAAATCCGTCTTACGAGGATCGTGGCCAAAGATCCCTACAATGTCGATACTTAGACATAGAGGCTGGTGTTAAAAGATTAGTGCATTCCATCAAGCATGTCGAAAGCTAGAACCCTAGCGGGGCATCAGAACAAACTATAGTAAGTAATGCTTAATTTTTCCATTATTGTGATTTTATACATGTAAAAATTCTTGGATCTGATATTTATAATTATTTGCAGCTTGAAAGAGCGAAACTATTTTATGCTAACACTAACAAAAAAAATAAAATAATCCAAGAATGGTTTCAAATATGATCATGTGTGGAACATTCTAAAAGATTTTGAAAAATTTGAAGCTAATGGCCCCCCAAGTCCACAAATTTCTCGAAAACATCCTTCCAACCATGTCTCATCATAATTAGATAATCAATCTCCTAATTGTGGTACCCCAGATTCTACTGGGTTTTCACAATTTTCTGTTGATTTAAATGACGATGATGATAATGTTGGTGACTCTTTATCTCAACGACCCATTGGAGTGAAAAAAGCCAAGTTAAAAAAAAAGTAGAAGAAGAAAGGGCAAAAGACGTGGATAAGCTGAAAGCTTAAAATGAAGAGGTTGTGGAGCTGATGAGGAAGGTAGCAAAAGATAGAAAAACACCATTTTGAGATACAAGAAAAAGAATTGTATTTGAAAGAACAAGAAATGCTTTTGAGAGCACAAGAAGTGCAGATGCACCAACAACAAATGCGGATGCACCAACAGCAAATTGAGATGCATAAAAAAAATAAAGAACTTGCACGAGAAGATAAAATTTTAGCACGTGACTTGAGTTCTATCAGTGATGAGACGGCTCATGCTCATCTCCAAGCTGAACAAATTAAGATTATACAAAAAAGAGCGCAACAAAATCAATATCCATATCCACCGTCTGCGTCAAATTATTATGGTGGCTATTTTCCTAATTTTGGGAGAAGTGGATCCGATTTACCACCATTTTAAATTGTTGTTGTCTGTCCAATTTATTTATCTTGTATTATATTCGTTTCCCTTTGAATTGTGTAATTTTTGCATTTTATGTAATATTAATCTATGTTGGATGCAATTTTAAAATGTTTTAAATTTATGTGGAATATGCATTTTGTACTAGTTAACAAACAATATATAAATTAAAACAATATATAATTAAGTGAAAAAAACAACAACATAACTTAGGACCTAATTGTAACTTTTAAAGTTTAGGGACCAAATTACATAGTACCTAATTGTTACTATAACAAATTTAGGGACTCAAATGAAAACAAAGAAAAAACAAAAAAAAAAGAACAAAAAAAAAAAAGAAGACCCAGCGCTAAAGTAGCGCTGGACTTACTTTAGCGCTGGGTTTACTGTTCCATTGGAGATGGTCTTAGGGCGCTATTATATTTAACTACAACCAAAAAATGAAATGCTTTTGACAGGTAGAGAAATAATGTACTAATTAGGATATATATATATATATATATATATATATATATATATATATATGTATGTTCAGTGAGGGGATAGGGAAAAAAAGAAGTTATATTCCTAATTAGTTAATTACGGGACGACAAAAATTTGGTATTTAATAAGTACGATCATTTTACAAATTTTTATTGAAAGTTACAGTGAAAAAATCGGCTAAAATATACGGGAACAAAAAATAAACGGATTAATACTCATTCAAGTAAAATACGAATAAAAATGAATTATCCAAGAGTAAAAATACTGCCTATTTTTATATTAGTTTATAAGATATATTGATTGTACTTGTTTTTATATTATGAAAAAATATTCTCTATGTCATTTGTGGTTTTTTATTGTATAAAATTTAATTAATAATAATCTTAATTTTAATATAATTTCATTAAAATAAAAATATTTTTTTTCAGCCACACATAGAGTATTATTCATCAGATATTATACGGGATACATAAAGTTTGTGTGCTAAACGGTTCAACTCAAAAGTACGACTATTATTTGTTATGTTCAGAATGTATACAGAAAATAGAAGTTATTTTCAGTCATACGTAAAGTACGTGTGCTAAACTGTTCAACTCAAAAGGATGGCTATTATTCGTTATGTTCAGAATGTATATGAAAAATGAATTTTATTTTCAAATATATGTACGTACATATACTCTACAAGTATAATATGAGTTTTAACTAACAGATGACGTATATAAATTATCTGAAAGTTACCAACTTCCAATTATATTTTTCTTTTGGACAACTAAGTATGACATTTTAGCCAGCTCTCTAAAGACAGCACACTAACTGTTTGTCTCAAAATGCTCCATATACGAGCATGTGTATATGAGTTGAGGTTGATGGAATTGAGAAGTCCGAGCTAGAGCTCAAATATATTATATTGTGCTTGAGCTTAACAAGTTTACTTCTAAGAATTCGAGGGGGGGGGGGGGGGGGGGAAGCACTCAAGCTCGATTCTTTTGAGCCGGGCACGAGACATCTTAGAAATTGAATTTCATTGTTCGTTAATATATTATTAAATATAAAATAATTTAGGAAAACTAATAAGCTCTCAAGATGATGAATATAAATAATGGATCTCGAGCTCGAGCTCGAGCTCTAGCGGGGGACTCAAATTACACCCCTATATATATATATATATCTATACACACACATTGAGGGGGCCAAATTCTCTTCTAAATAAGCGCTTCTAATTAGAATGTATAGCAGATGCAGCTCTTTATGGCTAAGCAATATATATTTGCACACTTGCATGTGGAATTCAACTTTTTTAAAATCAGCATGATTTGCTGCGAAATAGGGTTTTCCAGGTTAATTATTTTTATGCTTGCAAATTGTTCTTTAGTTTGGAGCTAGATATCAAAATATTATTTGAATTTTTTCTCAAGCTCTTTGTTATATACATGTCACTTCACCGTCCCTTTTCGTGGAATATAACTTTCAGGACAAGTTGAAGAACAGTATAATTTTGATGTAAATTAAAAATTCAAACCCCAATTAATTCAGCCACACAATCATATTGAGAAGCAAATCAAGCAAAAAAAATAAATTAAATAGTATAGTACACACACAATATTTAAACTCAAAGTTAATTAGTTATAAGCATAAATTTGCAACTTCAGCACTAAAAAAGGGGTGAAGTACAAAATTAATTATTTAGTAAGTAGTATTATTAGGAAAACTTGGAGCACATATATAGGCTCACTATCTCTGCCTCTATGTATCTCTTATAATTAATTAATCCGATTCTTACTATTATCATATGCAGTAAAATTGCATTCTAGTTGCTTGTCTGATATGAGTACGATAACGCATTCTTCAGACCCACATGGCACCAGCCTTTTTGAGCATGGGCTTTAAGGACCTCTTGAGGTGAAGGCTCATGATCTCATTAGCTGCTCCCACAAATTCACCACCAATGAACACCGCGGGGACACTAGGGTTGCACCCGAGTCTCAAGAGTGCTTGCTCGATATCTCGGCCTCTAGGGATCTTGTCAAGCTCGTAAACTGTTGGGTTGACACCAAAATCATTAAAGAGGGACTTAATGGTGTAGCTTATGCAGCATGAGGTCTCACTAAAGATTACCAAAGGCTTTTCAGACACCATTTTGCTCACCATCTCCATTGATATAATAAGATTTGATGGTAGTGTAATGCTTTGATGATTGGAAGTAGGAGTTTGGTTTTTGTTTGAGAAGAATGGGGTGTGCGTTGGGGCATTTATATAGGGATAGAATCATAGGGGAAGGGTATACTAGGAATTAACATTCGTTAATTTCCTCGTTTTGTTCTTTTTTTTCCACTATCAAAAAGATGACAGAATTGGATGAGATTCTTCTTATGGGTGTACGAAGATTTGAGATCTAGTATAATCACGATAATTTATATACTACTTTGTTGTGTAGGTGTTAATATCTTTTGAAACCTATACGGGAAACATTTTTCATAAACAGGTGGTAGTAGGATTTGTTTAGGATTTAGTCTGCGTTGCCTGATTAATCTAATACCATATTAAATCACCGTCTTATTGAAAATAATATTTGATGATTAAAGAGAAATCATATGTGATGATTAATCTCGAGTTACTATATACAAATTATAGCAACACTACAAGAAATTGAGTTTGGCAATGAAAATATACACCACCATGCTTTGAAGCCGTGTTATATATAGTAGTCTAAACCCACAATTAATTTGGTCGTAGTAGACGTTTCATATAGCCACGCTATCAGCCGTGGTGAAAAGAATGCTAACCTCTTGAAACTCTAATTAGCTGTGGTGCATGGAGAAAATGTTAATCTAACACTTCTTTTATAGTGGCTAAAAAATCATGATCTTTGCAATAAACAAAACATTGACAATGGTTATAAGCGATAACAATGTTTATAGACCACGATTAAGCTGAGGCGAAGCTGTGGTCAAATGATTTTGATAATGGTAAAAGACTTTTCACCATGACTAATTAATACGGGCAAAAATCAAATTCCTTGTAGTGCAATTATATCGAGAGTATGACTCCTAAAAGTTCCTAAGGATCAATCTTGGATTGGAGGGATTAAGAATGTTTGACATTACATATTTGATTAATGTTGTAATAATTGTATGATCTTTGAGAGTGAGTGATGTGCCCCATTGCACAAAAAGAAAGTTGGGGGCGATGACGAATCTCTGCATACTGAAAAAATGTGACGTGTCCTTGGTACGGATTTCACATTCTGGATGATTTCATGATAATATAATTTTAAGGATTAGAAGAATATATCTTAATATTGTTTAATCTTTTGTCATGACTATTTATTATATTATTCCCCAAGATAATCAAGTCAATTAAAGTGGACATTTCACCTAAAAATAAAAAAAATAAAATTTGACATTTTACAGTATATATTAGCATGTGGCGCATTGGATCTATATGATCATTTCCTCATCAGGAAATCTTATAAGATACTACATATTGCTATCGACTTAGAAAGTTAAGTGATTTGGAAAAATCCATGCACCTTTTACGTGCTTAAATATTAATTTAACCATATTCTTGTTTTTTTTTTCATGGATGTTTCGACGTGTGTTCTTTATTTTTATTGTCAAATGATTTCAAAAAATGAGTCAGCTGTCTTTTCTACCAAAATATATAATTAATGAGCTGTTCAAATTATATACTTGTTATTTTATTAATTTGATGAGTATTAATTCTCCTTCCTAAGGAAAATCATACCATCTTTGACGATTAGAGAGTATATAATCTTAATCTTTATTTAATTTAATTTAGTTTAATTTTTGGTCGGTACTCTTGTAATTAGTTAGTATATGAATTTATTTCTTAAAATGTTTTTATATAAGAGTACTAAAAAGTGGTCCAATTAACTTTCTAGTAAGCATCTAATAAGTTGGATAAATTAATTGGCTTTATCCACCACCAAGGTTATCCAATTTTGCCTTTTGTTTTGCATATTAAGTGACCCTCATACTTTGTTTTGGCATTTTCTTACACGAATGAGTTCTCATTTTAAGTTTGTCCAAATTAAAGATTGTTTTCCATGCGTCGAGCCTTAATCTTTCTATTTGATTTTAGCGACATAAGGGTTACATAAGTGACATTTAAACTTTTTCCTTTAATTTGTATATTTAAAAACTGGATCGTCATGAGGTGACATCAGTAGTAATTATACCAGTAAAAATAACTCAATCGTCCATAAATGTTCCTTTAGTCGAGCTTGTTAGACTATATAACTCGGCATGATCACGATCCATAATCTTGTCCCACACTATGAGTGCTAATTTATCTCTTTATAAGAACGGGCATATGAAAAAAACTAATTAACACTTGAGGCCAAACTCCAAAATGGATGCTTTTTTCTTGTGGGGTGAATAAAAATTACAACACTTTTTCTCTGGAGAAATCTCAATTGTTGACAGCCGCCTTCAACTTTTTAGCCTTGTCGTCACCGATTGGAATCTTGGCTTAGTCACTCAACAATTATGTGGCTGTTTATTATGCAGTTTAATCAAATATGAGAATTTACTTTTATTTGAAGTCAATTTAGTTAGGTCAAAACATAGGGCATATGAATTGTGATATATTTTTCCCGAAACAAATATTATGTCAATGTACAACATCATTACATGCATTCAACTCTCTTAAGTACAATTAAACACATGTATATACCACTTGAACAAAAATTAAATTGGTCGTCTATAATCATAATTGTTTATATGATGGAAATTGGATGATAGCTAGAAATCACCCGCTATACCATAGTTAATAATAAAAAATGGACTGATTATGTCACAACAAATTGGCTGTAGAATAACCTATGAGGTGGGAAATTTTCCAAACTAGCCCTAAAATATCCCAAAGGACGTTTATTAGTTAAGGTGCCTTGAGGGAGAAGGATCTTTGCTTGCTTGCTCCTATTAGGACAACCTAAAAATTAGTAAAAGCTTTTGACTGGTAGTGAAATAAAGTAATGTAATATACGTATATATATATATATACACACACACATGTTTAGTAAGGAATAGGAAAAATGAAATTATATTAATTGAAAAGTACTAATTTCCATTATATTTTTCTTTCAGACAACTAATTAAAAATCTTTTTTTAAAAGGATATTTCTACTTGCACTTCTAAATTTGATAATAGCATTCCAATCTCCTTTGATGTTGAGCAATGAACCAAAATATCCTTATAATTTTAGAACACAATTTGCATCAAATGTAAAATAAAATATACCCTCCGTACTTTCCTTTTAGCTTTACAATTCAATATTTGATTATGTTAGCACTTTCATTATTCCTTTTGTTTTCTGGCATTCCTTTAACGTATTTTTACTTAATATAGTAATGGAAGTTACATTATAACCTAAGTTGATAATTAGCTTATTTTAGGAGAGGACATCGAGCCGGTAGAGCTCAACTCAAGCCAATATATACCTGCTACAGGCTCGCAAACCAATAAATAAATATTAATAAAATATTTATTTATTAAAAATGTAAATAATTAATTTATTATTATTTATTTATCTGCTCGCAAGCCTGCGAGCGGATACATTTAATCTCGAGCTTGACTCGTTAAAAAGCTAGAACTCTAACTGAGCCAACTCGACTAGTGCGTACCACTAAAATAATCTGGAAGGATAAATATAATAAACATTATTCTATTGCTTTATTTTTAATTTTTTTTTATATTTTATTTTATTTCAAGATATAAATTCTACGTCATGATCGTCAATTTATGTTATAATGTAACTTTAGTTACTTTATATATGTATATTAATCTTTTATTGTAATCAATTATATATGTATATTATTAAATTAAATAGGTCGAAAGAATGCAACAAAAAGAAAAAGAATGAAAGTGCTGACTGCTGACATCGTAAAATATGAAACTAGAGAGTTAAATAGGAATAATATATAGAGAGAGTATATTTTTGACAATTTTACACTCTATCTTATTTTAATTATTATTATTTAACTAATATACATTAGCATATACTTATAGGTAATGTCGAATAGAAGGATAAAATATTATATATATTAATAATTAATTCCTAAATAAAAAATAAAAATAACTACCTTATTTTGATTGTTATTATTATGCTAATATATGCTAATAGTCAATGTCTAAACAAAATGATTAAAAATAATTATTATTTTCTTCTCTTCAAATAATTAAATGACTATTTAATCATTCAATTAATTAATTTTAATTAATAAAAACAATTTTCTTCACAATGATAAGATAATTATAATTGAGTTATTTTAATTTCTAATAATTCGATAAATAATTTAACAATATAAGTAAAAATTTATTAACTAATAATCAATTAAATATTTATTACACTAATAAATTTACACTAATATTTATTACACTAATAGATTCGTGTCATCAATAGCTTCGTCGAAACTTTTAAATGTTCTTGCTTCTCCAGGAAACATAGAGATCAAACTATCATTCAGTTTGCCAAAAATCTCGTTCTTAGCTGCTAATATTGCTCTGTTCTTCAAGTAATTAGCCGAGTGAGCATTTTTCCTTAGATCTGGGAACATAGCCATAATAAGACGATTTATTGATTCTTCTTCGTTTTCATACTCACTAATCATCTCTTTTGGAATTTCAATATTGCCTTCATTATCAGTTGGTTCCTCACTATTTCCAACTCTTAGTAAAAACTCACTTAAATTAGGGTCATCTCTAGCCCTCATATTCCTTGACAAAGAAATTCTTTTCATTCTGCTCCACAAATATGATTTCACCAAACTTGCAGAAATAGTTTGATAAATTGTTGCTTTAGGTACAACTAGTAATACTTGTCTGAAATCTCCGCCGTAAACAATTACTTTTCCCCCAAAATCCTTTTTATTTCCCGTAATGTCCTGAAGTAATTTCTCAACATTCTCAATAGCCCATCTTTTTGCCATTGGTGCTTCATCCCATATCAATAGTTGTGCTTTACCCAATAAGTGTGCAGCTCTACTTTGTTTGGACATAGTGCATTCACTTGATTCATTAGCATCTATTGGTATTTTAAATCGTGAATGGATTGTTCTTCCACCTGGCATAATTGCTGCAGCTACTCCTGATGATGCAGTTGCAAGGGAAATTTGCTTTTTGGATCTCAGATGTGCCAACAATGCACGATATAAATTTTTTTTCCGGTTCCCCCTGGCCCATCAATAAAAAAAATTCCACTCTTGCCTTTATGTATATAATCTATAATATTTGAAAAGGCATCGCGTTGTTCAGCATTCAACTAATGTTCTGCTTCATAATCTTCGGGTGGTATTTCTACTGACATCTCATCCTTTATCTCTCTTTGAATATTGTGATGCATGCTGTCCATATCAATTTCAATGCTTGTAAGATCATATGAGCTTATGCATTTTCCCGTGCTCGACAAGCAAAATTCAAACTTTTCAAAGTATTTGCAACTTGTAATTCATCCGATGTTTCTGATTGTTTTTTGAAATCTTTAGACATTGCCTCAAAGAATGTTTCCTAAAAAAATCCTTACATCAGTAGGTGCACAATAAACTAAGATGATTGAAAATAATCTTCTTAGTTCATTTGGCATTTGAAAAGTCACTGCTTCTTTTAAACATTCAACGATACTTTCATTAGACTCTAGAAATCCTCTTCTTTGTGCAACTTCTTTGAAACTGGAGCAACGAACTTCATTTACTGTTAGCGAAGATTGAAAAGATGTTGGTCCTCTAGCAATCCTCTTCTTTGTGTAGCTTCTTTGATACTGGAGCAACGAACTTCATTTACTGTTAGCAAAGATTGAAAAGATGTTGGTCCTCTAACATGGTTTAAGAGCATCCTAAGATAATATCTTTCTCCTTCAATAGGATTTGCACCATTAATTCTGCCAATTACATCGCCTTTTTCTTTCTTTCCAGAATTTATCTTGTTTGCCCCATACATAATGCTCGGGAAATTCTCTGTAAAGATACTTCCTTGCCTTTTGATTTTTAGAGCACATTAAAAAGTACTCTGTGAGCATTGTTTTGAAGACATGATCCCATCTGAGAATGTTTTCTAAATTTTTATTAGCCCAATAATGAACACATTGCTGATTTGGGAGATGAAGCTGCAAATTGACAACTGCTGGGTATATTTCATTCAAATTAAATTCAAAGATTCTCCACATTGCTTCTTGAGCAGAGACCACCGAGCATCTTGAAATTGTTTGATTTCATCAACAGATTTTTCGTCATCATTATCAGTGATCTGAAAAGCTACTCTATCATGACCTTTATATATATATTTGTACAAATATTTCATAGCTTGTACCCTTGAACAAATCTCAACATTTATACGATAATTATACCTTGATAAGAGATATGGACTATACGGTACCACCCATTGATTGTTGAGATCAGCTTTACGAACTTTAACAGTCAATCCATTTTTCCTTCTTCTATAGATTGGATATTCATCTTTTCCTTGTATTGTGCTTTCACAATATTGTCGTGGGTAGTGAAATTTGCACTTTCCATCCACCATACAAGAATACTTTAAGTTCTTCTCTCCACATGGTCCATGCATCATATGTTTTATAACCAAGTCATGGAGTTCAGGATGCATCTCTTTATTGGGAAGTGCAGCGCAAACGAACTTGTAAAAATGATCAGGAGTTGTAATTTTATAATCTGACTTCAAAATTATCAGAATATGTGCATGTGGTAACCCTCTTTTTTGAAATTCAACTACATGCACATGTGCAACGACCTTTTCGAAGATTTCGTTCTTAAATAATTGATCTTTTAAATCATGAAGTTTTGCTTTGAAAACTCTTGATGTTAAATCTGGCTGATCTTGAGGTTGTTGACCTTTATACAAATTTTCTTGAACTTCTTTCCACTCGGGATTACAAGTCATTGTAATAAAAAGATCTAGTTTTCCAAATCTTTATACTAAAGCCAATGCATCAAGATATCTCCGGCGCTCTCTTGGTCCCCCAATAAATGAAGCAGGGAGAACTACTCTTTTGCCAATTTCATTTCTTCTACACTCTCCTTTCAAAACACTATCCATTATTCCTTGGTATAGTTCAGATCTCAGGGTTGATTGGTTTTGTCGATAGTAATCTATTTGTTAGTGTGCATTTTATGCATATTTTTCATATATTTCCTTCATTCTTTTATTGGTATTTAAGTTTAAATGATAGATATTTATTATGGTTTTTTATTTTGATAGGTAAAATTTCAAAGAAGAAGAAAAAGGAAGAAAAAGGTGGAGAAAAAGAAAAATAAAATGGAAGACACGTTTTTTATACATAAGAAGAAGAGGAGAAAATCCTATTTTGTAGGAGTCTTCCTAAGTTTTAGGAGTTTCCCTATTTTGTAGGAGTTTTATTAGTATTTTCCTTATTCCTTTAGAATTAGAGTTTTATTTTAGTTAGAAGTCTTTTTGGCTAGGCTTAGATAATTAGTTATTGCTGGAATTTCACTCTCTCTCCGACAGAATCACTATTCACGTTTTTGTACAAGAGAGGAGAATGAAAATCTGCGTTTTTGCTTCCATGGAGATGTATTGCTAAAAACTCAAGTTCTAGCCGAGGATATTTGAAGTTTTAATTCTACAAAAATTTGTGAGATCGAATTTATTCTTATTCTTTCTTTATTCTTGTGTATTTACATATTCTTTATGTTTGTTGATATTATTGTTTCAATTAATTGAGTAATTCGGCCGGTTATTTAATTGTTGGAATAATATATAGCTAGTTAGAATCCCAAATCCGTAATTGTTTGGTTAATTCTAATATTGGTAGCAATTAATAACATTGATTATGGACAAGTTTTCAATTGTTATTATGGGAATATGTAATCTAATTTAAATGAACCGAGCTTGTGAGTTCGTTAATTAGAATTGGTGTTTCTCTAATTCTTAAAGCTATTATTGAATTAAATCTTAAGAGCTTGTTTAGGGTTATTCAATTAATAAGGGAAATAATCAAAGAGCTTGTTTTGATTATCGATAAAATAAGGGGAAACGAGGTTGTTAGAGCTTGTTAACGGCTATAGCCAATTTATTCAAGAATATTGAATTATCTTTGCATCGATGATCAAATTATAGAATTAAAACGGATCAAATTCCTTAGGCTAGAATCTCACTACATATTGATTTATTCTACTTGTTTTATTTTGCATCTCTTGATTTTAATACTTTTTGTTATTTATTTTAAGTTTAGTTTAATCGATTATTAAAAATCCCCCCTATTTTATTTTAATATTAGCAAATTGAGAAATAATCCGAACCAATCCCTGTGGATTCGACCCTACTTATCGCTATCTGCAAATTTAGGAGTAGGAAATATTTTTGTAGGTTCGACAACCTATCACTATTCTTGTCGCCTCCAACTTTATATACATGTCAGTTGTATATTGTTGCAATAGTTTTCCAGCACAAAGGAGTGTAGATTGACGTGGGTTTCTGATTTGCAGTCTATAACAACTGTATTCTCTACATGAGACTTTTTTATTGCTTTGTTGGGCGATAACTGTAAGTACAAATATAAGTAAAATTTTTGTGAAAATGAATAAAAATCTTTATGTATCTTGAAACCGTTTGAAGAACTTGAAAAAAATAAAAAAATGAAATCATTGTTTTTAAGAGCGGATATGCCATTTTAGAAAGTTAATTTTTTTAAATGTATGATATTGTGGACAAAATTTTATTAAGTACGTAAAATGACTTCATACCTTCTTGTTCTTGTGAAATAATTTCCTCCGCCGAAGAAAAGTTTGGTACTCCAGTAGCATCATTTGTATTTGTGTTATCCACTATTACATAATTACTTATTAAAATTTGCGCATAGTAAAAAGGAATCAATAATATTGATATGATTCTAAATTTTAGATGTTTGTATACATACCTTCTGCTTGGGGACGAATATGATCCATAGAAGGGAATTTTGGTGCTCTAGATCCCTTATTTCCTATTGTATTATTAACTGAAGCATTAGATATGAAGAAGTTTTTTATTACTACAAGACTTGAATTATAAAACTTTTGTGTCTAAGAAATCATTGAATCAATGTATAGTTTAGTTAATTAGAATAATTGCTTTAAATTTTGTGTTCTTATAAGAAGTTGTTCTCCTCAAAAAATAACAAAGATTGATTTGAAGAAGAAGACAATGAACAACATTTTATATTTGCTCTTAATATTAATATTATGTCCAAAGATGTAAAAAGGCATAATAGATGTTGAATTTAGTGTCAATGTATTTTCTTGTTCTAGAAGAATATAATTATATAGAAAAGATAAATGTATCTTTAACAATAATTTGTGTAGTTTGATTTAATTATAAACATATGTAACTATTATATCAAAATATACTTAATAACTTAGAATAAAAAGAAAAATGAATGCATTTTAATAAGCAATTGACATGTACATAGTATAATTTAACGGGCCTAAAACAAATTAGTGCACATATAAGTTCGTATATTGTAAAATACCTTCTTCTTGAGAAATATCACCATCTTCATTATAAGAGGTGGATGGAGCATCCATATTGAAATGTGCAGCATGTTCTACAAATAAAGGAAATTTATTTGAATATTAGAGAGTCACAAAAAGATTGAAAATAATTTCAATTTAAAGAAAAATAAAGAAGTGGCTTTTATATAATATATAAATGTAAAACATTTTGTACTGCTTAACCAATAAAAGTACCTTGTTCATGTTTAGGATTACTTGATTGCGCTATATTACTAACATGAGTTGAAGGAGTGGAAGAAAGTTTTAGAATATTTCGTGCCACCCTGTTTGACCTTTAGGGAAAAGAATTGGATATTGGAGGGGGTCATAGCATCCATAATAATGCTTTATTCAGTGTCTATGACCTAAGTGAGCATGGACTACAATGTCTCGTTCGAATGGTATGCTAGCATTATTTCCTTCAACCCATATAGCTGCAACTTGATCAGTTGACGGAGAATTATATACTCGTTGATCTAATCTAACATCTTCCGAAATATGAAGTTGAGCATTTTTCGTCATCACTTGATATGTTGTTGATGTCTTCCTCGTTATTGTACGTCAACTTGTTTTTGATATCTTCTTCCTTATTGTTTGTCGTCAACTGCTTATCTTTACTTGCATCCTTGTCTTCAGATTTTGATATTATTTATTTTGAAGTTCCTTAGCCCAAATGATTTTTATATTAGTTTTATTTGTTTGAATTTTGCTTGTGCTGATACATTGATAATATAAGTCGTTGATTGATATTTATTGATATGTATTAGTAATAAAAAATAATTTACATCTTTGACGACATTTTTTTTATACATCAATATCCAAAACATGTCATATAATTCATTTAGAGTTCACTAATATTTCTAATTAAAATAAATAAAAAATATTTATTGTAGGAAAAATGTGTGTTAAGTTATAAAAGTACTTACTACCATGTAATAAATACATTTATTATTTTCACAAAAATACTAAAAAACCTTTTGCTCGAAAAGTGTCGACTCCTTGCCTCGTAGATGCGAGCTCTTTATCTAATTCACACCAAATGACGTAAAAGAAAATATGGAATTGAAAGCTCGAATATTTTTTTGGAATTCGACAGCGTCTTCTGTTTGTGATGTGAGTAGCTCGTACAATTCATCAGAAACTTCATGGGTGTAAGCTTTATTTTTCCATTCCCACAACAAAAACCCGGAGGCTCGTATTCAAATTTTATAGCACCACAATATTTGCATTTTAAAACATTTCTCAATTCATGTATCTCAGACGCCACAGGCTCATAAACTCTTGAACCTAAAAGAATGAAATGTATAAATCTAGTATAGTTTAGTAGAGTAAGAAGATTGGTTCCATATATCAAACGTACTGAAAAAAATGTATAACCTTCTGTTTCATATGGAATCATTTGAGCTCTAAGAAGCCATGGAACTTGTACATTTTGATCACTTCGGCTATTGGAGCCTGTAGTTGAGGAGGATGCAAGAATTTTTCGTTCCTTTCGCAATTCATTAACATGTTGGCTATATTTTTTTTTTCTCCTCTTCACTCAAGTTTTGGTAACGACTTCTGTTTGTTGGAATTGTTGGTGTATTCGTGCTCTTGGTTTTCTTGCGCTCCTTAACTTTTTCTATGTATGCTTCTCTTTCACTAGTATTCAAGTTGGCATATTTCCTTTTCATCAAATTCAATCTTCTTTGTTTTGATACATCTATTTCGGTACCCACAAATATATCAATTTCTTTTGTAAATGAAGCAATCATGTATTCTAACAATCATATAATTGAAGTGGTTGCTTTTCTAATCAAAATGGAAACACTCTACATTACCTGAATTTGAATTCAATATAGAAAATTGCTTATGCATAACCATTTTTAGAGTCTGTTGCTGCAAAGTGGACAAATCAAAATTTGTAAGTCGAAAAAGACTGTAATTCAATTTTGTTCAGAAAAATAATTATGAAATATGTGTAATGAGTCACTCTCTTAAGTTATTAGTGGGTAATCTTTAATTATATTTTTCTCCTATTATTTCTACAATTTCATTTTTTCTACATAGAAGTAATAATTAAATGTACTTGAAGATACACTCAAATTTAATAAGAATAATAAAGAATTTCTTTTTAAATAAAAAGGTGTTGTATTTGTCTTTTGTGTTGAGCCCTTTCATATTCTAATTTTTTAATAGGTATGAATGTGCACTTACTTGAGGTGGCTATCCAAAATTCAGCAGCCCCGAAATTGCAATGACTATCAACGCAATATTCTTCTCCACTGTTGTTTTGTTTCTTCTTCATTCCTTTTGTATTTTAGATTATTATGTATAATCTCAATGAATATAATGCATTTCTCTTGCTTAACTTTTAACATAATCTTACTAAATTATTGTGTATAGTGTCTAACAATTATTTTTATGCTTGCAATCTTAAAGATGAAGATAGTGCCTATATAATTATAATAATTGCAATAATAATAATAATAAATATCCCATATCAATACCATCCATACATAAAGAACCATTTATAAATACATTATCCCATATAATATCATTCATACATAGTTGACCATAACTGTAGCACAAGATATGTACCACAAAAAAGGGGAAAAAAGAAAACAAACAAAGAGGAGAAAAGAACAAAAACTGTGAAAATGTAAAAACATGTACCAATGAAATGAAACTGGTTAAAAGGAAATGAAGAAAGCAACTATGCAGAAGCCAGCCGATCCTGTCAATGAAAGTGAGAGAAAAGGAGAAAATTTGTTAGAGGTAATCAAGTAGGAGACCTATCATCGTTGTAAATAAAACAAATAGAAAGGCAAAGTTAGAAATTGTCACCCAAAAAATTAAAATGAACACGGCAACTGGTGACCTGCAAAAAGGAGCAAGATTTTGCCAAAATCAATACAAAACTCCATAAAAGAAGAAGAAGGAAAGAATAGGTCAACAGTGTCAAGCACTGGAACCAAAATAGCGCATTCAAAATCGGGATTCCACATGAGACATTAGATAAGCTTGCCAGAGAATTTGATTTTAAAGTCTTAATATGAAATTACAGAATACCCAGTTGATGGTAATTGCAGCAATCAGATAATTTCTTCAAGAATATTAATGGATTTTGCAGCAAGACAAAATCACAAGAATTAGTTAAAAAATGGCTTCTTCAATTGGGAAGTCATTTTATGTAGGATATGAAGATTACAAAATTGAATTTGCAGCAAAACTAAACTAAATTATATGTAACTTGATTCATTAAACTTCTTGTGAACCTTTTACAATATTATAATAATAATAATAATAGTACATACATTGAACAAGCTTAAGCTTCTTCACTATTACTATTAATACAAATTCATGCACATTGATTTGGTAACAATTATAGATGTATTTTTATAGATTTTTGAAAATAATAATTAATTAATAGAAAGTTATTTGGTCTTAACAAAAAAGTTAAGAAATGTAAATCATTCCATAAGATTCACACTTTTAGAATAGTTAAGATTAAGATTAAGATTATATCAATATTAAATTGAGTTATAACTTCAATTGACATAGAACTAATAAACTCCAAACTAATAAATTTGCATTGAAATAAAACTTGAAGTACATTTATTTATCAAGCACATATAGCCTAGTACCATGAAGATTTGATTGTACTCCGAAATGGTTAGAATGAGATGCATTTGCATTTGAATCATTCACGTTTTGAGCTCTACGTCTTTGGTAGGCAGCACGCCTTCGAGCAAGATGTGTTTCTCTTTGTTGAACAACCATTGAATTGATCCTTTCACGTTCTTGAACTGTACGACGTTGTCGATGACTTAGAGTTTTTTGGTTTTGCAATAAAGAAGACTCTGAATGCATTCTTGTATCCGGATTGAGAAAATCACATAACAGTTAGTTTCAAATTTAAATATGAAAAGACATTGATATTATCTTATTCAACAGATCATTGTAATTCATCTTTTAAGAACCAAAAATAATATTTTTTTATAATTCAATTAACTTTTGCATATATCGTCACTAAACTGATGCGGCATGAAATTAATAAAAAATTAGTTATTAGTAAGTTCATAATTATTTTTCCATGAGGGTTTAGATTTGACGTATGAGGGTTGATGGTTGATGCATTTGTATTTAGACTGTTCATTTCTTCAATTTTACGTCTTTGGTAGCGGGCATGACATTGAGCAAGATGAGCTTCCCGTCTTTGTGTTGGCATCGAATGTCTTCTTTCACGTTCGCAATTTGTACGCCGCTTGCGTCGTATATCATTTTGAAGGTTGCATGTAGACGAAATTTCCAAATTAATTCCCGTGTCCATATCTGAAATAAAAGTAAAATCTATAGAAGTATTTGGTTGAGTATATTTGCAAGTTTAGAACAGAATTTCTAGTAGGAAAATCAACAGGAAACAATCCTCATTTTCCGAATCTCTCAATCCTGTATTTAATGCAAATAGGAAAATGCTTTTTGAGTTGAGCATTTGTCCTCAATCATTAATCGTGTATGCATAACCTATTTCCACTAACATTTCAAATGGTATATAAACAAAATGTAAACACACATGAGGCTAGATAAATTATTATATTGAAGTATATTACTTATACATAAAGAAGATAAATAATTTGTTTTGTCACATTCTTGTACATCAAAAAAATCCGGGTGTTGCATATTACCTGCAAGGCCTTTGTTGGAATATCGTCATGAGGAAAATCAAAGTTTTGTTATTCTCTAAGTGTATCTATACAAAAAAGGAAGAGTCAAAAGTGTTAGTCCATCTTCAAAATCATATACAGTGAAATTTTTATGAAAGAAAAACTTATACCTTGAAGTGGACTGAAAGAGAAACCTTCAGAAAGTACTCGTTCGATTGCCAAGTTCAGCTTTTGTGATTTCCTAGAACAGAAAATCATTGTTTGGTCCCGGACAACCGAACAATTGATTGGAGTAATTATACAATTGATTGCACCCCCTTCTATATATTTCGACTAAAAAAAATGATAGACTATGGTCCCAAAATAAACGCAGGATTCAAGATTCAAGATTCAATGAAGAAAAATCGAATGGATATATTCTACCGAAAACTACAGCAAATAAAGAACCAAACTTTTTAAGGGACAGTAGTTACAAAATCGTGTAATTTGGGAGAGCACTGGTGTGCCTTCTTTGCTGCCGTGCATGAAATGAACAGGTAGAAGTGGTAATGGCAAGAGTGGAAGTAGGGCTGTAAACGAGCCGAGCTCGAGCCGAGCTCGAGCCGAGCCTGATGAAATTTTCAGGCTCGAACTCGAGCTCGATTATACTTTTTTGAGCTCGAGCTCGAGCTCAAACTCGACGAGCCTCATTTTCTAAGGCCCGAGTTCAAGCTCGAAGTAGATGAGCCGAGTTCAAGCTCGAAGTAGATGAGCCGAGCTCGAGCTCGAGCTTGAAATAAAAAATAATTTAATTTTTTTTTAGAAAATAAAATAAAATATATTCTGTTTTTTAGCTTATAACAATACGTTAATAATGTATAGCATACATTATTCACATATACAATAAGTATTATTAAGATAAATAATAATTAACTTTTATCCGCATTTTTTTACTTTTGCGTGGCTTTGTGTGTAGGTGGCAGCTAGGCCATACCAAATATTGACAGTCCAAACTCCGAAACCACCTTTGGCCCTCTCCAATTATATAAAATAGTATAGATTTTGATATAACAATTCACATTTGTGGCTTTTAATTGTATAAAACTTAATTAATAATAATCATAATTTTAATACAATTTTCAATTAAAATAAAAATGTTTTTTTTTCATTCAAATATAGAGTATTGTTCATCAAATATTATAAGGGATACGTAAAGTTTGTGTACTAAACGGTTCAACTCAAAAGTACGACTATTATTTGTTATGTTCATAATATATACGGAAAACAAGAGTTTTTTCAATTATATGTAAAGTACGTGTGCTAAACTGTTCAACTTCAAAATGACGACTATTATGTATTATGTTCAGAATGTATATGGAAAATGAAAGTTTTTTTTTCAATTATACGTATGTACATATACTCTACAAGTATAATATGAGTTTTATGACTGCATTAATTATCAAAAAGTTACCAACTTCCGTTAAATTTTTCTTTTGGACAACTAAGTATGAATTATTCTAGCCAGCACTCTAAAGACAGCACACTAACTGTTTGTCTCAAAATGCTCCATATACAAGCATGTGTATATGAGGTGAGGTTGATGAAATTGAGAAGCTCGAGCTCAAATATATTATGTTGTGCTTGAGCTTAACAAGTTTGTTTCTGAAAATCTGAACTAGGGAGGGAGAGAGAGAGAGAGCACTCGAGCTCGATTCTTTTGAGCCCGGCACAAGACATCTCAGAAATTGTATTTCAGTGTTCATTAATATCTATTATTAAATATAAAATAATTTAGGAAAACTAATAAGCTCTCAAGATGATGAATATAAATAATGGATCTTGAGCTACAGGGGGGGACTCAAATTACACCTCTACATATATATATATATATTTTAAAAAAAATAACTGCTCTATCGGGAATTATTCTGGCCAACTCTCTAAAGATAGCACACTAACTGTTTCTCAAAATGCTCCATATACGAGCATGTGTATATGAGGTGAGGTTTATGAAATTGAGAAGGCGGAGCTCAATATCTTATGGGTTATCTAGATATATATTTATATATATAACATCATGGGCGATCTCTTCTAAAGAGACGCTTTTATGAGAATATATAGCGAAATAGGGGTTTCCCGGTTAATTATTTTAGCTTGCCATTGTTTGCCTTTAGTTTGGAAAAAATTGCAGGCTTTTTCAGGTCAGCATCAGCTTTTATGAACATGTTGCTAGCAACACTGAAGATCATAGCTGATTATTATCCAGGTCGACTTCACAAGGCTTTCGTTATTGACCCTCCATCTCTCTTCTCTTATCTTTGGAAGGTACCTAAATATTTCATTATTGCTTGTCATTTATCGATATAACTTATTTAGCGTGTATATAACTTATTTATGTGTGCGCTCGTATGATACTCTCGTTAAACGAGTCTCGTTACTTTGATTGTGTTGATTGTTTTGATTGTAATGTAATAGTTGCAAAGTTATATTGAGTGTATTTGAATGATTATGATATATGTTTTCCAATGGTTGTAGGGAATGAGGCCTTTCGTCGAGCTTTCACCATTTACATCAGTGGTATCATCACTCGACTTTGAAGAATCACTTGAGTTCAATGATTTCACATCATATCCTCGAGCAGCATCCCAGCGTTTTGATACAGCATCAATATCGTCATCATCAAGCAAACTTGGCTCTTGCGCTTCTTCAAGATTCTCATTCACTGTCTCGCATAGTTTCGATTCAGTCAAACCCTGGTATCTTTCGTTGACGGATACGTCTGCATCCAAAGTGGGGCCCACAAACCATCCCCAAGCAATTTCGGGCCCGCATCTCGCCCCTCAACGCTAGGTCCCACTCATTTGCATCTCCGATTGCCAGAGGGCCACGTGGCAACTTTGATGTCTTAAGGAAAGGTTTCTTCCCATCAACACCAATGCCGCAAAAGACCCAAAAGGTGGATCCATCTATGATCCACCATCCAAGAACTCCAAAGCCTTCCTTCCTCCAATCGCCAGCATTGTTCTTCAGAAAGGATTATCAAGTGAGTCGGGGCGAGAAATCACGTGAATCATTTTCTCCATTTTTGAAGTTTTATCGACGACCGTACGATGAGATGATCTATAGGTCAAAGATGAGGCCTCCTCTAGGTGGACTCATTTCTATCGTATCTCCACAGCTCAGACGTAGACACATGTCAATCTCTCAACGGTTTTGATCAGGAAGAGTACATAATGTTCCATTAACCAATGGCTCAACATCACTAATAATCGATACCTTGTTTCTTAATTATCTCAATGTCCAAAGGAATTTATTGCATATACACTAATTTTGTCTCCAAGATTGTGTAAAATAATAGACTACGTGCTAAGTGGGATGTGAATTATCGTGCAATATATATATATATATATATATGTGTCACATTTAGTGCTAAGTGGTCTAATACTTTGGTATCTGCGAAAACACAACATGGGAAGTAAGACAACGTGGTCGAGACGGTGAACATCGCATTGGAAATCATCTTTGTGCCAAAGAAATCTCCAAGGAAGAGCTGCCCATTTGTAATTTTATTTCAAAATGAAGAACTAATAATATTTTTGTACTTTATTTTATTTTATTTTTGCTGTTGTGAAGATTGTATTTCTTTTATTGACAACCCTTTTGGTTGGACTTTGTGATGTTAATAATAAAATTTTATTACTTTTATCTCTTTAGTTGGACTTTGCAATGTCAATAATTTAAAAAATTGAAATTATAGACCCAAGTTTGAAAACTCTTCTCCTTGTAAGTTTGTTTTTGTAGTACTTAGGGAATTTTAATTTTTTTAATCATTCATAATATTGGTTTCAACAATGGCAGGGCATTTGGTAGGAATATATTTGTGTCTTTTTGCTGTTTATATGCAAAAGTCAAATGAAGCAGACTATTTGCGAAATTTGTATTGGGAATTGAATGTTTCACACACAAACACAAAAATGTGTATACACACACATAATAAATATATATATATATATATATACACATACATATGTAGTTATGTACTTAAATATGAATTAATTTGTCGCGTATTAATTTGTCATTAATCGATCAAGGTTCTGTGCTTAAAGCTGATTTTTCCAATTTATAGTTTTGTTCATAAGCTACTTGTTTGATTCACAGCTGTGAGATTTATTTTTTATTTGGAATTTAGGGTTTTGTTTTTTCACTAAAGTTATGAATTGAAAGAGTCACCTTTCACTTACTTCTAGAGTTAATTCAGTGTGGAAATGTCTAAGTGATAGTAGATGAATTTTGTAACTGCATGTTTCCTTGTTGGATTGTTTAGAAAATTGTTGACATTTGGAATTTTATAGTTTGTTTGTTATGGGACAGTCAGCCTCAAATTAGCAGAATTGAATTCTTGGGAGTGACATGGAAGAATAAAGACAATGAATAAAACACCAATTTAGAACATATAAATCAGAAAAAATATGTATATAATATACGTCTCAGAAAGAAATTTTTTCATTTTTTTAAAAAAGGAAAAAAAGATAAAACCATTAAGAAGCCAAAAGATCCGCAGACAAAGCGTTATTTGCTAGGAATCGGAATCCATGAACAACCTCATGATACAAAATGGGCAAGATTATGAGCAACTTTGTTCGCAAAATGATAAACAAACTCAAAGCAACACGCAGAAATCGACAATCGTCCAAGATAGGACCTAAAACAGACAAAGAAACATCCTGAGAGCACGGAGCCAAAATTATAACCGTCTCACAATCCCCCTCGAAGACCACACACCTCCACCCCGGGAAATCGCCATTTCCATCCCCGTCTTCAAGCCAAAGCTTCTGCCAATTCCAAAGTTAATGAGAGTGTGCAAATAATATCAAGTTTAATTCCCAAAAATAAATAAAAAAATCTAGAACTTTAAGGCAGAAGGATGACAATTTTTTGTGGCTTAGGAATTTAAAACATAGTATTGCATATTTGTTTGGATGTCACACTCATCAAAAATCAGATTTTTGGATATTTATAATTAACTATCAACAATATATAATCAGTTCACAATTATTATAAAAATCGTAACAAAGACTTATATACTCTAATTAATTGACTTATGTGTGGCTTTTCAAAACAAGTTCACATGGGGTAACAACTTACAAGTTCAAATGATACTTGATAATGACTTTAGTATCAACTTTTGACTAATTGAGGAATCCACTAACTAATTTAAAATTTTCAATCAATTGTCGAGACTTACTAGGTTATCTGAAAGATATATGAGTGCTATAACTCTAATATACTTAGTTAAAATTTCCTCACATGGGGTCGTTTGTGTCTTTAAATCTTGTGCACATAAGTTGCTATTTCCACTTGTGAAATTTGAAAACTAATGTTTGGATAAATGATTACTATTCATGATTTGTGGGAACCCATTATTTTTTGAGTTTTCAAATATAGTTGCAAAAGTTTTTTCTTGGTGGTTGTTGTTGTCTTGTCGCAAGGACTTCGTTTTTTCTTTTAATTATTGTTAAAGATTAATCTTTATTACAAATTAAACCAAGTAAAAGAGAACATTTGAAATCGCATGAGGTAATATCTAAATTAAACAATAATAATTTACTAAAAGAAGATATGTGTTTAATTTTGATTGTCAAGTTCGTTAATTTGAAAATTCCGTACTACTTCTCAAATACTCATCGCATGCAACTTCATAATTTATGGAATCAAAGGCAACATACGGATTTTATTTTATTTTTTTGGATAAAGGCGGTATACGGATCCGCTTTTTAAGTAGTAAGCCCATCTGTGGGATAAATTGTGTAAACTTGACATTTCAATAAGTCATTTTAGCGTTGGTGAAACCTTATTCTATTGACAGAGTTTAAACCCCAAAATATTAAAGGTGTTGATTATTTTTATCGACGTGTGAGATTTGCTCTATGTTCATAGTAGTTGTTAGTTGGTTGTAATAGTTGTTAGTTGGTTGTAATAGTTGTCAGTTGATTGTAGATTGTGAGATTTGATATTCATGACACGTATCATGTAATCGATTCTTTCTAAAATAAAAAACAGTCTTTCTAGAAATGTAAAACGTTTGTTGAGAATGCAATTAAGTAGTTTCTTGTAAAAGTGTAGGAAAAAGTTCAACAATTATTTCAAATGTACTTTTGCATTCAAATATTCATTCACGTTCAACTATCAAACGATTGAGGTAGCGGAAAAGACATCTCTTGAAGCGATCACTCAAACTAAACCCCTCCTTAATCATCAAAATCATTGGAAGATTAGATTCGTCAAAAGAGAAACCAATGCAATTGCACATACATTAGCTAAATGGGATTTTCATACAAATTGAAACAATAAGTTTTTCTTTGAATTGTATTCAGTCCGTTTTGTCGAACTCTAATGATTTGTAATTCTCTTCTTTAGTTATAAATGTCTATTTACCAAAAGATTAACCATACTTCTACAAAAAGACTCATTTCCAAAAAAATCCATTTGGAATGCAGTTAAGATTTTGTATTCCAAATGTTATTCCATCTTCTATTTCAATGCTTAGATTTTTGACAAGTGTAAAATGCATTAATCCTTGTTTGTCTTGTATAAATTGTCTCCATTATTTCTTGATAAAAATGGAAAAATTAATATATAAGAAAACAATATAACAATGCAATTGTGATACCCAAATATTTAACACTAAAATCGACTGATCATAAGTTCTTTTGTTTATAAGATTGATATATATATATATACATATATATGCATTGCTAAGGATAAGATTGATATTTAGAAACATATAAGTGTCTATAATCTAATTTGAAAAAAAATGCAAATAAAACGAAACCTTTAAAAATAGAGAACTCCACAGTTAATCTGAAAATATATAATATTCAAATAAAAAAATAATTTTTTTCTAATCAGCATTTGATTTCTTAATTAAGCTGGTAGAATTGCAATAATCCACAATCTTTTTCCAAATGAAATATACTCTATTCAGAAAGGAAAATGCTATATACCACCGATTTTTCACTCTCCTTGATTTGGAAAGTATGGATGTAGTAAATCCATTAAAATCAAGTAATTGCAAGTGATTTCTTACCAAAACTAGGGGGAGTGAAAAATCGGTGGTATATAAAAAGTTGTATATAACATTACTCATTCAGAAATATAATTAGATTGTCATGTGTAAAGTCAGTGGAAAAACTGCATCTAATAATTTGAAGTGGAGTATTTCTTAACTTTAGTTATTTCTTCATTTTAACATGGATGTTTCTAACACGGAAATTACATGACAAAATAAATTGCATTATTTTGATTGATCGTTGCATAGAAATTGCATATCCCAAAAAGAACGTCAACTATTCGCTTTTGTCTGTCCCAAAATGATTGTCTCTTACTATTTATATGTGTATTTATTGTTTAATCTGACTATATTACCCTTCATTTTAATTGAGAAATATATAATTAATTTAGTTCTAATATATGGATAATAGACAATAGTCATATATTAAATTAAAATCACGCATGTTTTAGAAGGTAATATTATTAGTTGTTTTCTGTTTTATGGAAAGGGTATTTTAGGGAAATAATGGACTTTTGATAATTACCAAGAAGAGTCAAAGGGGACATCCTTTTTGGGACCAATGGAGTACAAAGTTAAAAAAGAATTTCAATTAGATTTATGTAATGTTAGGATCTGCCAATGGTAATTTCTAAATGCTATCTTATTGTGTTTCTTTATTTATCTCTTTTTCTATTTGGGTTGATTAAATATAGAGACAATTCATACAAGCAAACAAGGATTAATACATTTTACACATGGCTAAAATTTATGCGCTAAAATAGAAGATGGAATAACATTTTGAAATAGATGAACTTATCTGTTTGGAATGAACTTTCAAACACCCCCAAAAAAAAAAAAAAATTCTCAATCAATTATTAATGGCTAAATTGTGTTAGAGAAGTCGATAATTTGTGGGGCTTAGGAAGGTAGACTTGCTTTCCACTAGACAAGCATAAAGTATTAATGTGGGACTCTCACATGATCAGCCAAGAATCATTGACCATTACATATTAAGTAAAAATAATAATATTTAGAGTGCATTTGATCACTAGCTATACTTAATTAAAATATTTCGTAAGTTGTTACATGTAATCTACATACTTAATTATTGAAGAAAGGTCGAATGTGTTTTGGATTGAAAAACCGTTTTGGTGTTGTATATAGATAAATATTACATGAATTTTGTGTTCATTCACCACGTGGTAATTATGGTACTAGTTCATATGTTTTGATGATGTAGCATAGTACATAAAACCAAGTATAATTGATTCTTATCTATAATTTATCATTTTCTACACGTTTATCCCTGTATCTTTATCTTTCTATTTTTTTTTAATTAATTAAATTTATTTTTCACTTTTTCTTCTTCAATTATCTATTCTCTTATCTCATTTTTTATTAAATTTGATCAAATTTTGTTCAAAAAACTCTATATTATTTTTTTATATTTTTTGTGTATGTATAGAATGTGTCTATACCGATTAGTAATTATAACTCGGCCCAAATCAAAATCTAGATAGGAAAATTAACTTAGTCCAGACAACCCATAAAAAAAAATCTGTGAGGTCTGACAATTAACTAAGCCCAATATGGTATTGTTACAAATTTTACTGATATATTTAAGACAAAGTGAGATCTCATTTTAGGACAAGATATTTTGAATGACAATGGGGGCCCAACATTTAATGTTTCATCTCCTCTAATTTTATTCATTTTGGGCCTTGGAGAAGTTCCTAATGGACCTATTAAGACTAGATACCAGCACCATTGGAGTTTATGATTGAAAATCAACTGGTAATGGTACATAATTACTAATTAGACTTGTTGGTGTCGAGTTAAGGTTTAGGGTACTCCCTTCGTTTTGAAAAGAAAAAAAAAAAGACTTCTTGGTGCCATTATTTAGAGAGATTCCTTGAATAGTTTTTTTTTAATTCTAGGCGAGGGGATACCCTGACCCAACAAACCCGGTGCCAATAGTTTTCAATCATGAGCTAGATAGACCTTATAAGTATAAGACTCCAAATAAAGAGAGAAAAGTCGCAACTTATGACAGTTTGGAAGTAAACTCAGGACCTCCCACATAAAAGTGAAAGTTGATATCACTAGGCTAACAAGCATTGAATATTCCTTGAATAGTTTTAATTATATTAAAAATCATTTAGGGCGAGACAAAATGGGGCGGTAGTTGCTATCTAAACTTCCCTCGATCTCGGTTTGAGCTGTATGCGGCCTTGAAAACTCTTTAAGAATCATTTACGTATATGTCACCCAATCAATTCAAATGTTGCCAAAAGTTCAAAGAAAAAATAAAATCAAGCCAGAGCAAGAGCGAACAAAAGGATTTACAAGAAATAGTGTTTGGTGATGTGGGATACGCAAGCGGTCACTCAAATGATTGAAGTGCCCCCCTAAATAAGCCTAGATGCACTCTATTGGATTGAACCCATTCGACCCTAATTAGTCAGATCGATCTCTAAAATCTGAGTGAGTGCTCGCTCTCATTTGTACATCTGAGGAAGAGCACGCGACTTACTCATATAATGACAAATGCATGATCTTCTTGTATATTGAACTACAAACTTATAAATACCAGTCTCTAATTAGTCCTTGTATTAGGATTGTGTTGTAGTTGTCTACTTTTCTCTTGTTTCATTAGTATAAGCTGGACTGAAATATTGATAATATGTACGATACTAGGTGTCCGACATACTCTTAATTCTTAATTGTTTGGTGAAAAATGTACTACTTTTATG
The DNA here is from genome assembly GCA_019426215.1 of Buddleja alternifolia. Classification (NCBI taxonomy): domain Eukaryota; kingdom Viridiplantae; phylum Streptophyta; class Magnoliopsida; order Lamiales; family Scrophulariaceae; genus Buddleja; species Buddleja alternifolia. Next base: position 28,584,331 of record CM033403.1, read on the forward strand.
TTCAATGTTCAAGAAGAAGTCATCGGTAGCATATTCTTTTGTCAAACAATATTCCATAATAGTAGTGTTGAATTTCCAAGGTATGTTGGTCGTATATGGCATGCACGGGTCATGGTAGGGTAACTCAGTTAATGATTCAACGCTTGACCTAGAATACTTTCTATTTCCAAGGACATAATTCAAAACCCTGACGCCAAATATTATGCATAAATTTTAAAAAACCGCAACAGGTGCGTGTTAGCACATATATTGAGGGTAGTTATACGTCAAATTGAGTTTATTGGTCTGAGTGTGTATTCTGTATCTATTTTTTTCACACAAATATATGTAAAAATCACACATAATAAATTTTATTGTGCAAAAGAAATAAACACATGATCATTTCACTTGGTCTAATATGGATTTACCCCACATTTTGATGAGTTTTCAAACTATATAGACATCGGAATATTTTTGTTCATGTTATGAAATAACTCCAAATATTATGAAATATATACAAATATTCTAAAGTAGAGAGACTAGAGAATTAAGAAGAGAATTCTTTCTTTGATTTTGGTGTGTCTTAACAATACAACTTCATGTCCTATTTATAGGCACAAAATAGTAGGTACAATTATTTCAAGAGTTGAGTACATAATGGAAAAGATGAATTTACAAGTAGTGGAAGAGCAATGATCATCCACTATAACATAAAGAGGAGGAGAAATGATTATCCATCATATCATGTAGTGGAGGATACATGGACATCCATATAATTATTCATAACACTCCCCCTTGGATGTCCATCACTTAAGAATATGCCTCGTTAAAACTTTACTAGGAAAAACCCTGTGGGATAAAAACCTAGTGAAGGAAAAAGAGTACATAATTCTTTCAATACGCAATCAGATGCTGCCTCATTAAAAACCTTACCAGGAAAACCCAGTGGGAAAAAACCTTGGTTAAGGGAAAAAGAGTGCAGCGCGTATTATCTCCCCCTCATGACAATATCAGTCAAGATCTTTAAGTTTACGCACGCCAATATTGTAAACTAGTTTTTCAAATGTTGCTGTAGGAAGTGCCTTGGTGAACAAATCAGCAAGAGTATCTCTGGAACGGATTTGTTGAACATTGATATCACCATTTTTCTGAAGATCGTGAGTAAAAAAGAACTTTGGTGAAATATGCTTTGTTCTATCTCCTTTAATGTACCCTTCTTTCAATTGTGCGATACATGCGGAATTATCTTCATATAAGATTGTCGGGATCATTTTTCCAGAAGATAAACCACAAGTCCCTCGAATGTGTTGAATCATGGATCTTAACCAAACACATTCTCGACTTGCCTCGTGAATAGCCAATATTTCTGCATGATTAGATGATGTGGCCGATATGGTTTGTTTCATAGACCGCCATGAAATGGCTGTGCCACCACATGTAAATAAATAGCCCGTTTGTGAACGACCATTATGAGGATCAGACATATATCCAGCATCTGCATATCCAACCAATTCGGACTTGTGTACATTTAAATAAAACAAGCCCATATCGAGTGTTCCTCTAAGGTAGCGGAGTACCTGTTTAACCCCATTCCAATGCCTTCGTGTAGGAGAAGAACTATATCTTGCTAATAGATTAACAGCAAATGCTATATCAGGTCGAGTGTGACAAGCAAGATACATTAGTGCACCGATTGCACTTAGATATGGTACTTCAGGACCAAGTAGTTCTTCATCACTTTCTCGAGGTCGAAAATGATCTTTGTTCACATCTAGTGACCTTACGACCATCGGGGTGCTCAATGGATGTGATTTATCCATATAGAATCGTTTTAGCACCTTTGATATATAAGCGTCTTGATATACAAAAATTCCATTTTTTAAATATTCAATTTGCAACCTAAGGCAAAATTTAGTTCTTCCAAGATCTTTCATCTCAAATTCTTTCTTTAAGCAATTAACAGTTTTTGAAATCTCTTCAGGAGTTCCAACGATATTTAAATAGTCAACATAAACTGTAATTATAACAAACTCATTTCTAGATCTTTTCATGAAAATACAAGGACAAATTTGATCATTCTTATATCCTTCCTTCAACAAATATTCACTGAGACGATTATACCACATTCGTCCAGATTGTTTCAGTCCATACAATGACTTACTTAATTTAATTGAATAATGTTCTCGAGAATTTGAATTATATGCTTCAGGCATATTAAATCCTTCAGGGATTTTCATATATATATATATATATATATATATATCATTATCAAGCGAGCCATACAAATAGGCTGTAACAACATCCATTAGACGCAAATCAAGTTTTTCATGCACTGCCAGACTTATTATATAACGAAAAGTAGTTGTATCCACCACAGGAGAATAAGTCTCCTCATAATCTATGCCAGGTCGTTGCGAAAATCCTTGGGCAACAAGACGTGCCTTATATCTTACAATTTCATTTTTCTCATTTCGTTTTCGCACAAATACCCATTTGTATCCTACTGGCTTTACATCTTCAGGTGTATGGACTACAGGTCCAAAACTTTTACATCTTCAGGTGTACGGACTACAGGTCCAAAAAATTTTCGTTTGTTCAAGCGAGTTTAACTCTGCCCTCATTGCGTCTTTCCATTTTGGCCAATCATTTCTTTGTCGACATTCATTAACAGACTTTGGTTCTTGATCCTCATTATCATTCATCATATTTAGCGCTACATTATATGCAAATTTATCATCAACATTGACTTCATTTCGATTCCATCGTTTCCCGTTCATAACATAATCGATTGAGATCTCATTATTTTCACAATTTTCAGGTACCTGAGGTTCTTCTGGAACCGAAATATTACTTATGACTGAGGACTCTTCTGGAGTTATTTTATCCTCGATTAGACCATCTTAATTCTTAGCTCCTTTTCTTTTTCGAGGATGACTATCTTTGGAACCGATAGGTCTACCACGCTTCAGGCGTGCAGTAGACTCATTACTTTGACCTTCAGGGACAACAATTCTTACTGGAGCATTAACAGCTGGTACATGTGACTTAGTCACTTTTTTTAGGTCAGTAAATGCGTCTGGCAGTTGGTTAGCTAAACCTTGTAAGTGAATTATCTTTTGAACTTCCAGTTCACTTTGTTTTGTTCGAGGATCAAGATGAGATAAAGATAATTCATTCCAACTCATTTTCTTTTCCAGCTGCTTATTTTCTCCCCCTAACGTTGGGAAATCTGATTCATCAAAATGACAATCAGCAAATCGAGCCATAAATAAATCGCCAGTCAATGGCTCTAGATACTTTATTATCGATGGAGACTCGAATCCAACATATATTCCCAACTTCCTTTGAGGACCCATCTTAGTGCGTTGTGGTGGAGCAATTGGAACATATACCGCACATCCAAAAATTCTTAGATGAGAAATATTTGGTTCCTGACCAAAAACCAAGTGTAATGGGGAGAACTTATGATAACTTGTTGGCCTTATGCGAATAAGTGCTGCTGCATGCAAAATAGCATGTCCCCAACAAGAAATAGGAAGTTTTGATCTCATAAGTAAAGGTCTTGCAATTAACTGCAGACGCTTAATAAACGATTCTGCTAGATCGTTTTGTGTATGAACATGTGTTACAGGATGTTCAACATCAATTCCAATAGACATACAATAGTCATTGAACGTTTTTGGAAGTAAATTCACCCGCATTATCAAGGCGTATCTTCTTAATTGGATAATCAGGAAAATGTGCTCGTATTCTAATCAATTGAGCAAGCAATCTCGCAAACGCCAGGTTGCGAGTTGATAACAAAGATACATGTGACCATCTTGTTGATGCATCAATTAAAACCATAAAATATCTAAATGGTCCACACGACGGGTGTATTGGTCCACAAATATCACCTTGAATACGTTCCAAAAACGTAAGAGATTCACTTCCTACTTTTGTTGTTGATGGTCGAATAATCAACTTTCCTTGTGAACAAACAGCACATGAGAAATCATTCGATTGAAGAATCTGCTGGCTCTTCAATGGATGACCATATGAATTCTCAATTATCTTTCGCATCATAATTGATCCGGGGTGGCCCAACCGGTCATGCCAAACAACAAACTTATTTTGATTTGTAAACTTTTGGTTTACAATAACATATGTTTCAATAGTAGATATATGCGTGTAGTACAAACCGGAAGACAATGCTGGCAACTTTTCTAATATACATTTGTTACCAGATATTGTATTAGTGATGTAAAGATACTCAATATTGCCATCACTTGTTGTCTCAATATGATATCCATTTCGGCGGATATCTTTGAAGCTTAGTAAATTTCTTTGAGACTTAGTAGAATTTAAGGCTTCATCAATATAAAATTGTGTTCCTCCGGGTAACAATATATTAGCTCTGCCGGAGCCTTCAATTAATTTTGCACTACCCGATATAGTATTAACATTGGCTTCTTGCATTACTAAATAAGAGAAGTATTTTTTATTCTTGAGGATGGTGTGAGTTGTTGTACTATCAGCGAGACATATATTTTCATTATTGATGTTGTTGCTGATCGAGTAAATACTCATTCTTTATTGAAATATAAAAAGAAATAAATCAATATCAAACAATATTATTTAATATAAGAAACGATAATCTTATGAATAAATTCATTCTTAAAAAGAAAACAACATGCTTAAATATTTATTTATAAAGTACTAGAATTAAAATTTAACAAATTTATTTTTGAACACTTCCATCTCCAATCAAGTGATCAATTTTTCCATTAGGATCATCAAAAAAATCAGCAACATCTAAATGAGTGTCATCAAAATCGGCCATGATCAGAATCGTCTTCTTCAAAAGCAATTTTTTTTTCTATTTTCTTTCTTTTACTTTTCAGCGATTCTTGGTAAAGGTCAACAAGATGTTTTGGTGTACGACAGGTACATGACCAATGACCTTTACTACCACAACGATAGCATAAATTTTTCACAAATTTGCTATTTTGGCCACTTTCATGTTTCTCTTCATTATTTTTCCACTTCTGGTGGAAAGATGTATTATTTGAATAACCACCACGATTTCCATAACCATATCCACGACCACGTCCACGTCCATGATTTCTTTAATGATTAAAATAGTTATGTGCTGCTACTTTCACTTCAGGGAATGTAGCAGAATTAGTTGGACGAGACTCATGATTAAAATAATTATATATTGCTCTACACATTCACTTCAGGGAATGGAGTATAGTTATTTGCATATATGAATTTATATATTGATCAACACATTCACTTCAGGCAATGGAGTATAGTTATTTGCATCAAGATGAATTTCAACATCTAACGCCCAAGAAAAATAATTTTTCCTCGTAATATCAAGAGTCACAAAGTCAAGTTTTTTCAAGATTCATCAATATAATACTATTATCAAAGTATAAAATGAATAACATAACAATCATTCAACTTCTTAAAATATTTTCAACATGATAGGATTTTTCAAAAGAATAATACTAATCAAATATATGCACATATACACATGTCTTCTTTCCAAACATCAAGAGAAGTATTGCATATTTCTATTTTTGTTAAATATTGAAATATACGTACCTTTTCTTTACCTTTTCTTCTTGCTTTGTTTTAAAAATCTTGTCCATCAATTTTCTTTACAAACTCATAATAACTCACAAAAATCTCTCAATGAATTTTACATCATACGTTGAGTACCCCATGTATATCTTTAGCCAAATTTCAAAATGATTAGCACCTTGAGACGGATCGTGCTGATAACGTGTTATGAAATAACTCCAAATATTATGAAATATATACAAATATTCTAAAGTAGAGAGACTAGAGAATTAAGAAGAGAATTCTTTCTTTGATTTTGGTGTGTCTTAACAATACAACTTCATGTCCTATTTATAGGCACAAAATAGTAGGTACAATTATTTCAAGAGTTGAGTACATAATGGAAAAGATAAATTTACAAGTAGTGGAAGAGCAATGATCATCCACTATAACATAAAGAGGAGGAGAAATGATTATCCATCATATCATGTAGTAGAGGATACATGGACATCCATATAATTATTCATAACAGTTCAGACCAAATTCAGCCAAATCCTACCTTGAGAATTTCTAGGTAACTTAATGATTTGAGATTAGAGTCGTAAACGAGTTGAGTCGAATAAGTTGTTGTTCAAATTTGTCAAATTGTTATCGAGCTTTATAATTTGTGTTTAAATTTGGTTTGATTGTTAATCGGTGAGTTCAAACGAACTTTAATCAAGTTGAACACGTACAAGTTGATCTCGAATAACTTAATATTTCCCCCCACATATTTAAGCATTTTTTACTAATCGAGTTGAGATTCAAACTTATGAGACACACAAAAAGTTGTTGAAACTTGATTTGATATATTAACGAACCGAAATCAAACGAATTTTTACTAAATGATCTCAAATTCAGTAATGAATAAATAGCTTACTTCATCTTTGAATCATATTTGAGATGGTCAGATTGAAAAATGAATAGACTATATCCTTATTTATCTTTTGACTTCGGTTCAAATGTTTATTTCTTTTAAGACTTGAAACTCCGATTTACGTTTCTTTTATCAACTATTATTTAGGTTAACTAGACAATTGACGACATTTATAATCCTTTTTATCTTTTTTTACCTTCTTTTGCTATGGTGAAATTTCTCATTTCCCGCCTGTTAATCATGCTTGATTTGGGTAAACCCTCTTCCAAAAAAGGATTTGGGTAAACCCCCCTAAACCTTTATTTCAATTATTCCTTATTTAATTTCCTAAATTTCGCTTTATTCTTACTGGTTGCTTTACCATAAGAGTATACACAACTAAATAGTATAACATATATATATATATATATACACACACCAATAAAGTTCAGCACTGTTGGTAGATAGTTGAGTTCCTTAAGCATGCTGTCCAGGATTTGATCTGTGACAGTGTATATAGAAAAAACTTTGTTGGGAGAGGCAGTACCCATTTCGATGATCTCTCCCTTGAAGGGATTAGTTTTCGACGTCCGGTTGGGGATATCCTTGGTTATAAACTAAAAAAAAATTATATATACATATATATATATATATATATACATACTCATTTAGAATTGGCATGGCATGAAAGAAGACATCATGATAGTGTATATTGATATACACTTTGGCAAAAAGACTAAAGAGGGGAAAATCACAGGGCAATAGGGCTGTAAAGCTACTTCATTTCGTTGGAGAACAGCTTTCATTTCATACTTTTATTGGTTGTCCACAAATATTTAATTATTAAAAATACGTGGCTTTCATTTCATACTTTTATTGGTTGTCCACAAATATTTAATTATTAAAAATACGTGTGATGGTAGGAGTGGGGGTTGGTTATAATAATAATCCATAAGAAAATTCCAGCCCTCTCCGCATGTTTTGTCTCATATAAAAACAATTCTTTTCACCTTTGAATATATTCTGGTTGAATGTTGCTACATTTAACCTAGTCATTTTCATTGTCGCCAAAACCAGCAAAAGCATGGGGATATGTCCATTATATGTTGTTGAATCCCTGACGCCAAATAATTTTTGTGGATTTTATTTTACTCAGAAGTTAAAATTCCATTTGCAGGCTAATTATAAGTTTAGGGCAAAATGCATTTCACAAATAAATATATATATGTATATATATGCCCCTTAAAAAGTTAATAAGTGTATCCTCTTGTCTCATAAATAATGCTCAAATGTATTATTACGGAAATCTAGCCACGTATCAATCACCGATGATTGAACATTTGTAAGGTCATAGATGTCATTTACAAATCCCATACAAAACCAGATACCATTTATAGTGTAAATTGGCACCAAAAATGATGAAATTAAAACCTCACTTTGTAAGTGTTATTGGGAAACGTGAATTCCGAGATAACTAATATAATTTCCAAACCAAAAATATTTGAACAAATATAGTATGATAGGACAATACAAAATACATATCCATGATAATTCAGATGAACAACGACAATCATTTCTGACCTGATTCCATTTTCCCTTCCGAATTTATAATGATGTTTAGATGGGTTGTGATTTAGGTCAAAAATACATGTCGAGCTTACTCAGTCAGGATAGCCTCGTAACTGAATCAACAGTTACTAATCAAAATTATAGACTACACTCGGATGTACCGAGCTGCATACATACATCTAAGCGATCAAGTCTAATATAGTTCAAATGTGTAGTATTTCTGTTTAATTATGATGTAGATTCATATATGAGAAGTATCAAAATTTATGTTATAGGATCGTACTGTCGAGTCTTAGCCTTAGTAACGAAGATATGAATATGCCTGACGAAGTCTATTTAATGCTTAGATCCCGTCCTTGTGTTTACAATAAATGCTTGTATTTATAGCTTTTACACGTTGTACAGATAAAGTTCTCACAGCTGGCTATCCTACTAGGATAATGACACGCGTCCTCGGGGGATGGTCAAGATCATAGTTCGTGGGGTTGAGTCACGGGTTGACCCGACCCGACTTAGAAGAAACATGCGGATCTTGTAGTGTTTTACAATTATAGCATCTGCTAGGAACCCTATAGCATAATTATTTCTTTTCGACTTAATATCCTCGGTATACGAACCATATCTTCTTGCATTGTAAAGGATCTAACGAGTCCACGAGGCCTTATGTGTATTCGAGGTATATCAGGTTGAGAGCAGCGCCTGGGGCCGACCTCCCATCATCTCTTTCTTCGGCGAGGCGATATATCTCAGCACCATCTCCGTCACTACTCGCGTCTCCAGTGATGGATCTAAGGACCAAAAGTGATTAACCCTTTTAATCTTTTCTTTTAGTTACTTGGGTTTGTGTTTAATTATTCTATGGTAGTCATGAATACAATTGTGTTATATATATTTTCATCTTCGTTGTAAAATTTATAGTGTTTAAGTTCTCGATAAAAAGAAAAAGTAGAGACAATGTGATATTCTATAGTTACCATCTTACTTAAATACCTTAACAAAACTAATCATTTTCCTTGGATCCTACTTTTTACAAAAGTTGTTATGGACAATATTTGCAGTACATAATATTCTTGTTGCCTGCACTACTTTGCTTTGTGTTACTCACAAATATCACAATCATATAGATAATACCCAATGGGTCTATTTGTGAACATTTTTCATTTGCAATATCCTCTAAATTTTGTCTCTTCTAAACAACACTTTTGAGGAATCCCATCAGTTACCCTAGATTTTGATGGATTTATTTTCTAATAATAAAGTCAAACCTTGAGTAGTAATTTGCACCAAATTCACTACATTTTTAATACTTTATAACCAATTTATTTAACCATTTTCCGAGTATCATATTCCTCAATGTATATATATATACCTTGTTTCTTTCGATTTTTCTGTCTTTGTAATTAATTTTTTCTATCAACCACATATTATTTCTTTGTCACCCTTTTAAATATGCAATATAACAATTACTATAACACAAATTATATTATTGTTTTATATAAACATTCAATTATCTCTGAAGTTTTTTATTAAGAACACGTGATTAATTTAGTAATTTGACGCCACTAACGTCACATTTACATGGTATAACATCTTACACAATTGTCTAATTCAGGAAACATAAGCTAACCAAACTCATTTTTTTTATAAAAAAATCACATTTAAATACATTATTATTTTCAAACAAATATAGACAAAATATTTTCCAAACATTACCTAATACGAAATAACTCAAGCTTGACATTTACTACTTTTCTATGACCCTCTTGCATACATAAAAATAAGAATGATACAACATTTATCAATCTTATTTATTTTTATTTTTTTGATAAAGTATATAACATCTATCAATCAAATGTTATGAAAATAATAATAAATAATTTGATGTAGATAAAATATAATCATTGAGCTAGTTGAACAATTGGAGACCAGTGACGTACTTGATTAGATACTAAAGGCTCACTTTCTTAGATCAATCGAGCAAGGGTTATGAACTTAAGACAAATTCATATCAAAGGCTAGAGCATATGGGATTTTGGACATTTAAGATGTTGAAGCACAATGATAGAACTCTAAAACCCTATAGCTAAGACTCAACAAACTTATCACAATTATGGTTTTTTATACCCTATTATTGACAACTATCCTTCTAATATTTCAAGGGAGAAAGAAAATAATAATCATCAATTATATTATTTACGTTATATATGATTTTTTCTGGATTATTTATGATTTAAGCATTGAAGAGCCAATGTTGAAAAAATCCTCGGTTCACCTTCTAACATTTTTTTTTTTTTTGCAAGTCTAAGGATTTTATCAAAAAAATCATACGGGAGATCTTATAAATATATGATCCAAAATTTATCCGCGCGCAACACAATTAAATTAAATAATTAATTTGTCAAAAATAATACAGAATTAAAAGGGAATGTAAATCTTGAGAACTATTTTTGCAAGTAATAACCTTCTACAATATGGTGAAAGAAGACCAATCATATCGATTTCCTATTAAATAAGAATCTTTCCCTTTTTTTCTCAAAAATATTAAAAAGAATTGTATAGTCATTTTCAATTTCCTTTTTTTGCATCCCAATTTTAATATTCCAATGCAAGCAGTTACAGTACTTTAGCATGTGAACATTATTTTCTGTATTTTTTCAAGAAAAAAATTGACAGCAACAATTCAAAACCCTTGGAATATCTATATCGTTTACTGTTTAAATAAAACAAAATAAAATCACTGACAGTGATTCTAGTCCGCTTCTTTCTTACACCCCGCAAAATTTGCCCCTAATCTACAGCTTCATTTGTCCTGACCTTGGATAATTACATTTTGGTCCCTCAACTTTATCTCTAAAACAATTTTGACCACCCATTATCAGGCTCGCCAAGCTTAGCTCTAAATGTTTCAATTTTTAACAGATTTGGTCCTTACTGTTAACTTTCCTTCCCAAAATAAGTTCAAATTAACGGTAAACGGTGAAACCTCACTTCATGTCATAATCTCAGCAAAAACTCCAAGGCTATGTTTGGATGTGTTTTCATTTCATTTTCAATCGTCATTTTCTAAAATATATGAGAAAACGAGTTTTTTGATTTTCGTGTGAGAAAAGTAAAAAAAGTAGTTGTGTTTGGTTGTGCTTTTGAACATTATTAAAATTTGTGAGTGTGATGTGTGAAGTGATTGAAAAGAGAGAGGAGAGAGAGAGAGAGATGATGGTGATGGGTGGAAGAGAGAGGAGATGAGAGAGAAAATATGAGATAAGTGATGTGAAATGTAATTTTAAAAAAATAATTGAAATTTATTGAGAACATAAAAATAAGAATGAAAATGAAAATATTTTCAGTTAAAAACAGTGTAAGGTGTATATTTTCATTTTCAGATGAAAATGAAAATGAAAAAAGTAGAATGAAAACACAAACAAACAAAGCCTAAGTGTCTCAATAAATTCTTCCAAAATTACACCATTCGAATTGGGATTCAACCCAAATTTTCTCAAAATTTTTGTAAACCTTAAAATTTTAAGATTCTCAAATTTTAGAACCCATAATTATGAATTTTCCCCTACAATTTGACAAAATTGGAGGTAAACTGTGCAAATTGATATTTTCAACGCCAAGATCAACCAATCCCTCCCCCGGGCCCCAATTTGAGCTCATGTCCTTCAAATTAGCGTTTTTATGTTTATAGGGGTATTTTGGTAATTTTCTTAAAAGACATCTTTTTCATATTTCGTAGATATGATTTCATAATCTTGGTGATCAGGTTGTTATTCTATAGTCATCTGAATATCATTTACGGCCTCAAATTAGCGTTTATAGGGTTATTTTGGTGATGTTAATGAAATATACCATTTTCATATCTTGCAGAGGTGATTTCACTATCTTAATCGCTTAACTCAGTCATTCCTTTAGTTTTTGGACAGAAAGTTAATAACAATGACCAAATTTGCTTAAAATTGAGACATTTAGGATTATATTTCTCGAGTCCGATAATTGGGGGACCAAGACTATCAATGATAAAATTGAGGGACCAAAAGTGTAATTCTCCATCGTTCCTTAAACACAGCTAATTCCACATTCCTACTACTTTAAAAAATCAATGTCCAACTCCATAAACTTCTTACATCACCAAAAACAACTTCTACAGAGATTTTTTCCATTTCATACCCAATAAATGATGCTTAACACAAAACAAAAGTGATAAATCAAGCAGTTTATGAAGTGGGTTTCTTCATTTATGGTATGTTTATCAAGCACTTTTCGATTTATTGAGCTTAATTTCATTTTTCTTCAAAAGGGTTCTCAAAGATCAGATTTTTATTGACATACAAAAAAAGGGATCTCGAATTTTCCGCCAAAAAAATGAGGGATTTTCCGTCTTGTTTTGGGGAAAATGGGGTACAAGTTGCAGATACTTCATGTTCAAGTGTAGGGCTAAGTAAATCCTGCCAAAACTCTGTTACTTGTGTGTATAAATGTAAATTTCATGGAAAATCATGTTTGATTAGTATTATGTGGAGCAAGAATTTGATTGGCCAATGCCTTAGTGTTGAAATAGATGATGCATCTCATCAATGTATATGTAAAGTAGATGTGAAGCCTTCTTTGTTCTCAAAAAGAAAAGGGTCAAAATGTTTGGATGTTAATTCGGCCAAAATTGAGGTGTTTTGGGATCTTTGTTTGGCCAGATTTGGATCTGGGCCAGAACCCTTAGAGGGTTATTACATTGCAATTGTGTTGAAAGGTGAGATTGTTTTGTTAGTTGGGGATCTAAGAAAAGAAGCATTCAAGAAAACAGGTGCAATTTCATCACTTTCCAATGCAATATTCATTTCCAAGAGAGAGCACATTTCCGGGAAAAGGGTGTTTGGGACAAAGGCTCGGTTTTCGGATAACGGCCCGACCCACGATTTGAAGATCGAGTTCGATCCGAATTGTAACGACGACCCGGCTCTATTGATCCGTGTTGATGCGAAAACGGTTATGCAAGTTAAGCATTTGAGGTGGAAGTTTCGCGGGAATTGCTCGATTTTGGTTGATGGGCTGCAAGTTGAGGTGTTTTGGGATGTTCATAATTGGCTGTTCGGGTCGGGTTTAGGGAACGGGGTTTTCATGTTTCAGACGAGCTTGTCTGCCGAGAAGATGTGGAGTGAGTCGCCATCGGTTTGTGATTCGACTGCGTTTCGTTGGAGCTGTTCGGAGAGTTTTAGAGAGTCTAGATTGCAAGGTCTTGGCTTTTCTTTGTTTCTGTATGCTTGGAAGAATGAATAGATGTTTGGTTCTTGCTTTTGTTGCTAACACCTAGTATTTTTTTTTTTGTGATATTATTCTTTTGAGAGCTTTTGATTGAAGTTTTGTTAATTGAGGTGATGTTCTTTCTCGTATAGAATTAATGTATGTTGATGTGAAATCTAGTTCTGATTTCTACAAACACCATCAGTTGCTGCAGTTTCCTCTATATGGACCTAAAACTTATATTTTCGGTAGACTAAGTTCAATGGTTCTAGATTCCAGGTACTTATGTGTGAATTATGTCTCCCCACACACTTCTATGAAATAGATGGTCACAGAATACACACTCTTACCATGGATTTCAGTCTGTCTTAAAATTTCTAGGTGAAATTTTAAGGGATGCAAATCCTGACATCGAGATGAATCGCTTATTGTTTGGAAATAGACAAGGAACAACAATATTAGTCCTCTAATGGGATCTTTTATTGCAACTTTCCATGCATTATTGATGTTGCATCTTCCATTACAAGACATGAATGAAGCACACGCAAGAGGCAATTCTTTTATTCATTCGTTAGAAAATTCTACAATCAAATACATGCAACTCTTTCATGTCTTTCAAATCGAATACATGTCACTCCTTCGTGTCTTTCAAGAGGTGTGATAAAAAGCTACAATAAAAAATCTCAATTGGTACCAAGATGGCAACACGATGTACCAAAATTCATTGCAAATTGTTTGCATTCACGCGTCAACATTAATCTCACACCTACTGCAATGTACAAGCCCTTACATACATCTCACATTCGCCGTCCAGAAGACATTCTCCTTGTAATACATTACTGTCAAAATATTGCTATGCTGCATGGGAATATAATACATATCAAATAGTCGGTGTATGCCAGAAAAATCTATATTGAACCAAATCTAATGGTCTCAATATCTATCTGTCTCATGCAGTATAATATCGTAATAGTGTGTATATAATACAGCTTAGAACCTCAGTAGATAAACATCCAAGCATCTTTAATATCTCTGACTATTAAACCATGATTCATAAATACATGACAGACAACCTTATTCAACACAAACTTCAGAATCCCAAGTAAATATAACAGGGATTACCTCCAAAGAACCAGATGTCCTAGAAGGTCAACCCTAGATTATTCTATTACACAACAAATACAAACTCAGATCATGCACAGTACTGCAGATTATTCTCATCTCAATACTTTATTTATGGAGTTATAGAACTCAATGAGCTGCTTTCTTCTGCACTGTCACCAAATCCAAACTCGACCCGTAAGTCCTATTAAGAGCCTCAGCGCACCAACCATGCCCGTCATCCACAGTAGGCATCCTAACTTCCATAACCGGACCAACAGCAGTCTGCGTCCCGGGCATAACTACCCCTGCAAAAACTCTCAGAACACTCGACGCATCAATATCCATGCACACATTAATCTCCGGGACACCCTTTGGAGCCGGGGGTATTCCCGTCATTTTAAAATAGCCCAAGAGATTGTTCTTTTCAACTTCATTCTCATTACCCTCGTAGACAATTATTAGCGCCTCGGTTTGATTATCATGCACAGTGGTGAAGATCACGTCTCGTCTAACCGGGACAGTCGTATTTAGGGGTATAATAGGTATAAAGGTGTTTCCATGAGCTCTTACCCCGATGCTTAAAGGGGTTGCTTGGATTGTTAAAAGATCCAAACTCCCAAAAGGATCATTAACGCCTGACGCCACTGCGCCTTCCAGGGCGGCCCCACGCACCGCCGCCTCCAAAGGGTGGATTCCTTTGTAAAAGTCCCTTTCACAAACACTTTTGACAATGTTTTGCACCTTCGGGATATTTGAACAACCCCCGACAAGAATTACATCGTTTATATCCGCAACCTCTACCTTCGCATCATGTAAGCATTTTTTGATTAAACTCTCACATTTCTCGAAAATTTCCCGATTCACCTCCTCAAACTCCTCTTTACCAAGAACCTTGCATATTTTTCTACCATTCCCCAAGTCAACATCAATTTGAACACTTGATTGGAACGAGAGTCTATGGATAGCATCCTGGGTGGCAACACGAAGCAACCCCATTTTCGTTATCTCATCAAGCCCACGGGTCGAGAAGTGATTATCCATATCCGGTAAGAGATAGCGCATCGTGTTTAAAAGTATGTCTTCGCCTCCTAAAGTACTTCCCGCCAACGCTTTAATCTGAGAAACTCCTCCACCCGTGGCAGTCACCGCCACATCACAAAATCCCGCGCCCATATTAAATATAAGCGCATTTTTTTCACTCCCACCGCTCGTATTCTCTTGCTGAGCATATAACAACGCCACGGCAGTCGGCTCGGGCATCAATCTCAGAACTTGAAGACCAGCCATGGCACAAGCTCTTTCGACCCGAGTTAGTTGGAACCGACTAAAAGATACTGGAATAGTCAAGACAACATTTCGCACGTGACGTTTCAATCGGGCTTCAGCCAAAGCTCTTAGTTCAACAAGAAATATTGCAAGAACTTCTTCGGGTGTAGTTGACCTCCACATGTTATTCACTAGGGCTGCAACAAATGGCCTCACCCCTATGTTCAGGGTTTGCACCAAAAAGGGTAGGCTTTTGCTTGCATGAACAACAGGGTCGGTGTCGACCCGACCCACAAGACGTTTAACGTTGAAAATTGCTGCACCGGATAACATCTCATACTCATGAGCCAGTTGATTGGTTACCCCTCCAGCTGGTGTGTCGTCTTTGAATGTGACATATGATTTCATCAACTTTTGATTTCGGGTGTTTCTGAGAAGCTCGACTTGAGAGCCATTCCAAACTGCAAGACTACATTGGGAAGTGCCAATGTCAATACCGATTGCGACTTCTGAATAAGGAGATGAAGATTTTTCGTCCCCGGTAGTCTCGCTATCGGATGCTACTGTGTATGCTGGTTCAGCCATTCCTGAAAATTAAAGATACTTCGGAGATGATATTTCAGCATAATTATATAGCTTAATGAAACAAATTTAAAACATTAAATCAAACAATTTACTATTTTCTCTGGATTGAGTCACGCTACATATAATCGAGCTTCTCATTTTCGTGAGATAGGACTCAGCCAAGTATTTGAGCAACGAATAAGACTGTAATCATCTTATCCCTACAAAAATGTTGTTATTCCTTAAAAACATCGATGAAACAAACTTCTTTCGTGCAAACGTTTTCAGATTGCAACAACACAATACAGAGGCCTTTCGACAAACACACCGTTTATTGTACTTCCACTTGGCAGAACTAAAAGGAACACTAAATACATATCAAATTAGGTAATGCTGTATATAACAAGCTAATCTTCCAATTTTAACATTTCATCGAATTTCGGTAAAAATAGCAGTTAATTCACTAGGATGAATTCAATAAACTTTTATGTGAAAAACGGTGAAGAACTATTAGTTGACATAAGCATTTTTCCTTCAATTTGTCAAATTAGGCCCAATCACTCACAGATAAAATTCACTACAAAAAGAAAAAAAAGAAAAACAGAGAATAATTCCTTATAAACTAAACCAGAAAAGGGTATTTCACTCATCATAGTACCATCAAAACAAAATCTTTTTAATTAAACCTTCAATGAAAGGCTAAATTTGAATTACTTACAACAAGTTGAACATATATGATAGAAAAACAAGTAATTAACTAATTACCAGCTCCCTTTTTTTATATAGCAATATTATACATGCAAACTATACAAAATAATTCCATATACAAACATGAATATAGAAAACTAAAAATTCCACCTTGAAATGCAAAGAGTATATCAAAAATGATTAGTTAATATGAGAAAAATGAGTGATTATATGATATGGGCTATATAATTATATTAACCGTGATTGATAATTATATGCATATATATATATATACAAAAAAAGGATAATGCGAAGAAGGTTGAAGAGCTTACTTTTATTGAAATTGGAATATACAGAGCTGAAAAAAGCGAGTAAAATAGATGTTTAGGGAGTTCTAGCGAAGTGTAGAGAATATTGTAAAGTGAAGAAGAGTATACATACAAAGGTGATGGCTTATATCACTACATATTCTAGAGCTTCCCAGAATTTATGGCACTGTTTATCTTTTAGATATTTTCTTTTTTAAATTTATTTTTAATTAGAATATAATTTATTTTGTTTTCATACCTATAATAAATAAATATTAAGCTTGAAAAGTTGGATATACATTTTGTCAAAGATAAAATATTTGATAATGATGTTGATGGGATATAAGTGTGGAGACAAATCAAATTATCAAAAGGAATAGCTTTGGTAGGTGTAACCAAAGGTTGTTTGGTAGGTGAAACCAAAAGGTTGTTTGGTAGGTGGAACCAAGAGTTGTTTGGTAGGTGAAACCAAAAGGTTGATTGGTAGGTGAAACCAAGATGTTGTTTGGTAGGTGAAACCAAGAGTAGTTTTGGTAGGTGGAATTACTCCTATAAATAGGAGTGAATTTCCTTCACTTCAATCATCCCAAAATTGAGAGAAAACATGGAGAGCAAAGTGTGTGTAGTGTAGTATATACTAGGAAAAATGTAGTGTATACTAGGGAAAGCAATTTGTGGTAGATACAAATTGTGCTACACGGGAAACACTTGTGAGGTTTTTCTCTCGGGGCATTACAAAGGGGGATGGGAGAGTAGTGTTCTATATAACTTTGAGAGTGGTTGTACAATAGTGGTTTTCTTGAGTTTGTCTATAAACTCAAGTGTGTATTTTTTTGTACCGGTAAATTTCTCTCATAGTGGAAGAACGGAAACTCTCGTGGACGTAGGCGGATTTTGCCGAACCACGTAAATCTGTTGTCTCGTTTTCTTGCTTTGATTCTTACTTTAAAGTTCGTTCATGCGCGTTGATTCCTAACAAGAGTTGTTTGGTAGGTGAAACCAAAAGGTTGTTTGGTAGGTGGAACCAAGAGTTGTTTGGTAGGTGAAACCAAAAGGTTGATTGGTAGGTGAAACCAAGATGTTGTTTGGTAGGTGAAACCAAGAGTAGTTTTGGTAGGTGGAATTACTCCTATAAATAGGAGTGAATTTCCTTCACTTCAATCATCCCAAAACCGAGAGAAAAAATGTAGAGAGCAAAGTGTGTGTCGTGTAGTGTATACTAGGAAAATCAATTTGTGGTAGATACAAATTGTGCTACACGGGAAACACTTGTGGGTTTTTTTTTCTTCTTTCGGGGCAATACACTCTCTACCCTTGTAAAGGATCTCTCTTCATACAATCAATAAAGATGTAGTCTAGGTTGGTCCGTGGACGTAGGCAATTATGCCGAACCACGTTAAAATCCTCGTGTTGTTTATCTTCATGTTTAGGCTTGTTTTTCTTGTTTCTTGATTATTCTTCGTGCTCGGGTGCTACCATTCCTAACAACTGGTATCAGAGCCATAGGTTTGTAGATTTAGGAGACGTCTTAGATCTAGATCTATGGGGAAGTGTTTTTGGTTAAACACGGATTTTGTCGTAGGACGATGGTAGGAGATGGAAGAATAATCAAACTCGACGAATTTGTTGCAGAGGAGCACGAATTGAGGTCGTGGTGAAGCCGGAGAAGATGATGGAGGAGGTTGAGATCGGGTAGATCGTCAACTAAAGAAGAGTTATCCCGTTGAACGTTAACGAGAAAACGTTGAAAAATCGTGGTGCCAGATGCAGGGGCAGATTTGCAGCAGTGGAGGCAGGTTTATGTTGCCGGGTTGGGTAGACATGAAGCCAGTGGGAGCAGTTGCATTGCTAGGGGCAGATCCGTATAGCCGAAGGTCAAGGGGCCAGACTCGTGTTGCCAAGAGGGCGGAAGAACGAGTAAGCCAGGGACCGGAGAGGCGGAGTTACGGAGCCAAAAGCAGATTCGTATAGCCGGAGGTCAAGGGAGCAGACTCGTGTTGCCAAGAAGGCGGAAGAACGAGCAAGCCAGGGACCGGGGAGGCGAAGTTACGGAGGCATGACCACGTGGATAAACCATGAAGGCAGGAAACGGGACCAAGACAGGTTGACCGTGGAGCCGGAAATCATGGGGGCAAGATGCGAAAGCCGGGTTAGGCCTTCGCTGAGCAGGGACAAGATGCGAAGCCGAGTCAGGCAGATTTGCTGAGTCGGGGCAAGATGCGAAGCCGAGTCAGGCAGATTCGCTGAGTCGGGGCAAGATGCGAAGCCGAGTCAGGCAGATTCGCTGAGCTGGGGCAAGATGCGAAGTCGGGTTAGGCAGATTCGCTAAGTTGGGGCAAGATGCGAAGAGCCGGGTTAGGCAGATTCGCTGAGTCGGGGCAAGATGCGAAGAGCCGGGTTAGGCAGATTCGCTGAGTCGGGGCAAGATGCGAAAAGCCGGGGTTAGGCAGATTCGCTGAGCTGGGGCACGATGCGAAAAGCCGGGTTAGGCAGATTCGATGAGCTGGGACAAGATGCGAAGCCGTGTTAGGCAGATTCGCTGAGCGAGGGCAAGATGCGAAAAGCCGGGTTAGGCAGATTCGCTGAGCGGGGGCAAGATGCGAAAAGCCGGGTTAGGCAGATTCGCTGAGCTGGGGCAGAACGCGAAGCCGAGATAGGCAGATTCGCGGAGCTGGGGTTTTGTTGGCGGATGGATAGGACATAGCTTGCGCAGTGGGAGCATTAAGCAGATATGTGGGGGATCCGAGTTGCCATTGAAAAACCAAAGTATTGACAGATGGATCAAGACATAGCTCATGCAGTTGGCAGGGAGCAGATATGTGGGAAGATCCGAGATAGTCAATGGAAAGTCCTTGGTGTAAGGGTGTCGCGAGACAGGTTGACCAAGGTGGAAAGTCTTTGGTGTAAGGGTGTCGCGAGACAGGTTGACCAAGGTGGAAAGTCTTTGGTGTAAGGGTGTCGCGAGACAGGTTGACCAAAGCGGGAAAGTCCTTGGTGTAAGGATGTCGAGAGACGGGTTGACCAAGGTGGTTATCCTCTTGTGGGGAGGATAGCAACGAAAGTTGCAGGGTTGTGAGACATGTTCCAGGTTTTTGGGAGTAACCTATATCCAAAGGTCAGTTGGACCGAGATGGATAAGTCACGGTATTCAGGAGTTGGTTGATCACCAAAAGGAATAGGGTAGTGGCGGAGGTTCAAAGAAGGGGAACATCGTTCACAACGTAAGTCCGTCGAGTAGGAACACTAGGGACGGATGGATTGATGAGACAAGGAGATGTCTCGGTTTTGATCTCCATTGGATTTGGGGATGTGACCGACTAGATTGAGGTTCACCTGGGAAAAGTGAAGGAATGATCGAGAAGATGGGATTGTGTCTTCAACTTTGAGTTTGGTCTCCAAGTGGGAGATTGATGGGATATAAGTGTGGAGACAAATCAAATTATCAAAAGGAATAGCTTTGGTAGGTGGAACCAAAGGTTGTTTGGTAGGTGAAACCAAGAGTTGTTTGGTAGGTGAAACCAAAAGGTTGATTGGTAGGTGAAACCAAGATGTTGTTTGGTAGGTGAAACCAAGAGTAGTTTTGGTAGGTGGAATTACTCCTATAAATAGGAGTGGATTTCCTTCACTTCAATCATCCCAAAACCGAGAGAAAAAATGTAGAGAGCAAAGTGTGTGTAGTGTAGTGTATACTAGGGAAATCAATTTGTGGTAGATACAAATTGTGCTACACGGGAAACACTTGTGGGTTTTTTTTTTCTTTCGGGGCAATACACTCTCTACCCTTGTAAAGGATCTCTCTTCATACAATCAATAAAGATGTAGTCTAGGTTGGTCCGTGGACGTAGGCAATTATGCCGAACCACGTTAAAATCCTCGTGTTGTTTATCTTCATGTTTAGGCTTGTTTTTCTTGTTTCTTGATTATTCTTCGTGCTCGGGTGCTACCATTCCTAACAGATGTTTCATTAGTTAAAAATAATTAAAATTCACTTTATTAATGTTTTCCATTTTATCCACGCGACATGGTGGGATCCAATATATACAAAATTAAACATCAATTAATGGAACTGATAATAGATCTACATATAATAAAATATACAACATTTAAGATTATCCAAATAAGTGCACATGTAAAATTCCTAATTAAGCTTAATTGTGCCTCATAAGTAATTATATAATTAAAAATTCAAAATAAAAGATAGTTACCAACATAATTCAAAATAATATAGTTACCATTGTGATTTAAATTCGAATAAAAAAAATAACTTTTCAATACCCACTTCTCTTATAGTGATGGTTATTAGTATTTTTTACATAATTACTTAATTAAATTTAACAATCATGTATTATTAATTTTTTTTAAATAAATAATAAGATCTACTGATATAAAGAAAATTTTCAATAATAATCAACAAAACTTAGCCAATTTTTTCATTAATGGTAGTTATCTCTCATTTTATTTTATTAAAATTATTAATAATGCATCATTATTTTTAAACGAAATAAATATGATTTAACTCTAAATTAAAAACATCTTGATGATAATCATCAAAATTGAATCATTTTTTCAATTTTGGAAATTATAAACAAATAAATTATATAATGAATAGATATATATTTTAAAATATTTTTTTACATGTTCAGTCTTTTGTGCCGTGGCACGTGATTACATCTTGTTAAATAATAATTTGGGAACCATTGAGTGGTTGCATAAAGAAAGTTATGTCACCTACAAAATTTTCAGTCTTGTATTAAAATATCATTTTAAATCTATTAAAACAATCAAACTTTTACCACTAATCAAAGTGCATTTTCATTTTCACTTAAAAAAGGACGATATAATAGAAGCACAAATGATAGAAATTGAAAATAAAAACCAAGAAAATAAATTTAGAAAACAAACAAACAGACAACGGTTATGTATCTTTCATGATTTTTCCTTTAGGAATTGTGTGGATTCGTAGTTGGGCCAATGCTTTGCTGGTCAAATGGTTTGAGTGGGCTGTAAAGAAAGGTGTTGTGTATTTTCATGGACTTGTGATCCAATTTGGGTTAAAATATGTAATTTGGCCGAATTTCGTTCATGTGTTTGATAAGTGAGAGAACCCAATAAAATGGGCTCACTATTTGTTAGGGTTTAGGAGAGGAATAGTTTTGTATGCGGATGACACTTAATATACTTCATATTGCATCTCATATTGTAAGGTATTGGATAGGGTTGGGCAATAATTTTATGAAACAGAACCGCACCAAACTGTTGTCAAAGTGTTATGCAGACCGTAGTTTCAATTTTAAAAGAAAACCGCACCACTAAGTTGGTTTGGTGGCGATTTTGGACCAAATCGAACCGTGGAACCGCCATAATTATATATATGTAAATATATATATTTTATTTACAGGCTTTTAAGAAAAGAAGTACAAATTTTATTGGCTATAATCTTCAATGCAGTTCACTCTTGGAGTTGTGTGTAAAAATTTTATTAAGTGGATAAACTTTTAATAGGTTGCTTTGTTAGTTAGTTTTTGTTTAAGTAGTAGAGTTTGTACTTTTCTAAATTTGTTTTAGCCTTCCAAGCAATCTGATTATGCTATTTGACAATTAATAGACAATTTTCAAAGTGTTCTTGTTTAAGCATTGTACGCTATTTCATTATTATATATGGACTGTTTAGTAGGACTACTCTGCCCAATATTTTTAAGTTTTTGTGATGTTTTTGATTATATTATGTAGTTTTTCGGATTAATATTATATTTTGCTAAGCATAGTTTTTATCTATGTGAAACATATTGTTAGGTTTAGTTAGAGCAGCTCCAATGAAGCGCTATCACCGACGCTATTTTAGCATCAATTTATTATTACTTTTTATTTTATTTTGGTCCAATAGTTTCAATTAGGTCTTATGTAATTTGGTCCCTAAACTTTGAAAAGTTACAATTAGGTCCTATGTTATGTTCTTTTTTTCTACTTAATTATATTAGGTTTTAATTTAATTATAAATAATATATATATTTATTAAAACAAGTGCAAAACGCATATTCCATATAAATTTAAAATATTTAAAAATTAATTTCAACATAGATTAATATTAAATAAAATACAATAATTTCACAATTTAAAGGAAAACTAACTAAATACAAGATAAATAAAGTAGACAGATAACAACAATATAATATGGTGGTAAATTGGTTCCACCTCCACCAAATTAGGAAAATAGTCACCATAATTTTTAATTGTGTGATTTTTATGGTGGTCTTTAAATTAATATGTGATTTTTAATTTAATTTTATGAAACACCAAAGTAATTTTAAAATAAATTTTAATCATTTAAAATTATTTATTATTTTAAATGACAAAAATATTTACTTGAATGAATATCTAATATAAAACTTAAAATTGGTTGTATTTGTGAAATATGAGAAATAATATAAACGAGGTGTAAAAATGAATATATAGAAAATATTGATTTGTTGCAATTATTGGTGCAATGCATTGGAGTGAAATTACTGTAGCTGCACCACTATGGTGCAATACATTGGAGATGGCCTTAGACAATGTTAAAAAAATTATAACTTTTATGCTAATATCTTGAAATATGTATTATTAATTTTGTTTGACTCATTTCTTTTATGTTAGATAAAAAACGCAAATCACCCAAAGCCGCTCAAAACCGCAGCATTGATTTTATTTTTCAAAATGATAATTTGAGATTTCTCTACTGAAAAACTGCACTTGACAAATTTGTTTCAAATTAGCCAAAAAAGGGGAAACCGCACCACGAACAAGTGATATGTCGTACTGTGTTCAAATAAGTAATTATTAGATTTTTTATTAGATCGTGATTCACTCAATACCTTGCAACTGATGGAAAAAGAGTTGCAATAGAAGATTTCATGTATGTCGTATGAAGGATCAGATTGCCGGATAGGAAAATATTCAAAAAAAATTAGAAGATGGTGGTGAATGAGGGTAAGTATTATATTTTATTTAATTATTTATTTTTCGTGCGGACCAATTATTATACTAATAAGTTGGTACATTTTATGTGGGAATAATTGGGGAACTAGCCTCCAAATGCACCCACTTTTAACAAATAGCCCTCTTCTAAAAAATATTTTCTTTCTTAATTTTTTGAAAAAACAGTCAATTCCATAAAAAAACTCAAAACCTCTCTCTCCTCTTTCCTCGGGAGCTTTAGGGAAATAGCCCTAAGTTGGTTACTTATTTAAACACTAACCCTCTTCTTCAACCATTTAAGTTGTATAGCCCTCCCCACTTATTAA
This sequence comes from Buddleja alternifolia, assembly GCA_019426215.1. Classification (NCBI taxonomy): domain Eukaryota; kingdom Viridiplantae; phylum Streptophyta; class Magnoliopsida; order Lamiales; family Scrophulariaceae; genus Buddleja; species Buddleja alternifolia. The sequence continues at coordinate 28,608,768 of CM033403.1, forward strand.
ATATATTGATTATCTAAAATACCCTTATCATAAAAATAATATTAAATTAAATATTTGTAAAAACAAATATTCTCCCCAACCAAAAAAAATAGGTAATACACATCCCTACCAAAATCCCAAAAAAAAAAAAAAAAAACTCAATTCATCAAACCATATTCTATTTTCTTCCCTTCTCATTGATCATTGACAATCAAATTTCGACCACCATACTTCATTGATGTGTATTGAGCTTCTTCTAATGGACATGGAGAAGAAACACTGAAGAAAGAGAGACCCCAAAAATTTGAGAAATCAAGCTTCAAAATTGGTAATTTTATCTCAAATCTTATACTTTTGCAATAAACTTTGTTGTTTGAAGACTATATATTCATATTTAATAGTGTAATTTAAAGTAATAATAAGATTTATATTTTTTTGGATTTTAAAATTTGAAAATCGGGTTTTTTCACAAGGAAGACGATGAACAGTACTTGGCAGACCGATGTCCGGTCTGCCCGGTCAAAATTTTATTTTTGTTACTGGACCGACAGACTGGTATACCAATCTGCCCAGTCTGCTCGGTTGGAATTTTATTTTTGTCACTGGATCGACAGACCGGTATACCAATCTACCCAATCTGCCCGATTGACTGCCCCAATCTTCCCAGTTAGCCAATTCTGTAAAAAAAAATCTTATATATTTTTCTTTTAATTTTTCAATATAAATAACTTCGTTTTTTTGTTTTTATAGGAAAATGTCAGAGATTCTCTTATATTATCCATATGACGGTGAATGGAAGAAAAAAGAGAATGACTCATATGAATGGTTGTCAAGGAATGATGAAATGATGAATATACTATTACTAGATGATCCAAACAAGGTAAGACTTTCAGAGCTTCATGACCGTATATGTGAAAGGACTCTTGTGGATTGAATAAATACAAATATAAAATTGAGTTATATTCCTTTGTCTTATAAAACTTTAAGTCCCAAATATATCATGGATGATGTTCACGCCAAGTGTTATTTTTTGGATCGTTGTGATATATCAAAATGTAGAAGCATTTTATATGTTGAGCTGATCAAGAAGGATGAACTTGAGACAGGAAATGACAGAGGGGTTTTTGATGTTGTGAATAATGAAAGATATGAGAATGGAAATGATGAAATCTATCAAGATGAATATTTCAAAATTAATATGGAAGAACCAATGGTTTATGATATTGCATCTGCACAAGGCCATGATGGTGATATTTTGAATGAGCCAATGTCGGTGGAAAATGTTCTCCATTAAGATACAATATCAATAGCATCTACCCCAACTCCAAATCAACAAACTTCACGCCTAGATTTAGATGTTGCCTTCGATCATTGTGAACCACTAGCTATTGATGATACTTGTAAAGCCTTAGTTTTGTTGATGGCTTAGATATTGAGATCGGGCAAGAATTTGCAAACAAGATGGAGGTGAAAAATATGATAATTAACGCTACCTTGAAATCTTATTTCGATTTTAACATAGTAAGGTCAACAACAAAACTATTTGTGGTGAAGTGTAAAGTCAAGGATTGCAAGTGGGCTTTGCGTGCGAGAAGTATTTCAGGCTCCAATCGTTTCTCCGTACGAACTTAGACCAATATCCATACATGTTTTTCTAGTTCTGTGGATAAGGGAAACCCAAAAGCTACTTCACAGTTAGTTGCCGACATGTTGGCAAAAGAATACCCAGGTCAGATGGACACATTTGTGCTAAATAAAATAATGGAAGTAATGAATTACCGTGGCATTAAAGTATCTTACTACAAAGCTTGGATGGGAAAACGTATCGCTGCAAGTAATATCAGGGGTAAACATTATCTTCAAGATACCGATGAGCTGCCGAATACCTATTCGTTAGGTCAGCATAAATGCGTTTGAACTCAGCCTCAATATATGCTGCAACGGTTTACCCCTAATATTACTTGCAGCGATACGTTTGCCCATCCAAGCTTTTTAGTAAGATACTTTAATGCCACGGTTATTCATTACTTCCATTATTTTATTTGGCATAGGTGTGTCCATCTGACCTGGGTATTCTTTTTGCCTACATGTCGGCAACTAACTGTGAAGTAGCCTTTGGGTTTCCCTTATCCACAGAACTAGAAGAACATGTATGGATATTGGTATAAGTTCGCATGGAGAAACGGTCGGAGCCTGAAATACTTCTCGCAAGCAAAGCCCACTTGCAATCCTCGACTTAACACTTCACCACAAATAGTTTCGTTGTTGACCTTACTATGTTAAAATCGAAATAAGATTTCAAGGAAGCATTAATTATCATATTTTTCACCTCCATTTTGTTTGTAAATTCTTGCCCGATCTCAATATCTAAGCCATCAACAAAACTGAAGGCTTTACAAGTATCATGTTAGTGTGCATTTTATGCATATTTTTCATATATTTCCTTCATTCTTTTATTGGTATTTAAGTTTAAATGATAGATATTTATTATGGTTTTTTATTTTGATAGGTAAAATTTCAAAGAAGAAGAAAAAGGAAGAAAAAGGTGGAGAAAAAGAAAAATAAAATGGAAGACACGTTTTTTATACATAAGAAGAAGAGGAGAAAATCCTATTTTGTAGGAGTCTTCCTAAGTTTTAGGAGTTTCCCTATTTTGTAGGAGTTTTATTAGTATTTTCCTTATTCCTTTAGAATTAGAGTTTTATTTTAGTTAGAAGTCTTTTTGGCTAGGCTTAGATAATTAGTTATTGCTGGAATTTCACTCTCTCTCCTACAGAATCACTATTCACGTTTTTGTACAAGAAAGGAGAAGGAAAATCTGCGTTTTTGCTTCCATGGAGATGTATTGTTAAAAACTCAAGTTCTAGCCGAGGATATTTGAAGTTTTAATTCTACAAAAATTTGTGAGATCGAATTTATTCTTATTCTTTCTTTATTCTTGTGTATTTACATATTCTTTATGTTTGTTGATATTATTGTTTCAATTAATTGAGTAATTCGGCCGGTTATTTAATTGTTGGAATAATATATAGCTAGTTAGAATCCCAAATCCGTAATTGTTTGGTCAATTCTAATATTGGTAGCAATTAATAACATTGATTATGGACAAGTTTTCAATTGTTATTATGGGAATATGTAATCTAATTTAAATGAACCGAGCTTGTGAGTTCGTTAATTAGAATTGGTGTTTCTCTAATTCTAAAGCTATTATTGAATTAAATCTTAAGAGCTTGTTTAGGGTTATTCAATCAATAAGAGAAATAATCAAAGAGCTTGTTTTGATTATCGATAAAATAAGGAGAAACGAGGTTGTTAGAGCTTGTTAACGGCTATAGCCAATTTATTCAAGAATATTGAATTATCTTTGCATCGATGATCAAATTATAGAATTAAAACTGATAAAATTCCTTAGGCTAGAATCTCACTACATATTGATTTATTCTACTTGTTTAATTTTGCATCTCTTGATTTTAATACTTTTTGTTATTTATTTTAACTTTAGTTTAATCGATTATTAAAAATCCCCCTATTTTATTTTAATATTAGCAAATTGAGAAATAATCCGAACCAATCCCTGTGGATTCGACCCTACTTATCGCTATCTGCAAATTTAGGAGTAGGAAATATTTTTGTAGGTTCGACAACCTATCAAATTTTGGCGCCGTTGCCGGGGATTCCAACATTCATATCAATCCAGACAACAAGCACAACCTCCTCAGCCATCCTCCAATCCACAAGGTGTGTCTCTTGAAGAAATTGTTAAACAATTAGCAACTAACACACAACAATTTCAACAAGAGACGAGGACTAGTATACAACATCTAGAGAGTCAAATGAGTCAGTTAGCCACAACTGTGAACGGGTTGGTTTCCTAAAGCTCGAGTAAACTACCATCTCAGCCTGTGGTAAATCCAAGACAGAATGCTAGTGCAATTACCTTAAGAAGTGGGAAAGAGCTCAAAGAACCCGAATTGGTTTCCAAACGTGAGATGGAAAATGAGTTGGAGAAGAAAACCGAAGAGTCTAATCTCACTGAAGTGCGAAAAGAGCAACCTAAGTCATTGGTGATACCTCCTCCGTTCCCTAGTCGGTTTGCAAAATCCAAGAAAGAAGAGCAAGAAAGAGAGATATTAGAGACATTCAGGAAAGTCGAGGTAAATATCCCACTTCTCGATGCCATCAAGCAAGTACCTCGTTATGCAAAATTCCTCAAGGAATTATGCACGACTAAGAAAAAGCTCAATGGTAACGAGAAGGTGCATGTGGGGAAAATGTGTCTGCTGTTCTTCAAAAGAAATTACCTCCAAATGCAAGGACCCAGGTATGTTCACTATCCCCTGTAAGATAGGTAATATGCGAATTGAAAAAGCTATGTTAGATCTAGGAGCTTCAATTAATGTTATGCCTCGTGCTATCTATGAGTCTTTTATGGGAAAATTAAAAAAGAAAACAGGCGTCATTATTCAATTAGCTGATAGGTCTAATGCTTACCCTGATGATGTTCTTGAGGATATACTAGTTCAAGTTAATGATTTGGTTTTCCCTGCTGATTTCTATGTTATTGATATGGGTAAAGATGAATCTAGTAATTTAGCCCCTATTTTACTTGGAAGACCATTTCTTAAAACATCTAGGACTAAAATAAATGTTCATGATGGTACACTTACTATGGAATTTGATGGTGAAATCATAAAGTTTAATATCTATGATTCCATGAAGTACCCCTCTGATGATCATTCTGTATTTGGTTTGGATGTTACTGACTCTTTGATGCAGCGAGTATTTGAATTGGAGGAAGATGATCCATTGAAAGTAGCTCTATATGATGATGGCTTGGAAGGAGTCGAAAAAGAGTTTGCTTTAAATTCTGAACTGCAAGAAGCTATTTCTGAACTCAACTCTCTTAATTCTCATAAACATAATGTTTCTTATATTGAATTACCCGTGACTAGTTCTAAACTACTCCCTTCTATCGTGCAGGCACCAAAATTGGAACTCAAGAAGTTGCCGGATCACCTCAAGTATCTATTCTTAGGAGAAGATGAAACACTTCCTATGATCGTTTCTAACAAGCTGAGTCCTTTACAAGAGGAACAATTGATTCGATTTCTGAGAGAGTACAAGGAAGCAATCGGTTGGACTATAACAGATATCAAAGGCATCAGCCCGGCTGTCTGTATGCATCGGATATTAATGGAAAGGTTCTAAGCCTTCAATCCAAGCTCAGAGGCGATTAAATCCCTGATGATGGAAGTTGTAAGAAAGAGATTCAAAAACTCCTAGATGCAGTATAATCTATCCAATTCGGATAGCACATGGGTAAGTCCGTACAAGTGGTTCCAAAGAAAACAGGTATAACCGCTGTAAAATGCTGAGGGCGAGTTAGTTCCAAACCGAGTCCAAATGGGTGGCGAGTCTGTATAGATTATGGAAGCTGAATTCTGCTACTCGAAAGGACCATTTCCCTCTCCTTTTATTGATCAGATGTTAGAACGGTTAGCTGGACAAGCTTATTTCTGTTGTCTTGATGGTTTTCAGGTTTTCACAGATTCCGTGGCACCCGAAGACCAAGAAAAGACGACCTTCACTTGCCCCTTTGGAACCTTTGCCTACCGGCGTATGCCTTTTGGTCTCTGCATGCTCCCAGCCACATTTCAAAGGTGCATGGTTAGTATATTCTCCGAATTTGTAGAGGACATCATAGAGGTATTTATGGATGATTTTACAGTTCATGGTGATTCTTTGACCCGTGTTTAGCTAATTTAGGAAAAGTTTTGAAAGATGCATAGAGTCAAACCTTGTTCTAAATTATGAAAAGTGTCATTTATGGTTGAACAAGGTAATATTTTAGGTCACGTGGTGTCCCTAAGGTTTAGAGGTAGACAAATCCAAGATAGATGTTATCAAATCTTTACCTTACCCCGTGAGTGTACGGAAGTTCGTTCTTTTCTTGGACATGCAGGATTCTACCGACGCTTTATCAAGGATTTCGCGAAGATAAGTAGACCATTGTGCAACTTGCTTCAAAAAGATGTGGAATTCAGTTTAGCGAGGAGTGCCAAAGTGCTTTTGACAAGTTGAAAGACTTGTTAACTTCAGCCCCTATTGTGCAACCACCAGATCTGAATCCCTTCGAGATTATTGCGACGCCAGTAATCATGTACATGCTAGCGCAGTGCTGGGACAAAGAGTGGGGAAAGCTGCACATGTCATCTATTATGCCTCACGAACACTTGACATGCCCAATGCAATACTCGACAACGGAAAAGAACTCTTAGCTATTGTTTTTGCTTTAGAAAAATTCCGTTCATATTTACTTGGTACTAAGTGATTGTTTATTCTGACCATGCAGCTCTTCGATATTACTCACTAAGAAGGAGGCTAAACCGAGGCTCATTAGATGGATCTTGTTGCTGCAAGAGTTTAACTTGGAGATACGAGACAAGAAAGGTGCTGAAAATCTTGTTGCGGATCATCTAAGTCGATTAGTCGTGAGTGAGGAACCACTGCCCCTACGAGATGAATTTCCTGACGAGCATCTCTTTGCTACTCACTAACAAATCCATGGTATGCCGATATAGTGAATTACTTAGTTACTAAGACCCTACCTGACGATTTGTCTAGTCAGAGCTCAAAAGAATAAGGTAAAGAGTGATGCTAAGTATTATGTGTGGGACGACCCTTATTTGTGGAAACATGGTTCGGATCAAGTCATCCGAAGGTGCGTACCTGAGACTGAAATTCCTTCAATCCTTAAATTTGCCATTCATATGCATGTGGAGGACATTTTGGCCCCAAACGCACTGCTCTTAAGGTGCTTGAAAGTGGTTTTTATTTGGCCGACTTTGTTTCATGATTCTTACATGTTTTGCAAATCTTGTGAAAATTGTCAAAAACGGGTAACTTAGGACATAGAGATCAAATGCCCCTTATCCTATACATGTGTGTGAAATTTTTGATGTGTGGAATTGATTTTATGGGCCCCTTCCCCTCTTCTTTTGGCAATAATTACATACTACTTGCTGTGGATTATGTTTCAAATGGGTTGAAGCCAAAGCTACTCGAACTGACTGTGCTAAAGTTGTTGTAGATTTTGTCAAGTCTCATATATTCGTTAGGTTCGGAACACCAAGAGCCATAATAAGCGATCGTGGAACTCACTTCTGCGCAACGAGTGATGGAGGCCCTACTCAAGAAATATGATGTTACTCATCGAGTTTCAACCGCTTACCATCCACAAACAAACGGGCAAGCCGAAATCTCTACCGAGAAATCAAGTCTATACTCAAGAAGACAGTCAATCCAAGTAGGAAAGATTGGAGTACGCGACTCGACGATGCTCTATGGGCATATCGTACGGCCTACAAAACGCCCATTGGTATGTCCCCCGTTTCGTTTAGTTTTCGGTAAGCCTTGCCATCTTCCTGTTGAGTTGGAACATAGAGCATATTGGGCGATTAAGCACTTCAACATGAAATTGGATGATGCTGGTGTCACAAGGAAGCTACAATTGCAAGAGTTGGAAGAAATCCGGAATGATGCATATGAAAGCTCGAGAATCTATAAAGAGAAGACGAAAGCATTTCGTGATAAGATGAACTCAAGAAAGAATTTTGTTGTTGGACAGAAAGTTCTTCTTTTCCATTCTCGACTTAAATTATTTCCGGGTAAGTTACGTTCACGTTGGGTTGGACCTTTTATTGTCATTAACGTTTTTCCCCATGGTGCAGTTGATATCCAAAGTCCGACTACTGGAAAAATGTTTAAAGTGAATGGACATCGCTTAAAGCCTTTCTACGAAGGATTTCAAACGCATAATGTGGAAGAAATGGACCTCGCACCTCCCAATTACACCACTTGAGCGTGACTATGTCTAGCCAAAGACGTTAAAGAAAGGCGCTACTTGGGAGGCAACCCAAGATTTTACCTTTTCTAGTTCTTAAATTTGATGTTTTTGTTGGTTTTATTTTCTTTTATTTTAACTTTTTCTTTGAGGTGAAACACATCCCAAGGCCACACGGGGGTACGTTTTAAACTTAGAAATTTTTCGAAAAAAAAAAAAAAAATTTGGGGCAGACTACAACTTTAAATTAGGCGTGCCCACGCTTTATCCAAAGTTGCAATCTGTTTAACTGTGCACAGTGTTAATAATTCATGACTCAAAATTAGGCGTGCCCACGCCTAACTATAAGTCACACTCTGAATTAAAATTTTCGTTTTTTTTTTCTCAACACAATTCTTTTCCTTCTTTTCTTTCCCATTATACCTCATTCTTCCCCAATTTCTTTTCTTTGCAGCAAACTCACATATAACAAATTATCACAATCATCTTCCCCACCACCATTGAAGCTTCTTCCAACTATCACAACCACCACCATGGGAAGGAAGCCGCCGCCTCCGACATCCAAACCCGACGCCGCCGTGAGAGCCACCGCTCCCACAACCGACGCGCCGCCTCCTCGAACGACACGGGCTCCCCGTCGCGTCGCCACCCCAGCGTTGCCGTGCCACCGGACCCCGATTCAAAAGATCCGCCGCCGCTCAGCCACGCCGTCGGTCCCTTCAAAAGATCCGACCGCCGCGTCACCACCACCAACCAGATCTGAAGCCCGAGGAGCTCCTTCAACCGCGACACCACCGCCACCCCTTTCTTCCGATCCAACCTTCCCACGAGTAGCTCCGACCGCCACGAGTCCACCACGGTCGAAAACGACGGCAAACTCGCCCGTCACCACCACAGCTACACATCAGCCGCCACGAGCTCCGCCGCCGACTGCCACCACTGTCGTGACAACAACCGCCGTGCCACCAACATTACCGCTCGTCGTTGCGTTTTCCGCCGAGAAACCGACCACCACCTCCAAATCACCGCCGGCTGCTGAACAAATAGACCCTCCTCGGTCCTCTTCTCCGACAATTTCTTCGGGTTTTAGTTCTTCAAGCCAAAGTCCCGGTGCGTCACCACCACAACGGTCTCGTCTTGGTAAGGGTAAGAGTGTATTACCACCGAGTTCAAAACTCGGCGGTTTTACTACTTTCAAATCGAAAGTTCAACAAACGAGGTATTATGAATTGTGTCGTTATCCAATTATTGCCGGTAAATATGTTGATTATGATGCGCTCAATGCTTTGAATATTTGTGATGAATTTGTTGCATTGGTTGATGGAATTGGGTGGGGTGGATATTTTCATGTTAAACTCCCGGCGTTTATCGAACTTACGAGGGAGTTTTACACCACATTTAAGTTCAATAAAACGAAGGATTTAACTCTAACTAGCCCCGGTGTTGTTAAATTTAGATTGATGGGCAAAGAGTTTTCTTATTCGATTAATCAGTTTAATGTGGCTTTGGGCTTTGTTGATAACGATTATGTTCAAACTGACGAGTATAAAAACTCTTGTTGTGATTATTTGCGTGATTTTGCCCTTATCAAATTTGGAAAACTATTTCAACCGATACTACTTGCTATCACCCAAGTCAATCTAAAAGTTCTTATTTGCGTGAGCCTGTATTGAAATATATTCAACGTTTTTTGGCTTATAATTACTTGGGTAGGAAAGATAGTTCCGGCACTTTCACTAAAGCCGAGTTCTATTTCATTTGGTGTATGCAAAACAAAATCAAAGCTAATTTGGGTATTTGGCTAGCCACTCAATTCCAATCGGCCTCGAACAAAAAGCGTCTTATCTTAGGTTCTTACATTACACAATTAGCTGTTTCTCTTAAATTGCTTGATTCGAGTAACACTAATATGCACATTGCTTGTCACATGGAACCGTTGGATATTGATTGCTTGCATAGGATGGGCATAGTGACTCTCAAACACGGACGCCCTACTTTTACATCTCCGGGACCTACGGTACAACCAAAAAAGCGCAAATGCCGTGATATGGAGGAGCCATCAAGAGATACTACCTCGTCTACTCCCGAGACTTCCAACATGCATTCCTTCTCCCGCCAATTCGAGGATCGACTCAACCGTATTGAGTCTAAGTTGGATCGAATCCTTGCTCATTTCCACATTCCACCGGATTGATCTCGGGTTCACACATCTACGATTAGGGGAGTCTCGTTCCTTTACCTCCAATTTTTATTATTCCTCATGCATATGCTTTATATTTTTATACATTTAGATACATTGAGGACAATGCATGAAATAAGTGTGGGGGAGGGGAATAAATTCTTTGTCGTGATGTGTTTTATAATTCTCTTAGTGTGCAACGAGTTAAGTTAGTGTAATTTTTTTTTTCGAAATATCAATTCTTTTCTTTGATTTGAGAAATTTGATGAAATTCATGAGAGAAGTCAAGCATGCTTATATTGTTACAATTGTTGAAGTACATGCTTCTTTGAGAAGTTTACGTAAGTTTGTAATTTGGAATAATTGTGTATGTGATATTTGACTCGCAAAGTTCGTTGATATTTTCTTAGGTTTAAATTTTGGTGAAATTAAATTGATGATGAATTGAATATATGGGTATTAAGACCCTATGAAGTAATTTGTGCTTAAAATGAGTATGATATAACCTCTTGTAGCGCCTGGGGCTAACTACACTGAAGGGATTAAGCCTGAGGAGTTTTCAAGCTTGGTAACCTAAGGCCAACTGGTCTGGGATCTATCGGCCCAAACCTGCTACTGTGTTAGTATCCTAATAGGGCTATAAGAGGGTATCAAATGATAAATGATAAACTTGTTGAGTAACCGGGTGCATTCATGACCAATGTTTGTATTCGCGTCAAAAGACAAGTAATTGCTTAAAGTAAATAAAAGTATGATATTGGTGCTAAATTGGTTATAAAATGCTTGAGGAGATAGAAATGGATAATGCGAGTTGAATGTTGTATACGTGATTTTGCAATCATGGATTTTGTGAATTTTTGAAGAGTATGTATGGATACGAAAGTTATAGTTGAGGCATGATGGATATCTTTAAAGAATTTTTGTTAAAATTTTTGATGATAAGGGTTGATGTTTGGAAAAATAAGTTTCTTTGACTTGCTTGTTTGTACACTGAGAGATCGATTTTGTGGGTATATCATCTGCAAACCCTCACGAGACAAAACTCGTCCACTAGGGTAACCTAGGGGTTTAAAGGCTTGTTGCATGCGCTAAATGCAATCGTGATACCTACGAAAGTGGTTAGTTTTAGTTGTTTTTGTTATTTTTCTTTTTCTTTATTTTTGAGTCTTTTGTCTTTGCACGAGGACGTGCAAGAGTTAAAGTGTGGGGGAATTTGTTAGTGTGCATTTTATGCATATTTTTCATATATTTCCTTCATTCTTTTATTGGTATTTAAGTTTAAATGATAGATATTTATTATGGTTTTTTATTTTGATAGGTAAAATTTCAAAGAAGAAGAAAAAGGAAGAAAAAGGTGGAGAAAAAGAAAAATAAAATGGAAGACACGTTTTTTATACATAAGAAGAAGAGGAGAAAATCCTATTTTGTAGGAGTCTTCCTAAGTTTTAGGAGTTTCCCTATTTTGTAGGAGTTTTATTAGTATCTTCCTTATTCCTTTAGAATTAGAGTTTTATTTTAGTTAGAAGTCTTTTTGGCTAGGCTTAGATAATTAGTTATTGCTGGAATTTCACTCTCTCTCCGACAGAATCACTATTCACGTTTTTGTACAAGAGAGGAGAATGAAAATCTGCGTTTTTGCTTCCATGGAGATGTATTGCTAAAAACTCAAGTTCTAGCCGAGGATATTTGAAGTTTTAATTCTACAAAAATTTGTGAGATCGAATTTATTCTTATTCTTTCTTTATTCTTGTGTATTTACATATTCTTTATGTTTGTTGATATTATTGTTTCAATTAATTGAGTAATTCGGCCGGTTATTTAATTGTTGGAATAATATATAGCTAGTTAGAATCCCAAATCCGTAATTGTTTGGTTAATTCTAATATTGGTAGCAATTAATAACATTGATTATGGACAAGTTTTCAATTGTTATTATGGGAATATGTAATCTAATTTAAATGAACCGAGCTTGTGAGTTCGTTAATTAGAATTGGTGTTTCTCTAATTCTTAAAGCTATTATTGAATTAAATCTTAAGAGCTTGTTTAGGGTTATTCAATTAATAAGGGAAATAATCAAAGAGCTTGTTTTGATTATCGATAAAATAAGGGGAAACGAGGTTGTTAGAGCTTGTTAACGGCTATAGCCAATTTATTCTAGAATATTGAATTATCTTTGCATCGATGATCAAATTATAGAATTAAAACGGATCAAATTCCTTAGGCTAGAATCTCACTACATATTGATTTATTCTACTTGTTTTATTTTGCATCTCTTGATTTTAATACTTTTTGTTATTTATTTTAAGTTTAGTTTAATCGATTATTAAAAATCCCCCCTATTTATTTTAATATTAGCAAATTGAGAAATAATCCGAACCAATCCCTGTGGATTCGACCCTACTTATCGCTATCTGCAAATTTAGGAGTAGGAAATATTTTTGTAGGTTCGACAACCTATCACTATTCTTGTCGCCTCCAACTTTATATACATGTCAGTTGTATATTGTTGCAATAGTTTTCCAGCACAAAGGAGTGTAGATTGACGTGGGTTTCTGATTTGCAGTCTATAACAACTGTATTCTCTACATGAGACTTTTTTATTGCTTTGTTGGGCGATAACTGTAAGTACAAATATAAGTAAATTTTTGGAAAATGAATAAAAATCTTTATGTATCTTGAAACCGTTTGAAGAACTTGAAAAAAATAAAAAAATGAAATCATTGTTTTTAAGAGCGGATATGCCATTTTAGAAAGTTAATTTTTTTAAATGTATGATATTGTGGACAAAATTTTATTAAGTACGTAAAATGACTTCGTACCTTCTTGTTCTTGTGAAATAATTTCCTCCGCCGAAGAAAAGTTTGGTACTCCAGTAGCATCATTTGTATTTGTGTTATCCACTATTACATAATTAATTATTAAAATTTGCGCATAGTAAAAAGGAATCAATAATATTGATATGATTCTAAATTTTAGATGTTTGTATACATACCTTCTGCTTGGGGACGAATATGATCCATAGAAGGGAATTTTGGTGCTCAAGATCCCTTATTTCCTATTGTATTATTAACTGAAGCATTAGATATGAAGAAGTTTTTTATTACTACAAGACTTGAATTATAAAACTTTTGTGTCTAAGAAATCATTGAATCAATGTATAGTTTAGTTAATTAGAATAATTGCTTTAAATTTTGTGTTCTTATAAGAAGTTGTTCTCCTCAAAAAATAACAAAGATTGATTTGAAGAAGAAGACAATGAACAACATTTTATATTTGCTCTTAATATTAATATTATGTCCAAAGATGTAAAAAGGCATAATAGATGTTGAATTTAGTGTCAATGTATTTTCTTGTTCTAGAAGAATATAATTATATAGAAAAGATAAATGTATCTTCAACAATAATTTGTGTAGTTTGATTTAATTATAAACATATGTAACTATTATATCAAAATATACTTAATAACTTAGAATAAAAAGAAAAATGAATGCATTTTAATAAGCAAATTGACATGTACATAGTATAATTTAACGGGCCTAAAACAAATTAGTGCACATATAAGTTTCGTATATTTGTAAAATACCTTCTTCTTGAGAAATATCACCATCTTCATTATAAGAGGTGGATGGAGCATGATCCATATTGAAATGTGCAGCATGTTCTACAAATAAAGGAAATTTATTTGAATATTAGAGAGTCACAAAAAGATTGAAAATAATTTCAATTTAAAGAAAAATAAAGAAGTGGCTTTTATATAATATATAAATGTAAAACATTTTGTACTGCTTAACCAATAAAAGTACCTTGTTCATGTTTAGGATTACTTGATTGCGCTATATTACTAACATGAGTTGAAGGAGTGGAAGAAAGTTTTAGAATATTTCGTGCCACCCTGCTTGACCTTTAGGGAAAAGAATTGGATATTGGAGGGGGTCATAGCATCCATAATAATGCTTTATTCAGTGTCTATGACCTAAGTGAGCATGGACTACAATGTCTCGTTCGAATGGTATGTTAGCATTATTTCCTTCAACCCATATAGCTGCAACTTGATCAGTTGACGGAGAATTATATACTCGTTGATCTAATCTAACATCTTCCGAAATATGAAGTTGAGCATTTTTCGTCATCACTTGATATGTTGTTGATGTCTTCCTCGTTATTGTACGTCAACTTGTTTTTGATATCTTCTTCCTTATTGTTTGTCGTCAACTGCTTATCTTTACTTGCATCCTTGTCTTCAGATTTTGATATTATTTTATTTTGAAGTTCCTTAGCCCAAATGATTTTTATATTAGTTTTATTTGTTTGAATTTTGCTTGTGCTGATACATTGATAATATAAGTCGTTGATTGATATTTATTGATATGTATTAGTAATAAAAAATATTTTACATCTTTGACGACATTTTTTTTATACATCAATATCCAAAACATGTCATATAATTCATTTAGAGTTCACTAATATTTCTAATTAAAATAAATAAAAAATATTTATTGTAGGAAAAATGTGTGTTAAGTTATAAAAGTACTTACTACCATGTAATAAATACATTTATTATTTTCACAAAAATACTAAAAAACCTTTTGCTCGAAAAGTGTAGACTCCTTGCCTCGCAGATGCGAGCTCTTTATCTAATTCACACCAAATGACGTAAAAGAAAATATGGAATTGAAAGCTCGAATATTTTTGGAATTCGACAGCGTCTTTTGTTTGTGATGTGAGTAGCTCGTACAATTCATCAGAAACTTCATGGGTGTAAGCTTTATTTTTCCATTCCCACAACAAAAACCCGGAGGCTCGTATTCAAATTTTATAGCACCACAATATTTGCATTTTAAAACATTTCTCAATTCATGTATCTCAGACGCCACAGGCTCATAAACTCTTGAACCTAAAAGAATGAAATGTATAAATCTAGTATAGTTTAGTAGAGTAAGAAGATTGGTTCCATATATCAAACGTACTGAAAAAAATGTATAACCTTCTGTTTCATATGGAATCATTTGAGCTCTAAGAAGCCATGGAACTTGTACATTTTGATCACTTTGGCTATTGGAGCCTGTAGTTGAGGAGGTTGCAAGAATTTTTCGTTCCTTTCGCAATTCATTAACATGTTGGCTATATTTTTTTTTCTCCTCTTCACTCAAGTTTTGGTAACAACTTCTGTTTGTTGGAATTGTTGGTGTATTCGTGCTCTTGGTTTTCTTGCGCTCCTTAACTTTTTCTATGTATGCTTCTCTTTCACTAGTATTCAAGTTGGCATATTTCCTTTTCATCAAATTCAATCTTCTTTGTCTTGATACATCTATTTCGGTACCCACAAATATATCAATTTCTTTTGTAAATGAAGCAATCATGTATTCTAACAATCATATAATTGAAGTGGTTGCTTTTCTAATCAAAATGGAAACACTCAACATTACCTGAATTTGAATTCAATATAGAAAATTGCTTATGCATAACCATTTTTAGAGTTTGTTGCTGCAAAGTGGACAAATCAAAATTTGTAAGTCGAAAAAGACTGTAATTCAATTTTGTTCAGAAAAATAATTATGAAATATGTGTAACGAGTCACTCTCTTAAGTTATTAGTGGGTAATCTTTAATTATATTTTTCTCCTATTATTTCTACAATTTCATTTTTTTCTACATAGAAGTAATAATTAAATGTACTTGAAGATACACTCAAATTTAATAAGAATAATAAAGAATTTCTTTTTAAATAAAAAGGTGTTGTATTTGTCTTTTCTGTTGAGCCCTTTCATATTCTAATTTTTTAATAGGTATGAATGTGCACTTACTTGAGGTGGCTATCCAAAATTCAGCAGCCCCGAAATTGCAATGACTATCAACACAATATTCTTCTCCACTGTTGTTTTGTTTCTTCTTCATTCCTTTTGTATTTTTAGATTATTATGTATAATCTCAATGAATATAATGCATTTCTCTTGCTTAACTTTTAACATAATCTTACTAAATTATTGTGTATAGTGTCTAACAATTATTTTTATGCTTGCAATCTTAAAGATGAAGATAGTGCCTATATAATTATAATAATTGCAATAATAATAAATAAATATATACATGATCCCATATCAATACCATCCATACATAAAGAACCATTTATAAATACATTATCCCATATAATATCATTCATACATAGTTGACCATAACTGTACCACAAGATATGCACCACAAAAAAGGGGAAAAAAGAAAACAAACAAAGAGGAGAAAAGAACAAAAACTGTGAAAATGTAAAAACATGTACCAATGAAATGAAACTGGTTAAAAGGAAATGAAGAAAGCAACTATGTAGAAGCCAGCCGATCCTATCAATGAAAGTGAGAGAAAAGGAGAAAATTTGTTAGAGGTAATCAAGTAGGAGACCTATCATCGTTGTAAATAAAACAAATAGAAAGGCAAAGTTAGAAATTGTCACCCAAAAAATTAAAATGAACACGGCAACTGGTGACTTGCAAAAAGGAGCAAGATTTTGCCAAAATCAATACAAAACTCCATAAAAGAAGAAGAAGGAAAGAATAGGTCAACAGTGTCAAGCACTGGAACCAAAATAGCGCATTCAAAATCCGTATTCCACATGAGACATTAGATA
Source organism: Buddleja alternifolia (assembly GCA_019426215.1). NCBI lineage: Eukaryota > Viridiplantae > Streptophyta > Magnoliopsida > Lamiales > Scrophulariaceae > Buddleja > Buddleja alternifolia. The sequence goes on from CM033403.1 coordinate 28,625,385, forward strand.
AGCTTGCCAGAGAATTTGATTTTAAAGTCTTAATATGAAATTACAGAATACCCAGTTGATGGTAATTGCAGCAATCAGATAATTTCTTCAAGAATATTAATGGATTTTGCAGCAAGACAAAATCACAAGAATTAGTTAAAAAATGGCTTCTTCAATTGGGAAGTCATTTTATGTAGGATATGAAGATTACAAAATTGAATTTGCAGCAAAACTAAACTAAATTATATGTAACTTGATTCATTAAACTTCTTGTGAACCTTTTACAATATTATAATAATAATAATAATAGTACATACATTGAACAAGCTTAAGCTTCTTCACTATTACTATTAAATACAAATTCATGCACATTGATTTGGTAACAATTATAGATGTATTTTTATAGATTTTTTGAAAATAATAATTAATTAATAGAAAGTTATTTTGGTCTTAACAAAAAAGTTAAGAAATGTAAATCATTCCATAAGATTCACACTTTTAGAATAGTTAAGATTAAGATTAAGATTATATCAATATTAAATTGAGTTATAACTTCAATTGACATAGAACTAATAAACTCCAAACTAATAAATTTGCATTGAAATAAAACTTGAAGTACATTTATTTATCAAGCACATATAGCCTAGTACCATGAAGATTTGATTGTACTCCGAAATGGTTAGAATGAGATGCATTTGCATTTGAATCATTCACGTTTTGAGCTCTACGTCTTTGGTAGGCAGCACGCCTTCGAGCAAGATGTGTTTCTCTTTGTTGAACAACCATTGAATTGATTTGTCGATGACTTAGAGTTTCTTGGTTTTGCAATAAAGAAGACTCTGAATGCATTCTTGTATCCGGATTGAGAAAATCACATAACAGTTAGTTTCAAATTTAAATATGAAAAGACATTGATATTATCTTATTCATCAGATCATTGTAATTCATCTTTTAAGAACCAAAAATAATATTTTTTTATAATTCAATTAACTTTTGCATATATCGTCACTAAACTGATGCGGCATGAAATTAATAAAAAATTAGTTATTAGTAAGTTCATAATTATTTTTCCATGAGGGTTTAGATTTGACGTATGAGGGTTGATGGTTGATGCATTTGTATTTGGACTGTTCATTTCTTCAATTTTACGTCTTTGGTAGCGGGCATGACATTGAGCAAGATGAGCTTCCCGTCTTTGTGTTGGCATCGAATGTCTTCTTTCACGTTCGCAATTTGTACGCCGCTTGCGTCGTATATCATTTTGAAGGTTGCATGTAGACGAAATTTCCAAATTAATTCCCGTGTCCATATCTGAAATAAAAGTAAAATCTATAGCAGTATTTGGTTGAGTATATTTGCAAGTTTAGAACAGAATTTCTAGTAGGAAAATCAACAGGAAACAATCCTCATTTTCTGAATCTCTCAATCCTGTATTTAATGCAAATAGGAAAATGCTTTTTGAGCTGAGCATTTATCCTCAATCATTAATCGTGTATGCATAACCTATTTCCACTAACATTTCAAATGGTATATAAACAAAATGTAAACACACATGAGGCTAGATAAATTATTATATTGAAGTATATTACTTATACATAAAGAAGATAAATAATTTGTTTTGTCACATTCTTGTACATCAAAAAATCCCGGGTGTTGCATATTACCTGCAAGGCCTTTGTTGGAATATCGTCATGAGGAAAATCAAAGTTTTGTTATTCTCTAAGTGTATCTATACAAAAAAGGAAGAGTCAAAAGTGTTAGTCCATCTTCAAAATCATATACAGTGAAATTTTTATGAAAGAAAAACTTATACCTTGAAGTGGACTGAAAGAGAAACCTTCAGAAAGTACTCGTTCGATTGCCAAGTTCAGCTTTTGTGATTTCCTAGAACAGAAAATCATTGTTTTGTCTCCCGGACAACCGAACAATTGATTGGAGTAATTATACAATTGATTGCACCCCCTTCTATATATTTCGACTAAAAAAAATGATAGACTATGGTCCCAAAATAAACGCAGGATTCAAGATTCAAGATTCAATGAAGAAAAATCGAATGGATATATTCTACCGAAAACTACAACAAATAAAGAACCAAACTTTTTAAGGGACAGTAGTTACAAAATCGTGTAGTTTGGGAGAGCACTGGTGTGCCTTCTTTGCTGCCGTGCATGAAATGAACAGGTAGAAGTGGTAATGGCAAGAGTGGAAGTTATTAGGTAGTGGAGTTCTAATTTTGAATTTAACTTTTATCCGCATTTTTTTTACTTTTGCGTGGCTTTGTGTGTAGGTGGTAGCTAGGCCATACCAAATATTGACAGTCCAAACTCCGAAACCACCTTTGGCCCTCTCCAATTATAAAATAGTATAGATTTTGATATAACAATTCACATTTGTGGCTTTTAATTGTATAAAACTTAATTAATAATAATCATAATTTTAATACAATTTTCAATTAAAATAAAAATGTTTTTTTTCATTCAAATATAGAGTATTGTTCATCAAATATTATAAGGGATACGTAAAGTTTGTGTACTAAACGGTTCAACTCAAAAGTACGACTATTATTTGTTATGTTCATAATATATACGGAAAACAAGAGTTTTTTCAATTATATGTAAAGTACGTGTGCTAAACTGTTCAACTTCAAAATGACGGCTATTATGTATTATGTTCAGAATGTATACGGAAAATGAAAGTTTTTTTTTCAATTATACGTATGTACATATACTCTACAAGTATAATATACGTATGTACATATACTCTACAAGTATAATATGAGTTTTATGACTGCATTAATTATCAAAAAGTTACCAACTTCCGTTAAATTTTTCTTTTGGACAACTAAGTATGAATTATTCTAGCCAGCACTCTAAAGACAGCACACTAACTGTTTGTCTCAAAATGCTCCATATACAAGCATGTGTATATGAGGTGAGGTTGATGAAATTGAGAAGCTCGAGCTCAAATATATTATGTTGTGCTTGAGCTTAACAAGTTTGTTTCTGAAAATTTGAACTAGGGAGGGAGAGAGAGAGAGAGCACTCGAGCTCGATTCTTTTGTGCCCGGCACAAGACATCTCAGAAATTGTATTTCAGTGTTCATTAATATATATTATTAAATATAAAATAATTTAGGAAAACTAATAAGCTCTCATGATGATGAATATAAATAATGGATCTTGAGCTCCAGGGGGGGACTCAAATTACACCTCTACAGATATATATATATATATATATATATATATATTTTAAAAAAAAACTGCTCTATCGGGAATTATTCTGGCCAACTCTCTAAAGATAGCACACTAACTGTTTCTCAAAATGCTCCATATACGAGCATGTGTATATGAGGTGAGGTTTATGAAATTGAGAAGCTCGAGCTCAAATATATTATGTTGTTTATATATATATATATATACACATTCATGGGGCCAGATCTCTTCTAAATAAGCGCTTTTAATGAGAATATATAGCGAAATAGGGGTTTCCAGGTTAATTATTTTTATGCTTGCAACTTGTTTGCTTTAGTTTGGAGCTAGATATCAAAATATTATTTAACTTTTTTCTGAAGTTCTTTGTTATATACATGTCACTTCCTATCCCTTTTCGTGGAATAGAACTTCCAGGACATGTTGAAGAACAGTATAATTTTGATGTAAATTAAAAATTCAAACCCAATTAATTCAGCCACGCAATCATATTGAGAAGCAAATCAAGCAAAAAATAAATTAAATAGTATAGTGTACACATTATTTAAACTCAAAGTTCATTAGTCATAAGCATAAATGTACACATTATTTAAACTCAAAGTTCATTAGTCATAAGCATAAATTTGCAACTTCAGCACTATAGGAAAACTTGGAGCACATTTATCGGATCACTATCTCTGCCTCTATGTATCTCTTATAATTAATTAATCCTATTCGTACTATTATCATATGCAGTAAAATTGCATTATAATTGCGTGTCTGATACGAGTACGATAACGTATTCTTCAGACCCACATGGCACCGGCCTTTTTGAGCATGGGCTTTAAGTAACTTTTAAGGTGAAGGCTCATGATCTCATTAGCTCCTCCCACAAATTCGCCACCAATGAACACCGCGGGGACGCTAGGGTTGCACCCGTGTCTCAAGAGCGCTTGTTCGATATCCCGGCCTCTAGGGATCTCGTCAAGCTCGTAAACTGTTGGGTTGACACCAAAATCATTAAAGAGGGCCTTGATGGTGTGGCTAATGCAGCATGAGGTCTCACTAAAGATTACCAAAGGCTTTTCGGACACCATTTTGCTCACCATCTCCATTTGATACTAAGATTTGATGGTTTTTAGATTACAAGAAGGGCTTTAAGTAAATGAACTAAAAGAAAAAAGTGAAATGGGTAGTGTAATGCTTTGATAATTGGTAGTAGGAGTTTGGTTTTTGTTTGAGAAGAATGGGGGTGTGCATTGGGCCATTTATATAGGAATGGAATCATACGTAACATTTGTTAATTTCCTCGTTTTGTTCTTTTATTTTTCCACTATCAAAAAGATGACACAATGGGATCAGATTCTTCTTATGGGTGTACGGAAATTTGAGATTTAGTATAATTACAATTATTTGTATATTACTTTATTGTGTAGGTGGTAATATCTTTTGAAACCTAGTATGGGAAACATTTTTCATAAACAGGTGGTGTAGCTAGGATTTGTTCAGGATTTTTTCTGCGTTGCCTGATTAATCTAATACCATATTGAATCACCGTCTTATTGAAAAGTTTAAATTGTTAAAGAGAAATCATATGTGATGATTAATCTCGAGTTACTATATACAAATGATAGCAACACTACAAGAAAATATATGCCGCCATGCTTTGAAGCCGTGTTATATAGCAGTTTAAATCCACAATTAATTTGGTCATAGTAAACGTTTCATATAGCCATGCTGTCATCTGTGGTGAAAAGAATGCTGACCTTTTGAAACTCTAATTAGAGGTGGCGCATGGACAAAAAAATGCTAATTTAACACTTTTTTACAATGGCTAAAAAGTCATGATCTTTGCAATAAACAAAATATTGACAATGGTTATAAGCCGTGGGCAATGTTTACAGATACCACGACTGAGCTAAGGTGAGACTGTGATCAAACAATTTTGATAATGTCAAAAAGCTTTTCACCATGACTATTTAATATGGGTAAAAATCAAATTCCTTGTAGTGCAATTATATCGAGAGTATGACTCCTAAAAGTTACTAAGGATCAATCTTGGATTGGAGGGATTAAGAATATTTGACATTACATATTTGATTAATGTTGTAATAACTTTATGAACTTTGAGAGTGAGTGATGTGTCCCATTGCACAAAAAGAAAGTTAGGGACGATGATGAATCTCGGGTTTTTTAATAAAATAATCGAAAAATTTGAACCATTTATCAAACTAACCTGGTTGAAAAAAGATTCTTCAAAGTAACCTAAAGGGACAAATTGGTTTTAGTCCCTGAACTTTATCTATAATCTCAAATAAGTCCCTCAGCTTTTAAAATATTTTATTTTAGTCCTTTTAAGTTTAAATATTGCAAAGATCCTTTTAAGTTTTAATCTCAAATTAGAATGGTGAGTGTAATTATCCGTTTTTTCAAATCACATAACTTTCTAAGTGGATAGCAATTTGTAGTATCTTATAAGATTTCCTGATAAGGAAATGATCAAATAGATTCTTATGCGCACATGCTAATATATATTGTAATATGTCAACTTTTATTTTTTATTTTTTATTTTTATTTTTAGATGAAATGTCTACTTTAATTGACTTGATTATCTTGGGGAATAATATAATAAATAGTCATGACAAAAGATTAAGCAATATTATTATACATTCTTCTAATCCTTAAAATTATATTATCATGAAATCATCCAGAATGTGAATTCCATACCAAGGACACGTGACATCTTTTCAGTATGCAGAGATTCGGGGCCATTCTATGCCACACTGGTACCAATGGTCCGGTGTGGCATACACCATTGGATCGGGGGTATTTTAGTAAATACCCCCCCTGTTGGGGGGATCCAATGGTGTATGCCACACCAGGACCATTGGTACCAGTGTGGCATAGAATGGCCCCGAATCTCTGCATACTGAAAAGATGTCACGTGTCCTTGGTATGGAATTCACATTCTGGATGATTTCATGATAATATAATTTTAAGGATTAGAAGAATGTATAATAATATTGCTTAATCTTTTGTCATGACTATTTATTATATTATTCCCCAAGATAATCAAGTCAATTAAAGTAGACATTTCACCTAAAAATAAAAATAAAAAATAAAAAATAAAAGTTGACATATTACAATATATATTAGCATGTGCGCATAAGAATCTATTTGATCATTTCCTTATCAGGAAATCTTATAAGATACTACAAATTGCTATCCACTTAGAAAGTTATGTGATTTGAAAAAACGGATAATTACACTCACCATTCTAATGTATTTCGAAACTACAAAAAATATCATCTAGTTTAATAAATTACATTTAACATCTCAATGTTTCATTCCGTCCAACAAATAGCACCTTCCATTAGAGTTATTGTACGACGCCGTTAATATTTTTGGTGAACGTTCAAAAATGCCCTTGTCCTTTTTTAGACATGAAAATCCTATAATATTTGGACAAGCAAACCTAAATATATATATACACACTTGTGAGTATTTGATGACTATTATTTCTCTTTCTTATGGAAAATCTTGACATCTTCGACTCGTCGCATTTGGAAATGCAGAGGGATAAAGTATGATCTTGCAGAATTTTTTAATTTAAATTTTGGTCGGTACTTTTGTAATTAGTTTATTAGTATATGAATTTATTTTTTAAAATATTTCTAAGGCTATTAAAAGTGGCCCCAATTAACTTTCTGGTATAGCTTTCCAGGCAGCATCTAATGAGTTGGAAAAATAAATTGGCTTTATCCAATTGGGACCTCTTTTGCTTCGTCTATTTTTTCCTTCTCCAAAGTCCAAATCAAGATTCCGGCAATGGGAATATAATTTGTTATTGGATAATAAACATATATTAATTCTATATTAGTGCATGAAAAACAATCTTCAAGATAGCACCATATATTTATATATATATATATATATGCAAGATTTTTGTAAAGAAAAATTTTAATTAAAAAATAAGCTATTAATTTTAAAAATCTTAGAAGAAAAGTAGACAACTTGTCGAACAACAATGCGGTTGGGAGTGGGAGGTAAGGGTGTATGCGGTTGGACTTGGGTGGTTCTATGAAAAAAATTTAACCTGACCCGATATATGCGGGTTTACTAAATATCAAACTGAAATTACATAATTTTCTTTTCAAACTGAGCGGTTCTGGTCGGTCGGATTTAATGGATTTAGCAGGCGGTTTGGTGGATTATCGAATGATAATTATAATTTTTACAACTTACTATTAGTTACAACTAGTAAGTGAGAAACTAAATAATATACTTGTTATACATTTAACTAAAATAAATTATTCTTACCAAAAAAAGTAAAAAATTAGTTGATGGAATACAAAAATAAGTGATGTTATTAAATAAAAATCATATTTATCATGAATTGCAAACTCTAAAGTGTTACTAAAACTTTTGTTCAAATCAAGTATAAACAAATAATCAAATGAACCAATTTGTTTGCTCAAATTAAAAATAAAGTGTGTTACATAAATATGGATAAAACCACTCCCATTAGAGTTTATATATACGTACTTACCAAAAAAGAGTTTATATATATGCATATATAGTTTTAAAAGTTTAAGGCTAATCTACCCAAGATCTGTTGGTCTAGTAGTATCTACTTTTCACTTTATGTGAGAGGTCTTGAGTTCGAATCCAGACTGCCACAAGTTGTGGCTCTCCCATCCTTTATGGAGCTAGATAGAGTCTATGATTCAAGATTATAACTATCAACCTGGGTTTGTCGAGCTAGATATGTAGGGTATTCCCCTCCCTCTTGATTTACAAAAAAAAGTTTAGGGCTAATCTGTAACTATATATACATATACTTATAAAATATACAATTAGCGATCGGGTTGGGGTTGCCATTATTAAACCCACTACCCGACCCAAAAGTGGCGGGTTACATCATTTTCAACCCACCACAATCATTTAATTACTTCAAACCAGCGGTTTTTGAGCGAATTGGGTCGGTTTGAGCAGGTTGGGCAGGTTGGGCGGGTTTATGCACACCCCAAGCGGGAAAGAGGGAGGATAGTACTATACAACACGACATGCAGATAAATCAAGTTGGGTTTGAGCAAATCCAAATTGTTTACGTGATAAATTCTTTAAATTTGTCATGTAATTATAGTAAATTCAAAAATAATAATATAATATTATATTTTATATAAGTGACTAAACTTGATTCGAATATTTTTATTTTTTTAGGAGATGCGGTATACAAAAGAAATGCATAAGCAAGGGGTCCCCGAAAGCTAGACCACAAGTTCATCCAATTTTGCCTTTTGTTTTGCAAATCATGTGACCTCACGTTGTTTTGGCATCTTTTTCTTACAAGAATGAGTTCCCGTTTTAACTTTGTCCGATCCAAACATTGATTTCCATGCGTCGAGCAGTGGTGGTTCTTCCAACAAAGAAAATTATATATATGTGTGTGTTTTTTCTTGGATATTTAAAGACTAGAAGAGGTGAAACCGAATATAGTGATCATTCCAAAAAAAAAAAAAGTTAATTGTCACTAAATATTTTTTTTTTTATCAAAGTTCGCTAGAATATATAACTTAATTTGATCGCAACAACCTTGTTTCCACACCATGCGTGTTTGTAATTTCTTTATAAGAAAGGAATATGAAAAAACAAAAAATCCCATCACTTGAGAGTTGAAACTAAACTCCAAAATTGTTGCTTTTTTTCTTGTGGGGTGAATAAAAATTACACGACCTTTTCCCTAGAGAATTCTCAACAGTTGAAAGCTGCCTTCAACTTTATAGGTTTTTTGTCACCAATTGGAACCTTGGCTTCGTCACTCAACAATTGTGTGGATGTTTATTATATAGTGTGACTATATATTACATAAGCGGGTGTATTTAAATACGACAATTTAGTTTTATTTGTAGTGAATCTAGGTCAAAACGTGGCACATTCAATCAGGAACAAAATCAAGATATAGGGTTCAGGGGGCGAATACAAAAAAAATAAAATAAACCTTGATATTTTTAAATTTTGTGGGAGCAAAAATTTAAATATAAAAATATATAGAGCAAAAAAATAATTTTCTCAAAATTGAGGAGCCCTTGAATCCGTCTCTAAATTCAATTATATTGTGTGGATGTTTATTATTTAGTGTGACTATATATTATTAATGAGGGTGTGATTAAATACGACAATTTAGTTTTATTTGTAGTGAATCTACGTCAAAACGTGACAAATTTGATTAGTGATATATATTTGAAAAGATAATATTATGTCATCGTATAACATCATTATCATTATATGCACGTTCAACAACTCTCAAATTCAATTAAACCACATAAATTTATGTATGATTGAGAGCAACAAAGCCAGTTCATTCATAACTATTGATTTAATAGTGAAAGTTGACATGTTACATTGCACTCGAACCAGTATAAAATTACCTAGCAAGTGTGGCAGTTTCTACGCTGGCTCTAAAATATTCCAAGGACTGTTTATTTTTAAGGTGCCTTCACCATGGTATTCCCGTTGTACTTATCAACATCTATAGTATACATATATATATATATATATGATAACTTGACGGAGAAGGAACTTTGCTTGCTCCTATTAGAGCATCTCCAACGGACGACAATTTGCCGTTTTGCCGTCCGTTGTGCCACTCCAATGGAGTGGCATAACCACTCCAAATATGGCGTGCGTAGGGCCCACAATATTTGTTTTTTATTAATTTTTTATTTATTTCAGTTTAGTATTATAATTTTGTATAATTACAATTACGTCCTATATAATTAGGTCCCTAAACTTTGAAAAAGTTATGATTAGGTCCTATGTTTGTACTTTTGTTCATTTATTATATATGATTTTAATTCAATTATGAATAATAGATATATATTAAAAGTAGTATAAAGTGCATATACAATATAAGTTAAAAATATTAAAATATTCATTTCAACATAGATTATATTACACAAAATACCAAAATACATGATTCAAAAATAGAGTAGTTAAAAATAATATGACTAATACATTAGATTGACAATAACATTTTAATATGGTTATAAATCAGTTCCGTCTCCACCAAAATTAGAAAAATATTGACCATAATCATTTGACGTAGATGATGGTTGAGTTCTTTTTTGTATAATTTCTAATTGTTGTGCTTGATAATGAGCACGAACTGTTGGATCAGCGATAGAACTCAAGTCTTTTTCCAAAATTCTAGGCTGTGTTTGTTTCTGTTTTTAAATATGTTTTGGCCAAAATTTCTGGCCAAAACTTGTTTGCTTTATGTTTTTTCCCAAAAAGGATTTTTTTGATCAAAGAATTTGTCAGCTATTATTTTCCTCTTTGTGTCTACTATTACATCAACTACAATATATATATATATATAATCATAATATTACAATCATTTAAAACTTATATTATATTATATTTTTCAATCATTAACTAATTATAAACACAACTTTTCAACAAAAACTTACATGATTTGACTGTTATAGTAGCTTTTGTCTCTTTTGAAAATAAAATCAAATACAAAACCAAACACATTTTTATCAAAATACACAACTCCCAACAAAATTTTTCACAAAAAAATAAATAAATCCCAAAATGGAAACAACCATAGCCCTATCCTCTCGTGCAATATCTATATTTCTTTGTTTCATTTACGCATTCGATAAGTTGGAGTCTCTCTGCTTCTGCCTTCTTCAGAATCTCCTTAATCTCTTCACTGAATATCTTCGTGTCTTTTTCCCTTTGTTCTCCAACTTTTTTCTTCAACTTGACTTTTTCACCCCAGTGGGTCGGTCATACGAAGAGCTACCAATATTATCATTATCGTCATTTAAATTGATAGAAAATGGTGAAAACCCAGGAGATTCTGTTGTATTACAATCAGGAGTTTGATTATCTGATGAGGAATAGTTGGAAGGATGTTTTCCACAAACTTGTCTCCTCGTGGTGTCATTATTCAAAAAATATATCTCAAATTTTTTAAGCATGTTCCACACATGATCAAATTTGAAATCGGCCTTGAATTTGACATTTTCAACAAACATTAGTTTTGCTCGTTGAAGCTGCAAAAAAATTTAAGTATCAAACTTAAGTATTACATATATAAATCACAAGAATGAAAAGTTTAAAAATTACTCACTATATCTTGTTGTGATGCCCCGCTGGGATTAAAGAGTTCCACTTTCTTGACACATTGAATTAATCTTCAAACACCCATCTCAATCGTCTTAAAACGATATTCTAAAGATCTTACGCTAAGCTCCTCCATAGACACATCTTTTGTCTCATTGTATAATTGAGTCACTCGATTCCATAATCTACTTTTTGTTTGGTTTATACCAGTAATTGGATCTTAAGAAATATGCAAAACAAGATGATATAAAAGAATATCTTCATCAACACAATAATTAGTTGAACGAGAAAGACATTTTTGTGCAAATTGGAAAGAAAAGTGTAGTAGTAACAACAGTAGTAATAGAAATTGAAAGTTAATGTGATTGAATAAAGGGATAATTGCACTCACACCTCCTCAGTCATGGGGTGATTACACAGATCTCCCCTCACTAATTGATAATTACAAACACACCCCCTCAGTGGGTCTATTTGTAAGGTTTACAGGGGGTGCAATTGTAAGAATTGTTACATACATGTTTATAATTATCAATTAATGAGGGGATGCTTGTGTAATTAGCGCATCATTGAGGGGTGTGAGTGTAATTATCCTTTGAATAAAATGACTTGGCAGTCTATATATAGACAAAAATCTTATCCAAAAAGAAAATTTCAATCTCATTCAAAAATCTTATCTCAATCTCTTTACCGTTGGATGAATTTTCTTATCTCAATTTCAACTGTCGGATGAATTTTCTCAACATCTATCTATCTATCTATCTATCTATCTATCTATCTATATATATATATAGATAGATAATTAATGATATATATAAACCTCAATCTGATAAACTTTAGATATGTATATATAGATTCCTATAAACTTTAGAAATTTTAGTATTTCATTTGATTTATTTAATAATTGTTCTACAAGTTTGTCCCAAATTTGGTTTGAAAATATAATCACTACAATTTAATAATCTTGTTGTTATATAGAGTTAGAGTTCGTCCGTTTCAATTACATATGTGACAAATTCCAAAGTTTAATTGACATTTATTCCATTTTTCCAAATGCATTTAAGATTAAAATGGGCAGTGAACTAAATCACTTTAAGTTTGTTTGCATTAGACCTAAATGTAGCCCATGTGGGTATATATATACATACATATATATATATATATAAATCTCAATCTCATCCAAAAATCTTATCTCAATCTCTTGATCGTTGGACGAATTTTCTTATCTCAATCTCAACCATCGGATGGATTCCCTCAACATCAATATATATATATATATATATATATATTATATGTATGTATATTATATAAATTTCAATCTCATCCAAAAATCTTATCTCAATCTCAACCGTTTGATGAATTTCCTCAACATCCTAACCGTTGGAGGGATTTTATCATCATCTGAATTTTATCCATAATCCTACTATTATATCTATATTCTTATTCTATAAATAACAACCTTTACTAAATTCAATTCACAACATAATCTTTGTATGGCTTACAAATCACTTTTTTTTTTCTCTTCTCCAAAATATACTTCAAATAATCTTATATTGGAGGTTCTTCTAATATGCCAATTGAAAATTTATCTCCATCTCAATCGCCATCTTTTTCTTCTTCAAATGATAATGGTATTGAGTTAATATTGCAAAGAACTGGTGCAAATGTTACACCTTCTGCAGCAAAATAATAATATGCAGCATCATCGAAATATGGAAGACAACCAGTCTTCCCATCGTGGCTCTGTCCTAAGTCATAGAGTGATCAATCGTGATCGTGAAGCAGCTGATTGTAATCTCATTAATGATTAATTTAGCGCTAATCCACGATATAATGATGAAATGTTCCGTCGACAATATCGAATGTCTCGAGACCTATTCGTTTGTATTGTTGATGCAGTCAAAGTTCATGATCAATACTTCGAACAACGAAGAGATGGTTTTGGTAGACTTGGACTATTAAGTTTACAGAAAATAACAACCGTATTTTGGATGTTAGCATATGGTATAGCGGCAGATGCAACTGATGAGTATGTTAAAATTGGAGAGTCAATGACAATTGAAAGCTTGAAGAGTTTTTGCCGTGCTGTTGTTGAGATTTTCTCTGAGCGATATCTCAGATCACCTAATGCTAACGATGTAGCAAGGTTACTTCACATTGGAGAGAGCCGTGGTTTTTCAGGAATGTTGGGTAGTCTTGATTGTATGCATTGGAAGTGGAAAAATTGTCCCACAGCCTGGGCCGGGCAATATGCAGGACGTAGTGGATCACCAACTATTATTCTTGAAGCTGTAGCCGATTATGATCTTTGGATATGGCATGCTTATTTTGGTATGCCAGGTACCAATAATGATATTAATGTATTCATCATCGCATTTGTTTTCGAATCTTGCTCAAAGTTTTGCTCCCCCAGCACATTATATTATTCAAGGAAAGAATACAATATGGGATATTATTTAGCTGATGGTATATATCCAAAATAGTCCATTCTAGTGCAAACTATTTGAGAGCCGCGGGGAGCAAAGAAACAGCATTTTACGAAGAAACAAGAAGTATGTAGGAAAGATGTGAAGCGTGCATTCGGAGTCCTACAATCAAAATTTGCAATTGTTACTGGACGGGCACGCTTTGGAAAAAAAAGTGCTACATGACTACATGCATTATTTTGCACAACATGATAATTGAGGATGAATGCGATCTCAGTGCACCAATTGCAGATGCGGTAGAAGCACCAGCTTCAACGGTTGGTTCGGCAGATGAAAGTCAGAGATTTCTACAATTTCTTGGTCGATATAGACAAATCAAAGATAGAAATGCTCATATTGAACTTCGTAATGCATTAATAGAGCATTTATGGGAGCAACATGGTAATTCACAAAATTAATGAATAATGTTATCAAGTCCTTTTCAATCATGTTGTGTTAATGTTAATTAATCAATGTAATGTTAATATTGTATGTCTCCTTTATCAAATTTTGTTTAATATGATATATAAATTGTAAACCCGGCCTTTATATATTGTGTAGATTTTTAATTTAATTTATAAAATATCAAAATAAATTTAAATAATTTATTATTAAAATGTTACTTATTATTATTAAATTACAAAAATATAATAAATTGTAATATCATAAAACAACACAAGATATTTACTTGGATGAATACGTAACAAAGAACGTTAAGTTGGGTGTTATTTGCAAAATAAGAGAATTGGTATAAATGAGGTGTAAAAAGTACTATTCTAGGAAATATATATTTTGTGTGAAAAATAGTGCAGTACAGTAAGAGCAACTCCAATGGACGGCAAAATTGTGTTTTGCCGTCCATTGGAGCGGTAAACCCACGCCAAAAATGTCATGGGTGAACAGTGCCACGCTATATATAGCATGGCACTGTTCACCCAAGCCATTTTTGGTGTGGGTAGACCCCACTTTTTAACTTTTTTTTTTGTTTTTTGTTTATTTCAATTTAGTATTCTAATTTTGTATAGTTATAATTAGGTCCCTAAACTTAAAAAAATTATAAACATGTCATATGTTTGTGTTGTATTAATGTTAATTAATCAATATAATGTTAATTGTGTTGTATTAATGTTAATTAATCAATATAAAGTTATAAAATTATCAAGTCATTTTCAATTGTGTTGTATTAATGTTAATTAATCAATATAATATTTATTTTGTATGTCCCCTTCATCAAATTTTATTTTATATAATATATAAACTGTAAACCCAGCCTTTATATATTATGTAAATTTTTAATTTAATTTACAAATTATCAAATTAGATTTTAATTAAATTTTAATTATTTATTATTATTAAATTACAAAATATAATAAATTGTAATTTTATAAGACAACACAATATATTTACTTGGACGAATACGTAACAAAAAATTTCAAGTTGGGTGTTATTTGTAAAATATGAGAAAAAGTATAAATGAGGTGTAAAAAGGAATATTCTAAGGAATATACTTTTTGTGTGAAAATGGTGCAAAAGTTGCACCATTTTTGTGTGAAATATTGGAGATGCCCTATTAGGGCGCCATTATATTTAACTACAATCAAAAAATGAAATGTTTTTGACAGGTGGAGAAATTATGTACTAATTATGATATATATATATATATATATATGTTTAGTGAGGGGATAGGGAAAAAAAGAAGTTATATTCCTAGTTAGTTAATTACGGGACGACAAAAATTCGGTATCGAATAAGTACGATCATTTTACAAATTTTTATTGAAAGTTACGGTGAAAAAATCGGCCAAAATATATGGGAACGAAAAATAGACGGACGAACACTCATTTGAGTAAAATATGAATAAAATGAATTATCCAAGATTAAAAATATTGCTTATTTTTATATTATTTTATAAGATATATTGATTGTACTTGCTTTTATATTATGAAAAAATATATTTTCTATGTTTCACTAGTTGACAATAATTAATATTTTGATATAACAATTCACATTTGTGGTTTTTTATTGTATAAAATTTAATTAATAATAATCATAATTTTAATATAATTTCAATTAAAAATAAAAATATTTTTTTCAGCCACACATAGAGTATTATTCATCAAATATTATACGGGATGCATAAAGTTTGTGTGCTAAACGATTCAACTCAAAAGTACGACTATTATTTGTTATGTTCAGAAGGTATACAAAAAACAGGAGTTATTTTCAATTATACGTAAAGTACGTGTGCTAAACGGTTCAACTCAAAAGGACAGTTATTATTCGTTATGTTAAGAATATAACGGAAAATGATTTTTTTTGCAAATATATGTACGTACATATACTCTACAAGTATAATATGAGTTTTAACTAACAGATGACGTATATAAATTATCTGAAAGTTACCAACTTCCATTAGATTTTTCTTTTGGACAACTATGTATGAAATTTTAGCCAGCTCTCTAAAGACAGCACACTAACTGTTTGTCTCAAAATGCTCCATATAGGAGCATGTGTATATGAGTTGAGGTTGATGGAATTGAGAAGTCCGAGCTGGAGCTCAAATATATTATATTGTGCTTGAGCTTAATAAGTTTTTTTCTAAGAATTTGACTCGGGCGGGAGGGAGAGAGAGAGAGAGAGAGCACTCAAGCTCGATTCTTTTGAGCCCGCGTGCACGAGACATCTTAGAAATGGTATTTCATTGTTCGTTAATATATTATTAAATACAAAATAATTTAGGAAAATTAATAAGCTCTCAAGATGATGAATATAAATAATGAATCTCGAGCTCGAGCTCGAGCGGGGGACTCAAATTACACCCCTACATATATATATATACACGCACACTGAGGGGGCCACATTCTCTTCTAAATAAGCGCTTCTAATTAGAATGTATAGCAGATGCTGCTCTTTATGGCTAAGCAATATATATTTGCACACTTGCATGTGGAATTCAACTTTTTTAAAATCAGCCCGATTTGCTGCGAAATAGGGTTTTCCAGGTTAATTATTTTTATGCTTGCAAATTGTTTGCTTTAGCTTGGAACTAGATATCAAAATATTATTTGAATTTTTTCTCAAGCTCTTTGTTATATACATGTCACTTCACTGTCTCTTTTCGTGGAATATAACTTTCAGGACACGTTGAAGAACAGAATAATTTTGATGTAAATTAAAAATTCAAACCCCAATTAATTCAGCCACGCAATCATATTGAGAAGCAAATCAAGCAAAAAATAAATTAAATAGTATAGTACACACACAATATTTAAACTCAAAGTTCATTAGTCATAAGCATAAATTTGCAACTTTAGCACTAAAAAAAGGGTGAAGTACAAAATTAATTATTTAGTAAGTATTATTATTAGGAACTTGGAGCACATATATAGGCTCACTATCTCTGCCTCTATGTATCTCTTATAATTAATTAATCCGATTCTTACTCTTATCATATGCAGTAAAATTGCATTAGAGTTGCTTGAGTACGATAACGTATTCTTCAGACCCACATGGCACCTTCCCTTTTGAGCATGGGCTTTAAGGACCTCTTGAGGTGAAGGCTCATTATCTCATTAGCTCCTCCCACAAATTCACCACCAATGAACACCGCGGGGACGCTAGGGTTGCACCCGAGTCTCAAGAGCGCTTGCTCGATATCTCGGCCTCTAGGGATCTCGTCAAGCTCGTAAACTGTTGGGTTGACACCAAAATCATTAAAGAGGGACTTGATGGTGTAGCTTATGCAGCATGAGGTCTCACTAAAGATTACCAAAGGCTTTTCAGACACCATTTTGCTCACCATCTCCATTGATATAATAAGATTTGATGGTTTTTAGATCACTACAAGAAAACATTGATATAGCATCGAGGAGATTACCTAGCTAAATGTCGTTTTTCGATGCTAATTTGTGTTAGCAACGCAACCAGCATCGAAATGGTCGGCGTAGCTATATCGCTCGCCCCTAATTTGGACTCGTTGCTGATTTACGTTGCTGTGTCAGCATCGAAATGCACCAACGCGCGATTACGTTGCTGATCAGCTGCGAAATTATTTCCATGATGATATCAGCTAGGACGTTTTTCGATGCTAATATAATATCGAATTTCACCTGTGAAACTATTACGTTGCAAAATTCGATGCTAAAATATTACGAAATATTTAAATAATATTCTTTAGTTAGGAATATTTTCGCTGTTAAATTTGATTATTTTTTATTTGCAACTAAATTTTATATTGCTAATTTCGTTGCTACACTACAAGAAAACAAGGCTTCAGCGAATACGTCTCTAAATCCCTCAATATTTTTCATATTTTATTTATTAATTTTATTAATCTTGATTCATTACAAATAATTACAATACAATCAAATTAACATCGAATTCTAAATTAATTCCAATCAATGCACTTAATATGATCATCACCAAATATCAAAAATCAAACATCTATTTAAAAATCTATGAAACCAATTAATTTAAATCAACAAAAACATTCATTTTCGAAACAAATACCCTACAATTTATGTATCTTTATTATTTAAAATACTATGTCCAAATTGAAGATTCAACTATAGTTCCATTTATAACTATTTCAAGAATATGATCATCCCTTCAAGATCTTCCAACTTCGTCAGTAACCTGAAATGGAAAAAAGAGTAAATCTCAACTGTATATACTACAAAAAAATGCAAACCCGTAAGAACGTCCAATTGTTAACACCAAATCTGCAACATGCTCCAATACTTTCAGAAATAAAACTTAGATGGGATCCCTTGATTTGAACTAAGCTTAAAATTGCCATTAAACAAAAGATGTTAACGCACCAGAGTCATGAACAAGAGTTAGCATACCTAAAAATTTGCAGCACTAAAGACTTGTGAGAAACCAGGGACGTGCTCCATTGAGTTATGATTATCGGAAGGAGCTACATTGTCCTGAAATTCAATAATAACATTCAAATGAATTATAATTTCAAAGGGAAATCATTATATATATATACACACACACGCACGCACGAATAGATAATAACATTTAGGATTTTCTTGAACTTGCTGCAAGGGAAAGATAAAGATAGGAGAGCTAGCAATATCATCAAGACACAAGTTGTGTTGCTTACGAACCCTTATCTTGTCTTTTTCTCTTTTTGCTTAACTTTTTATCTTCTGAAACTGAATATGCGTACATCTTCTTTAGTTTCTTCATATACATCTCAATCTGTATATGAAAAAATGATCTAAGTCCTACAAGCGATGACTTTATATAGATATAGAAACATTTCATAATTCCCAATAGTAAACCAAGCTCTATAGGCAAAATAGCATCGAATTCTATTAGTTTCTTCTTCATTTAAGCCATGGCAAGTGGAGCTTCACCTATTATATATACAGAAAAGTGTATAACCAAAAGAATTTCCAATATAATTCATATTAATAACTATAACAAATGAATCAAAATTTTTATACCTGCTAGGAAGTTCTTAGCACAAACATTGGGCCAGCGATTGGAATAAGAGATATGACATGGAAAATCAAAGAAGAGTGGCTAAAAGAGAAAGTTAAGCCAAGCATAGCAGTTGATGTTGTGAAAGTAGATTATGGGCTTCTCAGCTTACTCCCTAATCTTTCTAGCTCCTGCAAATAGTTTACCAATGTTTCAGTAAAAGATAAATTCTTTAACTTTGACTAATTTATCATATGATTATTTCATCATGCTGATGTTGAAAAACAACTCACTTATTAAAATCAATAAGCATGTGATCAAAACGCACAAAAACACAATAGTACATAAGTTTACCTTCATGTAACTTGTCCGGTCAAATGAGACTCTAATGGAGAACACTAGTTCTTGTCATGTTTCCCACTTTAATCATAAATGACTATGCCTGGCTAGTTATTTTGACAAAATCAAACAATTCAAACTACATAAAAGTAACTAACTCTAGATTTCCAAATCAAATGTATACATTACAAAATGCATTAGATAATTTCTAATTCTTGGACCATTTTGCTTTTATGCCATGTTCAAACACTACTACATGAGTATCATCAGCATAACACCATATTTTTCAGCAAGACTAACAACATTTGCAAACAACAGAGTCAACTATAGCATTACTTACAGTTTCCAATTCTTCATGATAAATATTAAATATATGATTACTTATACATATATAGTATTATATATATTTGACTTCGGGTTCCTCCTCGTCGAATGGATTAGGATCATTTCTCCGAGCCATTGCCAACTATTTTCTTCTCGCTATAAAATTGGAAGGAAGGAATAATCAGCAAAGTCACATGTTTTCGGAGATTTTCGTACTTGACCGTCCAACCTCCAGTATTTTGGGCATAACTGCTTCATTAGAAATCGAATTGAGTTGATTCTTTAGGCAAATTAAAGCTAACAGAAAGGGCTACAATTCTTATGTTGAGATCGGGAGCAAAAGATGTAATCTACAAGGCGTAAATTGGGTAACAACTGTAACACACTTTCTGAACGAAAAATCAGGTTTTTGAAGTTTTATAAATACCTGTCAAGAGTGAAAATGGGGTTTGCAAATCTGATCTCTTTTTCTGCTTGAATGAGATGATGATGAAAACGTTGTAGAGGAAAACGATTTCACAGTATTTTTACATGCCAATAAAACAAGCAGCAAAAGAATTAAATGTAGGGGTAACCCTTTTGAAGGAAAGGTGCAGGGAATTGAGAATTAGGAGATGACCTCATAGAAAACTCATGAGCCTTCAAACCCTAATCAAGAATGTCCAGAAAATGGGAAAAGAGGAAGGAGATGGGAAGTTGAGAGAGTTGCAGAAATTGGAACAAGAGATGAAATTAATGGAAGAGAATCCAGATATGCAATTGCAGGAAAAAACAAAGAGGCTAAGGATGAAATTTTTGCACCTTAATTGCAAGAAAAGAAAGCTTGGGAAGAAAACTAGTTCACTTTAACACAAAATCCCCTCTTTCAAGACTTAGGCGGAAATGTACCTCAAAAAATCTTAACCAAACGCGACGGTGGCAAAGGCGGCGACGGTGGCAAAGGCGGCGACGGTATCTGGAGGAGATGGTGGTGGTTCAAAGTGGTCAGAGGTGGTGCGAGAGGAAGAGCTTAAGAGGTTGGAGGTTAGGGCTTAGGAATTTTGATTGAATCTAAAATGTCCCAAGTCCCGCCTTGATATACCCCTTTTCTTGTACTCATATTTAGCGTGTTAAATTATTATATGTTAGCTTTCAAGCATAAAGATGCTTTAGTGTAGTGGCAATCAACCTTTATGTTTTGCGGGAGGGTCACATGTTCGATTCCTCTAAAATACATTTCACTTTTATTTTAAATATTAATCATTATTTATTTAATCAAATAAATATGAATATAAATTAAGTCTTTATATATAATTTACTTTTCATGTATCTATTCAAAATCAAGATAAAATTTAATTTTATATTAAATTCGACCTAATAAATTTAATTTGAATTCAATTTTTTTTCGTCCATAAACTCATATTAAATTTATTAGGTTGAGACAAAATATGTGTTGTACGCAAGGTCTTAAATTTCAATTTCGGTATAGATCGTAAATTTACGAAAATTTTGAGAATGTTCAAAATTTTGGTTTCGATGTTAAAGAAATCATGAAAATTTATTAAAAAAATTGAAAATTTACAATCAAACTTTTGGTACCTTGAATTATCATTCTTATGCAACTTTTACATTAATAATATTCTATATATAATATATGTCCAATGAATGTTATTAAATGGTATGATCAAAATATGTTATAAAAAATATGAAATAAATATGACTTGAAATTAAAATAATAATCAAATCTTATAAGAACTTAATTAAAATAAAGTGTGCCACAAGTTTTATAAAAATCATGTGTGTAGTTGGGGTGAATGATTGGTAGATGTGGACAACTTGATACACTATTTTTAAATAATAAAATTTTAAAATGTATAAAAAATAATTATTATTCAAAATTTTGGGAAATTTTGGGTTTCGGGCTAAATTTCGATGGATATTTAACAAAAGAGTTTAATATTATTTTTAAGTTTTGGGAAATTTCAGGTTTTGATCGAAATTTCAGAAGATATTTTGCAAAATTGGGTTGAAAGTGAGATTTCGCTTCGTGACCCCTGAAAACCCGAAATTTCTGTTTAAATTTCGAAGTTTCGAGGGAAATTTAAGACCATATTGTACGTACATTATAAGTCATTGGATAATATATATCAAATTAATTAAAATTTAGAATAGGGGTACGATACGGTATTCGGAAGTATGCATAGCGGATATGGGTACGATATGGATACGATACTGTACAAAATAATATTTAGGAGTATTTGTGCATCATAATATATCATCCAAACGACAAGATTTGTACCATTAATTTAATTCACAATGTTAAGTATCTTTTAATATGTCTAAAGTTTCAAAAATTATTTATCTATATTTAGTTTAAAGTTTAGGGTTTAGGGTTTTGAGTTTAGGGTTTAGGGCATAGGTGTCCATTTATCATGAAGAATATCAATTTAATAATCATATAGTATACTTGTTAATAATATTTATATATATATATATAATCCATTAGTACTTTAATCTTAATCTAAAATTAATAATTAGCTATAACAATGAAATTTAATCTAATGATCAATGTTAATATAATTGACTATATAACAAATTCATAATTTTCATGTAAGTGTAAATAAATAAATAATACTAATTATAGATAAGTATAATTTAGTAAATATTATAATAAATAGCGTAATAACATTTTTTGTACTTGTAACTTCAATAATATAACAAATATATTGCATTTAATTATAGGCAACATATTCACTAATAAATTATTATACACTTTAATCAAATATATTAGATAGTTATATCTTCAAAAAAAAAATTAAATAATTTTTAAATTGTTATAAACTATTAGCATCGAAATTCTTTGATGCTATGACTTTTTGATTTTCGATTTGCATTCTGCAAGGAAAAGTTTCGTTGCTAATAATAAAAAAAATATATATTTTTAATGAAATAATTAGCCAGGAACGCTGCAATGAATTTTTTGGCGGGAAAGTTCCCTACAAAACTAAAATTTTTGATCAAAGTCAGCTACGAATATTTGCAAGGAAAATATTCGTTCATGAAGTCAGCAACGAAAAAATTCGCTGCTAGGTTTCGTTTTCGAAAATGGATGCCACGAAACCCATTTACCTTGCTAAAATCATTGAGAATCACCAACGTATTAAGCATCCTTGCTGATTTACGTTGCTATTTCAATGTTTTCTAGTAGTGGATTACAAAAAGGGTTTTAAGTAAATGTACTAAAAGAGAAAAGTGAAATGTGGAGTGCGTTGGGGCATTTATATAGGAATAGAATCATAGGAGAAGGGTATGCTTGGAATTAACATTCGTTAATTTCCTCGTTTTGTTCTTTTATTTTTCCACTATCAAAAAGATGACAGAATTAGATCAGATTCTTTTTATGGGTGTACGGAGATTTGAGATCTAGTATAATCACAATAATTTGTATCCTACTTTGTTGTGTAGGTGTTAATATCTTTTGAAACCTAGCACGGGAAACATTTTTCATAAACAGGTGGTAGTAGGATTTCTTCAGGATTTAGTCTGCATTGCCTGATTAATCTAATACCATATTAAATCACCGTCTTATTGAAAAGTTTAAACTCATAAAGAGAAATCATATGTAATGATTAATCTCGAGTTACTATATACAAATGATAGCAACACTACAAGAAATTAAGTTTGCCAATGAAAAGATACACCACCATGCTTTGAAGCCGTGTTATATAGTAGTCTAAACCCACAATTAATTTGGTCGTAGTAGACATTTCATATAGCCACGCTATCAGTCGTGGTGAAAAAAATGCTAACTTTTTGAAACTCTAATTAGCTGTGGTGCATGAAGAAAATGCTAATCTAACATTTTTTTTATAGTGGCTAAAAAATCATGATTTTTGCAATAAACAAAACATTGACAATGGTAATAGGCAATGACAATGTTTATAGACCACGACTGAGCTGAGGCGAAGTTGAACGATTTTGATAATGGTAAAAGACTTTTCACCATTACTAATTAATACAGGCAAAAATCAAATTCCTTAGTAGTGCAATTATATCGAGAGTATGACTCCTAAAATTTACGAAGCATCAATCTTGGATTGGAGGGATTAAGAATGTTTGACATTACAATTTGATTAATGTTGTAATAACTTTATGAAATTTGAGAGTGAGTGATGTGCCCCATTGCACAAAAAGAAATTTGGGGACGATGACGAATCTCTGCATGCTGAAAAAATGTGACGTGTCCTTGGTACGGATTTCACATTCTGGATGATTTCATGATAGTATAATTTTAAGGATTAGAAGAATATATCTTAATAATGTTTAGTCTTTTGTCATGACTATTTATTATATTACTCCCCAAGATAATCAAGTCAATTAAAGTGGACCCTCAAACTTAAAAAATGTTTTGACATTTTCTTATGTTAGCACGAATGATTCTCATTTCCTTATCAGTTTGTCCAAATTTAAAGATTGTTTTCCATGCGCTTTCGAGCCTTAAAAAAAACCATCTTTCTATTGATTTTAGCGACATAAGGGTTACATAAGTGACATTTAAACTTTTTCCTTTATGTATATTTACGGATCGTCATGAGGTGACATCAGTAGTAATTATACCAGTAAAAATAACTCAATCGTCAAGAAATGTTCCTTTAGTCGAGCTTGTTAGAATATATAACTCGGCATGATCACGATCCATAATCTTGTCCCACAC
This sequence comes from Buddleja alternifolia, assembly GCA_019426215.1. Taxonomy (NCBI): domain Eukaryota; kingdom Viridiplantae; phylum Streptophyta; class Magnoliopsida; order Lamiales; family Scrophulariaceae; genus Buddleja; species Buddleja alternifolia. The sequence goes on from CM033403.1 coordinate 28,649,942, forward strand.
TATGAGTGCTAATTTATCTCTTTATAAGAACGGGTATATGAGTGCTAAAATTTACGAAGCATCAATCTTGGATTGGAGGGATTAAGAATGTTTGACATTACAATTTGATTAATGTTGTAATAACTTTATGAAATTTGAGAGTGAGTGATGTGCCCATTGCACAAAAAGAAATTTGGGGACGATGACGAATCTCTGCATGCTGAAAAAATGTGACGTGTCCTGGTACGGATTTCACATTCTGGATGATTTCATGATAGTATAATTTTAAGGATTAGAAGAATATATCTTAATAATGTTTAGTCTTTTGTCATGACTATTTATTATATTACTCCCCAAGATAATCAATTTTGCCTTTGGTTTTGCATATTAAGTGACCCTCAAACTTTGTTTTGGCATTTTCTTACACGAATGAGTTCTCATTTTAAGTTTGTCCAAATTAAAGATTGTTTTCCATGCGTCGAGCCTTAATCTTTCTATTTGATTTTAGCGACATAAGGGTTACATAAGTGACATTTAAACTTTTTCCTTTAATTTGTATATTTAAAAACTGGATCGTCATGAGGTGACATCAGTAGTAATTATACCAGTAAAAATAACTCAATCGTCAAGAAATGTTCCTTTAGTCGAGCTTGTTAGAATATATAACTCGGCATGATCACGATCCATAATCTTGTCCCACACTATGAGTGCTAATTTATCTCTTTATAAGAACGGGTATATGAGTGCTAAAATTTACGAAGCATCAATCTTGGATTGGAGGGATTAAGAATGTTTGACATTACAATTTGATTAATGTTGTAATAACTTTATGAAATTTGAGAGTGAGTGATGTGCCCCATTGCACAAAAAGAAATTTGGGGACGATGACGAATCTCTGCATGCTGAAAAAATGTGACGTGTCCTTGGTACGGATTTCACATTCTGGATGATTTCATGATAGTATAATTTTAAGGATTAGAAGAATATATCTTAATAATGTTTAGTCTTTTGTCATGACTATTTATTATATTACTCCCCAAGATAATCAAGTCAATTAAAGTGACCCTCAAACTTTGTTTTGGCATTTTCTTACACGAATGAGTTCTCATTTTAAGTTTGTCCAAATTAAAGATTGTTTTCCATGCGTCGAGCCTTAATCTTTCTATTTGATTTTAGCGACATAAGGGTTACATAAGTGACATTTAAACTTTTTCCTTTAATTTGTATATTTAAAAACTGGATCGTCATGAGGTGACATCAGTAGTAATTATACCAGTAAAAATAACTCAATCGTCAAGAAATGTTCCTTTAGTCGAGCTTGTTAGAATATATAACTCGGCATGATCACGATCCATAATCTTGTCCCACACTATGAGTGCTAATTTATCTCTTTATAAGAACGGGTATATGAAAAAAACTAATTAACACTTTTTCTCTGGAGAAATCTCAACTGTTGAAAGCTGCCTTCAACTTTTTAGCCTTGTCGTCACCGATTGGAATCTTGGCTTAGTCACTCAACAATTATGTGGCTGTTTATTATGCAGTTTAATCAAATATGAGAATTTACTTTTATTTGAAGTCAATTTAGTTAGGTCAAAACATAGGGCATATGAATTGTGATATATTTTTCCCGAAACAAATATTATGTCAATGTACAACATCATTACATGCATTCAACTCTCTTAAGTACAATTAAACACATGTATATACCACTTGAACAAAAATTAAATTGGTCGTCTATAATCATAATTGTTTATATGATGGAAATTGGATGATAGCTAGAAATCACCCGCTATACCATAGTTAAATAAAAAATGGACTGATTATGTCACAACAAATTGCTGTAGAATAACCTATGAGGTGGGAAATTTTCCAAACTAGCCCTAAAATACCCAAAGGACGTTTATTAGTTAAGGTGCCTTGAGGGAGAATCTTTGCTTGCTTGCTCCTATTAGGACAACCTAAAAATTAGTAAAAGCTTTTGACTGGTAGTGAAATAAAGTAATGTAATATACGTATATATAATATATACACACACACATGTTTAGTAAGGAATAGGAAAAATGAAATTAATTATTGAAAAGTACTAATTTCCATTATATTTTTCTTTCAGACAACTAATAAAAAATCTTTTTTTAAAAGGATATTTCTACTTGCACTTCTAAATTGATAATAGCATTCCAATCTCCTTTGATGTTGAGCAATGAACCAAAATATCCTTATATTTTTAGAACACAATTTGCATCAAATGTAAAATAAAATATACCCTCCGTACTTTCCTTTTAGCTTTACAATTCAATATTTGATTATGTTAGCACTTTCATTATTCCTTTGTTTTCTGGCATTCCTTAACGTATTTTACTTAATATAGTAATGGAAGTTACATTATAACCTAAGTTGATAATTAACTATTTTAGGAGAACATCGAGCTGGTAGAGCTCAACTCAGCCAATATATACCTGCTACAGGCTCGCAAACCAATAAATAATATTAATAAAATATTTATTTATTAAAAATGTAAATATTAATTTATTATTATTATATTTATCTGCTCGCAAGCCTGCGAGCGGATACATTTAATCTCGAGCTTGACTCGTTAAAAAGCTAGAACTCTAACTGAGCCAACTCGACTAGTGCGTACCACTAAATAATCTGGAAGGATAAATATAATAGACATTATTCTATTGCTTTATTTTTATTTTTTTTTATATTTTATTTTATTTCAAGATATAAATTCTACGTCATGATCGTCAATTTATGTTATAATGTAACTTTAGTTACTTTATATATGTATATTAATCTTTATTTGTAATCAATTATATATGTATATTATTAAATTAAATAGGTCGAAAGAATGCAACAAAAGAAAAAGAATGAAAGTGCTGACTGCTGACATCGTAAAATATGAAAACTAGAGAGTTAAATAGGAATATATATAGAGAGAGTATATTTTTGACAATTTTACACTCTATCTTATTTTAATTATTATTATTTACTAATATACATTAGCATATACTTATAGGTAATGTCGAATAGAAGGATAAAATATTATATATATTAATATTAATTCCTAAATAAAAAATAAATAACTACCTTATTTTGATTGTTATTATTATGCTAATATATGCTAATAGTCAATGTCTAAACAAAATGATTAAAAATAATATTATTTTTCTTCTCTTCAAATAATTAAATGACTATTTAATCATTCAATTAATTAATTTTAATTAATAAAAACAATTTTCTTCACAATGATAAGATAATTATAATTGAGTTATTTTAATTTCTAATAATTCGATAAATAATTTAACAATATAAGTAAAAATTTATTAACTAATAATCAATTAAATATTTATTACACTAATAAATTTACACTAATATTTATTACACTAATAGATTCGTGTCATCAATAGCTTCGTCGAAACTTTTAAATGTTCTTGCTTCTCCAGGAAACATAGAGATCAAACTATCATTCAATTTGCCAAAAATCTCATTCTTAGCTGCTAATATTGCTCTGTTCTTCAAGTAATTAGCCGAGTGAGCATTTTTCCTTAGATCTGGGAACATAGCCATAATAAGACGATTTATTGATTCCTTAGGGCTTTAAATATACAGTGTTTGAACCTTTGAGCCTACTGCGGCGAATTAATAGCAGTTTTGAACCTTTGAGCCTACTGCGGCGAATTAATAGCAGTTTTGGCCTACCTAGCGGGATAAACAGCTAGGACTTGGTCAAGTTTACTACTAGGTCCTAAGAAGTTCACGAGCATTAGAAAAATTCTTTGATAGATTGAAAAATAAACTAAAAATAAACTTTTATTATGTTCGTTTGAAGGGCAAACTAGAAATTAATTTTGTACTTTAGAGGGGCAAAGTGTAGATATTTATAGTTTGAGGGGCAATGTGCTACATTCATATAATTGAAACGGCAAATTGAAATTTACCTATTATTGGAAATCAAAGATGACAAATAGAGAGTGACATCAGATTCTCTTCTAGATGAGAGTATATAATTACTTGAGTACAATTAGAATTAGTCAATTAATGAATATATATGATAGATGCCGCTGCTGCTCAAGCCCAAGCATGACTTAATTTGCAACATGGTGGTGCAATTTCATATTAAACTTATCTAGTTTTAGCAATGAAGTGGATTAATTAATTAAGAAACTAAAGACTGAGAAGCAACATTCATTAATTTGTTAAAAATCGGAAATTTATATTAATCAGCCAAAAAGCATCACTTACAGCTTCACTAAAAAAAAACGCTGAACTCAACATTATTTAGTACTAATACAATATTAGTAGTATTGTCAGGAAAATTAGAGCACAAAGGCTCACTCTATCTCCCTATATCTCTACGCACTAATTAATCCGACCCTCACCATATATTATCACATACTACAGCAAGATTGCATTATTATACATATCAGACACACGCTCTCATATATATATATATATATATATATATATATATATGTATATATTTCAAACCCACAAAGCACCGGCCCTCGTCAGCATGGGCTTTAATGACCTCTTAACGTGGAGGTTCATGACCTCATTAGCTCCGCCCACAAATTCACCACCAATGAATACCACCGGGATTATAGGTGATAGAGTTCAAAGTACGAAATAGTATTGAACTCTGTAATATGTGTAATGTATATTATTCAATGAATTACAATGATACAAGAGTACGTATATATAGAAGTAAATGTAACCCTAATGTAGCCCTAATATACAAATGGGCCGGACTATAAACTATACACGGGCCGGACTATAAACTATACGCTAACACCCCCAAGCAATCTGAGCAGTGGGACCAACGCAAAGATTGGCACGAAGTTGGGAAAACTTTGTAGTTGGTAAGGCTTTGGTGAAGATGTCAGCAACTTGTTCAGCAGTAGGAACATACTTGACCAAAACATCGCCGGTGGCAACTTTTTCCCGAACAAAATGGTAATCAATCTCAATATGCTTCGTACGAGCATGAAAGAAAGGATTAAGAACTAGATATATGGCACTAATATTATCACAGTAGACCCGAACCGGATGTGGAAGGAAGATGCCCAAGTCACGCAGAATAAAAGGTAGCCAGCAAGACTCAGCGACGACATAGGCAACAGAGCGGTACTCAGATTCTGTACTGAATTGGGAGACGGTAGCCTGTTTCTTAGCAGACCAGGAGATAAGGTTATCACCAAGATAGACAACATAGCCAGTGGTGGAACGACGGCTGTCTGGACAGCCAGCCCAATCTGAGTCAGCATAAACAGTCAGGGAGTCCACAGTGGAAGAACGGAGGAGAAGGCCATAATCAAGAGTACCCCGAAGATAACAAAGAATACGCATGACCATCTGAAAGTGACTATCCCGAGGTGAGTGCATGAACTGACTGACTAAAGCAACTGCATAAGCAATGTCAGGCCGAGTGTGAGTAAGATACTGAAGCCCCCCAACAATTCTGCGATAAAGAGTCGGATCAGAGAAAAGTTCGCCCTTAAGAGCGAAGGGAGTAGACGTCCCTGAAAGAGGAGAGGCAATAGGCTTTAAGCTGATCATGTCAAAACGCTGTAGAAGCTTGGTTGCATACTTTTTCTGCAAAAGAAACAATCCCAAAGAGTCCCGTGTAGAATGAATACCCAGAAAGTAGTGAAGATCCCCTAAATCCTTCATAGCAAACGCCTGGGAAAGGCGAGAAATAAGAGCAGTAACGGCAGCAGAGTCATTCCCAGTCAAGATAATGTCATAAACATACAGCAAGAGAACCAAGGTGATAGAACCAGAACGGTAGACGAACATCGACATGTTAGCTTTGCTGCCAGTGAATCCAAGATGCAGCAAATACGAACCAAATTTCTGAAACCAAGCTCTAGGTGCTTGTTTCAGACCATATAAAGCCTTCTGTAACTGACACACATGTGAGGAATACTGGGGGTGAGTAAAACCGCGGGGCGGAGCCATGTAAACAGTCTCGGTAGATCACCGTGAAGAAAAGCATTCTTCACATCAAGCTGTCTGATAACCCACTGACGAGAGACTGCAATAGAGAGAACAGTGCGAATAGTAGTCGGCTTAACCATAGGGCTGAAGATCTCACCAAAGTCAATACCAGCCTGTTGCTTAAACCCTTGAGCAACCAAGCGGGCCTTATAGCGCTCAACAAATCCATCAGAACGTAACTTAACCTTATACACCCATTTGGAACCAACTAGATTTTGCGAAGGATGCGGTGGCACCATGGTCCATGTGCCATTTTCTTGAAGAGCATTAAACTCATCAGCCATGGCAGCACACCAAAGGGGATCCTTGGCTACCTGTGTATAGCATGTCGGCTCGAGAGGAGGGGAAACAACAGACAAGGAGGGAAGAACACGATGCTTACGTGTACCATCATGTAAGCGGGTGACCATAGGATGACGAATAGACGGAGGTGGGACACTGGATGACAGCTCGAGAGAGGAAGAGACTGAGGAAGAAGTAGTTGCAGGAGATGGAACAGACGAAGAATCAACAGGAGCTGGGGAAGGAGACAGAGATTAGACTGGACTGGAGGGACATGGAGAACTACGGATAGAGGGTGGTGAATGAGGTGACTCCGGGATAGGCGGCAAGATGGAGACAGTGGTTGTGGCAACAGGTAGGTCAGGGAGACCGAGATAAGGTGGATAGGAAAGGGACATCGGAATAGATCCAGAAGCAAACTGGTGGGGATCAGAGGCGGAAGCGGAAGTGGAAGAGAATGTAGAATAGGGAAAAGAGTCTTCATCGAAGATGACATGACGATTAATATGAATAGTACTAGAAACAGGATCGAGATACCGGTAACCCTTGTAATCCGGGACATAACCTAAGAAGATACACGAGACTGAGCGAGGATAGAGCTTATGAGCAGCACGGTGACCAAGATGTGGAAAACACGCACAACCAAAAATCCAAAAGGAGGAATAGTCAGGTGAACGACCAAATAGGACCTCAAAAGGAGACTTCTGGTGTAGCGTATGGGTAGGGAGACGATTGATAAGAAAGACAACAATATAGAGAGCGTCAACCTAAAAAGAGTGAGGGAGATGAGCAGTAAGAAGTAAAGTGCGAATTAACTCAGAAATATGACGATGCTTACGTTCTGACACACCATTTTTCTATGGGGTGTAAGGGCACGACAGGCGAAACTGAATGCTAGAAGCAATAAAAAGATTAAGAAACTTAGCATTATCATACTCACGACCCCCATCACTTTGAAACATTTTAATTTTAGTGGTAAAGAGATTTTCAATTAAGGTTTGAAAATTACAAAAGTGAGTATAGACTTCAGATTTAGCACGCATGGGGTAGCACCAAGTAAAACGTGTAAAATCATCAATAAAAATAACATAATACTTAAAACCAGAAGGAGAGATAACCGGAGAAGTCCATACATCAGAGTGAATTAGAGAAAATGGTACAGAGTTACGCTTTTCAACGGGCTGAAAAGGTAACTTGTGTGACTGACCTAACTGACAATTTGGACAAAAAGAAACAGAACAATCCTTAGACTGTAAACTACCACTACGGGACAAGTGCTGGATAGTGGAAGAACTGGGGTGGCCTAGGCAGCGATGCCAAACATCACCAGATACAGCACGAGCAATAAAGGCGCCAGGACTGGAGGACACCAAGCTAGGGGAGACCGGATACAGACCACTACTGGAAGAGGACTCCAAAAGAACAGTCCCCGCTTGGTCCTTGACACAGAAACCAGTGGAAGAAAACTCAAGCAGACAATCATTATCTTAACATAGTTTTCTAACAGAGAAGAGCTTATGAGATAACTGAGGGACATGTAACACACGGGATAAAGTAAGGGGACGAGTAGGGGTACGTAAAGTAGAGGAGCCGACATGTTTAATAGACAGTAGTGCACCATTACCAACTAAAATCTTATTCGTACCAGTATATGGAGTAAGGTTAGAAAGTTTACGGTCATCTGGAGTCATGTGAGCGGAGCCACCACTATCAGGATACCAGGCTAGGTCAGAGGTGTTAGCGACGGACCGGGCTGAAAACGACTTTGGAAGCTCCGCAGAAACATAGGTGTGGTTAAACTGCTGGGGACAGGAAACACAAGTGTGACCCGGAATACCACATAGCTGACATGTCCGACCAGGAGTTGGAGTCGGAAGTAGACCAGGACCCGGAGTGGACTGAAAACTAGATGGCTTAGTAAAAATAGAATGCCGAGAGTTCTGATGACGGGGCTGCTGAGACTGAGTCTGAGAGAAGTGTTGCCAATTCTGAGGGAAAAAGGACGAACCGCGAGCATTACGACCCTTCCCACGCCCGGAACCATAACCGCGACCACGAGAGCAACCACGACCTTTACCACCAGAAGGGTTGGAGTTCGAGGAGTGAGAGTACGCGACAAAGGCAGGGGAGGTAGATAATTTAGAGGCAGATTGGCGAAGGCGTTGCTCAACTTGAAGTAGCTGCGCTCGGAGATCATCGAAAGAAATGAGAGAGGGATACAAGGAAACAGCCATGACAAAGGCTTCATACTCAGAAAGGAGCCCATTCAAAGCTTGAAGAACTAGATCACGAGGAGAGATAGGATGATTGACGGTAGCGAGATGATCAGAAATATTTTTCAATTTGCTGAGATAAGCGTCACAAGAAAGATCGCCCTTTGTGATAGTGAAGAACGCACGTTTATACTCTAATTCTTTTGAAAAAGATTGCTGAACAAAACGACGCTCAAGAGTGGTCCAGACATCGCGAGATGTAGGAAGTGTATAGACAGCTTGTAAAATTTCTTGAGTGAATGTAGCATACATCCATGATTTGATGCTACGATCGGTGCGAAACCAGGAAGTGTATGTTGGGTTACTAATAAGTCGACCCGACGAATGCAGAATATGAGAAGAGGGACATGGTAAAGAACCATCAATGTAGCCCAAAAGATCATGACTCCCGGGTAACATTTCAAATTGATATTTCCATAGGAGATAATTTTCAGAATTTAACTGTGTTGTCATAAGTTGGGGATTTGGGAGAGTAGACGATGGTTGTGAGGGCGAGACCACGTGAGGTGGAAGCACAGAGTGAGATACGGGAGATGGGGCGGACGGATTTTGGGCAATTAGGTTTGCTTGGGGGCTGTTTTGAAAAGAGTAATTAATAGAGGGGCTGTTTTGAAAGGTAGGAAGTATTTGTGGGCTGTTTTGGAAATGGATCATAGTTTGTGGGTGATTAGAGAATAGAGGGATTGAGGGGGGATTAAAAAAGAAATGGGGGCTGCTGTTTAAAAAGGATGAAACGGGTTCATGTGAGCGTTGAGCAAAGAAAGGAGCGCCGCCAAGAGAGGAAGGGAGAACGCCGGCTGAGGGGTGTTGTCCGGCAGCGGGAGAAGAAGGACGGACGCCGGCTGAGAGAGCAGCTGCTGGGAGGTTGGCGGCGGCTATGTATGTGATGTGTTGGAGTGTGGCAGCGCTGTCATGAGGATAAAGGAAGGCGCCGGCAGCGAGAGGGGGAGAAGCGGCAACGGTGGGTGGTGAAAGAAGTGCTCCGGCAGCGGCTGATTGAGGTCCAGCAGGCGAGCGAGTTTTAGCGGTGAAATTCTGCTTTACGGAAGAAGTAAACGACGAAATGGTGGTGGCCGCGAGTGAGGGGATTTGAGAGAGGAGAAGCGATATATCGGCGGTGGAGAGGTTGACTTCCGGCGCCGAGAAAGAAGAAAAAGAAGACAACGGTAAGGAGAGGGGAGAGAAAGAAGGTGGGGAGAAAGATGAGACAGTAGGTGCTGTTGAGAAAATGGTGAAATCCGACGGGGCGGCGGCGGCTGCGGTGGTGCCGACTAGGGAAGAGGTCATGTCGGCGGCTATAGGTGCCGTGAGGGCAGAAGACGAGGCCACAAACTCGTTTAGCTCGGTGACTGATACCATGATAGAGTTCAAAGTACGAAATAGTATTGAACTCTGTAATATGTGTAATGTATATTATTCAATGAATTACAATGATACAAGAGTACGTATATATAGAAGTAAATGTAACCCTAATGTAGCCCTAATATACAAATGGGTCGGACTATAAACTATACACGGGCCGGACTATAGACTATACACTAACAATAGGGTTACACCCAAGTCTTGAGAGCGCCTGCTCGATTTCTTGACCCCTTGAGATCTCGTCGAGCTCGTAAACCATTGGATTGACACCAAAATCACTAAAGAGGGATCTAATCGTGTGGCTCATGCAACATGAACTCTTGCTAAAGATCACCACAGGTTTTTCGGACACCATTTTGTTTGCTCTATCCATTTGATGTAATAAGAAGCTAAGAGCCTTTAGATTTGATAGGGAAGAAAAGGGTTTTAAGATTGATTATTAGAACTAAAGATGTTGAAAAATGGCTTGAATATAGCTATGTAGTAAAGGGTTTTTGTTTTGCAGTGAGGAGAGTAGTGGAGAGTGCATGGGGATATTTATAGAGAAATCTTAGGGGGGTGGGGTAATTTTAGATTCTATATGACTTGTAAACATTTGATTGGAGGGATTAAGTATATATTTTGTCACATTTAGATGGATATTTATTTATTGAAATTAAACTAAAAAGATTATCACTAGTTTTAGAGTGATCGACTTGGATCAACACTACATCATAAAAGGTGCAAATGCACGATAACGAATCTCTGCATATGACAAAATTGGGACGTGTCCTATTTACGGCCTTGTGATTATGGGATAATAATATTTTTTAAGGATCAGTATATATAATTATAATCATATGTCTAGTCTTTTATTACTATTAGTCTCTAAATTTTAGGAGATTTTCGGATTTTGGAAAACGAAATTATTTCTGTAATAAAACTCACAATATTCTTAAAAGTCCAAAAATTATCTATGAATCACTCATGTTAATTTTATGTTACACTTGGAATATTTAATCTTATGTTTCCATTCTTAGTCAATTTTATTACACTTGGAATATTTAATCTTATGTTTCCGTGATTAGTCAATTTTACTATGTTCTGCACTCTAGATTGTCTAATATGAATCTGAATGTGATTTTATAGCGGCCAAACAAATAAAAATTTCATTCATATTAAACTTTATGATTTATGTAAATTTATTCAACTAATTCGGCTGTCTAAGAATTTCTGGGCTATCTTTTTAAATCACCATTTTGCTAGATAAAAACTCAACTTCAATTTCAAACTTAATTTTTGCATTATTTGTCTTTCGAGCTTTTTTTTTTGTTTTTTTATTTTTTTGGGGGTGGTGGTTGGGGGTGGGGACTATAATTACGATATAATTCCTGATAGTTAATTAGGAGATATATATATATATATATATATATTTAAATTTGTTGGAATGATTTATGTGATCCATTAAACTTTTTGGCGTAATTTTCCAGGTGGCATCTCATGAGTTGGAGAAAGAAATTGAATTCATCCAATTGGGACCTCTTTTTTCTCTCTTCTTTGAAACGACATATTCGATTCCCGGCAAAGGTACACGCAATGGGGATAATTAATATACATACATATATATAATTTGAATACTTTTGTACGTCTATATATATATATAATTTGAATACTCTTGTACGTCTAATTTTTTGTTGGAAACTAGAAATATATGCTATATAATTATCATAAGTAACGAGTTTTCGTTTCTATTGGAATAAATTCCCCTTAGTATTATTCCATAGAAAACAATTATACATAGTGTCTTACGAAATAATATAAAAGGAAAGATACCTAGTCTATTAAACAAGAATAAATATAAACTAAACAATAATAGATATAACTGAGCTAAATATATTTTAACACTCCCCCGCAGTCGAAACAGGAGGTTGTTGAACCGTGAGACTGGACTTGAATTCGAGAAATAGAGCCGAATATAAGCCGTTATTGAAGACATCCGCAAACTGACAAGAGGAAGGCACATGGAGAACACGAATATGACCGAGTGCAACCTTTTCTTGTACAAAATGCAAATCTAATTCAACATGTGTTTGGTGCGCTGATGTTGTACTGGATTAGAGGAAAGATAAACAGAGCTTATATTATCACAAAACACAAGAGTAGCATGCAAAAGAGGACAGTGGAGCTCAACAAGCAGATTTCAAAGCCAGCAGGATTCGGCCACTACATTAGCAACTCCGCGGTATTCGGCTTCAGCACTAGACCGAGAGACTATGAGTTGGCGTTTAGAAGACCAGAAAAGAAGATTATCTCCTAAATAAACACAAAAACCAGAAGTAGAACAATGAGTATCAGGACAACCAGTCCAGTCGGCATCAGAATAGGCGACTAATTGATTGAGAGAAGAAGAACGGATGACTAACCCCTTGGATATCGTACCTTTTATGTAACAGAGAATGCGCTTTAAAGCATTCATGTGATTTTCACGAGGATCATGCATAAAAAGGCAAATTTTCTAAACCGCTTAAGCTATATTGGGACAAGTAAAAGTAAGATATTGAAGAGCACCTGCAAATCTACGATATAAGGTAGGATCAGAGATAGGATTAGCTGAATTCGAGGTTAGCTTAGAATTGTATCAACCGGAGTATAGACAGGCTTACAAGGAACCATATTAGCATGGTTAAGAATATCACGTGCGAATTTGGATTGAGAGAGGAAGAGACCAGAGGAGGAACGAGAGACAGAAATTCCTAAACAATAATGCAGAGGTCCGAGATCAATCATGGAGAATTCGGCAGAGAGACGACCGTGATCGATGACAGGAGAGACAGAGATGAGACACTGAGAACTATGTCATTGACATATAGAAGAAGAAAAGCAGTGTGAGATGTCGTATGGAGAATAAAAAAAATGCATCAGCACGACTACGCACAAAGCTGAGTAGAAATGAAAGAAGCAAATCGATAATGCCAGGCTCGAGGAGCTTGTTTCAGGCCATAGAGGGCCTTCTCTAGACGACATACATGAGTAGGATGAGTAGAGTCAAGAAAAACAGGCGGTTGTTTCATGAAGACGATTTGGGTAAGGTGACCGTGGGGAAACGCGTTTTTAACATCAAATTGGTGAATGGGCAAAGAACGAGAGGTGGCGATAGATAAGACAATACGAATGGTGGCAGGCTTAACAACGGGCCTGAATGTGTCATCATAGTCAACACGAAGACGTGGAGTAAAGCCTTGTGCTACTAGACGAGCTTTGTAGCGTTCGAGCGAACTGTTGGAGCGAAGTTTATGACGAAAACCCATTTTGAGCCGACGAAATTGACATTTGTAGGACAAGGGACGAGTTCCGAAGTGTTATTTCAGTGAAGAGTCGAAAGCTGAACAACCATCGCTTCCTTCAAATGTGGGTCCCGAAGAGCTTGAACATGAGAACGAGGAAGGGGGAAATGTCAGAAGAGGTAGGGATGGATAAATTGACGATAGAGCGCTGCTTAATGATACCCAATTAGAATGAGTAGTCATCTGGTGAGATGTTGGAGGAGGAGTGGGCGGGGCAGTCGAGGGTGGAAAAGGAGAAAAACCGGGTGGCAGACTGAGAGAGGCGCGTGACGGTGGGCATGGGAAAGCCGAGTCGAGAGGGAGAGAAGTAGTGGTCGCAAATGGCTTCGAAGATGAGGATTGAGCATGACGAATATGAAGGGAGAGCTCATCGTCTGTGTGTAGAAAGTTATAGGAGGAGGGCAGAGGGATAGGATTATAGGAAGGAAAAGGGAATATGTTTTCATCAAATCTCACATGTCCAAAAGTAATAATTTTATTAGTATGGAGATCGAGACAACGAAAAACCTTATGATGAGATGGATATCCTAGAAATAAGCAAGGAGTGGAACGAGGAGCGAGCTTGTGAGGAGCAGTAGACGAAATATTCGGGTAGCATAGACAGCCGAAAACATGTAAATGATCATAGGAAGGAAAAACATTATATAGAATTTTGAATGGGGTATGAAGAGGTAAAGTGGTAGTAGGAAGAATGTTAAGAAGATGAGTTGCCATATTAAGAGCTTCGACCCAAAAGGAGGAAGCATGGCTTGAAAAAGTAATGTTTGAATAATATAATTCACGGATTGTACAGTTTGTTCGGCTTTAACATTTTGTTGTGACATGTGTGGAGAAGAGAATCGAAAATTAATACCATTTTGATCACAAAATTCATGAAAGCTTTTACTATCAAATTCTCCACCATGGTCACATTGAAAATTACGAATTTTATGATTAAATTGAGTTTTAATATATGAAGAGAAATTTAGAAATTTTTTAAAAACATCAGATTTATGTTGTAATGGAAAAACCCAAAGAAAGTGACAAAAATCATCAAGAAAAATAATATAATAACGGAAACCATTTAAACTAGAAACGGAAGAAGTCCACAAATGTAAATGAACAATGTCAAACAAACAACTACTAGAAAATATAGAATTTGAAAACGAAAGACGCTTGTGCTTTCCAAGCTGACAAACGTGACATAAAGTACTAGAGTTAGGTTTATTACATGGAATAAAATTTCTAGAACAAAGAAAATGAAATACAGAAGAGCCGGGGTGACCAAGACGACAGACGTCAGATGAAATGTGAAGAAAAGCGTGACAGGTGGAGTCGGTGGAAGAGATGGAACGCACTAGATATAAGTCGCCCTCGCTATCACTCTGAAAAATTAACGCCGGACCTAAGATCCTTCAAAGAAAATCCATAAGGGTCAAACTCTTTAGAACAATGATTATCGCGAGTAAATTGACGGACAGAGATAAGATTTTTAACTAGACCGGAAGAAACTAGAATATTTTTAAGGTGTAAGGGACGAGTAGATGGGGAAAGGGAGAACGAGCCAATAGAATGAACCGGAATAGCATCACCATTACCAACCATTATTGAATTAAACAAAGCACAAGGTACAAGATTATGCAGAATAACTGGGTTAGAGGACATGTGAGACGCCACCCCAGAGTCCACATACCAATCGTTGTCAGGCTGCTGAAGTGTCATAGTTCAAAACAGCTAAGAAAGGTCCGTGGTAGGCTGGACAGGTAGAGACGAAGATTGGGAAACGGGAGCAGGAGAAGGAGACCAGGTAGGATGGGGAGACGAGATAGCCCGCAGTAGGTGGCCATATGCTGGCGGGCCGGGACTCAGAAGGAGATCGGGTTGATTTGATGGTGGTGGTGCGTTCCAGTGAGATGGAGATGGATTAGTGAACTGTTGAGCAGCAAATGAGGAAGCCGGGGACCCAGATTGTGGCTGAAATGGTCCAAGAAGACGAGGGCTTGACGGAGTGTGCTGAACATACTGCAAAGTGATCTTGGAGGTGGGAAAGGGGCCAGGGAACAGCAGGCTGTTGGGACGGAAGCTCGGAGAAGGACCGTTCGGCTGAGCTTCACTATGTCAAAGTTACGTCCCTAATTTTTGCCTTTATTTCTATTGTTACGATTTATTTTACGACCAGGTTGGGTTTGAGTGTATAGGGCCGTGTTTGAGGTAGGGAAAGAGAGAGTTGAATGAAATCTATTTTCCCTAGCTTTATGAGTTAACAGCAAATTACGAACATCAAAAAATGAGGGAAAGGATTTTATAGCGTTGATGATGGTAACGAGAGGAAGATAGGACTCGGGTAAACCTTGAAGAAACCGAAGAATAAAATCCTGGTCTGACATGGAAGTATCCAAATCGGCCAAAGTGTCAGCCACAGACTTCATTTCTTGACAATATTGAGAAATTGAAAAAGAGCTTTTTTGAAAATTTCTATAACACTCATTAACTTGCATGGAACAAGAGGGTTTATTATTTTGAAAATTATCTTCAATAGTAAACAGACTTCACTAGAAATAGCGGCTTCAAAATTCATACTTTTTAGAAGTTTAATATCAACGGTAGAATGAAACCATCTTTTAATTGTTGAATCAAGAGCAAACCAGTCATGATCAAATTCATCTTTTGGTTTTGATTTACCGATTAAGTGATCGATGACATAGTAACTACGACAGACATCTAAAAATATTCCCCGCCAAAATTGATAATTTGAATCTGGATAAGAAAGTTTAAAATCGAAAAATTAGAAGATATTACCCGAATGAAGGGCCGCGTGAAGAAGGGGCGGATGAATGGGTTCGGGTGTGGTAAGGGTGGCATCAGATGGATTTGTTTGGGTTTCGTCGGTTTGAGATATGGTAGGGTTGCAATACAAAATTGATAAACGCAAGAAATATAAGAATAAAAAACAAGAAACGAAGAACCTTTACCGTAAGTAGGAGATGCCGGTCGTTGGAAGCTATCTAGTAGAAAAGCTTTGCGTTGAGGGGAAAGACAACAGCTTGTGAAGGAAAGGAAACGGCTGAAATGCAGTGGATGCGGCGTAGCCTGGGAGGCACGGCGGTGGCGAAGCGACACTGTGCAGGAGGCACGGCGGTGGAGCAGGGGTGGAGGCAGTTGAAGAGAGAATATTTTTTTAGGGTTTAGAAAACAAGGCTTGATACCATGTTGAAATAACTTCCCCTTGAGTATTAGTATATAGAAAATAATTATATATAGTGTCTTACAAAAATAATATAAAAGGAAAGATACCTAGTCTACTAAACAAGAATAAATATAAACTAAACAATAATAAATAAAATAAGCTAAATATATTTTAACAATTTCAACTTCAGATAAATATTTTTATTTGCACTTAATTCATTATTAATTTGTAGTGTTATAATTTTTAATATACATAATTGTTACAACAATAAAGGTAAAAATAACCCGAGGAAATGTCATAGACCAAAGGGACGCAATGTAATGAAGTCCCCCACGACAACGTTATCGTCTATGGTGACCTCATATGTTTTGGCATATTTTGCTGACACCAGTGCTATTGAATAATTCTTAAAAATAGTCTCGAAACTCTAATTCCCGTATAATAAGAAATGTTTTTGTGTTCGGTGGGCTCTACATAGAATTTTTCATATGAATGAATATGATTGTTCCTAGACTCGAGAGCTTTTCAGTGAGAGTCGTGAATTCCCATGTCAAGATTGAATTATTTCACAATTCTTAAGTTATTAATTTGTAAATGACTAGTTTTGGGTATTTAATCAAACACTTGGGACTATATTCAAATGAGTTACATAAGTTTTACAAAACATATTTAGTGTGAGTTTAATTGTTGTACTTGATAAACCCACATAGAGGAAATTAGTTAAATATGTTTCCTCAGTTTAATTTTAAAAATAACATTCTGTTGATAATATACCATACTTGAGACTTTTTATGCACTATTTTTGGTACTCCAAATGTATATATTAATATTTCCATTTTACGTTATTCTGGAACCATGCATGTTGAATGCCCTGGGGAGCTAGTTATCACGAATACATTAGATGATTAGGAAGAGACCGTCATAGAAGTATTGTATAACAAGTTGCTTGCTAATTTGATGATGACGGTACTTGCACATAGCCTTTTGAATCTCTCTTAATATTCATAGAGAGTCTTCTTGAATATTTGTCGGATGCCATATAACTCCTTTTGGATATTGGCGGCTTTAGCGACTGGGAAATACTTCTCTAAGAACATCTTCTTCATCTCGTTTCATATAGTGATGGACCCAAATGGTAAGTAATAGAGTCGATCCTTCTCCGAATCCCCTAAAGAAAGCGGAATGCCCTTAACTTGATTTGCTCCTCGAATATCCCGGTGGGCTTCATGCTAGAACATATCATGTGGGATTCCTTGAGGTGCTTGTGGGGATCATCACCTGCAAAATCACAAAAAGTGGGGAGGAGGTGAATTAAACAAGATTTAAGTTCAAAAGCAACATCAAGGGCTGTGTAGTCTATACATAAAGGTTGATAATTAAGATTTTGATAATTAAGTTAGATAGGTAAATTAATAGATTTTTTTGGGGATCAACGGAGGAAACTAGGAAAACTCATTGGACTTCGTGGGCTCGGGCTTGCTTCCTTGTTGGAGAAGGAGGTCTTGTGATTCGTAATCTCCAAGATGTTGTTGAATCTTTCGCATATAAACTATGGTGGAGATTCTGGAAACAAAATACACTTTGGGCTCGGTTCTTTTTAATTACATATGCGGACTGTATATTCCCAGGAAACGTTCGTACCACTCGTAATGACTCTACCACCTGGCTGCGTATGTGTCGGATTACATATCTTCTGGAATCTGGGAAGTGGAGAAATTTCATTTTGGCACGACATTTGGTGTGGTGAACAGCTCTTTACAGATCTTGAGGGTTCACAATTATTCTTTGACTTGCCCGTTAACTTTTTATGGAATGAGTACCGATGGGATTCTACTAAACTTCAACTCCACGTCCCCTCTCACCTCATTGATCTTATTGTCTCGGTGCCAATCTACACTGAAAGGGATGATTTCCCATGTTGGAAACTGACTCCGCATGGGAATTTCTCTACGAAATCAATTTGAAATCTCATTAGATATAAGGACGATGATTCTTTGCTACTTAAACTTGCTTGGAACCCCCTAATCTCCTCTACCGTATCTATCTTTCTGTGGCGCATCATTAATGATTGGATACCGGTGGAGACTCGAATGCAGCGAAAAAGAATCTCCCTAACCTCAAAATGCCTATGTTGTCACCAAACTGAAACAGTTGAACAACTTTTCCTTCATAGCCCAACAATAGCCAAAATCAGGAAATTTTTTGCGGATCTCTTTAATATTATATTACCTGTCACTTCTAACATTGGTTCGTTTTTGCAGGTATGGATTAATTCGAGTTCTTTTTCGCATCAAGTTCACATCCGGTCCATTATTCCTTTTTTGGTCCTTTGGTTTACATGGTGTGCTAGAAATGACAAAAAATATCGTAACCTTGCTTTCTCAGCGGATAAAATTATTTCAAAAGTTCTTGCTCATTTACATTTGATTACAAAATGCAAATTGTGGAAGGAACCTCCTTTGAAAGACGACAAACTTCTTGCCCTTAGCCTTGGTATCCATATGATACAACCGAAAAAGAAGAAACCTATTGTTGTCTGTTGGCTTAAACCTCAACCACTTTGGATCAAACTCAATACTGATGGAGTAGCGTGTGGAAATCCCGGGGTTGTCGGGGCGGCGGAGTGGCCCGTGACTATTTTGGCAACCTTATTTTCGCTTTTCAGCAACCTCTCGGGTCAACATCAAACAACTTCGCGGAACTTTCAGCCCTTTGTCGGGGTCTTCAAATCTGCAAAAGTCAAGGGTACTCAAAAATTTCGATTGAATTAGACTCTCTTTTTGTTATATCTCTCGTGCAATCTTCTCAACTAGCTGCTTGGCAATTTCAACATATTTTGGCGGATATTAAACAACTTATGAATGGTATGGAAACCAAATTGACACACATATACCGTGAAGGAAATAAAGCTGCTGATTTTTTTGCTAAACTTGCATGCGATAGCATACATTCTGTTATTTTGAATATGGGTGACATTCAAGGAACTATTATTGGGATTCTTAAAATGGACAGATTAAATCTTCCGTCTTTTCGCTTCTGATGGAATTGATTGTGATCATTATGGATTCTTGAATTTTTGGGTTTTGGAATTTCTGGTTTTGCATCATCTTGGAACAGCCATGGTGTTCTTTGACAGTGTACAGGAGCTGTATTGCCTGGATTCATACTGTTTGTTTTGCTTCTCTTCTGCAGCGTTTGGAATTGGATAGAATTAGTATGCAATTGGGGCCTCTTGTTGTAAAGATGGCGGATAATTTTATTTAGGAATTTACATTGTCATTAGTTTATCTTTTTTGAGCTGTTGGGCTTCTTTATTGTAGATGGTAGGCTTAATCTCTTTGCCCCTTTTGCAATTTTTGTGGGTAGTAGATCAAGTTACCCATCTCTATTAAATGGGTTTTTATTTGTAGCTTGATAGGATTATTCGAGTGCCTTTTTGGCCTCAATATTTTGTATGTCTTTGGATCTTGATGAGTATTTATATACAGGTTGGTGGGTCCTTGCCTTAACCCCCCACCCTCGGGTGTTTTAGAAAAAAAAAAGATTTGGTACCGCCAACTCCTTAAGAGTGCGGTTGTTTTGATTGTTTGTCATAGATTCTTCTTTGGGATTGGATGGATGAAAGTAAGATGTTAAGTCAACAGCAATATGTTGATCCCGAAAGTTGAAGCTTTTGGTGCTTCCCTTTATAACCTATGAAATGCTCTCTCAAATTTCTAAATCAAATGGTAAATCATGAGAGTGTCGTGATATTAATAGAAAATACCAACAAAATAAAAGTAAAATAAAAACACAATCAATCAAACAATTAAACTAATCAAAACACTCCCCGAGAACGGCGCCAAAATTTGGTGTGTGTCGTAACACACCAAAAATAAAATTTATAATACCTTAATACCTAATTTGAAAGTGGTAAGCAAGGGGCGAACCCAAAGGAGTGTAGATCAATTACAATGGTTAACTACTTATGATACTATAAAACTGGGGGATTTGATCGTAACTATATGATAACCAAAATGTAAGCAAAAGTAAAGCAAGCAAATAAACATGAGATTTGAACAATAAAGGAAAGCCCCGTCATTTGTAATTACCCATCATCTTCTTGATTTGATCATAGATACACAAGATTAATTCTATTCAAATAGCCAACTAAGAGAAACAATGATAGCATATGAACCTCATGCTCTTTTCTTAAGTGTGATTTAACAATGAATAGTCAATCGATAAATCTTAACTCCTAAAATGCATCTAGAGACTAGACTTTCGATTAATTTAAAAAGAAGCCTTAATCACGAAGAGTTGACATCAATAGTTAATCAACCCAACATGAATTAAATCTAATAACATTGATTTTTCCCTAAGGACCTAATATCAATAATTCATCAATATTAATCCCTAGTTGGTACTATTCAAGGCTCTAATTGATAGCAATTTAACCTTAACTAGCAATGGATCAACAAAACATAAAAACAAAGTGTACATCTAGGTCAAGCATTTCGTCAAACACTAAACATGAATTCAAGAAAAATCAAATACTCAAAATAGAAATTATATTAAGAACAATAATCTCACAAATTAAGATGATGATTTCGAATTACAATTGCTCGGATGAGGTTTTTTGCCTCTAAATGTCATCTTCAAATTTAAAATATCCCAAAAATTGCAAAAATAAAGAGAGAACAAGTCTTGGGGAAAAGATAACCTAGAATGGGCTAAAGGCCTATTTATAGGCCCAAAATCGGGTCTCCATTCTAAGTCTCGCACTGCAGCGATCATACAGTAGCTCCCAGTTGGTTCGTGCTATGGTGAGCATTTTTGCTCGCTGCGGCCTCATGTGCAGTCTTGGTAAATTGGCCATATCTCTCTCTTTAGATATTGGATTGAGACGATTCAAGTTGCTATAAAATTCTGTGACACATATCTATAATTATTTAGAAGAATCTAAGAACTGATTCATCTGTTAGAGATATAGACAATCGATTACAAAGTGATACTTTGTTTTGATCTTCTGCGCTGTTCATTTCCGTTGTGTTTTTTGCCTTCTTATAGGCATTTTTGATCTTTGTCTTCAACATATAAAATGAAGCTATATCTTTTATATTTACAATGGAATAAGAGTGAATTTAATTGGACATTCACAGAGAGAGTTACAGTATAAATACTAACACTGCGCTTAGAGAACCGTTTCTTCTTAATTTGGTGCTATTTATTTCATTTTCATAAATTGTCTTTGGATGATCCTACAAGATAAAATTAAGACTTTAGGAAAATATTTAGCATCTAATATCGAATAAAAGTCTTGAAATTAGACGAGATTATTAGGAATATAAAACACTTATCAACACCTTAAAATAGGTTAAAGAGGGTGGAATCGGGCAAAAACCTCTAACCTCACATTGCAACGGGCATTTTGGCTTACTGCAGCGCGAGCAAGCAGTAGCTTCTACCCATTCGCGCTGCTGTGAACGTTTTTGCTCGCCACGGCCTCATGCGCGATCTCGGTAAATTGCCCATATCTCTTCTTATAAACATTGGATTGAGACGCTTCAAGTTGCTATGAAAAGATAAGACATAGATCTACAACTCTTAGAAGAACTTAAGAACTAATTCATCTGTTAAAGATGTGTAAAATTTATCCCAACATGAGACTTCATTTTGATCTTTTGCTTTGTTCACTTCCATTGGCATTTTCTCCTCCTTCTGGATATTTTTGATCTTAGTTTTCTACATTTGAAATTAAGCTACATCGCTTAGATTTACAATGGAAAAAGAGTCAAGTTAATTGGATATCCATAAAGAGAGTTACAATATAAATGCTAACGTTGTGTTTGGAGAAATTTGTATTCTTAACTCCGTACTATTTTTTGCATTTTCCTAAAATGCCTTTAAATGATCCCACAAGATAAAATCAAGATTTTAGGCAAATATTTAGCACCGAATATTGAATAAAGCACTAGAATTAAATGAGATTACTAGACAAATAAAGCACTTATCAATAAGTTGTTGTATTTGATAGCTAAGTTAGTTTTTTTTTCCTCTCTTTTTGAAATTGTTGGGCTTTAGGGGTCTTTCTCGTTTCTTTGGGTAGGGTTTTGGAGAGCGAAAAACACGAGAGTTTTGTCGATACATTAGTGGCCTTTCACTTGCATAGTTTTCCGCAAAATGCTCCAGCTCCATGCTTTGCTCTCTCAAGTTCTCACGTACTACTCTCCAACCCGATTTTTGGTTTTTGAAATCATCAACACACCCTCTGCAAGAGGTGAAATTGGAATGTATTTATACTGACAAAGTGAAATTGTAAGATATTTTTATTGATAGTGGGAGTTATATTAATTTACTAAAAGTGGGGGGATTTTGTAAATTAGGCTTAAACCGCGGGGAAGTTTGTATAATTATCCCTTTTGATTTTCAGGTCACAACCACAACGATCCCTTTAATTTCCAATACAAATCTAGAGCCCAACGAGCCTATCCTGTCTCCTCCTCTATGATGCAAACATTTACGAGCCAAGTTTGATGAAATTGAGAAGTCCGTATTCAAGATCAAATATCTATAGTATATATACAATAATACAAGGATGGAGGGAGGGGGGGTCAATTTTTAAAATTTTCAACTTTCAGTCATACAATTTTTGAAATATGCAATTTCACCTCCCCTAAAAAATTACAAGAGTACACTCTCTATTACTCAAATACTCTTAGTATGTAATTGACTTTTTTTAATCTATTTTTTCAATTCCGAAAGTGTGCTTTCACGATTTTCAATCGAATTTTAGTCTGACATGTGTGATGAAAGTGTATTATAGTTTTCTCATCTCAAAGTTCAAGAATAGAATTATTTGAATACAAATTTTTGGAATTTGATTTTTTCACTTTATCTTTTAACTATAGTCAAAAATATTTATTTGGCTAAGGTTCAACAAATACATGATGGGCATTTATTAAACAATTTGAAAATTTTAAGAAGAGAGAAATTGAAAATAAATAAAGAAGATAGAAAATATCAAATTGTGTGTTGTGTTTATATGTATAGTCAACTTGTCATATATGTATAATGTGTTTGATGGGTTTAAGGGGGGTGGCGAGTTTTGCCTTACAGGGAAGTGGAGATTTATTATTAATTTGTAAGTAGAAAGTTCAATATAGTGAGGTATAGCTGTTTCATTTTTTAGTGGCATTTCTTAGACAAGTAAGACAATAAATTACTATTTGGTAGACAGATTAATTCAGTTTATTTTGACTCTTTTAGTTTCTATTGCAACAAAAGAGCGTACGTCTTCAAGTATATAATTTGTCAAGACGAGATTGCATAGTAAGATCGAAAATGATTTTTTGAGTAGTTCATTACTAGTTTATATGGAAAACAAATTGCTCAAACTTTCAATATCGACTCGATCATTGACGAGTTCGATGTAATGAAGAAACATCGAGCACAATTTAGCTTGTCCAAAGTTATATCTAATAAATATGCTAACACTATGTTTATTTAGCTGTAATTTGCATATTTTTGAATTTTATATTATCTTCGAATATGACCCCTTCCCCTTTTTTGTGCACAACAACTTTTTGTTAGAATATTTATATTTTGTACTATGATTTGTGTTAATATTATGTACAAAAATTTGATTATTTTAAGAAACAAAATCATAATCGCACCAGAAAAAATGTGTGTAAAAAATTAAAATTAAATATTTGTATTTACAAATTTTGAGCTCGCACCCCCAGCCAAAATTCTGGCTTCATCCTTGTGTGTGTTTTCATAATTAAGAAATTTATATGATAAAAGATCATATCTATAGTATTTTTGAAAATTATCTTTTGGATTAGATAATGAATATACTTCAAATTGGTTATATATATATATATATATATATATATATATATATATATATTACAATGCTTGAGTTCAACAAGTTTGTTTCTAAGAATTTGAACTCGAGAGAAAGAAAGAGTTCAAGCTTGAGAACATGAGCTCCATTCTTTAGAAATTGTATTTTATTTGTTTAATATTATTCAATATAAAATAATTAAATTAAAGAAAAGTATAAGCTCTCGATCGACTTCACGAACATAAATAATGGATTTCGAACTAGGTATGATGAAAGAGCTGGGGTTCTAGCCATGGACTCAACCTACACCCCTATACAAAAATAGGATTTTCCTTGGTAACAAAATATTATTTGACTTTTTTCAAAAGTTCATTTAATGTGTCAATTTTACTTCACTGTCCTTTCCATGGAATATTAGATTTTTAAGGACGTACAATTTGAAGAACAATATAGTTTTGATCCAAATAAAAATGTAAAATAATTAAATTAATTGAGGCACTCAATCATATTGTGAAGAAAATATTTAAGCAAAAAAGAAATTAGATAGTAATTGTACACAATTTAGCTAAACTCGAAATTCATTAGTCAAGCATATTATATCTCCAAGTTTAGCACTAAAAAAGGGTCAAGTACAAATTAATTATTTACTCAGTATTGTTAGGAAAACTTAGAGCACATAGGCTCACTACCTCTCCCTCTATGTATCTCTTATAACTAATTAATATGAAATTTACTATTATCATATGCAACAAAATTGCACTATAATTGCATATATGGCATGAGTATGGTAACACATTCTTCAAACCCACATGGCACCGGCCGTTTTGAGCATGGGCTTTAAGGATCTCTTGAGATGGAGGCTCATGATCTCATTAGCTCCTCCCACAAATTCACCACCAATGAACACCGCCGGGATGGTCCCGATAGGGTTGCACCCAAGTCTTGAGAGCGCTTGCTCGATCTCTCGGCCCCTTGGGATCTGGTCGAGCTCGTAAACTATTGGGTTGACACCAAAATCATTAAAGAGGGACTTGATGGTGTAGCTCATGCAGCATGAGGTATCACTAAAGATTACCAAAGGCTTCTCAGACACCATTTTGCTTACCATCTCCATTGATGCAATAGAATTTGAGGGTTTTTAGATCACAAAAAGGGGGTTTTATCAAATATTTCAAAAGATATTGTCAAAGAGAAACAAATAGGTATATAAAAGTAAAATGTTTTGATGATTTATTGTAGGAGTTTGGTTTTTGAGTGAGGAAAATAGGGTGTGTATTGGGGCATTTATATAGGAATGGAATCATAGGAGAAGGGCATTATTGAAATTAATATTTGTTTTTTCCACTATAGGAAAGATTATAAAGTTGGATCCATTTGCTTCTTTTGTTTTTTCCACTATAGGAAAGATTATAAAGTTGGATTTTGAGTCATGAATCTTTTAAGCTTAAGAAGCTTTGAGTAGTAGAATAATTGCAATTATTATATATATATATATATATATATATATGATATTTATATTAAACGACCATCTCATCCAATAATTTAAGCTATTAAAATAGAACGACATTTATTATTTAATATCTCAAACCTGTTCCTAATACGCAGTCAGAGGCAGAGCTAGGGCAGCCACCCCCCTCAACTTTTAAATTTTTTTTTTAGCCTATAAATTTTTAATTTTGCCTCCCCAAAACAAAAAAATATCAAATTTTCCTTCATTTTTTTTTTGTATTTGTCCCCCGAATATAGATTTCTAGTTCCATTCTTGAATACAGTGAGTAATATTTTCTGAAACCTAGTACGTGAAATGGTTTTCATGAACGGTTGGTGGTATAATTTAAATTGGAGATTTTCTCAGTTGACTTTAATACCATATTGAATTTTATCTAATAATTAATATCTATAACGATCATTATATACAAATGATATCAGTTATATCTTAGATAGGAGCATGGTCTTCAATTTTCGCCGAAACAACGAAATTTCGACTGAAAATTTAGGTTTCCTAGGGTCCTGAAACGAAATCCCACTGTCAATTTGTTTTTTCAAAATATCCACCGAAATTTCGACCGAAACCCGAAATTTTTCAAAATTTTCATCGAAACCCAAAATTTCTCAAAATTTAAAATACTATTAAATTATCTGTATTATTTAAATATTTCATGTTTAATTTTATTATGTAAATGT
Organism: Buddleja alternifolia; assembly: GCA_019426215.1. Lineage (NCBI taxonomy): Eukaryota > Viridiplantae > Streptophyta > Magnoliopsida > Lamiales > Scrophulariaceae > Buddleja > Buddleja alternifolia. The sequence goes on from CM033403.1 coordinate 28,676,342, forward strand.
TAATTTTAAATATTCTTGTTATTTCTTTGGGACCACGCCTATTTGATTCTTCTAAAAGTCGCATATATGGTTTCGAATGATATACTTTATCGAAATTGTATATCTTTTATTTTAATGGATAGTTTTTATGATATTTAGTCATTATTTTACTATAAAATTCAACTTATTTTATATGTCCTGCAATAGATTTTAATCAAAATAATTAACAAAACTCGCTATATATATTTCATATATACACTATTATTAATGTAAAAGATACACAATTGTATTAATTAAAGATATCCAGAGTTTTATTTAATTTTTTTTTTATATAAATTTTCATGATTTGTTAAGAATCGAAACCAAAATTTCAAAAATCCCCGAAATTTACTCCGAAATTTACATCGAAATCGATATTTAATACATTGGATAGGAGGGATTACGAATGTTTGACATTATATTTTTGATTAATATTGTAAAGAATTTTGTAAGTTTGAGAGTGATTGATCGATGTATCACACTGCAGAAAAAGAAGTCGGCACGATGACGAATCTATGCATACGAAAAAATTGTGACGTGTCCTAGGTACGGATTTCACATTTTGAGATGATAATTTGAAGAATTAGAAAATGTCTCAACATTGCTTTGTCCTTTGTCACTATTTATTAATTATGTTATTCCCCAAGATAATATTCAAGTCATTTAAAGTGGAAATTTTATAGTATATATATTAGCGTGAGACGCATTAGAATATTTATGGTCATTTCTTCATTAGAAAATCTTATAGGATAATACAATTTGCTATCTACTTTATTCCAAGTTATGTCATTGATGCCGTAACATGAAAGAAAATGTATGTGCCTATTGGGGGATAAATATTAACGTGGTCACATTATAATATCTTTGAATGTTTTCGCGTGTTCTTTATTTTTGTTATCAAACGATTTAATAATTTGATTTAGTTGTATTTTTCTACCAAAATATATAATACACAAGTCGTGCTAATATAAATTTCAATTATATATATAGCTAAATATTACATTTGATGAGTACTATTTAATTTAATTTTTGGTCGGTACTTTCGTAATTAGTTAGATTTGATTTTTTTTTTTAGGATTTAGATGTTATTAAGAGTATTAAAAAGTGGTCCAATTAAATTTATGGTATATCTCTCGGGGAAGCATCTAATGAATTGGAGAATTAAATTGGCTTTACCCATTTGGGACCTTTTTTTACCATCCTCTTTTTTCCTCTTCTCCAAGGTCCAAACAAAATTCCGGCAATGGGGGTAGAATTTGTTATTGGATAATTAATACATAATAATAATAGTATCAATGCACCAAAAATAATCATAACGATAGCATCAAATATATACTCAACATTTTTGATAAGACAAGTTTTGATTAGAAATTAAGCATCTTTAAAGAAAAATAGACAACTTGACACACAAAACATTGAGGGTGGGGGGTGGAGGGGGTAAGGTAGTAGTATATAGATAATATGGGGCAAAATACTACATATCTAATATTATTAAAACATTTCATAGGTTATATATACATCGGGTTAGTTAAAGAGTATTTGGGGTAACCGCTTGATCAGCTCGACGGACATATATCACTTAAGAGCACCATGCATGTGCATAGTCCTATTTGGAAAATGTACTCTGAAAAAAATTTCCTCAGCTTGATGATCCAGGAAGATGTTTTGTAGAATTGTGACAGGCTGTTCACGGCCATTACTAAATTGTTTGTATTGGGGCATTTTTGCCCTGGGATTTGTGGTTGGAATATATCTCCCTTATCAACAGTACAACAAATGGAAGAATTTTAGTTCGGGTGTGACCAATTTGGACCGCTTATAAGATTGACATATATATACTTCTAGAGATCGATCAATCACAAAACAAATACTATAATATCTTCATATACAAGTGGCCAAACTTGATCCGAATATTTTTTTCCTTTTTTGGTACACGCATACATTTTCTATTTTGAACAATTATATAAGCTCATACGTTTTTTTGTCATTTTCTTACATGAATGAGTTCCCATTTTTAACTTTGTTCAAATGTCGATTTCCATGTGTCGAGTCTTTCTATTTGAATTTTGTGACATAAGGGTTTTATGCATTTGTTCTTTTCTTTTTGATATTTAAAGATTCAATCGAATGAATTCAGTAATAGCTACCATAATAAACCCTAAGAAGTGTTTCTTTCAACACAGTTTACTAGAACATATATTCCAACTTAATATATAATTTTAATCTTATCCCACATCATGAGTGTTGGTTTCTTCTCGGAATATGAAAGAAAACCATCACTTGAGACTCAACTCCAAAATTTTTGCTTTTTTCTTGTAGGGGTGATGAAAAATTACAAGAGCTTCTCTCTAGAGAAATCTCAACAGTTGTCAACTTTTTAGGCTTTCCGTCACCAATTGGAATCTTGGCATGGAACTAGTGATATATACGTGGAAAAATCAATCCTAGGTTAAGTTTAATGGTTAGTGTCTATCTCTAACACAGTAAAGTGTATTGTGTATGGTTCACACACACTTGTGTCAAAGAGATAAATATAAAATACTCACTCAAACCATTGGAGTCGGTATATATTAAAAAAATTATAGCAATTTATAATATTATTTTGTGCACGTTCAACGACTCTCAAATCCAAAAATACATAATTGCATGTTTGATTAATGAGAGCAGTTCAATTATAATAATGTAGGGACTTGTAATGAAAATTACAAACCTCACAATGATCTAATAGTGAAAAATAAACCCGAATATACTGCCCATATTCACAATAGAACGTAGGAGGTGTGGAAGTTCCAAACTGGCCCTAAAAATATCCCAAAGGACGTTTATTGTACATTGTAAGTGTCATAACTTGAGGGAGAACGATCTGCTTCCTCCTATTAGGCCATTTTTAATAACTACAACCTAATACAATCTAACAATTAAAAGCTTTTGACAGGCACAGAAATAAAGTAATGGGAAAATCAAAGAAATTAATTACATTAACTGAAAAGTTATTAACTTCCATTATTATAGTTTCAAATCTTTTCTCTTAGTGGAGTTGATTACTATGAAAAAGTAAATATATAATAAGTATCGAAATCTATAAATGCTTCTCATAATTATATTGTACAAATTAATATTTCCTTCATATTTTCTTTTAAAATAAAACGAAATAAAATATTTTCTTATATGTGTCTAAACAGGGACGGAGCCAGAAATTTTACAGGGGGGCGAGATTATTGTGATATAGCTATACACTTTTTTTTTTTGTCAGATCGATGAAGGATTCAAGGGGGGTGAGGGAGGCTTGGCCCCCGCTGTATGGTACACTATATTTATGGGGGAAAATATAATAAGGATTCAATTACAACTTTTGACATACTTTATACTCTTACATCTCTTTCATTATAGCTAAGATTTTGGGTTTGGGGATGGCAAACTCAAAGAAAAGGGAGAAAGCGTGATATTTTTCGATTTTGAGGGGGTGGGGGGCGAAATTCAAATATCAAAAATTTTGTAAGGTAAAAAAAATAATTTTTCAAAATTGAGAGGGGCGAGCGCACCCTCCTTCACCCCGCCCCTCCCCCTGACTCTGTCCCTGTGTCTAAAGGAATAAGATGTCTAACCTTGCTAAATAGGTTTTAGGGAGCCTGTTGCTGATCTTATTCTGAGAATGTATCTCTCTCCTTGAGAGTTTTGTTTTGGTGTTTATTTTTTTTTATCTCGTTTCTTTCTTGTAGAGTTTTGGTGAGCGAAAATGCGGGAGATTTGTCGTGGTGAGATTGTCCATTTACTTGCGTGGTGAAAGAGCTCAAGCTCGAGCACTCGAGCTCGATTCTTTCGAGTTGAGCACCAGATTGCATTTCATTATTGTTCATCAATTTATATTATTAAATATAAATTTTTTAAAAATAATTAATAAGCTCTCGAGCTTACTAACGTAAATAACGAAGCTCGAACTATATATACACTTGAGACAAGATTCTCTTCAAAATATGTGAGTGCTTGTAGTTAGTATGCACTAATATTTCCACACTTAATTTATTTCAGAGGTCTCAAAATATTATCAACTTTTTTGAGAATTTTCATTTGTTAATTTAAATTAATCTTTACTGCCCCTTTTTGTATGGAAGGACAAGTTGAAGAACATTATGATTCTTTATGTAAAAACTTAAACCACTCATTCATGCTGTGTGAAGCAAATCAAGAAAAATAAGTTAAAAGGAAAATAATTAATAGTAATATTAATATTATTTAAATTTTATTACTAACATATTACATCTGCAACTTCAAAGGGTGAAGTACATTTAATCATTCAGTAAGTAGGAAAACTTGGAGCACTTAGGCGAACTAAATCCCCATATAATTAACTAATCGACATTTACTATTAGCGTACGCAACAAAACTGCATTATAACTATGTCCATGTTTGACACAAGTACGATAACATATTCTTCAGACCCACATGGCACCAGCCCTTTTGAGCATAGGCTTTAAGGACCTCTTGAGGTGGAGGCTCATGATCTCATTAGCTCCTCCCACAAATTCACCACCAATGAACACGGCCGGGACGCTAGGGTTGCACCCAAGTCTTGAGAACGCTTGTTGGATATCTCTGCCTCTAGGCATTTGGTCAAGCTCGTAAACTGTTGGGTTCACACCAAAATCATTAAAGAGGGACTTGATGGTGTGGCAAATGCAACATGAGCTCTCACTAAAGATGACCAAAGGCTTCTCAGACACCATTTTGCCTACCATTACTGCAATAAGACTTGAGGGTTTGTAGATCACAAAAACGGTTTTAAGTATTAACTAAATGTTTTGAAAAATGATGATTGTAAAAGGGAAAAGTGTAATGGGTAGTATAATGCTTTGATGATTGGTAGTAGAAGTTTGGTGTTTGTTTGAGGAGAATGGGGTGTGCATTGGGGCATTTATACATGATGTGTGTGGGAAGCACACCAATGATAATATGCTATATATGATATGGAATATGATATAAAGCACGAATTATAAGTAAAGAATACGAGATATTTACGTGGTTCGGCCAATAATATGACCTACGTCCATGGGGTAAGAAGAGTTAATCCTTTATTAGTGTTTGGAGTTGATATATATACATGTTTATGAGGGGGTGACTAATAAGGTAAGTCAACTATTCCTAAATGTACAATGGAAAGTAGAATAAATCCTAATCCTTCCATCTTGAGCCATCTCTTTTATGGTATAATTGGCAGGTCGGTTAGAGTGATCTCCGCAGGTCCGGATATGGTAAGTGCATCCCCTAATTGATCCTTATCTAATCCTTGTCTCAAGGCTTGCCTTATATAGAATGTTGTATCTGGACAGGTCGGGATAGGGCGAACCTCCCGAGGGGCGGACCTGACTATAATGTCTTCTAAAGGAGTCCAAGTCCGTTATGCTGTTGGGCTTGGGCCCTTAATCATGTTGGGCTACCAGCTTGGCCCACGAACCTATTTCGACCCACATCAATAGTCCCCTCCAACTCCGTAGTTTGACGTAGTCAAGCTGCGCGAGTTGAGAAAAGATAGATCTTTGGGCCGAGCTGAGTGTATTTCTCGAGCTGCTTAGGAGAAAGTTCCGTGGAGATTCTTCTTAGGTATGGATCTTGTTCTTAGGTGCTTTTCTGGGCGATATCATGTACCTGACACGACGGTTGCATTTCCCCAGATTTGCAGTTATGAAGGCATTTCCTGAAAAATTGCGCCACTCATTGTTTCTTGTCAGTTAAGGCCGCCATGTTCATGCCCTGGCAACCGTTGATCTTTGAACACGTATATGGCTCAGGTTGAAGCCTGCTCTTTCCTTAATTATTTTTGGTTTATTTTTGAAAATTAAAATTCAAAAAGTAACTTGGCAAAACTTGAGATTTTATTTCCTTCTGCCATTTGTGCGTTTTGTGTTTAAAATCAGAGTTTCTCCATTCTTCACCGCCCCTTCTCTAGGTACTGCGCTTCCTCTCTTCTTCTTATTTGTTTATCTTGTGTTGTGTGTTTGTTGTTTTGTGTTTGCTGCTACTTTGCTGTTGTTGTCCCTGTTTCCCCTTTCCTCTCTTTTTGCAAAAAATGTCAAATAGCTTAGGCTCGGATTCTCAAAACCGAGAGGGTCGCCAAAATTTGTTAGATCATGATTCGGTGGGGGATACTCCCTCTTATGTGCGAGATTTGTACGGTGTGTCTCCTATTTTAGGGAGAAGAGAGTTTGTAGAATTATCCTTGTCGGATACCAAATTCGACGACCGACGTACACCACCAATGTTCCTCCGTCTTCGGGTGTTGGAGCTGGGCATGCTGGGGTTTCTTCAGGGGGTGACGGTGCACACCCATCTGACCTTGAATTGGGGGAGGGAGAAGAGCCAAACCCTAATTATTGGAATGAGACTCCCTTTTCCTTCACCCTGCAAAAATTGAAAAACCTCCGCCGTATGTATGGCGTCCCTGACGATTATTCGATAATAGTTCCCTCTCCCCAGGATAAAGCCCATCGTCGCCCTCCTCAGCATACTTGTTTTCATGTGGCCCTCCTAAAAGCAGGTCTTAGGTTCCCTATTCCTCCTCTCTTTATTTCTGTAGCCAATAGGTACGGCATCCCCTTGAACCAATTCGCGCCCAACGCTATTCAGATGATGGCTGGGTTTGCCGTTCTTCTTCGCTATCACGGGATTGAGCCCACAGCCGAGTTCTTTTATGCCCTTTTTCATCCTTGTTCCAGTGTTGCTGACAGTGGGGTTTTTTATCTGACCTCCCGAGGTCCTGCCATTTTCCTTTCTGGTCGCCCTGGGGACAAGTAATGGAAGAATAATTTTTTCTATATTGCCCTGCCCCCGGGTGGGGTATGGAACTTCCGTCGGACGTTCTTGGAGAGGTTGGATGAGCATCATCCTACCCCTCTCCAGTTATCTGAATACCATCGTCAGGTGGTGCAATTTTTGAATTTCTCTCCTCGCCTTATGAATAAACTTGTTGACAATCGGCTTTTATACAACATTGGTTATAGCCCCGTGTGGGCTAACCTCAGAGGTGTCACCATAGGTAGTGCTTCTGGTTTTGGCTTGTCCCCTTGTGTTTGCTTGACTTATTTTACTTCTTCATATCTTGCGCTGACCCTTGCTTTGTTTGGGCGTTTTGGCAGAAAAATTGATGGATCTAGCTCGTGCCCGAGAGTTTGTGAGCCGTAGGAGGTAGCGCCCTCCCCCAGAAAAACCAGCTCTGCCTCTTCCTCCTCCGTTGACGCCCTAGGATGCCCCCTCTACCATTCTAACCTCTCCTCCCTCAGGTTAGGGTGATTCTTCCAGGTCGCGCACTAACCAGGAGAAGGTCCTTGGCAAAAGACCCATGACCACCGAGACTCCCTCTAGTACACATCCACCAAAGCGCAGCAGCTCGGGCCTAGCCATTCGGGAGATGATCCCCGACCTACTCCTCAAGACTTCAGATCCCCCGGCTTCTCGCACCAGGTCCAGGGCCTCTGATCCTCCAACTTCTGCTTTGTCCAGCAACAAGCTCTCAGTTCTGGTGGATTTCCTCCAGAGGCTCCCTAACTCCACGGACCGTCATCACCTGGAAAACATGTCCCCTTGAAAGAGGTCTGAAGCTGCGACACTCATTTTCCCTAAGGTAATATAATTCTTTATGTGTGTGAATTGATTATGTTTTCTTCATTTTTGCTGGTCGTGACCCGTCATGTAAAAATGTGTTGTAGTGTATGCTATTGGCTGGTCAAGTCTTGCTGGATGCTTACAAGGGCACAGAGGTGAAGGATCTGCAGAAGAGGCTAAACCGAGCAGGAACAACTCAAAAAGGTCCAGGATTATTGCTCCAGCAAGGACAAGGAACTGATGGCTCTTCAAAAGGACTTTAACAAGCTTCTTGCCAAGAAGGTGAATTTGGAGGCGAACCTTTCAGACATGGAGATTGCTCATGACGCTGCCATGAAGGGCACTCTACTTAAGGCGCATGAGACCTGGATCGTCGAGTTGCCTTCATCTGAAGAGGGTCAAGCCTTGGTTTCCAAGTTTAAGGCCGACTTTCTGGCTTCTAAAGAATTCGAGCGCCTCACTGACGATAAAATCTTCGGGTTCTTTGTCAAAGGTTTCGAAGGATGTGTTGATCAATTCAAGGCAAAGGGCTTTCCTCCAGAAGGGGTCTCCGCAGATTTCCTAGATTATGACGCAACTCTCCTTTCTGCCATAGCTGCTTCAGATCCGGCTTCTTCAGGTCTATCCCCCCTCCAGCCGCAAATCAACCAGTTGTCGAGTCGCCCGATCTGCCAGTAGATGGTGTCAAGGCTCCAGCTGAGGTCGATGTTCCAGGTGGTGCAGGAGTTGATGCCCAGGTTGCTCCCCCCGTCAAGCCTTGAAAAATTTGATGCTTTCCTTTTTAAGACTTGGTTTTTGACGGGCATATGTAGCCCTAGTATTTCGAAACACCTTTTATTTTTGCTGTTTTGATGGGCCTGTGTCGCCTTTGGACAATTCTTGCTTGTTTTGCTGTCCCTGCTCAAGTTTGGGCTATTGACATCTTTTTATTATGCATGTTAAGTTGGACTCGTACTTCTTGCTTTGTTACCTGCATTTTGACATTTTGGTGCGCATATTTTGTTTTATATGCCGAACATGTTTACTTACATTGTTTTGGGATGTGTGATGTCCATCTTACATATGGTGTAGCTGCTGTGTCTTATAAAAGAAAAGCTTAAAAGTAATTGTTTGCACAAATTCAACCAAGGAATGATCTAATCTTACTGTTGAATTACCATGAGATAATCACTAGGACAAATAACGAATTAAGTTATCACGACCATACCTCGGCCGAGGGGCACCTCTATGAGAATATTACAACCGTACCTTCCTTCTTGTTAACACGAACATGTCCTCAGAGAATTTGGTCAGGACTTTTTATCTAACATTTTTCACAGGAAAACAAAAACAAAATGCATTAGTTCTCAGGCGGTACCCACCAGACCTACACTGAGCTATAGCCCCAGCTGGGTCAGGTGGTCCACAAATTTTTGCAATCGTGGGGACTTGCATCATCACCTCCGTCAATTTCTTAGTAACTTCTTGACATGTACAATCGTAGGGACTTGCACTGTCACTGTGCAATCATGGGGACTTGCATTCATTCTCTTTCTCTTATGCAATCATGGGGACTTGCAGCGGGATCGAACACCTTTTTCCAGGTGCGTACAATCGTGGAGACTTGTACCACCTCCGTGCAATCGTGGGGACTTGCATACGGGATTGAACACCCGTCACTAGGGGCGTACAATTGTGGGGACTTGCACCGCAACTATGCAATCATGGGGACTTGCATTTACCTCCTGCCTTATATCCCTTTTTTTCTCCCTCCGTCCAAAATATTCCTTAACGGGCTAGGGTGGCCAGCCCATACCGAAGGTATCCTTCCTTATGTCCATTCTCCATACCTTTCCCCCCTTATTCCTTCTCCAACCTTATGACTGCCCCTTCCTCCTTGTCGCTCCAAACCCCGGTCTTCCTTAGGATAGGCCCATAGATGTTCCCGAGGACCTACCTCTCCTTATTTCTCCCTGGCTTGGAGACCGTTTGATCTGTAGGTGAATTATCCCTACCTAGACAGATCTGGGTCCCCACCCAGATGGTACAATCCTAACCTCCGGCTACCTCCACTTCACCAGCTACCCTTTACTTCACAATTCATCATACATATTTTACATATAGGCACAACTCAATCTCAAAATTTTGAAAAAATAAAATCTTACTACATTAGGGGAGCTTTGCATGCGGCCTTGCAAAGAAGGCTTTACAATCTCTAGGTCGCACCTGAAAATCATAACAACCACAACTTCCAAAAAGGATTATTAGGAAAACTTGAGTTCTTCACATGACACGAAATGACACAAAAGATATTAAAAATAGAAATAAAAGAAATAGTGCAACCTTCGCGGTTACGCGTAAAACTTCTTTAGGTTTTACATATTCCACGGGCGAGGAAGTGGCTTGCCCTCCCCGTCTTCCAGCTCGTATGCTCCTCCAGCTAACACCTTAGTAACCTTGTATGTGCCCTCCCAGTTAAGGTCCAATTTCTTCACCGTTCGCACCGCATCTGTCCTCTTCAGCACCAGATCCCCCACCTGGACAGATCTGGCCTTCACTTTTGCTCCTTGAGCCTTCACGATACGCTGCTTGTATTGTTTGATCCTTAAGCATACCTTGTCTCTGACTTCGACTATTAACTCCAGCTCCTCCCTTAGCTTTTTTTTGTTTTGCTCCGGCTCGAAGTATCTTACCCGATGGGACTGCACTCTGATCTCCGTGGGTATGATGGCCTCGGGTCCATACACTAAATGAAATGGGCTTTCACCTGTAGTGGATTTTGGGGTAGTACGATACGACCATAGTACTGGTAATAATTCTTCTACCCAATTCCCACCCACTCCCTCCAGTCTTTATGACCGAGGTTTGGGTATTCACGCGAACTTATTAGAAAATGGGTTGTAGAAATAAACAAGTTGACTAGGACAAGAATGTGAAGAAAGAAAGCGCGAGTGTTTTACAAGATGGTTAGTGGACATACCTGGTCTTTAGACCCTGGACTATTATTCTATTGGTTACCTCGACCTGGCCATTTGTTTGAGGTTGGGCAACGACACTGAACCGCTACTGAATTCCTAATTCTTCGCACCACCTCCTTAACTTGATCCTGCTGAATTGTCTTCCGTTATCAGCCACGATCTCCCTGGGTATGCCGAACCTGCAGATAATGTTTTTCCAAAGGAAACGAATGACCTCTGCTTCCGTGATCCGGGCTAAGGCTTCGGCTTCTACCCATTTGCTGAAGTAATCGACCAGCACCAGTAAGAACTTCTTTTGGCCCTTTGCTATGGGAAATGGGCCCACAATGTCCATCCCCCACTTGGCGAAGGGACAAGGGACACTCATGGAGCGCATCGCTTCCACCGGCTAATGAATGAGGCCGGCATGTTTCTGGCATTGCTCATATTTTTTTGCCAGGTTGGCTGCATCCTCCTTCAGGGTCGGCCAAAAGTAACCAGTTCTTACCGTTTTCCCAGATAGGGCTACTCCACCTATGTGGCTGCCACAATCTCCTTCATGTATTTCTTTCAATATATAATCTCTTTCTTCTTTCAAAGTACACCTCAGGAGGGGATGTACGAATGACTTATTGTATAGCACATCATCGATCATGACGAACCTGGTAGCTCGGGTCTCTAACTGTTGTCACTTCTTTCTTTCTTCAGGTAGTGTTCCCTTTGTGAGATACTGAATTATCTCCGTTCTCCAATCTTCACATTCCTCTATCTGCAAGATTTCTTGCTCAGTGCTAGGTTTGGTTAGAGCTTGAATGGTAATACTCCGGGTTTGACAGTCAGTGACTGAGCTACCCAGCTTGGACAAGTAGTCAGCTTTGGTGTTTTCAGCTCGGGGTATTTGATGAATTTCTAATTTGTGGAAGTGTCCTCGCAGTGCCTCTATGGTTTTCAGGTACTTCGCCATCCTCTCTTCCTTGGCTTTGTAGGCTCCTTCGATTTGTTTGGTAACTAGTTGCGAATCTATGTATACTTTCAAGCTCTTAGTTCCTTCCTTGATTGCCATTTTAAGCCTCATGATGAATGTTTCGTATTCCGCTTCGTTGTTGCTTGCTTTAAACTCAAATTTGATGGCATATTCTAGCTGATCTCCCTCAGGTGTGGTGAGTACTACACCTGCCCCGCTCCCACTTTGCGTGGATGATCCATCCACATGTAAGAGCCACACTTTTTCATCTTCTTCCTTCTCTTGTTCAGGTCGGGTTATTTCTGTAACGAAGTCTGCCAGGACCTGGGCCTTAACCGTAGCTCGGGATGTATACTCTATCTCGAATTACCCAAGCTCTACAGCCCATTTGACGAGTCGACCTGAGGTTCCAGCTTTTCCCAGCACAGTCTTAAGTGGTTGGCTGGTTTTCACGATGATCTTGTATGTCAGGAAGTAAGGCTTGAGTCTCCTTGCGGTGACAGCCAGAGCCAACGCTGTTTTTTCCACATCCGAGTATCATGACTCAACGTCTGTGAGGACTTTGCTGACGTAATATACAGGCTTCTCCGTCTTATCCTTTTCTCGAACTAGGACTGTGCTGACAGCTCGGTCAACCACAGCTATGTAGACCACCAGGGGCTGGTCCTGCAAAGGTTTGGTTAATAGCGGCACCTTACTCAAGTATGTCTTGAGGTCTTCGAAAGCTTACTGGCATTCAGTAGTCCAGCTAAAGTAATCAAATTTCCGTAGGATCTTGAAAAATGGTAAGCTTTTCTCTGTGGATTTGGATATGAAGCGACTTAAGGCTGTGATTCTCCCGTTTAACCTTTGTACTTCGCACATATTCCTAGGTGCTACCATATCTTGGATATCCTTGGTCTTTGCGGGGTTAGCCTTTATGCCTCTCTCTGTTACCATGTACCCTAGAAACTTTCATCCCTTGATTCCAAATGCACATTTGGCCGGGTTCAGCTTCATCCCATATCTTCGAAGTCTTTCAAAGGTCTTTTGTAGGTCCTGTACATGGGTACCGGCGATGCGACTTTTAACTACCATGTCGTCTACGTATACTTCAATATTCTTTCCCCTCTGCTCCTGGAACATCACGTCCACCAGTCTTTGGTATGTGGCTCCAACATTCTTTAAGCCGAAGGGCATGACTATGTAGCAGAAGGTGCCGAAGGAGGTGATGAAGTTGACCTTCCTTTGGTCTTCCTCAGCCAAGGGTATCTGATGATACCCGCTCTGCGCATCCATAGTGCTTAGTAATTCGTACCCAGCTGTAGCATCTACCAATTGGTCGATCCTAGGCAGGGGATAATGATCCTTAGGACAAGCATTGTTCAGGTTGCGAAAGTCGATGCACATTCTCCACTTTTGCCCCACCTTCGGTACTAAGACTACGTTGGATATCCATTCCGGGAATTGTATTTCCGCAATGTGCTTAGTTTTGAGTAGTTTATCGATTTCAGCTTTGATGATGGCATCTTTCTCCTGGCCGAAGTGTCTTTTCTTTTAAATGATCGGTCCTGCACTTGGATCTACGTTCAGGTGATGTTGTATGACTGTTGGCGCAATTCCTACCAAGTCATTTTCGGACCAAGAGAAGACATTCGTGTGTTGCCTCAACATGGTTATCAGTTCCTTTTTCAGGTCGGGACTCAAGTGTGATCCTATCTTGATTATCTTCTCTTTGTCTCCAGGTACGAGCTCTATGCTCATCAGTTCAACTACCGGCTCCACATGCGATGGTACTATTTTCTTAGCGCTCTCTTTATCTTCTACCTCCATAGGTTCGGGCTTGCATTTCTTTCCTTCATTGGGTTTCTCTCCTTGTTTGATAGAGGCCAGGTAAAATTTCTTAGATTGGTGCTGGTTGCTAGATACCTCCCCCACTCCGTTGAGTGCTGGGAATTTGATCTTCATATGCGGTATTGAGACTACTGCCTCAAACAGAACTAGTGCCGGTCTACCTAGTATCACATTGTAGGCCGAGGGAGTATCCACGACCAAGAATTTGGTCAGCTTTGTCACCTTATTAGATCCTTTGCCTAAGGAGAGGGGTAATGAAACAATACCCATAGGTCTCACCGCTTCCCCTGAGAATCCAAACAATGCAGTGCGCACAGCCTCTAATTTGCTAATTCCCTGGTTCATTTGCTCAAATGCTTGGTAGAAGAGGATGTCTACCTAGCTGCCGGTGTCAACAAAGATTCTTTGTACATCATAGTTTGCTATGACAGCAGTTATTACCAATGCGTCGCAGTGGGGTGTCTGTATGGCTTGGGGGTCTTCAGGTCCGAACTGTATTTCCTTCCTAGGTCGGGTCTTACTGACATTCATAAAAAATGCTGGTTGGGTTTCTATAGCTCTCGCTTGCTATTTTAGGTACCGCTTTGATTCAACTGTTGCTAGGCCTCCCAATATAATATGAATGGTTGCTCGGTTGTGGTTGTCGACCTCTCTGGGTACAACCTCTTGGGTGGGTGCCTTATTGATTTGTTGGGGAAAAGTTCCTCTGCCTCCAGGTCCGGCCCTTCCACCTCGCCATCCTCTACCCCGACCTCTCCAGGTATAACCCCCTCGTGCTGGGGCCGCGTTGCTTGTGTTGCGGTTGTCTATCATATATTCCTTCAAGTAACCCATGTTTGCTAATCGCCGTACTTCATCGATCAATTGTGGACATTCATCCGTATCATGATCGTACTCGCGGTGGTACCTACAAAAAAGTGCACTGAGAGGGTTTTTGGGTTCTTGGTCTGCACCTTTGGGCCATTGGATCAGGTTCTTGACCTCCACAGCCATCAAATGGTCGCTCCAATTTCCCCTCATGGGTATGCGTCTGGATCTGGGCGCACTCGGAGCGGGTGGTGCCACCCGAGTTGTGTTGGGGATCCATCCACTTCTTTCGTCTTTTCGAGATCTGTTTTTATTGCCATCGTCTTGTTTTTCTTTCTTTTTCTCGGCTCTCCTCATCATGTGGGCGTCTTCCAGGTTGACGTATTTTTCAGCTCAGGTTAGTAACTCATCAAAGCTTAAGGTGGGCCTTTTGGTCAATGATTTGAATAGGTCACCCTCCTTCAGTCCGTTATGTCTTCTAAAGGAGTCTGAGTCCGTTATGCTATTGGGCTTGGGCCCTTAATCATGTTGGGCTACCAGCTTGGCTCACGAGCCTATTTCGACCCACATCAATATAGGAATGGAATCATAGGGAAAGAGTTTTATTGGAATTAATATTTGTTCTTTTCCTCCTTTTCTTCTTTCATCTTTTCCATTTTAGAAAAGATAATAAAATTGGATCTAGTCCTTCTTATAAACCTGCGGAGTTTCTAGTTTTAGCATAATCACTAATTTATGTATAACATAGGCCCATTGAATGATCGTCTCATCCAAAAGCTTAACTTATAAGTTATGATACACAGACACGGGACACATTAATTCTTAAAAAATTTAGGGCACCAATTGTCTATGTTTATTTTTTTTTCTTTCAATAGCTAGACACGGACACGGCACGTGTCTGACACTGTATGTACGAGATAATTTTTCGGAGTGTCCATACATCATAACTTATACGAGATGAGTGATATTTGATAATGAATACCTCTAATATGCTTCTAATGTGCGAGGGCGGCAATAGAATTTAGACTCAAGACTTTTGTGTGGGCTGATCTTATACCATGTTGAATGATCACCTCAACTAAAAATTTAAGTTGTTCGAGTAGAAGTCGCATTTAAAATATATTCATCTCTCTAACCGTCATTATATACTAATAACGGCGCTAATCTAAAGAACACTAAGATAGCTATTAATCAAGAATCAATCTTATATTTGGAGGGATTAAGAATGTTTCACATTATATATTTGATTAATATTGTAAAAGAATTATCAATTCATCATTAGTTTGAGAGTGATTGATGTGGCCCATTATATTTATTGTACAAAAAGATTCTGAACTTGTCCTTGGCACGGATTTCACTTATTCTATGGTGATTTGATAGTAATTTAAGGGTTAGAATATATCTTAGCATTGTTTTCCCTTGTCACTATTTATTATACTATTCCCTAGGATAATCAAGTCAATTAAAGTGGAAATTTTATAATATATTAAAATGTGATGCCTTAATTATAAGAATATTTATGATCATTCTAGATTAGGCAAAATCTTATACGATACCATATATTGTCTATCAACTTCACTCAGAATGTGATTTGGTAAAATGGGAAGGAAAAAATAAAACAAAAATGCAAGCGCCTTTAAGTTTAACATAGTTTAAATATTTATTTAATTTTATTCATCTTTGTACGGAAATAGTTTAACCATGTTCTTTATTTTTTTCACTCTAATGTTTTTTTAAAAAAATTAATTTAATTGCCTTTTTCTAGACTTCTAGTTGGAAATATACCCTGATCTCACTGATTGTAATCCTGTACTAGAATTTACTTAATTTTTTGTACTTTTTAATTGTGGTCTGTACTTTTAATTAATTTGTAATTAGTTACATATTGAAATTTCAAATGTTTTTTCGGAGTATTAGAAAGTTCTCCCAATTAACTTTCTGGTGTATCTTTCCTGGAGGCATCCAGTGAGTTGGAGAAGGAAGTTGGCTTTATCCAATTGGGGCCTTTTTTTTTTGTTTTTCAAATTTCTTAATATTATAAATGCTTCTCCAAAGTCGGAGAGGAGACAAGATGTTGGAATTGTTTATTCACAAGTGGTGGTTTTTTTTTGTTTAATGTATATTCCATATTAGAAAGACTAGATTCCATATTAGAAAGACCAGATTATTTTGTCTATTATGAAATGAAAGTTCAATGTCCCATATTTCTTCACTCATTGAGTACTTAAATTGACAGGCAAAGTATGAGGACAAATTTCCTCATGTTAGTGGTCACTACAAGAAAAATAGGGCTTCAGTCACGAAAAAATCAGTCATTGAAGACCATATTTCTGTCGCGGCCCCTGTAGCTGTGGTGTTGCTAATTCGCGACAGAAATTTCCATCGATGATAAGTTTCAGCGACGTCTCTGTTTCTGTGGCTAATTTAGGGACTTTAAAACGAAATCACTGTCTCTGAATCTGTCCCTAATAACATTCATTTTTGCAATAAAAAGGACTCTAAAGATGTCTTTAATTCCGTCTATGATGTCCGTCTCTCAATCTGTCTGTGATTTAGTTAATTTTTTGGTCTCTAAAACCGTCCCTGATATCGCCACAAGTTCCGTCGCTAATCCATCTCTGATTTGGTTTATGATTCCGTCACTAATTCATCCCTGATCTAGTCAACATTTTCGACTCTATATCCATCGCTACCATGGTAAATTTGACCGTCGATAATCCGTCTTTGATATGGTTACCAATTCCATCACTGAGTTCGTCTCTAATTTTTGAACGATTCTACCTCTAAATTCGTCTCTGATTTGGTCAGATTTCTGTCTCTAAATTCGTCAATGAATCCCCCCATATTTTTCATGTTCCATTTATTAATTTTATTAATCCTGATTCATTACAAATAATCCCAATACAATCAAATTAACATCAAATTCTAAATCAGTTCCAATCAACGCAAATCATGTGATCATCACTGAATATCAAAAATCAAACTTACATTTGAAAATCTATGAAGCAAGCAAATCAATCACTATTTCACTCAAATAAATCTAATAATTCAATCAAAAACCAAAGTGTTAAAATATAAAATACTAAATTATGCATCTAACTAATGAAATCTTATTAACTCTTCATTTGAAATGCAACAATCTCGCTCTCGTCCATGTTGTGTGTCTCGCTCGTATTTTACTCCTCGCCCTAAAGAAAATGATCTCAAGATTAAAATATAAACAAGAGACAAGTTTCGTATTTAAAGTGAGTAAAAAAAACATATTTACATAGTTTGTGTAATAATAACTAAACAGGTGTCTTTTAGAAATGAAACAAGACAAGTATGAACTAAATTATTACATAACAAGAACTTAGAAATCATGGTAAAATATTACAATTGTTATAAGAAATGTTAAAGGAAAATACCTAAACCAAATTCTCCAAACATCCAACTTCCTCACACAAATATTGGTGTCTGCAACCTACATAAATATATAAAATATAAAGTTAAAGTGTTGCAAGCTAGTTTTACTTTAGAAAGATCAAGGAAGAAAAAAATATTACTTCTAATTATGCCCTAAAAAGTAAGTTTCACATAAACACTCAGGGCAACTAAAATTGTATCACGAAGCATCCAGAATAAAAGATAAGATAGTCCTTTCTTCCTCTCTATCAAATTAAAAAATCATATTTATGCACATCTCAAAAAATAGAATATAAAGAAAATAGCAGGGGTTTAAGCTTTGCTCTCGGCGCACGTTAAGGTGCTAACGTGCTCCAAACCCTAAAAATGGCAAGGAAACGAGGAAGGAAACCAGCAGGGGCACAATAGAGCCCTGAATTGCAAGAACCACCGGCGTCTAGATCAGAGGTTCGCACGGTAGTACAACCAAGCCCTACAACTCCGATTACAAATGAGGGCCTGGTGGAGGAAATGGAAGCTGAAATCGCTGAAATCACAGAAATTGAGGGGAGAGGCTCAGCTCAGAAGAAATTGGAATTTACAGCTTTGGGTGTAGGGGAAGAAGAAAGTAATCAAGAAAATACCCAACACATCCCTGCGAGTTAACCAACGAGGAAATAGAATGAACTCTTTACAGGTAACCGTAGTGGAAATAGTGGGTTAAATTTAGAGAAGATTGAAAGTGAGGATGGTGATATATGTATAGCGAGAGAGGATGTTGAGGCTGAAATTGAGTATTGGAGGTTTTCGTTGACAGCGTATATTCTCAGTCAAGACATCCCCACATCTGTAATGGTTAATTTCTTGAGAATGAGGTGGAAAGGAATTGATATGCCACAAGTGGTGAAGCACGAGAAAGGATTCTTTGTGTTGAGATTTGAAAAAAAGGAGGCTATGGATGCAGCTTTGAATAAGGGAAACCTCTTCTTCTATTCAAAGCCAGTCATCTTACAAAGGTGGAGAGAGGGTATGGATTTAGAAGAGGCACTAACTCATGTACCATTATGGGTCAGCCACTGGAATTATGGGGAGCAAAGAGTCTTAGTAAGATCACTAGCAAGATAGGAGAACCCCTCCATACGGATGAGATGACAACAAAGAAGTTAAAGATTAAATATGCCAGAGTTTTAGTGAAGGTGGAAGTAGGCAAGGAATTACCAAAAGTGTTAAATGTGAAGAATTCCTATAATGGAAATACTATTCAGCAAGTGACAAAATATGAATGGATGCCTGCATTTTGCAAGAGATGTTTATCATGGGGTCATAATACTCACAAATGTAATAAGCAGGTTAGGCAACAGTGACAAGTTAAACAAAAAGCTCAGGATGCTAGGCAAGAGGCACCACAGAATAGAGAGGAAGCTGAAGTGCAGATTATAAACCAAGTATGGGACACAAAGAATGAAACTAGCACCAGTCAGGTAGGCTCTCAAAATCAGAGGGGAAAAGAAGTAGTGACTGAGTGGCAGGAAGTAAGGGGTTCAAAATAGAAGAAATGACATCACTGGCTAAATGAGGGGTAACAATGCAGAAGTTTAACATGCCTTAACAAATTTATTCCAAGTGTTGAGTCAAGTGGGAACAGTAGTAAAAGGAAGGCCATCAAATGTACTCCCTGATAAATGAATATTGGAGGATGGAACATAAGGGGCCTCAATACACCTGAGAAACAGATGGCTGTTAGGAGGGTGCTTGAGGAAAATAAAATAGATATATTTACAATAGTAGAGACAAGAGTAAAGGTAGGGAAGTTTGCAGAAGTGAGTAGAAGTTTTGGGACATAATGGAAAATTATTAATAATTAATAGAGGCAACCAATGGAAGAAATTGGGTTCTGTGGAATCAAAACAAAGTGTTGAGCCAAACCTTACATGTTACTGCACAACAGGTAACATGCAGGAAGGAAGTGAATAAAAAAACGTTCATTGTCACTGCTGTATACGCTTTCAATGATGAGCAAAGGAGAAAATAGCTATGGCAAGAACTGGGTAATATGAAATATGAAGAACCATGGATCCTCTTGGGGGACTGGAACACAACTGTTTTTCATAATGAGAAGATGGTGAGTGATGGCACCTATGAAGGAGGAAATGAGGACTTCAAGAGGTGTATAGATAATTTGGGTATTGAAGACATATCTATCACTGGCCAATTTTACACATGGAGTAATCATCAGGAGAAGGGTAGAAGAACTTATTGCAAGCTGGATAGAATTATGGAAAATGGGGCTTGGTTTTTGAAAGCAGAGTGTGGAGGAGTTCAGTTTCTAGACAAAGATATTTCAGATCATTGTCCAATGGTGCTGAGGATCAAGGTTAATAGAATAGGGCAAACTATCTTCAAATTTCTAAATGGATGGAGGCTTCATCCTGAATATTCTAACATTGTTCAGGAGGAATGGGGTAAAACTGTTAAGGGGTGCCCAATGTACAGAATAATTAGTAAATGTAAGAATTTGAAGGGTAGACTCAAAAGGCTACACAGAGGGGTGTACTCTAACATATCTGATAAAGTCCAAAGAAGAAGAGAGGAACTCAAAACAACAAGGGAGTGCTTTCAACTGCAACCATTAAATGAAGAACTGATAAATCAAGAAAGGAAACTGTATGTGGAAGTGAGGGACCTCTTGAAAGTGGAGATGAAATTCATGAAACAAAGAGCCAAAGCAAAGTTTTTTCAAAACACTGATGAATGCACGAGGTATTTTTTTGCAAGACTGAGAGCTAAGAGAACACAGAGCAATATTCAACAAATTCAAACAAAAGGAGGAGAAGTTATTCAGGACCCTGTGGGGATACAGGAGAAAATTCTTAGCTTTTATAAAGAACTCATGGGCACAGAGAGCAAAGCATATTCAGCCATTGATCCAGCAGTTATTGCTCAGGGATATATTTTGTCAGAGGTGGACAAAGAAGAATTGATGAGACCAGTGACAAATGAAGAGGTAAAAGCAATGAAGTTTTCCATCCCTGAAAATAAGAGTTTTGGACCAGATGGGTTCAACTTTTGTTTTTTCAGAAGTTCATGGTCTATAGTGGGGGAGGAAATCACTGCAGTTGTTAAGGATTGCTTTGTCAAAAGGAGACTATTGACAGAAATCAACAACACTCTCCTCCATTTGATCCCCAAATGTAAAAATCCTACCACTATTGGAGATTTTAGGCCTATAGCTTGCTGTTCAGTAATCTATAAGGTGATATCAAAAATTATTTGCAATAGAATTCAGAAGGTGTTAGCAAAAGTTATGGGGTCTCCTCAGGGGGCTTTTGTGAAGAGGAGTTCTATTGTTGAGAATGTATTGTTATGTCATGCATTGGTGAGGGGTTATAACAGGAAAGGGATATTTGGTAGAGTGGTTATGAAAGTAGATCTTAGGAAAGCATATGATACTGTGAGTTGGGGTTTTCTTGAAAATCTACTTTTGGCCTATGGGTTTCCTGATGAGTTTACAAAGTTTATCATGCTCTGTGTGTCAACTGTCAAGTTCTCAATCATGTTGAATGGGGCTGTGTTTGGGTATTTTGAGGGGAAAAGAGGGTTAAGACAAGGGGACCCTATGTCCCCCTATTTGTTTGTCTTGATCATGGATTATCTACTAGAAGCCTGATAAAATTGCATCAGATCTAGCCTACATTTAAGTTTCACCCTAAATGCAAGAGAGTGGGGATTATAAACTTGTGCTTTGCTGATGACTTAATGCTGTTTTGCAAAGGGAATGAAGAATCCGTAAGTCATATCAAAGAGGTGTTTGAGGAGTTTTCAAGAAATTCTGGTTTGAAAGCAAAATCTTGAGAAAAGTCAGCTTATTTGTGGGGGAATGACTGAGGAGAAGAAACAGAAACTGTTGAGGATTACTGGTTTTGCAGCAGGGGAGATGCTTATTAGATATTTTGGTGTGCCCTTAGTTGCTTCAAGAATAACAGTTAAAAATTGCCAAAGCCTGATTGAGAAGATAATGAGAAGGATTACTTCATGGGCTGCAAAGTACCTCTCTTTAGCAGGAAGAACTTTGCTCATTAAGGTAGTTCTGTTTAGGGTTCAACTATACTGGAGTAAGATCTTTCCTATGCCAATCACTGTAATTAAAGAAATTGAAAGAATGTGTAAAAATTACTTGTGGAGTGGCAAAGTAACAGGTAGAAGTCATGCAACAGTTAAGTGGAGTGATGTTTGCTTGCCAAAATAGGAAGGAAGATTGGGTAAACGCTCTTTGGAGAAGTGGAACATGGCTGCAGTATTTAAACAAGTATGGAATATAGCAGGGAAAAACGATACACTGTGGATTAAGTGGATACATGCTTATTACTTAAAACACCAGAATGTGTGGCTTATCAAGGCAAAGGTAAGTGATTCATGGTATTGGAAAAAACTGATGGGCATAAAGGATACATTGCTGGAGGCAGTGGATGTTGTAAATAACAAATGGAAAGATGGGCATTTTTTAATACAGAAAGCATACATACATACAATGGAGCACTTTGATGAAGTGGAATGGAAAACATTAGTGCGGGGAAAGGGGCCTGTGGCTAGACATAGGTATATTTCTTGGTTAGCTATGAAGAATAGACTCAAAACAAAGGATAGATTGGGGGTTTGGATGCCAATTGAGGACATGAGATGTATGCTATGCAATAGTAATGAGGAAAGTAGGAATCATATCTACTTCCAATGTGAATATGCAACTGAGGTTATGGTACAAAGCTGGAGCAAAATGGAGATCAAGACAAGCTGTAGGAACTGGGAGTCATATATAGGATGGGCTAAACAAATCTGTAAAGGGGAGACAATGGTGAGTAGGAAAAGGTTGCATTATTTGATGCAATTATACACTTTTTGTGGAGAGAAAAAAAATTGTAGAATGTTTAAGGTAGATAGAAATAGTAGTATAGAGTTAGTGAGGAGAATATGGCAAAGTATAGATTGTAAATTCAAAATTCAAAATGGGATAAGTAATCCCCCGGGTATGCCTGGTAGTTTGTAAAGAATGTTAGAGGTTCACTGGAAAAGCTTATCAAGTTCCAAAAAAAAAAACATAGAATATAAGTGTCTAGTTATATTTTCAAGATTACAATAAAAGTTACTTACGTCAATATTAGAAAAGTTCAATCATCACTCTCCATGTCATCATCACTATCATCAGAATCATATTCATCTTGATCTTGCTCGTCTTCTTATGATTCAGGGTACTCTTCATTCCTCATATTAGCTTCATTAAAGTTCATGTCATGTCGAAGACCATTGATCTCATCAGAATCCAGCTCTTTTGTCATAGCATCTGGCACAATGCTAATCTCATCAATCTCTACCAAAATAGGTGGCGGAGCAGATGTCTCCCCTTCTTAAAAAACAGTCTCCATCCTTGGCATAGTACTCCCATCTTGTTCATCAACTAATGTGATATCAAACTTACATGTAGCTTTTACTTTGCATACTCCCCACCAGTCACGCCTCTCCCGACTGCCACAAAATGCAGTAAAGGACATTTGTTGAGCTTGAGAAACCAGTATAAAAGGGTCATTTGTGTTCAATATTAAGTTATGATTAATTTTCAAAAGTCCTGATCTATGAAGTCTAAGTCTTTTATCAGAAGTGTCATATCAATGACACTTAAACAATACAATTCTGCCCCTCAATCCGTAATACTCCAACTATAGAATCTCTTCCAACAATCCATAGTAGTCTACTTCATATTCATTATATGAACTTCCTAACACGCATACACCATAGTTGGAAGTTTCTTTAAAATGTCCATATTCCAAAGTGTGAAATTTGAATCCATTCACAAAGTACCCTTTATAGCATGAAATTCGTCGATTAGGACCATGAGCTAAACTCCTTATTGCATCGTCCACTTCATTATTAGTATCCTGAACCTATTTAGAAATGAGATTAGATATTAAATATATACCAATTGAATTGACTAATATCGAAGTGATTGTAACTAATGCACTACTTACGTGAGCAAGTAGCCACTCGGAACAATGTCTATCACGTCGTATACCAAGTTCCATCTCAGTTATCCTTGGAAATTGGCGCATTTTTTCATCATCAAATTTCCTACAAAGTTGAGATGATCACATATAATTATTACAAGCCTATTAATATAAGATAATAATAAAGGAGTTAATAACTCACTTTAGAAGTGGATCGATATTGTCATAATTCATCAAGCACTGCAAAAAAATGTGCTATTACTATATTCCTCGCCCTACACTTCTATGGCAGTGTAGTAAAGAGGTACACATTCCTTCACTTTCTTAACAAGTGTAGTAAGGATGAATAATATAATTTTCGATTTAATTTTTCTCTTAAAAAGATGGATTATATCCACTCTTGGCGTTTTAGCTTGGCGCCAATTCCATACTAGCCCAAATAATTCAAAGTCCAAAATTTTCAAACTTAATCCCTAAAAACGCAAGTTTTGTTTATTCTCTCCTCCCTTTCCCCCTCTTTTTCTTTGTACGCCTCTTTCATCAAATTCTCCCTCGTCTCCAGAACATCAGATCCCTCATCTGTGAAATTCATAACCTTCCTTTGAAATCAAATAATACTCAAAACATGATCTCCACCAAGCTTTGAAGAGAAGACCCACAATATTTTCAGTGGATTTTAGACTAATAGCTTTATTGCGTCAATTTGAAGGTATCAAAGGTTTCTATTAATTTTTTCGCATAATTTTTTTTCTAATTAATTCAAAATAAAATTAAGCAATATTTTGCTTGTGTATGTTATAGAAGTAAGTGTTTTTTAATTTGTTCATGATGCACGACAAAAATTTACTAAATTTAGTTTCTTTTTTAAAATTAAATTTACAGAGCATCTCCCCAGTTCCAATCAATGTGTTGAAGTCCTGCGATTTATTTTGATGATTGCTGATTCGAATCAAATTTTAAATTGTTCAAAGTTTTAAAAGATAAATCAGGTATGACGTCTGAAGCATTTTGTATGCAAATATATCTCTTCTGATCATTTGCTTTTGTTGATTGACTATAAATTATGTGGTTTTAGAACAGTTAGAGATAGAAAGGGAATCAATGGGTCCATTTTACAAATTTTCTCCCCCACCTTTTCCAATCCTACCTCAGAACCTCTTTATCTCTTCCGACCAGCCTTTTCTTCTAAAGAAAATAAGTTAAATAATAGTTATTTCTAACTTGTAGGTTGCTTGACGCTCCAAATAATGTTTTCTAGCCGCAGCCGATGAGTTGGTGATGTGAAAGAATACTTATTTGGAGGATCGTATCATCAAAGTTTCAAGATGAAAGATAAAAAGTAGTGTTCTAAATAAAAGTCTAATTCATTTTATATCTTTATATTCATGTCTTTGGACTAATGCTCTCCACTACCTCACTTTTTCTGTTTTTGGAGGATTTTTGTTTTTTTTTCTTTTTCTTATTTTGAAAAGCATACATAAATGAAAAAGCTTTGTTTGCTCAGTTGATTGTGAAGGTTGAATGAACAAGAGGAAGAGGTATGACATGATGTTGTGAAAATACAACTATAACTTCAACATTTATACTATTTATGTGCGTACATGTGGATGGAAGCTAATCAATTGAGTTTTAGTGTTATTTGTTGAAGAAATGCACAACCATTAATGTTTGGGGTGGTTAAAATTTAATAATCATTACTCAAATGTTCATTACCTGCTCATTCTTCCAACGCCCATGCTAGCTCAAAATTTTACCCTTTATTCTTATTGCAAGAAATAATGGATGTATGACTTTGCAGTGAGATTAAGTTGCAAGTAGAATAGATCAGGTATAGCGTTGGGACATAAGCTTCATAATCCCAAACCTCCTCGATAATAATAGTTAAACTTATTTCTATTCATTAGTGTAGCTATAAATATCTTTCTTTTGGTTGTTCGAATATTGCATTCTATTGCTTGAACAACCATATCCGTTAATGTACTTTAAAGAGCTAACTTATTTACTTTCTATAGTTATTCTTACACCATTAACATGATCAAATTGTAAGGTTTGAGGTTATATGCAAGATATTATTGCTTTGACTTCTCGGATCATACTTTTATGATAATCATGGTACATAACCATTTGATGTGGAATCCTATAGGGATAGTTGGTGTGATCGCAACTTTCCGTATTAGCTGTAAACTTTGGCAATTTATTTTAATTTGGGAATATCATTGATATTTCGGCCTCTATATTCCAACTTTAATGCAATGCTGGTTTTGATGTTGCAGGTAGTAATAATTACATGTTATTGATATCTTACAAGTAAATTCAAGTGTGCATTTAATGGGGTCATGATATGGGCTACTGATGCATTTTAAAGTGTAGGAATAGTAGTTTTTTTACATGTGAGCTCCTAAGAACTCTTAATGGAATAAGCTCCTAAGAACTCTTAATGGAATAAGCTTTGACTCAAAATATCACAAGATTTTGTTGTCACCAGTTGGCAATGTATACTGACTAGTCAAGAAGTAACATGGTAGGATTACGTGACTTGTGTTTCTATGCATGTAATTTCGTTTATCTAAGACAATATTACATATGAGAATAAATTAGTTGTAATTCTTTCCATTTTTTGTATTTTTTTTCCTATGTAGTGCATTATTCTTGTTTATCTCTAAGATACACTTAACATGGGTGCATGTATTTTGATGAAGGTGGCACGTGAAGAGGGTTGATGTGAAAAAAGTAATCTTTTGGATTGACGTAGCATGGAGAAAATTTGATATGTTTTTTGAAGACTAATATTTTTGTTTTTTCTCAAGTTTGAGCACGGTGTTAGCGCATTAGATCGAGTTCTTCGAAATAGTAATTTCATGTAATTTGTCCAAATGATTTTCGGATGTAAAGTATTTAGCTATGTAGGAAATTGTTTGGATTTCATTTTTGAGTGGATGGTATTGTAGTTGAATGATATTGTGGAAACTATTTTTAAAAATGAAGTTCATGAGTATTTTTTCTATTTATTGTTTCATATGTGTGCCCTTGAATATATCTATAATTAGAATCGATCGGCAGAATCTTGATTGAAAGTGTAGGAAACGTTCATTTCAGTGCAATTAAAAAGTGTAGGGAGGATATAATTTGTGTAGGACTGAGCATTTTAATTATTTATTTTCAAAGTTTAGATACATTTTAAAGTGTAGTATGAGTTTCAGTTTTACTACGTTTTGAAATGTAGGATAAGTACTAAATGTTACTACACTTATAAGTGTAGGTAAAATTGTTACTACACTGCATGTTGATGCACTTAAATAAAGTGTATTATGAGTCTACGTGTAGTAAGAAAGCTTCCTTTCCTACACTTTAACGTCATTTATATCCCTTTTTTTTTTGTAGTGTTTAAGACATATCTATGTGCAACTTTCATCTCATCCTCACCAAGATATCTAACTGTGTCTCGATGACCAAGTGCTCGTCCTGAATGTGCACTAATCAATGTATGCCCATAAGAATCTATCCCTTCATCATCATTTCAAGGAACTTGATTCAATCGAGATGGTACATGTGGTTTAAGTAGGATGAGCAAAATGTCAAAATTTTCTCAATCATATAAGCTTCAACTATAAAAGCCTCTACGCGAGCATGATTTCAAACTTTTTTCTTCAAGTAGTATAGAAACCTACAAATTCGTTAAAGTTTAAAATGACTAGCAAAAGATAACTTGTACTCATAATAGAATAGACGATGAATTGAATAATACCTCTCAAAAGGATACATCCAACAATATTGTACAGACCCACCGACTTTAGTTATATAATTGGTAGGTGTTCCATAGAATTAAACAATCCCAACGGGAAAATTTTCTCAAGCTTGCATAGTAGTTCAACAATGTTTTTTTTAGGTTGTTGGATGTGTTCCACACGCAACACTGATGAACATATGTCCTTAAAAAAATTGCTAAGCTCTGTTAATGCTTACCTTCATTCCCATTCACACAACGTGCTATATTTGAAGAATACACATCAGGCAGTTTCAATGATTTTGCTCAAAAACATACTTCTTTTATTTGCGGTTTACTCAAAGTCTATGAAGTTTTGGGCTTGTGTATTTTCCCATTTGCACTCTCAACTAAATGCATCATCGGGCGATTGCAATGCATCTATAAATCTTTTCTAGCTTTGGTATTATCCTTTGTTTTGTCTCTGATATCCATGACTGTGGTGAAAATATTATCGAACACATTCTTCTCAATGTGCATCACATCCAAATTATGTTGAATTAGGTTTGTGTGCCAATAAGGTAATTCCCAAAATATACTCTTTTTTACCCCAATAATGAGTTTTTCCAAATCCATCTATTGGTTGTGCGCCATCTGCGGGTTTGCCAAATGTTATATCAAGAAGTTGCTCTACCCTTTGTCGCATGACTTCACCACTTAAGCGAATAGGTGGTAAATCATTTTCAATTCTTCCCTTTAATTCACCAAGTGTACATTGCTTTGGTACTTATCAGCATCTATACAACACTTGTTGTACGTATATATGATTCCTCATCAAATTCACGTATCATAACTTGAAGGGACGATCTCTGTTTTATTCCATATTGAATAATATAACAACTCCAAAATCATAGCATTTTTCAAAATAATTTGGTTAAGTAAAACCCAAATATAATTTACAAAAGGAGATTGTAATGATCAATCAGATGACATTTGCATTGTGAACAGGGACGGAACCAGGAATTATACTGAGGGGGGCGAGATTTTTGTGAGTTTCATTTACCAGGTAGCGAAGGATTGTATGAGAGTGCGGGGGGGAGGGGGGTACGGTACGCTATATGTATGCGAAAAAATTGAGGATTATATTTAGTAAGAACATTTGACATACTTTGTACTCTATACCTCTTTTGTTAATAGTAAAATTCTCTTATCCTTTCTCGTGGACGTAGGCAATTGCCGAACCACATAGAAATAATATTTGATACATTTTTCATAACTAATTAAATAAAATATAGTTTTAAAACTAAAATAGAAAATGGTCCTAATATTAAATAAAACAAAATATAAAAAGCTTAAGAAGTATGTTTGGAGGGGAAAGTTGAAGGAAAAAATTTAAAGTCATAACTCATAAGTCAAATTTATTGGGCTGTTGTGAATGATGGATATATACAAAAGTAGAACTACAATTTAGCTTGATATTTAGATATATGAGCCGAAATATAATTGTAGTCCATTTGAGTTTAAAAATAGACTAACTACTTTACAAATTACCACATATATGGTTATTCTTTAATTTATTAGAGATGTAAATTAAATTTACAATTTTTGAGGGGAGCAAAATCAAAATTTTCAAATTTTTACATTTACAAATTGAATAAATTAAAAATTGGGTGGGGCGGGGGGAGGGGATGACACCCATCCGCCAGCCCCCGCCCTGATTGTGAATTATAGTAGACTTCAACTAAATCATATTTGAGCTGGAATAGGAATAAATAATTAAAAGAATTGATGATATAGCTTTTACTTTTGAACAAGTAATAGTTTCACATCTTTTTGTGATTGGAGTTATTATGAGAAGGTATAAATATTTCTCGTAATTATATATGTTGTACTTTCCTTCATATTTCCTCGAAATTATCAAATGGAAGATTTAATTTTCTTTTTTAAAAAGAAATTATTATCCGCAGGTCAACCAATAAATTTAAATTTTGCAACTAGGGGTTGACTAAATAATTAATTAATAATCTTTACTAAATCTCAAAAGGTAGAGTACTGGGACTTATATCTAGTACGTTAAGGATCGTGATCCCATGTACGTTAAATATTTTGTTTTGTAATGTTTCATAGGATGATGATATTATTATTATTATTATTATCTTTTTTCTTTTCTTTTTAAAAAGAATAAATAAAGAAGAAAGTAAAGAGAATTGGATAGATATTGGTACAACATATGATTTGCATATCTAAACAGAGCATATAACACGTGTGTGTGTATGGGTACCATGCCTGTATAGGATGAAGATAAGATTCACGAAAAAGAGAGCATATCAAAAATTATCTGGATGACAAAACTTGTGAAGAGAATTATCAACTTTAGTACGTACGTAGATAAAAATATGAAGTCGGCCAAGTTTCTCCGCATCACATGCACTCACCACCACTAAACAAGCCTTAACCCTTTTTTTTGACAAAATCCATTATACGATCCAAAATTTTAGTTCGCTTCCGACTTGATCGTATTTAAGCGAATTTTTACAATATGAATAATTACAATGTGATTGACAATTCATTTTGTAAAATAAATTAGGGATCAGCCGCACCAAGAGTGACCGATGTATCATTCAACATACGATTGATTATTTACATTGTAAGTAACATTAAACTTCGAGTAATTACTTGAGTATGAATTAAAATATTCAAGCATATACGTTATAATCAACAGGGTTAAGAACAATTTTCAGGTGTCCATTTTATACTTAATTGAATCTTCTATTCCAGTTTCATTTTCATCTTGTATGTTACTTTAAAGTCAAAACACATGTTGTCACGCCCCGGGCCCACGAGCTCGTTGGACGCGATCCGTGTCTCCAAACCCACTGAGCGTAACCTTGAGTTGGGCATTAAAAACATGACCCAAAATGAATACTCATTGTTACACTTGAATTCATTGACAATCTTTTATAAATCATTCCAGTTTCCATTCATTTTCAAATGTGGGACGGAGTTACTAAAATCCCCCCCCCCCCCCCCCCGGTTAGAACGCGCCGTCCTCGTCGCGACGTGACTCAGTTCAGGACTCGTCACTAGGCGTTGGGACTCTAGTGGAGGCTCCCACGCACGTAGCACTTTGCGCCGCATCCTCAAGAGGTGGCTCTCTACCATTTGTCACGCTCCGGGCCCACGAGCTCGTAGGGCGCGATCTGTGCCTTCGAACCCTGAGTGTAACCTTGAGTTGGGCATTGAATGCACGACCCAAAATGGATACCCATTGTTACACTTAAATATATTGGCAATTCTTTATAAATCATTCCATTTTCCACTCATTTTGCGATGTGGGACGGGGACACTACACATGTCAAACGTATAACATGGTTTTTTTAAATATATATACACTTGTGGTGAATTGGAAAGTGAAATCTACACGAAATGTAAGAAATGGAATAATCATCCAATTTGATAAAAAGGAAGCAGAAGAATAAAAACAAACATGGTTTTTATGCTGAGTAATGAGTAATTGGAAGCAAAATTATGAAGAAATTAAGATAATTAATGTTTACAAGTGAATAAATGTGTGCTTTTGTTCAAAAAAAAAATTATGAAGAAATTAAGATAATTAATGTTTACAAGTGAATAAATTAAAAACATATTATATAACATATATTTATATGCTTTATGCTATTTGAGATAGATATATCATAGACTGTTGCATGTTTCTGTGTGTTGATGATATATTATGTGATTATTCTGCGGAAATTTTGTTGAAGATTGTGGAAATTTATATGATTCTTTTTGTTGAGATGAGCATCAAATCAAACTTTCTGACACTTTTGTGCCGCGCATTGTACAAAAAAAGCATGCATGGGCATCTCATGAATTGTTCTCCATTAATTTCGTCCCATAACTTTGCCCGATTTTAATTTTTGTCCTATTCATTACGAATTTTTATATTTAGTCTCATAACTTTCAAAATGTCTCATATTTAGTCTCAAACAAAAATTTTCGTCCAAAATTTAACGGTCAACTTCATTAGTCAACATATTGACCTGCTTTTGGGCAGATTTTGTGCGTGAGTGACGCGTGATATTGAATATAAACAACGTAATATTTAATATAATTCGTGTGTGAGTGCATTCGCGCACGAAATCTCAAAAAAAAAAAAAAAGGTCAAAATATTGACTAATATAGTTGACCGTTAAATTTTGGATGGAAATTTTGGTGTTGAAACTAAATGTCCACACTATATTATTACAAACACTAATAGGTTGTGTTTGTAAATCAAATGGTCTAAAAATTATTGATTTGAAATCTATTGAGTTTGTTTGGATATATATATATATATATATATAACCTAACAAATTAGGATGAAGGGATTTGCTTGAATTAGAACTCCTGAATTATTATGGATTAACTTGAAATTACAAAGATTAAGTTCAGTGGGAAGGATGGATTCAATGACGGGCCTCTGTTTGCAATCTAGAGATCGTTGTGGTTAACGGAAAAGCTTATTGGGTCTTAGACAGGGAGGAAGCCAGGAATATAGGTTGTCGGTGGGAGAGGGATGAATACAAAACAAAGGGGAAAAAATTGGATATTTTTAGATTTTGAGGTGCGACGAAATTTTAGATTTCAAAAATTTGTAGAGTTAAAAAATTAATTTTTCGAAGTTGAGGGGGGGCGGTGCCTCTACCAGCCCCTGACTCCGTGTCTATATATATTTCTTTAAATTAATATATGAGCATTGATAGGACCAAGTTACATAAGTCAATCTCGAGAGTGCCACGTGTCATGACATAAACAAGTAAGTACCTAGGTTATGATTGGCAATCTAGGGCACGGGTATGTAGCGGATCAGGTCTCGAAATATAGAAGAAGAGACGAGTGAGTACAATATAGAAGGTATGCTGAATTGAGTTGATTGTGTGGCTTGTCGATTGATGAAATTTCAAATGATCATAATCTATGATCCGAGAGGGGTTCCGGATGAGCCACATATGTACACCCTCGTCTTTACAATGGGAATATAATCACTCATAGCTTTCATCATGAAATTTCATTTTCGACTCCTGTCCAGATGTTCTACTTTTTCCATTTCCAACCATTTCCCTTTATTTTTAGTATTTTTAGCTGCCTTTTTGTCCCAATACTTTATCACATTTTGCTCTTGTGTTGGAGTTTTTTTAATTTTTTTGGCCAATATTTATTGTTTTCTGAGTCGACCCATATTTAGACAGATATATTCTTTTAGGTCTTTGTTGAATGATAATAATTAGATTGTGCAATGACTTAAGATATAGGCTTGTGTCTTGTAGATAGAGCTGAAAAACGAACCAAGCTACTCGATATTCGATTCAAGCTCGATCGCTAAAAGCTCGTTTGAGCTCGGTTTGTCAACGTATCAAACCAAGCTTGAACAGCTTTTTGTGTTTGATAAGTTTTGAAACTCGGCTCAAGCTCGACTCGATTAGTAAAAAATGGTAAAAACATGTACAAAAAAGTCAAGCTACTCGAGCTCGACTTATGTTTGGCTCGATTAAAGCTCGTTTGAGCTCGGCTTGATTAATAATCAAACAAAGCTCAAATACAAATTTTGAAATTCGATTGTAATTCAAACAAACTTGAACAACAATTCGTTCGGCTTGACTTGACTCGACTCATTTACACCCCTACTTGTAGATAGTAGCACCTTTCAACTCTGTGTTTGGCAATTTCGAATTTTTTAGATTCCCTCTTAATTTATTGTTTTCGCTCCGGCATTTACCTGTACATCAACCATATATAGTACTTTGTGACAATTTAAATTAGTTGTTATATTGATCAGTCCAATCAATATTCTTAAAAAAAAAAAAGTTAATTATTGACAATGAAAATATATGTCATGTTTTGAAGCCACGATCTATAGTAGTCTAAACTCACAACGAATTGGCAATGGTAGACATTTCACATGGCCACACTGGTATCAACCGTGTTAGAAAAAAATGCTAACTATTTTAAGCTCTGACTAGCCGTGGTGGAAGAAATGGTAATGTAACACTTTTTTACAATGGCTAAATAGCTATGACATTTGCAATGAACAAAGCATTGACAATGCATAGAATCTGTGAGCGAATTTTTGCCCATGCTTGCAAATACCACGATTGAAGCCGATGCGAAGCTGTGTTTAATCGATTTTGACTATAGCAAATGAACTTTTCACCATGGTTAATTGATATGGGCAAAAATCAAATTTCTCGTAGTGATAATATTGTTCTTAATATAGTGTGTGACGGAAAAAATTGAAAAATAAACTTTTATTATGTTCGTTTGAAGGGCAAACTAGAAATTAATTTTGTACTTTAGAGGGGCAAAGTGTAGATATTTATAGTTTGAGGGGCAAAGTGCTACATGCATATAACTGAAACGGCAAATTGAGATTTACCTATTATTGGAAATCAAAGTTGACAAATAGAGAGTGATATCAGATTCTCTTCTAGATGAGAGTATATAAGTACTTGAGTCAATTATTAATGAATATATATGATAGATATGCCGCTGCTGCTCAAGCCCAAGCATGACTTAATTTGCAACATGGTGGTGCAATTTCATATGAAACTTATCTAGTTTTAGCAATGAAGTGGATTAATTAATTAAGAAACTAAAGACTGAGAAGCAACATTCATTAATTTGTTAAAAATCGGAAATTTATATAAATCAGCCAAAAAGCATAAGTTACATCTTCACTAAAAAAAAAGCTGAACTCAACATTATTTAGTACTGATACAAAATTAGTAGTATTGTCAGGAAAATTAGAGCACAAAGGCTCACTCTATCTCCCTATATCTCTACTCACTAATTAATCCGACCCCTCAACATATATTATCACATACTACAGCAAAATTGCATTATTATACATATCAGACACACGCACTCTCATATATATATAGATATGGTTCAAACCCACAAAGCACCGGCCCTCGTCAGCATGGGCTTTAATGACCTCTTAACGTGGAGGCTCATGACCTCATTAGCTCCGCCCACAAATTCACCACCAATGAATACCGCCGGGACTGTAGGGTTACACCCGAGTCTCGAGAGCACCTGCTCGATTTCTCGACCCCTTGAGATCTCGTCGAGCTCGTAAACCATTGGATTGACACCAAAATCACTAAAGAGGGATCTAATCGTGTGGCTCATGCAACATGAACTCTTGCTAAAGATCACCACGGGCTTTTCGGACACCATTTTGTTTACTCTATCCATTTGATGTAATAAGAAGCTAAGAGCCTTTAGATTTGATAGGGAAGAAAAGGTTTTTAAGATTGATTATTAGAACTAAAGATGTAGAAAAATGGCTTGAATATAGCTATGTACGTAGTAAAGGGTTTTTGTTTTGCAGTGAGAAGAGTGGAGAGTGCATGGGGATATTTATAGAGAAATCTTTGGGGGTGGGGGATATGTTGGATTCTATATGTCTTGTAAACATTTGATTGGAGGGATTAAGTATATATTTTGTCACATTTAGATGGATATTTATTTATTGAAAAATAATTAAGCTAAAAAGATTATCATTAGTTTGAGAGTGATTGACTTGGATCACCACTACATCATAAAAGGTGCAAATGCACGATAACGAATCTCTGCATATGGCAAAATTGGGACGTGTCCTATGTACGACCTTGTGATTATGGAATAATAATATTTTTTAAGGATTAGTATATATAATTATAATCATATCATATGTCTAGTCTTTTATTACTATTAGTCTCTATATTTTAGGAGATTTTCGGGTTTCGGAAAACGAAATTATTTATATAATAAAATTCACAATATTCTTAAAACTCCAAATATTATTTATGAATCACTCATGTTAATTTTACGTTACACTTGGAATATTTAATCTTATGTTTCCATGATTAGTCAATTTTATTACACTTGGAATATTAATCTAATGTTTCCTTGATTAGGCAATTTTATACTATGTTCTGCACTCTAGATTGTCTAATATGATTCTGAATGTGATTTTATAGCAGCCAAACAAATAAAAATTTCATTCATACTAAACATTATGATTTATGTAAATTTATTCAACTAATTCGGCTGTCAAAGAATTTCTGGGCTATCTTTTTAAGTCTCCATTTTGCTAGATAAAAACTCAACTTCAATTTCAAACTTAATTTTTGCTTTGTTTGCCTTTTGGGTTTTTTTTTTTTTTTTGGGGGGTGGTGGTTGGGGGTGGGGACTATAATTAGGATATAATTCCTGGTAGTTAATTAGGCTATACATATATATATATATATATATATATATATAAATTTGTCGGAATGAGTTATGTGATCCATTAAACTTTTTGCCGTAGCTTTCCAGGAGGCATCTGATGAGTTGGAGAAAGAAATTGCATTTATCCAATTGGGACCTCTTTTTTCTCTCTTCTTCGAAACGACATATTCCATTCCGGCAAAGGTACACGCAATGGGGATAATTAATATACATATATATAATTTTTGTACGTCTAATTTTTATTGGAAAACTAGAAAATATATATGCAATATAAATGATAAGTAACGAGTTTTGGTTTCTGTTCGAATAAATTCCCTTGAGTATTCTTCCATCGAAAATAATTATATATAGTGTCTTACAAAAATAATATAAAAGGAAAGATACCTAGTCCAGTAAGCAAGAATAAATATAAACTACACAATAATAAATATAAATAAGCTAAATATATTTTAACACCCCCCTCAGTCGAAACGGGAGGTTGTTGAACCGTCAGACTGGACTTGAATTCCAGAAATAGAGCCGAAGGTAAGCCTTTCGTGAAGACATCCGCAAACTGACGAGAGGA
Source organism: Buddleja alternifolia (assembly GCA_019426215.1). Taxonomy (NCBI): domain Eukaryota; kingdom Viridiplantae; phylum Streptophyta; class Magnoliopsida; order Lamiales; family Scrophulariaceae; genus Buddleja; species Buddleja alternifolia. The sequence goes on from CM033403.1 coordinate 28,712,394, forward strand.
AAGTACATGGAGAACACGAATATGACCGAGTGCAACCTTTTCTAGTACAAAATTCAAATCTAATTCAATATGTTTGGTGCGATGATGCTGTACCGGATTAGAGGAAAGATAAACAGAGCTTATATTATCACAAAACACAAGAGCAACATGCAAAAGAGGACAGTGGAGCTCAACAAGCAAATTTTGAAGCCAGCAGGATTCGGCCACTACATTAGCAACTCCACGGTATTCGGCTTCAGCACTAGACCGAGAGACTACGAGTTGGCATTTAGAAGACCAGGAAAGAAGATTATCTCCTAAATAAACACAAAAACCAGAAGTAGAACGATGAGTATTAGGACAACCAACCCAGTCAGCATCAGAATAGGCGACTAGTTGATTGAGAGAAGAAGGACGGATGACTAACCCCTCGGATATCGTACCTTTTATGTAACGGAGAATGCGTTTTAAAGCGTTCATGTGATTTTCATGAGGATCATGCATAAAAAGGCAAATTTGCTGAACCGCGTAAGCTATATCGAGACGAGTAAAAGTATGATATTGAAGAGCACAAGCTAAACTACGATATAAGGTAGGATCAGAGATAGGATTAGCTGAATTCGAGGATAACTTAGAATTTGTATCAATCAGAGTATAGACAGGATTACAAGAAACCATATTAGCATGGTCAAGAAAGTCACGTGCGAATTTGGATTAAGAGAGGAAGATACCAGAGGAGGAACGAGAGACATAAATTCCTAAAAAATAATACAGAGGTCCGAGATCTGTCATGGGGAATTCGGCAGAGAGACGTGTCGTGATAGACGACAGAGAGATGGAGAAGAGACAGTGAGAACTATGTCATCAACATATAGAAGAAGAAAAGTTGTGTGGGATGTCGTATGGAGAATAAACAAAGATGCATCAGCACGACTGCGCACAAAGCCGAGAGTAGAAATAAAAGAAGCAAACCGATAATGCCAAGCTCGAGGAGCTTGTTTAAGGCTGTAGAGGGCTTTCTTTAGACGACATACATGAGTAGGATGAGTAGAGTCAAGAAAACCAGGCGGTTGTTTATGAAGACGGTTTCAGTAAGGTGACCATGAGGAAAGACATTTTTAACGTCAAATTGGTGAATGGGCCAAGAGCGAGAGGTGGCGATAGACAAGACAGTACGAATGGTGGCGGACTTAACAAAGGGGCTGAATGTGTCATCATAGTCAACACCAGAACGTTGGGTGAAGCCTTTTGTGCGACTAGACGAGCTTTGAAGTGCTCAAGCGAACTGTTGGAGCAAAGTTTATGACGAAAAACCCATTTTGAGCCGACGAGATTGACATTTGGAGGACAAGGGACGAGTTCCCAAGTGTTATTTAAGTGAAGAGATAAAAGCTCAGCAGTCATTGCTTCCTTCCAATATGGATCCCGAAGAGCTTGAACATGCAAATGAGGAAGCGGGGAAATGTCAGAAGAGGTGGAGACGGATAGAGCGTGGCTTAACGATACCCAATTTAGAACGAGTAGTCATCGGGTGAGATGGTGGAGGAAGAGGGGCGGGGCAGCCGAGGGTGGGGAAGGGGAAAAGTCGGGTAGCAGATCGAGAGAGGCACGTGATCATGGGCATGGGGAAGCCGGGTCGAGAGGGAGAGAAGGAGTGGTCGCAAACGACATCGAAGATGAGGATTGAGCATGACGAATAAGAGGGGAGAGCTCATCATCCGTGTGTAGAAAGTCATAGGAGAAGGATAGAGGAGGAGGATTTAGGAAGGGAAAAGGAATATGTTTTCATCAAATCTCACATGTCGAGAAGTAATAATTTTATTAGTATGGAGATTGAGACAACGAAAACCTTTGTGATGAGATGGATATCTTAGAAATAAGAAAGGAGTGGAACAAGGAGCGAGCTTGTGAGGAGCAGTAGGCAGAATATTCGGGTAGCATAGACAGCCAAAAACACGTAAATGATCAAAGGAAGGAAAAACATTATATAGAATTTTGAATGGGGTACGAAGAGATAAAGTGGTGATAGGAAGAATGTTAAGAAGATGAGTTGCCATATTAAGATCTTTGACCCAAAAGAGAGGGAGCATGGCTTGGAAAAGTAATGTTTCGAATAATATTGTTCACGGATTGCATGTTCGTTCCGCTTTAACATTTTGTTGGGACGTGTGTGGATAAGAGAACCGAAAATTAACACCATTTTGATCAAAAACTCATGAAAGTTTTTACTATCAAATTCTCCACCATGGTCACATTGACAATTACGAATTTTATGATTAAATTGAGTTTTAATATAAGAAGAGAAACTTAGAAATTTTTTAAAAACTTCAGATTTATGGCGTAATGGAAAAACCCAAAGTAAGTGAGAAAAATCATCAAGAAAAATAATATAATGACGGAAACATTTAAACTAGAAACGGAAGAAGTCCACAAATCCGAATGAACAATGTCAAACAAACAACTACTAGAAGAAATAGAATTTGAAAATGAAAGATGCTTGTGCTTTCCAAGCTGACAAACATGACATAAAGTACTAGAATTAGGTCTATTACATGGAATAAAATTTCTAGAACAAAGAAAATGAAATACAGAAGAGTCGGGGTGGCCAAGACGACTATGCCAGACGTCAGGTGAAACGAGAAGAAAAGCTTGACAGGTGGAGTCGGTGGAAGAGATGGAACACATTGGATATAAGTCGCCCTCGCTATCACTTTGGAAAATTAACTCGCCGGACCTAAGATCCTTCACGAAAAAACCATAAGGGTCAAACTTAATAGAACAATGATGGGACGAGCCGGAAGAAACTAAAATATTTTTAAGGTACAAGGGATGAGTAGATGGGGAAAGGAGAGCGAGCCTATAGAATGAACTGGAATAGCATCACCATTACCAACCATTATTGATTTAGAGAAAGCACAAGGTATAAGATTATGCAGGTTACCTGGGTTAGGGGACTAGTGAGATGTCGCCCCAGTGTCCATATACTAATCGTCGTCAGGCTGCTGAAGTATCATCATCTGAAACAGCGAAGAAAGGTCCGTGGTAGGCTGGACAGGTGGAGATGAAGAGCAAGAGAAGGAGACTAGGCAGGATGGGGAGACGAGATGGCCGATGGTAGGTGGCCATATGCTAGCAGCTGGGACTCAAAAGGAGACTGGGCTGATTTGATGGTGGTGTTGCGTTCCAATGAGATGGGGATAGATTAGTGAATTGTTGAGCAACAAATGAGGAAACGAAGGACCCAGATTGTGGCTGAAATGGGTCCAAGAAGACGAGGGCCTGACAGAGTGTGCTAAACATACTGCAAAGTGATCCCGGAGGTGGGAAAAGGGCCAGGGGCCCATGGGCTGATGGGACAGAAGCCTGGAGAAGGACCGTTTGGCTGAGCTCCACCACGGCCAAAGTTACGTCCCTGATTTTAACATTTATTTCTATTGTTACAATTTGTATTGCGACCAGGTTGGGTTTGAGTGTATAGGGCCGTGTTTGAGGTAGGGGAAGAGAGAGTTGGATGAAATCTATTTTCCCGAGATTCATGAGTTAACAGCAAACTACGAACATCAGAAAAGGAAGGAAACAATTTTATAGTGGTGATGATGGTAACGAGAGGAAGATAGGACTCGGGTAAACCTTGAAGAAGCTGAAGAATAAAATTCTTGTCTAACACGAAAGTATCCAAATCGGCCAAAGTGTCAGCCATGGACTTCATTTCTTGACAATATTGAGAAATCAATAAAGCTTTTTTGAAAATATCTATAACGCTCATTAACTTGCATGGAACGGGAGGGTTTATTATTTCGAAAATTATCTTCAATTGTAAACCAGATTTCACTAGCAATAGCGGTTTCAAGATTCATGTTTTTCAGAAGTTTAATGTCAACGGTAGAAGAAAACCATCGTTTGATTGTTGAATCAAGAGCAAACCAATCATGATCAAATTCATCTTTTGGTTTTGATATACCGGTTAAGTGATCAATGACATAGTAACTACAGCAGACATCTAAAAACATTCCTGGCCAAAATTTATAATTTGAATCTTGATCAGAAAGTTTAAAATCGAAAGATTGGAAAATATTACCCGCATGAAGGGCCGGTGAATGGGGGGCGGATGAGTAGGTTTGGGTGTGGTGAGGGTGGCATCGGATGGATTTGTTTGGGTTTCATCGGTTTGAGACATGGCAGGGTTGCAATACAAAATTGATAAACCCAAGAAATATAAGAATAAAAAAAAAAAACAAAGAACCTTTACTGTACGTAGGAGATGTCGGTGGTTGGAAGCTATATGGTGGAAAAACTTTATGTTGAGGGGAAAGACAACGGCTTGAGAAAGGAGGAAAACGGCTGAAATGCAGTAGATGCAGTGTGGAGAAGGAGGTACGGTGGTGGCGAAGCGGCGCGGCGGCGGAGGTGGTGCAATACAGGCGACGCTGCAGGGAAGCAGCCGAAGACAAAAAAAATTTAGGGTTTAGGAAACAAGGCTCAATACCATGTTGGAATAAATTCCCCTTGAGTATTATTCCATAGAAAACAATTACATATAGTGTCTTACAAAAATAATATAAAAGAAAAGATACCTAGTCTACTAAACAAGAATAAATATAAACTAAACAATAATAAATATAAATAAGCTAAATATATTTTAAGAGTTTCAACTTCAGATAAATATTTTTATTTGCTCTTAATTCGTTATTAAATTGTAGTGTTATAAATTTTAATATACATAATTGTTACAACAATAAAGGAAAAAGACCCTGAGGAATGTCATAGACCAAAGGGACGCAATGTAATGAGGTCCTCCATGACAACGTTATCCTTTATGGTGATCTTATATGTTTTGGCATATTTTGCTGACACCAGTGACCATAGAATAATTCTTAAAAATAGTCTCGAAACTCTAATACGTGTATAATAAGAAACTTTTTTGTGTACAGTGGGCTCTACATAGAATTTTTCATATGAATGAATATGATTGTTCCTAGACTCGAGAACTTTTCAGTGGGAGTCGTGAATTCCCATGTCAAGATTGAATTATTTCACAATTCTTAAGTTATTAACTTGTAAATGACTAGTTTTGGGTATTTAATCAAACGGTTGGGACTATATTCAAATGAGTTACATAAATTTTACAAAAAATATTTAATGTGAGTTTAATTGTTGTACTTGATAAACCCACATAGAGGAAATTAGTTAAATATGTTTCCTTAGTTTAATTTAACAATAACTTTCTGTTGATAATATATCATACTTGAGACTTTTTATGCACCATTTTTGGTACTCAAATATATATATATATATATATATATATATTAATATTTCCATTTTGAATTATTCTGGAACCATGTATGTTGAATGCCTTGGGGAGCTAGTTCTCAAGAATACATTAGATGATAAGGAAGAGACCATCATAGAAGTATTGTATAACAAGTTGCTTGCTAATTTGATGATAAGGGCAACTTGCACATAGCCTCTTGAATCTCTCTCAATATTCATAGAGAGTCTCCCCGGATATTTGTCGAATGTCATATAACTCCTTTTGGATATTGGCGGCTTTAGAGACTGGAAAATACTTCTCTAAGAACATCCTCTTCATCTCGTTTCATGTAGTTATGGACCCAGATGGTAAGTAATAGAGTCAATCCTTCTCCGAATCCGCTAAAGAAAAGGGGAATGCCCTTAACTTGATTTGTTCCTCGAATATTCTGGTGGGCTTCATGCTAGAACATATCATGTGGGATTTCTTGAGGTGCTTGTGGGGATCATCACTTGCAAAATTAAACCACAAATAGTGGGAGGAGGTGAAGTAAACAGGATTTAAGTTCAAAAGCAACATCAAGGGCAGGGTAGTCTATACGTAAAGATTGATAATTAAGATTTGGTACCGCCAACTCCTTAAGAGTGCAGTTGTTTTGATTGTTTGCCATAGATTATTCTTTGGGATTAGATGGATGAAAGTAAGATGTTAAGTCAATAGCAATGTTGATCCCGGAAGTTGAAGCTTGAGGTGCTTCCCTTTGTAACCTATGAAACGTTCTCTCAATTTCTAAATTAAATGGTAAATCATGAGAGTATCGTGATATAGATAAAAAATAGCAAAAAAAAAATAAAAAAATAAAAATAAAAACACAAGCAATCAAACAATTAAACTAATCAAAACACTCCCCGAAAACGGCGCCAAAATTTGGTGTGTGTCGTAACAAACCAAAAATAAAATTTATAATACCTTGATATCTAATTTGAAAGTGGTAAGCAAGGGGCGAACTCAAAGGAGTGTAGATCAATTACAATAGTTAACTACTTATGATACTAATAGTGGGGATTTGATTGTAACTATATGATAACTAACCATAAGCAAAAGTAAAGCAAGCAAATAAACATGAGATTTGAACAATAAAGGAAAGCCCAGTCAATTGTAATTACCCAATTTTTTATCTTGATTTGATCATAGATGCAAAAGATTAATTCTACTCAAGTAGCCATCTAAGAGAAACAATGATAGAATATGAACCTCTTGCTCTTTTCTTAAATGTGATTTAAGAACTGATCGCTAATCGACAAATCTTAACTCCTAAAATGCATCTAGAGACTAGACTTTTCGTTTAATTTAAGGAGAAGCAATAATCACGAAAAGAAAGTTGACATCAATAGTTAACCCACCCAGCATGAATTAAATCTAATAACATTGATTTTTTCCTAAGGACCTAATATCAATTATTCATCAATGTTAATCCCTAGTTGTTACTATTCAGGGCTCTAATTGATAGCAATTTAACCTTAACTAGCAATGGATCAACGAAACACGAAAATAAAGTGTACATCTAGGTCAAGCATTTCATCAAATACTAAGCATGCATTCAAAAAAATCAAATACTCAAAATAGAAATTATATTAAGAACAATAATCTCACAAATCATATTGATGATTTTGAATCACAATTGCCCGGATGAGGTTTTTTGCCTCTAAATGTCATCTTCAAAGTTAAAATATCCCAAAAAGTGCAAAAAACAAAGAGAGAACAAGTCTTGGGGAAAAGATAACCTAGAATGGGCTAAAGGCCTATTTATAGGCCCAAATCGGGTCTCTACGCTAAGTCTCGCACTGCAGCGAGCATACAGTAGCTCCCAATTGGTTCCCGCTGTAGCTACAATTTTTGCTCACCACGGCCTCATGTACAGTCTCGGTAAATTGGCCATATCTCTCTTTGTAGATATTGGATTGAGATAATTCAAGTTGCTATGGAAATCTATGACACATATCTATAGTTATTTAGAAGGACCCAAGTACTGAGTCATCCGTTAGAGATACGGAAAATCCATTACAAATTGATACTTTGTTTTGATCTTCCTCGCTTTTCATTTCCGTTGTGTGTTGTACCTTCTTATAGAATTTTTTTACATTTGTCTTCAACATATAAAATGAAGCTATATCTCTTATATCTATAATGGCATAAGAGTGAATTTAATTAGATATTCATGGAGAGAGTTATGGTAGAAATACTAACACTGCGCTTAGAGGACCGTTTCTTCTTAATTCTGTGCTATTTTTTTCATTTTCCTAAGTTGTCTTTGGATGATCCTACAAGATATAATTAAGACTTTAGGAAAATACTTAGCATCAAATATCGAATAAAAGTTTTAAAATTAGACGAGATTACTAGGCATATAAAACACTTATCAACACCTCAAACCTCACACTGCAACGGGCATTTTGTCTTGTTGTAGTGCAAGCAAGCAGTAGCTTCTACCCATTCACGCTGCTGCGAACGTTTTTGCTCGCCATGGCCTCGTGCGCGATCTCGGTAAATTGCACATATTTCTTCCTATAAATATTGGATATAGACGCTTCAAGTTGCTATGAAAAGATAAGACATAGATCTACAACTCTTAAAAGAACTTAAGAACTAATTCATCTGATAAAGCTGTGTAAAATCTATCCCAACATGAGACTTCTTATTGATCTTTTGCTTTGTTCACTTCCATTGGCATTTTTTCCTCATTCTGGATAATTTTAATGTTAGTCTTCAACATTTGAAATGAAGCTACATCGCTTAGATTTACAATGGAACAAGAGTCAAGTTACTTGAATATCCATAGAGAGAGTTACAACCCAAATGCCAACGCTTTGCTTGGAGAAATTTGTATTCTTAACTCCGTACTATTTTCTGTATTTTCCTAAAATGTCTTCAAATGATCCTACAAGATAAAATCAAGATTTTAGGCAAATATTTAGCACCGAATATAGAATAAAGCACTAGAATTAGATGAGATTACTAGACAAGTAAAGCACTTATCAATAAGTTGTTGTATTTGATAACTAAGCTGGTTTTTTTCCTCTTTTCTTGATATTTTTGGGGTTTAGGGGCCTTTCTCATTTCTTTGGGTTGGGTTTTGGAGAGCGAAAAACACGAGAGTTTTGTCGATATATTATTGGTCTTTCACTTGCATGGTTTTTCGCATATGCTCCAGCTCCACACTTTGCTCTCTCAATTTCTTACGTACTACTCTCCAACCTGATTTATGGTGTTCTTGTATTTTGATTAGGAATAATTACACCCACACCCTCTTATTTATTGTGCAATAACTAAAACCCCCTAAAATTTTGTAAATCATCAACACACCCTCTGCAAGAGGTAAAATTGGATTGTATTTATACTAATAGGGGTGAAATTGTAATATGTTTTTATTGATAGTGTGAGTTATAATAATTTACTAAAAGTGGGGGGATTTTGGAAATTAGTCTTAAACCGAGGGGAAGTTTGTATAATTATCCCTTTTGATTTTCAAGTCACAACCACAACGATCCCTTTAATTTCCAATACAAATCTAGACCCCAACCAACCTATCGTGTCTCCTCCTCTATGATGCATACATATATGAGCCAAGGTTGATGAAATTGAGAAGTCCGTATTCAAGATCAAATATTTGTAGCATATATACAATAATACAAGGATGGAGGGAAAGGAGGGGGGGTCAAATTTTTAATTTTTCAACTTTCAGCCATACAATTTCTGAAATATGCAATTTCACCTCCCCTCAAAAATTACAAAAGTACACTCTCTATTACTCAAATACTCTTAGTATGTAATTGACTTTTTTTAATCTATTTTTTCGATTCTGAAAGTGTGATTTCACGATTTTTAATCAATTTTTAGTATGCCATATGTTGTGAAAGAGTATTATAGTTTTCTCAACTCAAAGTTTAAGAATGTAATGAATTATTTGAATACAAATTTTTGGAATTTAATTTTTTTTCACTTTATATCTTTTAACTCTAGTCAAAAATCTTTATTTGGCTTAGGATTTCAACAAATACATGATGGGCATTTATAAAACAATTTGAAAATTTTAAGAAGAGAGATATATTGAAAATAAATAGAAGAAGATAGAAAATATCAAATAGTGTGTTGTGTTTATATGTATAGTCAACTAGTCATATATGTATAATGTGTTTGATGAGTTTAAGGGGTGACAAGTTTTACCTTACTGGGAAGTGGAGATTTATTATTAAATTGTAAGTAGAAAGTTTAATATAGTGAGGTATAGCTGTTTCATTTTTTAGTGGCATTTGACCAAGTATTGTCTTAGACAGGTAAGACAATAAATTACTATTTGGTAGACAGATTGATTCAGTTTATTTTGACTCTTTTAGTTTCTACTACAACAACAGAGCGTACCTCTTCAAATATATAATTTGTCAAGACGAAATTGTGTAGTAAGATCAAAAATGATTTTTTGAGTAGTTCATTACTAGTTTATATGGGGAAAAAAATTGGTCAAACTTTCACTATCGACTCGATCATTGACGAGTTCGATGTAATGAAGAAACGTCGAGCACAATTTAGCATGTCCAAAGTCATATCTAATATATATGTTAACACTATGTTTATTTAGCTGTAATTTGCATATTTTTGAATTTTATATTATCTTAAAATATGACCCCTTCCCCTTTTTTGTTCACAAACAACTTTTTGTTAGAATATTTATATTTTGTACTATGATTTGTGTTAATATTATATACAAAAATTTGATTATTTTAAGAAACAAGATCATAATCGCACAAGAAAAATATTTGTAAAAAATAAAAATTAAATGTTTGTATTTATAAATTTTGACCTCGCACCCCCAGTTAGAATTCTGTCTCCATCCTTGTATATATATATATTACAATGCTTGAGTTCAACAAGTTTGTTTCTAAGAATTTGAACTCGAGAGAAAGAAAGAGTTCATGCTCGAGAACATTCATTTGTTTAATATTATTCAATATAAAATAATTAAATTAAAGAAAACTATAAGCTCTCGAACGACTTGACTAATATAAATAATGGAGTTCGAACTAGGTTTGATGAAAGAGCTGGGGTTCTAGTCATGGACTCAACTTACACCCTTTTACAAAAATAGGGTTTTCCTGGTTATTTTATGCTCGCAACTTGTTTGCTTTAGAGGTAACAAAATATTATTTGACTTTTTTCAAAAGCTCATTTAATTTATTAATGTTACTTCACTATCCTTTCCATGGAATATTAGATTCTTAAGGACGTACAATTTGAAGAACAATATAGTTTGGATCCAAATAAAAATTCAAAATAATTAAATTAATTGAGGCACTCAATCATATTGTGAAGCAAATATTTAAGCAAAAAAGAAATTAGATAGTCATTGCACACAATTTTAGCTAAACTCGAAATTCATTAGTCAAGCATATTATATCTGCAAGTTCAACACTAAAAAAGGGTCAAGTACAAATTAATTATTTAGTAAGTAGTATTGTCAGGAAAACTTAGAGCACATCGGGTCACTACCTCTCCCTATATGTATCTCTTATAACTAATTAATCTAAATTTTACTATTATCATATGCAACAAAATTGCACTATAATTGCATATATGGCATGAGTACGGTAACATATTCTTCAAACCCACATGGCACCGGCCCTTTTGAGCATGGGTTTTAAGGACCTCTTGAGATGGAGGCTCATGATCTCATTAGCTCCTCCCACAAATTCACCACCAATGAACACCGCCGGGATGGTCCCAATAGGGTTGCACCCAAGTCTTGAGAGCGCTTGCTCGATATCTCGGCCCCTTGGGATCTGGTCGAGCTCGTAAACTGTTGGGTTGACACCAAAATCATTAAAGAGGGACTTGATGGTGTAGCTTATGCAGCACGAGGTCTCGCTAAAGATTACCAAAGGCTTCTCGGACACCATTTTGCTTACCATCTCCATTGATGCAATAGAATTTGAGGGTTTTTAGATCACAAAGGGTTTTATCAAATATTTTCAAAAGATATTGTAAAAGAGAAACAAATAGGTATATAAAAGTAAAATGCTTTGATGATTGGCTGTAGGAGTTTGGTTTTTGAGTGAGGAGAATGGGGTGTGCATTGGGGCATTTATATAAGAATGGAATCATAGGAGAAGGGCATTATTGGAATTAATATTTGTTCTTTTCCCCATTTTCTTCTTTTATTTTTTCCACTATAGAAAAGATTATAAATTTGGATCTTGAGTCGTGAATCTTTTAAGCTTAAGAAGCTTTGAGTAGTAGAATAATTGCAATTATATATATATATATATATGTATATATGATATTTATATTAAATGGCCATCTCATCCAAAAATTTAAGCTATTAAAATAGAACGACATTTAATATTTAATATCTCAAACTTGCTCCTAATTAATATGCAGTCAGAGGCGGAGCTGGGGGCAGCCACCCCCCTCAACTTTTAAAAAATTATTTTTGAGCCTATAAAATTTTATTTTTTTTAAATTTTGCCTCCCCAAAATAAAAAAATATCAAGTTTTCCTCCATTTTTTTGTATTTGTGCCCCGAATATAGATTTCTAGTTCCGTTATTGAATACAGTGAGTAATATTTTCTAAAACTTAGCACGTGAAATGGTTTTCATGAACGGTTGGTGGTATAATTTAAATTGGAGATTTTCTCTGTTGACTTTAATACCATATTGAATTATATCTAATGATTAATATCTATAATGATCATTATATACAAATGATATCGGTTATATCTTAGACAGGAGATGGTCTTCAATTTCCACCGAAACACCGAGATTTTGGGTTTCCTAGGATTTTGAAACGAAATCACACTTTCAATCTATTTTTCAAAATATCCACCGAAATTTCAACCGAAACCCGAAATTTTCATCGAAACTCTAAATTTCTCAAAATTTAAAATAATATTAAATTATCTATATTATTTAAATATTTCATGTTTAATTTTATTATGTAAATGTTAATTTTAAATATTCTTGTTATTTCTTTGGGACCATTCCTATTTGATCCTCCTACAAGTCGCATATATGGTTTCTGATATACTTTATCGAAATTGTATATCTTTTACTTTAATGGACAGTTTTTATGATATTTAGTCATTATTTTACTATAAAATTCAACATATTTTATATGTTCTGCAACAGATTTTAATCAAAATAATTAACAAAACTCGCTATATATATTTCATGTATACACTATTATTAATGTAAAAGATACACAATTGTATTAATTAAAGATATCCAGAGCTTTATTTAAAATTTTTAATTTTTTTTTTATAAATTTCCATGTGTTGTTAAGAATCGAAACCAAAATTTCAGAAATTCCCAAAATTTCTTTCGAGATTTACCACCCAAAATTTACATCAAAACTAATATTTAATACGTTGGATAGGAGGGATTACGAATGTTTGACATTATATATTTGATAAATATTGTAAAGAATTTTTTAAGTTTGAGAGTGATTGATGTATCACGCTGCAGAAAAAGAAAGTCGGGCACGATGACGAATCTATGCATACGGAAGAAATTGTTACGTCTCCTAGGTACGGATTTCACATTTTGAGATGATAATTTGAAGAATTAGAATATGTCTCAACATTGCTTTGTCCTTTGTCACTATTTATTAATTATATTATTCCCCAAGATAATCAAGTCATTTAAAGTGGAAATTTTATAGTATATATATTAGCGTGAGGCGCATTAGAATATTTATGATCATTTCTTGATTTGAAAATCTTATAGGATAATACAAATTGCTATCTACTTTATTCCAAGTTATGTGACTTGATGCCGTAACATGAAAGAAAATGTATGTGCCTATTGGGGGATAAATATTAACTTGGTCATATTATAATATCTTTGAATGTTTTCGCGTGTTCTTTATTTTTGTTATCAAACGATTTAATAATTTGATTTAATTGTGTTTTTCTACCAAAATATATAATAAACAAGTCGTGCTAATATAAATTTCATTTATATATATATAGCTAAATATTACATTTGATGAGTACTATTTAATTTAATTTTTGGTCGGTACTTTCGTAATTAATTAGATTTGAATTTTTTTTAGGATTTAAATGTTATTAAGAGTATTAAAAAGTGGTCCAATTAAATTTATGGTATATCTCCCGGGGAAGCATCTAATGAATTGGAGAATTAAATTGGCTTTATCCATTTGGGACCATTTTTATTTTATTTTTTGAAGAAATTTGGGACCTTTTTTTATCATCCTCTTTTTTCCTCTTCTCCAAGGTCCAAAACAAAATTCCGGCTATGGGGGTAGAATTTGTTATTGGAAAATTAATACATAATAATAGTATCAATGCACCAAAAATAATCATAAAGATAGCATCAAATATATACTCAACATTTTTGATAAGACAAGTCTTGATTAGAAATTTAAGCATCTTAAAAGAAAAATAGACAACTTGTACACACAAAACATTAAGGGTGGGAGGTGGAGGGGGTAAGGTAGTAGTATATAGATAATATGGGGCAAAATACTACATATCTAATATTATTAAAACATTTCGTAGGTTACTTAAAGAGTATTTCGGGTGACCGCTTGATCAGCTCGAAATAATCACTTAAGAGCACGATGCATGTGCAAAGTCCTATTTGGAAAATGTACTCTTAAATTAATGCTTCATTTAGTTAGTATTAGGATTATGCATTATATTGATACTTACATAATTACGATGTTTAATTCCTCAGCTTGATGATCCAGGTAGATGTATTGTAGAATTGTGACAGGTTGTTCACGGCCATTACTGAATTGTTTGTATTGGGGCATTTTTGCTCTGGGATTTGTGGTTGGAATATATCTCCCTTATCAACAGTACAACAAGTTGAAGAATTTTAATTCGGGTGTGACCAATTTGGACCGCTTATAAAATTGACATATATATTTCTAGAAATCGACCAATCACAAAACAAATACTATAATATCTTCATGATATAAAAGTGGCCAAACTTGATCCGATTTTTTTTCTTCCTTTTTGGTACACGAAAGAAATGCATAAGTGTTGAGAGGGGGGGGGGGGGGGGGGGGGGGGGGGTTTCCCCATCGACCACGAGGTTATCCACTTTTCCTTTCGTTTTGCATATTATGCGACTTCATACATTTTCTTTTTTGAACAAATATATAACCTCGTACGTTTTTCTGTCATTTTCTTACATGAATGAGTTCCCATTTTTAACTTTGTTCAAATGTTGATTTCCATGTGTCGAGTCTTTCTATTTGCATTTTGTGCCATAAGGGTTTTATGCATTTGTTCTTTTCTTTTTGATATTTAAAGATTGGGAAAAATTCAGTTTTGGTCTCGTAGGACTCGCCCCAAAACACTTTTAGTTTCATATGATTTTTTTTTACACTTTTAATCTCATAGAAGTAAAAAAGTGACACTTTTTGTCCCAAGTGTTAAAAAATGGACGAAAATTGGTGTGTGGGTTACACGCGCCATTAATTTTAAGAAAAAAAGAAATTAAAATAAATTCAAAATATTAATAAAATAATTTTAAAAAAAATTCAATGTTAATTATATCACACATTTTTTCTTCCACACACCAACTCTCTCTCCAAAATCTCGCCGGAAAATCACACATTTTTTCTTCAGATTTTTCTCTCTAAGATAGATACAGTACAATGTACTAGAATTAACTTCATTTGAAGAATTTTTGAAGACCCATTTGATGGAAATTAATTGATGGCCCCGAATCTTCGAACTTCATGAGAATCACGCAATAAGCTATAAACTGGAAGCGTACCTGAATCCATAGTGAAGAATTTCACCGAAGGATTGTGGCTTCTAGTTGATCGTACTCCGTAGAACCTTTCTTTGGATGACGGGATTCCAGAGAGAAAGGACCGTATGAACTGAAAGTTCTATTTTCTGTCGTACGTCAACTGTGGACCATAACCCCTATTTATAGCTGAAATAGGACTTATTTGCAAATCAGCCCATCATAAATTGCAATTCAGTCCTCAAGATCTCTACATATATTAAATATAACCCCCATACTAAATAAGATGACTTGGGCCTATAAAAACTCAATTGGATCACTTAATTTAAGGCCCAAACTATATTTAATATATGATATACAATTCAAACTGCAATGCACACACGTCTGCGTGCCCCAATGCGTATGATTGTGATATGCACATAATATAAGTCCACCAAAAATTCCAACAATCTCCCACTTGGACTATATATGTGCATATACACAACCCCTTATAATTGTATATCATACATTATAACTTTAGTAGCTCGAGCAAGCATTCTGTATTTAGTCATCTTATCCAATCCTGTCCATAGTCAATTTAACACAGGGATCAAGGAGGCTGTCGTCGCATTAATCGCAACTAAACCCATCAGTGGTCACATATGTCAAAGTAACTAACGACCTGGATCAAGTATGGATGTGTAGCATGGAAATTACATGTAATGTGATCTGCACATGCCTATTTCCAATTGGTCCAACCTGAAACCTTATTGAGATCAAAACTTTAACATTCAGAGTGAAAAACTAAAGAACATTATGCTTAAGCAATAACCAAAGTGTACATATATGTCAAATCCCAAACATTGAGCAAACACATATTACAAACTCCCACTGAATCTAGACATTGTCTAGCTGAACAACACCCATACGAGCAGTGTGCTCGTGAAACACCTTCAGTGTCAAACCTTTAGTGAGCGGATCCGCAATCATGGAGTTTGTCCCAATATGCTCAATACTGATTTGACCACTCTGAACTCTTTCTTTAACAACAAGAAACTTAATGTCTATATGTTTAGACTTAGAAGAACTCCTGTTGTTATTTGAATAAAGGATTGTAGATTTATTGTCACAAAATAACTTTAGCGGTCTTCCAATACCATCTATTAAACGCAGCCCGGTGACAAAATTCCGCAGCCAAATTCCTTAATTTGATGCCTCATAAGTTGCTACAAATTCTGCTTCCATGGTGGAGGAAACAATGAGTGTCTGCTTAGCACTCCTCCAAGAAATTGCTCCACCAGCATGCAAGTAAATGTAGCCTGAAGTGGATTTGCGACTATCCTGGCATCCCGCAAAGTCGGAATCAGAATACCCAATGATCTCAAGTTGATCCGACTGTCTATATGTGAGCATGTAATCTTTTGTTCTCTGTAGATACCGCATAACTCTTTTGGCTGCTTTCCAGTGATCCATACCAGGATTACTTAAGTACCTGCCTAACATCCCAACAATGAATGCGAGGTCTGGACGAGTACAGACTTGCGCATACATCAAACTCCCTACAGCCGAAGCATAAGGGATATCCTTCATTACCTTAGATTCCAAATTATTCTTGGGGCATTGATTGAGACTAAACTTGTCTCCCTTAGCCACTCGGGTATCACCTGATTTGTAGTCCTGCATGCCAAACCTCTGAAGTACCTTATTGATATAGGCCTTTTGTGATAATCCAAGAATACCCCGAGAACGGTCTAGATGTATCTGGATTCCTAATACAAAAGATGCATCGCCAAGATCCTTCATCTCAAATTTCTTCGAGAGAAATTTCTTTGTTTCATGCAATAAGCCCATATCATTCGTGGCAAGTAGGATGTCATCCACATACAAAATCAGGAAAATATATTTACTCCCACTGAACTTATGGTATACACAATCATCAACTGCGTTTACCTAAAAACCAAATGATAAAACGATTTGATGAAACTTGTGATACCAGTGACGGGAAGCCTGCTTGAGTCCATAGATGGATTTCTTAAGTTTGCAAACCATTTCCCTTGAATCTGAAGAAACAAGGTTTTCTGGCTGCACCATATATATCGTTTCTTCAATGTTTCCATTTAGAAACGCTGTTTTGACATCCATCTGATGTAACTCTAAATCAAAATGCGCCACTAATGCCATAATAGTCCTAAAAGAGTCTTTCTAAGAAACCGGAGAGAAAATCTCTTTATAGTCGATGCCCTCCTTTTGAGTAAATCCCTTAGCGACAAGACGAGCCTTATATCTTTCTACATTGCCATGTGAATCCCTCTTGGTTTTAAATATCCATTTACAACCAACATGTTTTACACCCTTCGGCAATGGGACAAGATCCCATACGTCATTGTCTTTCATTGATTTGATTTCTTCACTCATGGCATCTATCCACTTTTGAGAGTTAGAACTTTCAATGGCTTGACGAAAAGTGATTGGATCATTTTCCATCATGCCAATGTCTGCCTCATGTTCATTGAGAAATACGACATAATCATCCAAAATCGCACTTCTCCTCTCTCTAGTGGACCTCTTTAATGGCATTAGTTCTTGAGGTTGTTGAGCTTGTTCCTCAGGGAGAATTTCAACATTGTCTTGTTGTCCCGAATGTTGTTCTTGAACCGTGTCAAAAAAAGAAATCCTGATCATGGTCAATAACAACTGTAGGAAGAGGTGTACTAACTGATTCCTCCTCAAAGACAAAGTCTTTAACCTTATCCTCTCCCTCAAACTTAATATCCTCAAAGAACCGGGCATTTCCCATCTCAAAAAATGTTCTGAATGTGGGATCATAAAACTTAAACCCCTGTGATCTTTCAGAGTATCCAACAAAGTAGCAACTGACCGTTCTTGAGTCTAATTTCCTTTCGCTCGGCCTGTAAGGCCTTGCCCAGCTGGATAGCCCCAAATGTGTAAATGCTTTAACACGGGCTTCTTACCCATCCATAGTTCATAAGGGGTTTTGGTCGTTGCCTTTGTTGGAACTCTATTTAGGACATAAACTGCGGTCTTAAGTGCTTCTCCCCTGAGTGTCATTTAGTGCCACACGAATTAGCGTGCAGGCTTTCATTAAGGGAGGTAACCATATCAAGCATAGATAGGTTATCACATCCTGATAAAGTACTGGATCCGATAAGTTTAGAATCATAATAGAGACTACATCCATTGTGACCAAACGAACAAACATATCCTTCTTTGTCCAAAACACAAATGGATATTAAGTTCCGTCTAAATGACGGTACAACATATGTCTCATACAAGTCTAAACAAAATCCAGTCTTAAGCGATAACTTAAAAGTTCCTATTGCTTTAACCTCCACCGAATTGCCATTCCCCATATAGATGAATCTTTCAGCATCACTTGGATTTCGACAACTCAGGCAGCCCTTTCTTTATACGCCAAGCGTGATATTTGCCACAGTCTTTCTTGATATGAGAAGGATCCTTACAGAAGAAGCATAATGTATTTGAATTGGGTCCATTGGATCCTTTTAGTTGCTTCTTCTTTGGGTCTAAGACCGCAATTTCCTTACCCTTTTTTTTCTTGTTAACGCCTGAGGAGGATACCAAATGAGCACTTTCAATCCTGTCATGCCTCAACCTCTCTTCCTCTTGCACACAATGCGAAATGAGCTCGTTAAGAGTCCATTTCTCCTTTTGGCTGTTATAACTGACCACAAATTGACTGAATTGTGTAGGAAGAGATATCAAAACTAAATGCACGAGCAAGTCATCCGACAGCTCTACCTTAAGTGCTTTTAGTTTTGATGCCAAATTAGACATCTCCATGATGTACTCCCTTATGTTACTTTTGTTTTTATACTTCATGGAAACAAGACCTCGCAGAATGGAACTTGTCTCCGATTTTTCGTTCTTGACAAAGCGTTTTTCAAGCTCCTCAAGGAATGCCTTAGCATTAGTCTCCTCAGACATTGTGCCCCTGAATGATTTTGGAATTGCACGCTTCATGATCATAAGACTCATGCGATTTGAGCGGTCCCACCTCTCGATTTCCCTCTTATGATCAGAGGTACTTTCAGCCGGATGATCAGCGGGACGCGGCTCCCTGAGTGCAAGGTCCAGATCCATGCAACCGAGAACTATCATAACGTTCTCTTTCCAGTCCTTAAAGTTGGTGTCGTTAAGCACCGGAATGGAGTTGACATTGGCAGATACAGATGCGGTAGAAGTATCAACTGAATAGAGAACAAAATAAACCAAATAAGCTCACATAAACTGAAACTTTAAGCAGATAACGGTAAATAGATTCATAATGAAATTCCCATCACAAGAAAACCGGTATAACATTGATTCTAGTCTTTGGACAGAGAAACAACTTATAAGTGATTTTCTTAGCGTAGTGATCAAACATTGACAATAAGATCCTGTCAGATGTAAAGCCTTTCTTTGGACCGACTTAACACCCACATGGACACCTGATAATCATCACATGTTTACCACCACACGTGTGTTAGAATTTCTGCCAGACAATAATAACCTTCCTTTGGGCCAGTGATTATCCGCATGAAAATCAAACACACAAACACTTTAGTATTTCGCATTCGAATAATCTACACAACAGAGGCTACTTTGGTAACATATTGCTTCAATTAATCAATTTGAAATACCAAGCATGCTTGAAATTAAGCAACCTTAGATCATTATGAATCAAACCAAAAAAAAATTTTTGGTCAACGGTCAACAGTGACGGTCACGGTCAACAGTCAACAGGCTGGACCGGGTTGGGCCATCACAACCCGGATCCTTATGTCCAACCCATCTGAATTCTGGGTGCAAGACCCCTTTAGTATATTTTGGGCTCACAAAATAAATATTAAGTCAAGCCCAACAAAGCTTTTACAAACATTGGGCCTTGAATTAAATAAATTAAAAGGCTGGCCCAAAATGACACAAAAGGCAGACAGCCCATCAAACTTATCGTTGAATCCAAATTGAGGCGGTGGAATGTAATTTTGAAAGAAAATAAAGGCTTGACATTTTTGACCAAAGTCAAATCCAATCAAATATCCACCGTCTGAATCCATGAAACAAAAATTATTTCACACAAATCAAGAATTGTCAGGCGGTGGAAAGGAAAAACTCAAGCAAGCCAAAAAAGATGTTCACCACCATCTTAATCACCGCGTTAAACTTCAAGCATAAGCAGGTAGCTTAAACCAATTCTTCTTCAGGTAATTAAATACATACATATATGTATTTATATATGCTTGTATATGAGCATGAAGGCTTAAACAAGCAAGCAGCAGCATCTTGAATATCCCATTTCTTATCTTTATCTCAAGACAAAACTAGCACCGCCTCAAACTTACGGAAGAGACTTATGCATCATTAATCCTTTAATATACATATATATGTATATATCACAAACCCAAAGCAAAACTTCAACATATTTAAATTCAACCATAATTGCAGCGGAAGCAATTTTGCCTTCAAAACTGAGATTTTACCGGAAAAACCACAAAATTAATCTGGAAAATCACGAGTTCTTTAATCAGGGCTCTGATACCACTTGATGGAAATTAATTGATGGCCCCGAATCTTCGAACTTGATGATAATCACGCAATAAGCTATAAATTGGAAGCGTACCTGAATCCATAGCGAAGAATTTCACCGAAGGATTGTGACTTCCAGTTGATCGTACTCCGTAGAACCTTCCTTTGGATGACGGGATTCCAGAGAGAAAGGACCGTATGAACTGAAAGTTCTATTTTTTGTCGTAGTTCTATTTTTTGTCGTAAGTCAACTGGCTATTTATAGCTGAAATAGGACTTATTTGCAAATCAACCCATCATAAATTGCAATTCAGTCCTCAAGGTCTCTACACATATTAAATATAACCCCCTACTAAATAAGATGACTTGGGCCTATAAAAACTCAATTGGATCACTTAATTTAAAGCCCAAACTATATTTAATATATGATATACAATTCAAACTGCAATGCACACACGTCTGCGTGCCCCAATGCGTCTGATTGTGATATGCACATAATATAAGTCCACCAAAAATTCCAACACCATTATGATTTCTTGAGTTGTACTTAATTTCAGCTTCAAATGTTGATTCAAGAATGGGTTCTTAAGGGTCTGTTTTTTTACCAATGAAAATCACAATGTAAGGTGAATTTTCACGTTTAGTGTGTGTACTAGTGTGTGTATTTGTGTGTTTGCGTGTTCTTGATTGTGATGAGTGAGGTGAATTTTCACATTTAGTGTGTGTATTTGTATGTTTATGTGTGTGTGTGTAAGAGATTGTGATGAGTGAGGTGAATTCTCACATTTAGCGTGTGTATTAGTGTGTGTATTGGTGTGTTTGTGTTCTTAATTGAGATGAGTGAGGTGGATTTTCACATTTAGTGTGTGTATTTGTGTGTGTTGTGTGTGTGTTCTTGATTGTTTGTTAAGCCTAGAAGAATTTAGTTCGGGTGTGACCAATTTGGACCGCTTATAAAATTGACATATATATACTTCTAGAGATCGATCAATCACAAAACAAATATTATAATATCTTCATATACAAGTGGCCAAACTTGATCCGAATATTTATTTCCTTTTTTGGTACGCGAAAGCAATGCCTAAGCGGGGGCGGGGGAGGGGGGGGTCCCGATCGTCCACGAGGTTATCCACTTTTCCTTTTGTTTTGCATATTATGCGACTTCATACATTTTCTTTTTTAGACAAATATATAACCTCATACGGTTTTTTATCATTTTCTTACACGAATGAGTTCCCATTTTTAACTTTGTTCAAATGTTGATTTCCATGTGCCGAGTCTTTCTATTTGAATTTTGTGACATATGGGTTTTATGCATTTGTTCTTTTCTTTTTGATATTTAAAGATTCGATCGAATGAATTGAGTAATAGCTACCAAAATAAAAAAAGGAATCAACCCCTAAAAAGTGTTTCTTTCAACACAGTTTACTGGAACGTATAGTCCAACTTAATATATAGTTTCAATCTTATGCCACGTTGGTTTCTTCTCGGAATATGAAAGAAAACCATCACTTGAGACTCAACTCCAAAATTGTTGCTTTGTTCTTGTAGGGGTGAAGAAAAATTACAAGACCTTTTCTCTAGAGAAATCTCAACAGTTGAAAAATTACAATAGCTTCGTCACTCAACGATTGCGTGGAACAACTAGTGATATATATGTGGAAAAATCTATCCCAAGGTCAAGTTTAATGGTCTTAATGTCTATATCTAACACATTAAAGTGTATTGTGTGTGGTCCATACACACTTGTATAAAAAAAAAAAATATAAAATACACACTCGGATCATTGGAGTCAGTATATATTAAAAAAATTATAACAATTTATAATATTATTTTGTGCACGTTCAACGACTCTCAAATCCAAAAATACATAATTGTATGTTTGATTAAAGAGAGCAGTTCAGTTATAATAATGTAGGGACTCAGAGTAATGAGACACAATGATCTAATAGTGAAAAATAAAACGAAAGATACTGCCCATATTCACAATAGAACGTAGGTGTGGAAGTTTCCAAACTGGCCCTAAAAATATCCCAAAGGACGTTTATTGTACATTGTATCATAACTTGAGGGAGAAGGATCTTTGCTTGCACAGATATAAAGTAATGGGAAAATCAAAGAAACTAATTACATTAAATTAACTTCCATTATATTTTTTTGGGCAACTACGTATCAGTTTCAAATCTTTCTCTTAATGGAGTTGATTACTATGAAAACGTAAATATATAAGTATCGAAATCTATAAATGCTTCTCATAATTATATTGTACAAGTTAATATTTTCTTCATATTTTCTTTTAAAATAAAATGAAAGAAAAAAATTTCTTACTATTATCCGAAGTCCAAAAGTAAACATAAAATATGTGTCTAAAGGAATAAGATGTCTCACCTTGCTAAATAGGTTGTTAGGGAGCCCCGTTACTAATCTTATTCTGAAAGTGTATCTCTCTCCTTGAGAGTTTTGTTTTGGTGTTTTTTTTTTTTTTTTTTTTTATCTCGTTTCTTTCTTGTAGAGTTTTGGTGAGCGAAAACGCGGGAGATTTGTCGTGGTGAGATTGTCCATTCACTTGCGTGGTGAAAGAGCTCAAGCTCGAGCACTCGAGCTCGATTCTTAATTTCGAGTTGAGCACCAGATTGCATTTCATTATTGTTCATCAATTTATATTATTAAATATATAAATTTTAAAAAAAATTAATAAGCTCTCGAGCTTATTAGCGTAAATAACGAAGTTCTAGCTTGGCTTGATGAAGAGCTCGAACTATATATACACATGAGGCAAGATTGTCTTCAAAATATATAAGTGTTTGTAGTTAGTATACAGAAGATGCTGCTGTTTATGGCCACGCATTAAAATTTCCACACTTAATTTATAAATTGCATATATGCTGAATAATATTATGTGGGGTTTAGCTTTTCAAAATCAGCAAGATTTGCTGCAAAATAAGGTTTTCCAGGTAATTTTATGCTTGCAAATTGTTTGCTTTTAGAGGTCTCAAAATATTATCAACTTTTTTGAGAATTTCATTTGTTAATTTAAATTAATCTTTACTGCCCCTTTTTGTATGGAAGGACAAGTTGAAGAACATTATGATTCTTTATGTAAAAACTCAAACCACTCATTGATACTGTGGGAAGCAAATCAAGAAAAAAGAGTTAAAAGGAAAATAATTAATAGTAATACCAATACTATTTAAAGTTTATTACTAACATGCTGCAACTTCAAACAAAAAAAACGGTGAAGTACATTTAATCATTCAGTAAGTAGGAAAACTTGGAGCACATAGTCTCACTAAATCCCTATATAATTAACTAATCCGACTTTTACTATTATCGTATGCAACAAAACTGCATTATAATTGTGTCCATGTCTGACACAAGTACGATAACATATTCTTCAGACCCACATGGCACCAGCCTTTTTGAGCATAGGCTTTAAGGACCTCTTGAGGTGGAGGCTCATGATCTCATTAGCTCCTCCCACAAATTCACCACCAATGAACACGGCCGGGATGCTAGGGTTGCACCCGAGTCTTGAGAGGGCTTGTTGGATATCTCTGCCTCTAGGCATTTGGTCAAGCTCGTAAACTGTTGGGTTCACACCAAAATCATTAAAGAGGGACTTGATGGTGTGGCTAATGCAGCATGAGCTCTCACTAAAGATGACCAAAGGCTTCTCAGACACCATTTTGCCTACCATTACTGCAATAAGATTTGAGGGTTTGTAGATCACAAAAAGGGTTTTAAATTTTAATTAAATGTTTTGAAAAGTGATGATTGTAAAAGGGAAAAGTGAAATGGGTAGTATAATGCTCTGATGATTGGTAGTAGAAGTTTGGTTTTTGTTTGAGGAGAATGGGGTGTGCATTGGGGTATTTATATAGGAATGGAATCCTAGGGAAAGGGTATTATTGAAGTTAATATTTGTTCTTTTCCTCATTTTCTTCTTTTTATCTTTTCCATTGTAGAAAAGATAATAAAATTGGATCTAGTCATTCTTATAAACCTGGGGAGTTTCTAGTTTTAGTATATTTACTAATTTATGTATAACATGGACCCATTGAATGATCGTCTCATCCAAAAGCTTAACTTATAAGTTATGATACATGGACACGTGACACATTAATTCTTAAAAAAAAATTAGGACACCAACACGTCTCGGACACGACTGCCCATGTTTATATTTTGCTTTCTCTCAATAGCTGGACATGAATATGACGCGTGTCTGACACTGTACGAGATGATTTTTTAGAGTGTTCGTGCATTATAGCTTATAAGAGATGAGTGATATTCGATAATTAATATCTCTAATATATGCTCCTAGCATGCGGGGGCGGCAATAGAATTTAGACTCAAGACCTTTGTGTGTGCTGATCTTATACCATGTTGATCACCTCAGCTAAAATTTTAAGTTGATGGAGAGAAGTCGCATTTAAAATATGTTTAATCTCTCTAACCGTCATTATAGACTAATAACGGCGCTAATCAAAGAACACTAAGATAGTTATTAATCAAGAATGAATCTTATATTTGGAGGAATTAAGAATATTTGACATTATATATTTGATTAATATTGTAAAAGAATTATCAATTTATCATTAGTTTGAGAAGTGATTGATGTGCCCCATTATATTGTACAAAAAGAAAGTTGGGCAACGATGACGAATCTCATCTTACGGAAAAATTCTGACTTGTCCTTTGTACGGATTTTCACATATTCTATGGTGATTTGATGGTAATATAAGGATTAGAATATATCTTAGCATTGTTTTGTCCCTTGTCACTATTTATTATATTATTCCCTAAGATAATCAAGTCAATTCATGTGGAAATTTTATAATCTTTACTATTATAAAAATATGGATGATTTTTTCAAATTTTTGATATATCTAATATATCCCTATTTAATTCACCTTTTTAATGGCAAGAAAATTAAATAATAAATAATAAAAATAAATTATATATATCAACAACAATTAGGTATATTATTTTATTAGAACACTACAATGGAAATACAAATTTCCAAATAGATATTGAATTGCAATAGGTCAGCAAATAGTATATATATAAAGTACTGTTAATTATTACTTTTAAATATTGAACTTGATCAGTTCTTTGTTAGCAATTTCATTCCCATCTTTAATGAAGTCCTATCAAAATGACATGAGATTGAGCAACTTGATTCTTTATTTTATTCTATTTATCTTATTTAATTATGTTTTAGTTAATTTAGCCGATCGAGCTCATAAACTGTCTCCTATTTTTTTTTTTTTTTTGTAATCAAAGAATAAGGCTTAATGCTTTTAATTTTTAAGTTTTAATCAACTATAAGGTGCACACGCACGATGCGTGAACGATTATGTCTATTTTATAAAAAAAAATTCAAAAAAAGTAAGATAATGGTTAACATATTCATTGATTTATTTATTCATTTTTATTAGGAAAAATTGTATTTTTGGTCCCATATGTTTGACCTTATTCGATTTTGGTCCCATTCGTTACGGGATTCTCACATTGTATTCTATAACTTTCAATTTTTCTCACATTTGGTCCAATGGAAGGATTCCGTCCAATATTTAACGGTCAATTCCGTTAGTTAACATTTTAACTAGTACTTTGAGGAGATTTTATGTGTGAGTTACACGTGATATTGAATAGAGATATCGTAATATTGAATATAATCCATGTGTGAGTGCATTCATACACGAAATATGCCCAAAAAATTTGGTCAAAATGTTGACTAACGGAGTTGACCGTTAAATATTGGATGAAATCCTTCAATGGGACTAAATCTATTCTATTATGAATCTATGAGTAGTTTATTGAAATTTTTGATGTATCTAATATGTCACTATGTAATTCACCTTTTTAATGATAAAAGAGTCAAATAATAACTAATAAAAATAAGTTGTATATATCAACAACAATTATGTATACTATTTCATTAAGGACTTTACAATGAAAGTACAACTAGATGTTGAAGTACATTAGGTCACTCTTCTTTGTTTTATTTTTATTTTAAATAGACTAAAAGTATAATGCATGTAGATCATAATGCCTTCACACGTTTAGAGGCTCCAATTACACATGGCAATCCCTTATCCTCTTCATCCAAAGATAGGAAAAATAGATCAGATAAAGAAGCTTATTTTAATTATATTATTATAATATTATATTATACTATATTTATTATTATTATTATTATTAATATTATTATTATTATTATAAAAGTACGGGTTGTTTCTTGAAATTTTTGACATACCCCCACGTAATTCAATTGTTTAGTGGCAAAAGAGTCAAAAATAAATAATAAAAATAAATTTCAAATATCTAGAATAATAAGAAGTATAGTTACATTAGGACTCTACAATGAAATTACATATAGATAAGTTACTCCTATTTATAATTTCATAAAAGAAGAAAATATATAGGAAATCGAATATCCCAACATATATTGTACAACAAATTTGCAATTAGTATTAAATTCCAGTAAATAGGAATGCATATCCAAACAACTTTTTATTTTATATTGTAAGTTAAGATGGATATCAGGATATGAATGAAAAAATCAAGCTCAACAAACTAATTTATTCTAAATTTAAATTTTGTAGCTCATTTGGCAGAAATTTTGGCATCCTAACTTTAATCATACATATTTAGTGACTTTTCTTACAACTTTTGATGTATCTAAAATATCCATATGTAATTCAATTTTTTATTGGCAAAAGAGTCAAAAATAAATAATAAGAATAAATTTTAAACATCTTATAACAATAAAAAGTATAATACATTAGTTTTTTGCTATGAAATTACATGTAAACAAGTTTACTCCTATTTATTTATTCATTAAAAGAAGAAGATTAAAAAGAAGGCTTAATCTACTTGAACTTGGAACAGACAAATTTATAATACAAATACACATAAAGTATTCACAACGTTGTTTACATTTTAATTGTTAATTAATTATATGAATATTATGTGACGGAACAAATTGAATATCATCAAAAAAAGCATACAAAAAACAACTTAGTAAAAGAGACTTGGGAAAACTTTGCAGTCACCCGCCATATCTTATTTCATTATTAATATGAATCAATTAATTATAATAATGCAAGAAGAAAAATAGTAAACCATTGTTCACGATCTAAGAAGATATATTGATATATGCTATTGTAATTCAATATTTGTCACTTTCATGATGACTTGCACAACACTTTATTTTTATTTATCCACTTTTCTTTTTACGCTCAAGAGATTGGCTAATCTTATTTGTGAAGTGTTGCTTTCATTTTATCCGTTCAACTCACTCATTTTGACAATGCATCAACTATAATTAAAAAAATACACAAGTATTCAATTCTTGAGGCATAATGAAGAGATTATTATAAGTACAAAGAATTCTATGAGATAAAAGAAGAAATCAAGCACTCAATCCATCAAAATTAAACAAGATAATGTATAAATAAATCATGAATTTACATAAATATATATTGAGTTACATTGTTATCTAAGTCTCAAATTTCAATTAAGTTAATTTCTTCAAATATTCATTTAAACTTTCATGTCAATCAATATTTAATCTTTTAAATAATTATAGTTTATTAATTAGTAATTCATTAATTAAGTTATAGACAAGTTTTGGATTTAGAGGGTGTTTGGCTAAGCTTATCCAAAACATCTTATAAACTCCTACATCTTATAGGATGTTTTAAGAGCTTATAAGATGTAATATCTTATAAGATGTTTAAAAAAAGGTGGGAGTGAGTTACTTTTTTAAAAACAGCTTATAAGATTCAAACATCTTATTTTTTAGTCGAGGAGATTACCTAGCTAAATGTCGTTTTTCGATGCTAATTTGTGTTAGCAACGCAGCCAGCATCGAAATGGTCGGCGTAGCTATATCGCTCGCCCCTAATTTGGACTCGTTGCTGATTTACGTTGCTGTGTCAGCATCGAAATGCACCAACCCGCGATTACGTTGTTGATCAGTTGCGAAATTATTTCCATGATGATATCAGCTAGGACGTTTTTCGATGCTAATATAATATCGAATTTCACCTGTGAAACTATTACGTTGCAAAATTCGATGCTAAAATATTACGAAATATTTAAATAATATTATTTAGTTAGGAATATTTTCGCTGCTAAATTTGATTATTTTTTATTCGCAGCTAAATTTTATATTACTAATTTCGTTGCTATAACAGGGCTTCAGCCACGGAAAAATTTGATTATTTTTTATTCGTGGCTAAACTTCTGTCTTTGAATCCGTCTCTAAATCCCTCAATATTTATCATATTTCATTTATTAATTTTATTAATCTTGATTCATTACAAAATAATTACAATACAATCAAATTAACATCGAATTCTAAATTAATTCCAATCAATGCACTTAATATGATCATCACCGAATATCAAAAATCAAACATCTATTTAAAAATCTATGAAACCAATTAATTTAAATCAACAAAAACATTCATTTTCGAAACAAATACCTTACAATTTATGTACCGTTATTATTTAAAATACTATGTCCAAATTGAAGATTCAACTATAGTTCCATTTACAACTATTTCAAGAATATGATCATCCCTTCAAGATCTTCCAACTTCATCAGTAACCTGAAATGGAAAAAAGAGTAAATCTCAACTGTATATACTACAAAAAAATGCAAACCCATACGTAAGAACGTCCAATTGTTAACAGCAACATGCTCCAATACTTTCAGAAATAAAACTTAGATGGGATCCCTTGATTTGAACTAAGCTTAAAATTGCCATTAAACAAAAGATGTTAACGCATCAGAGTCATGAACAAGAGTTAGCATACCTCAAAATTTGCAGCACTAAAAACTTGTGAGAAACCAGGGACGTGCTCCACTGAGTTATGATTATCGGAAGGAGCTACATTGTCCTGAAATTCAATAATAACATTCAAATGAATTATAATTTCAAAGGGAAATCATTATATATATATATATATATATACACACACACACGCACGAATAGATAATAACATTTAGGATTTTCTTGAACTTGCTGCAAGGGAAAGATAAAGATAGGACAGCTAGCAGTATCATCAAGACACAAGTTGTGTTGCTTACGAACCCTTATCTCATCTTTTTCTCTTTCTGCTTAACTTTTTATCTTCTGAAACTGAATATGCATACATCTTCTTTAGTTTCTTCATATACATCTCAATTTGTAAATGAAAAAATGATCTAAGTCCTACAAGCGATGACTTTATATAGATATAGAAACATTTCATAATTCCCAATAGTAAACCAAGCTCTATAGGCAAAATAGCATCGAATTCTATTAGTTTCTTCTTCATTTAAGCCATGGCAAGTGGAGCTTCACCTATTATATATACAGAAAAGTATATAACCAAAAGAATTTCCAATATAATTCATATTAATAACTATAACAAATGAATCAAGATTTTTATACCAGCTAGGAAGTTCTTAGCACAAACATTGGGCCAGCGATTGGAATAAGAGATATGACATGGAAAATCAAAGAAGAGTGGCTAAAAGAGAAAGTTAAGCCAAGCATAGCAGTTGATGTTGTGAAAGTAGATTATGGGCTTCTCAGCTTACTCCCTAATCTTTCTAGCTTCTGCAAATAGTTTACCAATGTTTCAGTAAAAGATAAATTCTTTAACTTTGACTAATTTATCATATGATTATTTCATCATGCTGATGCTGGAAAACAACTCACTTATTAAAATCAATAAGCATGTGATCAAAACGCACAAAAACACAATAGCACATAAGTTTACCTTCATGTAACTTGTCCGGTCAAATGAGACTCTAATGGAGAACACTAGTTCTTGTCATGTTTCCCACTTTAGTCATAAATGACTATGCCTGGCTACTTATTTTGACAAAATCAAACAATTCAAACTATATAAAAGTAACTAACTCTAGATTTCCAAATCAAATGTATACATTACAAAATGCATTAGATAATTTCTAATTCTTGGACCATTTTGCTTTTATGCCATGTTCAAACACTACTACATGAGTATCATCAGCAGAACACCATATTTTTCAGCAAGACTAACAACATTTGCAAACAACAGAGTCAACTATAGCATTACTTACAGTTTCCAATTCTTCATGATAAATATTAAATATATGATTACTTATACATATATAGTATTATATATATTTGACTTCGGGTTCCTCCTCGTCGAATGGATTAGGATCATTTCTCCGAGCCATTGCCAACTATTTTCTTCTCGCTATAAAATTGGAAGGAAGGAATAATCAGCAAAGTCACATATTTTCGGAGATTTTCGTACTTGACCGTCCAGCCTCCAGTATTTTGGGCATAACTGCTTCATTAGAAATCGAAATGAGTTGATTCTTTAGGCAAATTAAAGCTAACAGAAAGGGCTGCAATTCTTATGTTGAGATATGGAGCAAAAGACTTAATCTACAAGGGTTGGCCTTTGTTGGGTGGATGATGAGATGATGATGATGAACTGACGACGTACGGTTGGACGGAGCTTGAGCAGCAGAGGCGGATCTGGTGAGCTTTGAGCAGCAGAGGCGGCGGATCTGGTGAGCAGCAGGTTGCAGATTTTTTTGTGAAATTTGCTAAGTCCCAAATAATATATCCCTCTTTTGTCTTGACTCTTGGATAAAGATATAAAAGTATTTTGGGCTTTTGTAAGTTACAACAGGTGCCTTAGTGTGGTGGTAAGGAGTTTAGAGTTTAAGTGGGTGGTCTCTGGTTCGATTCTTTGAAGTAGTATTTTAGTTTTGTTTTAAATTTTAGTCATTGTTAATTCAATCTAATTAAAATAAATATGAATTATATTTTTTAACTTGAATTACTTCTAGTCTTCAATTTCTATTCAAAATTAAGATAATAGAAAATTTATATTCCATCTTTGATTGAAGATGAAAATTAAATACATACATGAAAAAACAAACATACATGAAAAATACAAACGAATATATATAGTATAAATAATATTTCAACACATTTTACAACAAAGTTGACTCGGTGCAATTTTCATTCTCCTCTTATTCTAGGGTAAGCCCCTTTTATGAAACGAATTTGCACATTGTTTGACGCAGTAGCTTCATACACTCTAATTGATGCTCTCTTATACACACCAATTGGATCATCAAAAAATTGATTAACACAGTAGATATTTAGTGTATCCAACTCAGTTGCTTGCGACAACACGTACAGAATGTCGCTTAGCTCGCAATCAGAACCCGAGAAGTTGAAGATCGTGACCTCATTCAATGCCTCCAATCCCATTGCTTGCAACTTCCAGTCCTTTACGTAGTTGGATACACTAATGCCCGCGTTTTTCCATGGTGCACCCTACACATGTTAAGTCAATTACAATTTTATTTTAGAAACTCAAACATAGAACGTGTTTAATAAACCATGTAATAACTAATCTCTTGACAAACTATAAAACTTAAAATATTACCACCAAACCGACTTTAAGCTCATTCAAGCCTGTACATCTACTGATGAGCACCAATGTGACAGCAAGATTGTCAAGCAACTTCGAACACCTGATCTCTAGGCGGTGCATATTAACAAAAAAGTACTTCGCCATAATGCGATGTAGAGACTCCGCATGCGCCAACCTCTAAACAAACAATTCAAAAAAAAAAAAAGTCAAAAAACCTTCTTAAAAACATTTGCACTTATTCAAACAATGATAGATAGATATACCCTAACAAAATCAACTGGGACACATGCTCGTTCGCTGGACAGCAATTCTTTCGTCATTTTTACAACCTCTCGAAGTAGTCGGTATGTCGAGCAATTTGATCCGATGTAGTGTCGATGACGGTGTACTATCCAGTGTAAAGAACGAGCTAACGGCCCCAATACTTGTAAATGACCCGGAGCCTGTTCGTCTTGTTTCAATAAAATAACAAGGATGTCTACATTGGGGAAGTGTACTTTTATATTCACATTTCCTTGGGCCCGATTGAATGCCATCTTGAATATTTTTACAGAAGGCAAATATGCCTCAAATTCTGTTAGTCCTCTAAAATCACAGTTGAATAACTGCAAATCATTCAACTCGGGACACCATTTTCCAAGGCGGGAAGAAAATGTGTTATCATACAGCACGATGTGCTTCAATATGAGTCTTTTTAAATTTCGTAAATTATATCCATCTTCCCACTTAACAATGTAGTTCGGTAGATATAATTTTAACTGAACAAGAGTATGTGAGAAAAACAGGCCGTTAGGGAGTAAAGTGGACAACCGGCCGACTAATTTCAGTATACGCACAGAATGATCTATTCCAAACGCCACCCACTCTTGCCTTATCCAATGCAATGCCTCGGCCCCCATTGGTAACTCAAAGCTCAAGGTTTCAACCACACTTTCATTATGTTCAAGTATAGTGCGATTAACAAAATGAATAAAATCTAAACCATGATAACCCCTTTGTTCGAAACGGTTAATATCGAATAAAAGAGTAGGGATGGAATACCAACAATGTTGAAAATATTTTGATAAAAGACCCAACCGGGCTGCCTCCACAATGCATGCATCCCTTGATAACCTTCCCATAACATGAAAAATTATATCCTCACAAAGGAAACTAAGTCCATTATTAGAAATTGTACCTCGTTCCATGGCGGAGCTTGAGCAGCAGAGGCGGATCTGGTCGGAGCTTGGCAGAGCTGGTTTGTAGATTTTTTGTGAAATTTGCCAAGTCCCAAATAATATATCCCTCTTTTATCTTGACTCTTTGATAAAAGATATAAATATATTTTGAGCTTTTGTAGTTAAAGGTAAAGGTTAACTTTAATTAACCTTTACCTTTAACTTTAATTAACCTTAACTTATTAGGTAAAAAGATAGTGAAAAAAGAGAAAAACAATGCAATGAAACGATGAACCCAATTGGCAACTTTAATTAACCTTTATCGAGAATATGGAATTTCAAGATCTGCCCAAGATCTTTCATCGAGATAAGAAAACAACTTTAGGGTACAAAGAAATGTCTGCTGAGTAAAACCAGAAATGTCTTCTCTTCCATATATATATAGATATATATAATCCCATTTTTTGCCTCCACTGACCACCCCTATCGGAAAACCAAAAATTATTTTCATTTTCATCATCAGACTACGATGGAAACTGGGCAAAAGAGTGGATTATTATTTGATATGGAATTTATTGATTGGAATTTCCAACCCGAATTTTCCATTTGTGAAGCTTTATTTGATGCTATTCCTTTGACGGAGATGATAGTAGATGACCCTTTTTATTCATCTTTCAGTCCGCCACATAACCCTACTTTTAACATTCCAGGTAATTAAATCTGAACTTTTTTAAAAATAATACTATTTTCAATATATACAATATATAGTTCCATTTCCATTTTCTTTTTTTGTTTAATTTCAGAACTATTGTGGAGCAACTCTGGGAATGAAGTGAGAACAGGATTTGAAGATCAACTAAACCAGCAGCAGTTGCTATTTGATAACTCTACCAATAACGCGACAGTGGTGACATTTGATGAGAATTTATATGTGGATGAAGGGAAGAAAATAGATAAAAATTCAAGGGAAGTAATGAAAACGTTGTCGAGGAAAACGATTTCACAGTATTTTTACATGCCAATAAAACAAGCAGCAAAAGAATTAAATGTAGGGGTAACCCTTTTGAAGGAAAGGTGCAGGGAATTGGGAATTAGGAGATGGCCTCATAGAAAACTCATGAGCCTTCAAACCCTAATCAAGAATGTCTAGGAAATGGGAAAAGAGGAAGGAGATGGGAAGTTCAGAGAGTTGCAGAAATTGGAGCAAGAGATGAAATTAATGGAAGAGAATCCAGATATGCAATTGCAGGAAAAAACAAAGAGGCTAAGGATGAAATTTTTGCACCTTAATTGCAAGAAAAGAAAGCTTGGGAAGAAAACTAGTTCACTTTAACACAAAATCCCCTCTTTCAAGACTTAAGCGGAAATGTACCTCAAAAAATCTTAACCAAACGCGACGGCGGCAAAGGCGGCGACGGTATCTGGAGGAGATGGTGGTGTTTCAAAGTGGTCAGAGGTGGTGCGAGAGGAAGAGCTTAAGAGGTTGGAGGTTAGGGCTTAGGAATTCTGATTGAATCTGAAATGTCCCAAGTCCCGCCTTGATATACCCCTTTTCTTGTACTCATATTTAGCGTGTTAATTTATTATATGTTAACTTTCAAGCATAAAGATGCTTTAGTGTAGTGGCAATCAACCTTTATGTTTAAAGTTTAGGGTTTAGGGTTTTGAGTTTAGGGTTTAGGGCATAGGTATCCATTTATCATGAAGAATATCAATTTAATAATCATATAGTATACTTGTTATATATATATATATATAATCCATTAGTACTTTAATCTTAATCTAAAATTAATAATTAGCTATAACAATGAAATTTAATCTAATGATCAATGTTAATATAATTGATTATATAACAAATTCATAATTTTCATGTAAGTGTAAATAAATAAATAATACTAATTATAGATAAGTATAATTTAGTAGATATTATAATATATAGCGTAATAACATTTTTTGTACTTGTAACTTCAATAATATAACAAATATATTGCATTTAATTATAGGCAACATATTCACTAATAAATTATTATAAACTTTAATTCAATATATTAGATAGTTATATCTTCAAAAAAAAATATTAAATAATTTTTAAATTGTTATAAACTATTAACATCGAAATTCTTTGATGCTATGACTTTTTGATTTTCGATTTGCATTCTGCAAGGAAAAGTTTCGTTGCTAATAATAAAAAAAGTATATATTTTTAATGAAATAATTAGCTAGGAACGCTGCAACAAATTTTTTGGCGGGAAAGTTCCCTCCAAAACTAAAATTTTTGATCAAAGTCAGCTACGAATATTTGCAAGGAAAATATTCGTTCATGAAGTCAGCAACGAAAAAATTCGCTGCTAGGTTTAGTTTTCGAAAATGGATGCCACGAAACCCATTTACCTTGCTAAAATCGTTGAGAATCACCAACGTATTAAGCATCCTTGCTAATTTACGTTGTTATTTCAATGTTTTCTAGTAGTATAAGCTGTTTTTTTAAAAAATTTACCAAACAAATTTATAGAGCTTATAAGCTCTAAAATATCTTATAAGATGTTTAGAGGAGCTTATAAGCTTATATACATAGATGTTTATATCTATGTATATAAATTGTATTGATAAGATCATATGATTCACGTGCGACAGACGTGTTGTTTACTTGTATATTAAAATGTGATGCTTTATAAGAATATTTATGATCATTCTACATTAGGCAAAATCTTATATGATACCATATACTGTCTATCAACTTTACTCAGAATGTGTTTTGGTAAAATGGGAAGGAAAAAATAAAACAAAATGGCAAGCGCCTTTAACATAGTTTAAATATTTATTTAATTTTAATCATATTTGTATGGACATAATTTAACCATGTTCTTTATTTTTTTCAGTCTAATGTTTTTTTTTTAAAAAAAAATTAATTGCCTTTTTCTAGACTTCTAGTTGGAATTTGAAAATATACCCTGATCTCACTGATTGTAATCCTGTACTAGAATTTACTTAATTTTTTGTACTTTCTAAGTTTGGTCGGTACTTTTAATTAATTTGTAATTAGTTACATATTGAAATTTCGAATGTTTTTTCGGAGTATTAGAAAATTGTCCCAATTAACTTTCTGGTGTATCTTTCCTGAAGGCATCTTTTGTTTTTTTTTTTTTGGAAGAAAAATCGGTTTTATATATCATTCAATCGAAAATTTACAACGCTTGAAACAATACAATTCATATAGACTCAAACGATGTAGTAAGAACATCTAAAACACCAACTATCAAGTTCTTGAAGATAACAAATCTTAAGACCTCATAAACAAGCACAAGAAATTGCTTGTGCAACTCCTATTCAAGGAGAGATGAAACTCTCATTCGAGAGAGAAAACAAACTCTCATACGAGAGAGAAAATAAAATACTAAACAAAATATCTAAAACATTATATAAATTTAAAAACTTAAGTATCATCCGTCTTCATATCGTCTGATTTGTCTCTGTCTCTTTAGATCCATATCCGTCTCGTTAGATTTGGAGATGTGTCTTTGGATCCATGTCTGTCTCGTCAGATTTGAAGATATGGATGTACAACTTGAAGAAGGGTGCTCCAACCCAATCTGCGGTCACTATAAGAAAAATAGGGCTTCAGCCACGGAAAAATCAGTCGCTGAAGCCCATATTTTCATCGCTGCCCCTGTAGCTAAAAGTGGCATCGCTACTTCGCGACAGAAATTTTCCATCGTTAATAAGTTTCAGCGACGGCTCAGATTTTCCGTCTCTATTTCCGTGGCTAATTTAGGGACTTTCAAACGGAATCCGTCCCTATTCTGTCTTTGAATCCGTCTCTAATTTCATTCATTTTGCAATAAAAAAAACTCTAAAGCTGTCTCTAATTCCGTCTCTAATGTTCGTCTCTCAATCCGCCTTTGATTTAGTTAATTTTTCGGTCTCTAAAACCATCGCTGATATCGCCATAAGTTCCGTCGCTAATCCATCTCTGATTTTGTTTATGATTCCGTCGCTAATTCATCCCTGATCTAGTCAACATTTCCGACTCTATATCTATCGCTACCATGGTAAATTTGATCGTCGATAATCCTTCTCTGATATGGCTACCGATTCCATTGCCGATTCCGTCTCTAATTTTTGAACGATTCTGCCTCTAAATCCGTCTCTGATTTGGTCAGACTTTTGTCTATAAATTTGTCTCTAAATCCCCCAATATTTTTCATGTTCAATTTATTAATTTTATTAATTCTGATTTATTACAAGTAATCCCAATACAATCAAATTAACATCAAATTCTAAATCAATTCCAATCAATGCAAATAATGTGATCATCAACGAATAACAAAAATCAAACATACATTTGAAAATCCATGAAGCAAGCAAATCATTCACTATTTCACTCAAATTAATCTAATAATTCAATCAAAAACCAAAGTGTTAACAAATATAAGATACTAAATTATTCATCTAACTAATAAAATCTCATTAACTCTTCATTTAAAATACAACAATCTCGCTCTCGTCCACCTTGTATGTCTCGCTCATATTTTACTCCTACCCTAAAGAAAAATAATCCCAAGATTAAAATATAAACAACAGACAAGTATTCGTATTTAAAATGAGTAGAAAAAACATATTTATATAGTTTATATAATAATAACTAAACAGATGTCTTTTAGAAATGAAACAAGACAAGTATGAACTAAATTATTACATAAGAAGAACTTAGAAATCATGATAAAATATTACAACTGTTATAAGCAATGTTAAAGTAAAATATCTGAAACAAATTCTCCAAACATCCAACTTCCTCACACAAATATTGGTGTCTGCAACCCACATAAGTATATAAAATAGAAAGTTAAAGTGTTGCAAGCTAAATTTACTGTGAAAAGATCAAGGAAGAAGAAAATATTACTTCTAATTATGTCCTAAAAAGTAGGTTTCACAAAAACACTCAGGGCAACTAAAGTTCTATCACAATGCATCCAGAATAAAAGTTGAAATAGTCCTTTCCTCCTCTCTATCAAATTAAAAAATCATATTTATGCACATCACAAACATAGAATATAAGTGTGTCTAATTATATTTTCAAGATTATAAATAAAAGTCACTTACTTCAATATTAGAAAAGTGCAATCATCACTCTCCATGTCATCATCACTATCATCATAATCATATTTATCTTGATCTTGCTCGTCTTCTTCTGATTCAGGGTACTCTTTATTCCTCATATTAACTCCATTAAAGTTCATGTCATGTCGAAGACTATTGATCTGATCGGAATCCAGCTCTTCTGTCATACACAATGCTAATCTCATCAATCTCTACCTAAATAGGTGGTGGAGTAGATGTTTCTCCTTCTTGAAAAATAGTCTCCATCCTTGGCATAATACTCCTATCTTGTTCTTCAACTAATGTGATATCAAATTTACCTGTAGCTTTTACTTTTCATACTCCCCACCAGTCACGCCTCTCCCGACTGCCTAAAAATGCATTTAATTACTTGTTGAGCTTGAGAAGCCAGTATAAAAGGGTCATTTGTGTTCAATTTTAATTTATGATTAATTTTCGCAAGACCTGATCAATGAATCATATCAATGACACTTAAACAATACAATTCCACCCGTCAATCCATAATACTCCAACTCTAGAATCTCTTCCAACAATCCATAGTAGTCTACTTCATATTCATTTTATGAACTTCCTAACATGCATACACCATAGTTGGAAGTTTCTTTAAAATGTCCATAGTCCAAAGTGTGAAGTTTGAATCCATTCACTAAGTACCCTTTATAGCATGAAATTCATCTATTAGGACCATGAGCTAAACTCCTTATTCCATCGTTCACTTCATTATTAGTATCCTGAACCTATTTAGAAATGATATTACATATTAAAATAAATACCCATTGAATTGACTAATATCGAAGTGATTGTAACTAATGCACTACTTACATGAGCAACTACCACTCGAAAAAATGTCTATCACGTAGTATACCAAGTTCCATCTTAGTTATTCTTGGAAATTGACGCATCTTTTCATCATCAAATTTCCTACAAAATTGAGACGATCACATATAATTATTACAAGCCTTTTAAAATAAGATAATAATAAATGAGTTAAATAACTCACTTTAAAAATGGATCGATATTGTCATAATTCATCAAGCACTACAAAAAAAAAGTGCTATTACTACACTCCTCTCCCTACACTTCTATGGCAGTGTAGTAAAGAGGTACACATTCCTTCACTTTCTTAATAAGTGTAGTAAGGATGAATAATTTAATTTTCGATTTAATTTTTCTCTTAAAAAGATGGATTATATTCACTCTTGGCGCTTTAGCTAGGCTCCAATTCCATACTGGCCCAAATAATTCAAAGTCCAAAATTTTCAAACTTAATCACTAAAAACACAAGTTATGTTTATTCTCTCATCTCTTTCCCCCGCTTTTTCTCTGTACGTCTCTTTCATCAAATTCTCCCTCGTCTCCTTGAACATCAGATCCCTCATCTGTGAAATTGATAACCTTCCCTTGAAATCAAATAATACTGAAAACATGATCTCCAGCAATCATTGAAGAGAAGACCCACAGTACTTTCAGTGGATTTAAGACCAATAACTTTATTGTGTCAATTTGAAGGTATCAAAGGTTTCTATCACCCAAGACCTGTTGGTCTAGTGGTATCCACCTCCCATTTTATGTGAAAGGTCTTGGGTTCGAATCCAAGCTGCCACAGGTCTCATCTCCTTTATGGAGCTAGATAGAGTCTTTATGGCTCAGGATTATAACTATCAATCCGGGTTTGTCGGGCTAGATGTGTAAGGTATCCTCCTCCCTCTTGAATTTAAAAAAAAAGGTTTCTATCAATTTTTTTCTGCATAATTTCTTTTCTAATTAACACAAAACAAAATTAAGCAATTTTTTAAAAAAACTAAATTTAGTAAATTTCTGCTGTGCATCATGAACAAACAGAGCATCTCCCCAGTTCCAATCAATGTGTTGAAGTACTGAGATTTATTATGATGATTGAGGATTCGAATCAAGTTCTGAATTGTTCAAAGTTTTAAAAGATAAATCAGGTATGACGTCTGAAGCATTTTGTATGCAAATATTTCTCTTCTGATCATTTGCTTTTGTTGATTGACTATAAATTATGTGGTTTTAGAACAGTTAGAGATTGAAAGGGAATCAATGGGTCCATTTCCAAATTTTCTCCCCCACCTTTTCCAATCCTACCTCAAAACCCTCTTCCTCTCTTCCGACCAACTTTCTCTTCTAAAGAAAATAAGTTAAATAACAGTTATTTCTAACTTGTAGGTTGCTTGTCACTCCAAATATTTTTTTCTAGCCGCATCCGATGAGTTTGTGATGTGAAAGAATACTTATTTGGTGGATTGTATCATCAAAGTTTCAAGGTGAAATATAAAATGGAGTGTTCTAAACAAAAGTCTAATTCATTTTATATCTTGATATTCATGTATTTGGACTAATGCACTTCACTACCTCACTATTTCTATGTTTGGAGGATTTTTGCTTTTTTTTTTTATTTTTCTTATTTTGAAAAGCATAGATAAATGAAGAAGCTTGGTTTGCTCAGTTGATTGTGAAGGTTGACTGAACAAGAGGAAGAGGTATGACAGGGTGCTGTGAAAATACAAATATAGCTTCAACATTTATACTATTTATGTGCGTACATGTGGATGAAAGCTAATCAATTGAGTTTTAGTGTTATTTGTTGAAGAAATGCACAACCATTAATGTTAGGGGTGGTTAAAATTTAATAATTATTAATCAAATTTTCATTACCTGCTCATTCTTTCAGCGCCCATGCTAGCCCAAAATTTTGCTCTTTATTCTTGTTGCAGGAAAATAATTGATGTATGACTTTGTAGTGAGATTAACTTGCAAGTAGAATAGATCAGGTATAGCTTTGGGACTTAAGCTTCATAATCTCAAACCTCCTCGATAGTAACAGTTAAACTTATTTCTGTTAGTTGGTGTAGCTATAAATATCTTTCTTTTGGTTGTTCGAATATTGCATTCTATTGCTTGAACAACCACATCCGTTAATGTACTTTAAAGAGCTAACTTATTTAATTTTTTTTATTTATGCTTACACCATTAGCATGATCAAATTGTAAGGTTTGGAGGTTATATGCTAGATATTATTGCTTTGACTTCTCAGATCATACTTTTATGATAATCATGGTACATGACCATTTGATGTGGAATCCTATAGGGATAGTTGGTGGAATCGCAACTTTCTATACTAGCTGTAAACTTTAGTAATTTATTTTAATTTGGTAACATCATTGATACTTCAGCCTCTATATTCCAACTTTAATGCAATGTTGTTTGGTTTGATGTTGCAGGTAGTAACAATTACATTTTATTGATATCTTGCAAGTAAATTCAAGTGTGCATTTAATGGGGTCATGATATGGGCTACTAATGCACTTTCAAGCGTAGGAATAGTAGTTTTTTTACATGTGAGCTCCTAAGAACTCTTAATTGAATAAGTTTTGACTCAAAATATCACAAGCTTTTGTTGTCACCAGTTGGCAATGCATACTGACTAGTCAAGAAGTAACATGGTAGGATTACGTGACTTGTGTTTCTATGCATGTAATTTCGTTTATCTAAGACAATATTACATATAAAAATAAATTAGTTGTACTTTTTTGCATTTTATTGTATTTTTTTCCTATGTAGTGCATTATTCTTGTTTATCTCTAAGACATACTTAACATGGGTGCATATATTTTGATGAAGATGGCACGTGAAGAGGATTGATGTGAAAGAAGTAATCTTTTGGATTGACGTAGCATGGAGAAGATTTGATATGTTTTCTGTAGACTAGTATTTATGGTTTTGCTCAAGTTTGAGCAGGGTGTTAGCGCATTAGATCAAGTTCTTTGGAATAGTAATTTCATGTAATTTGTCCAAATGATTTTCGGATGTAAAGCATTTAGCTATGTAGGAATATGTTTGGATTT
Source organism: Buddleja alternifolia (assembly GCA_019426215.1). Taxonomy (NCBI): domain Eukaryota; kingdom Viridiplantae; phylum Streptophyta; class Magnoliopsida; order Lamiales; family Scrophulariaceae; genus Buddleja; species Buddleja alternifolia. The sequence goes on from CM033403.1 coordinate 28,754,513, forward strand.
TTCATGTTTGAGTGGATGGTATTGTAGTTGAATGATATTGTGGAAACTATTTTTAAAAATGAAGTTCATGAGTATTTTTTCTATTTGTTGTTTAATATGTGTGCCTTTGAATATATCCATAACTAGTGTGTGCCCCGTGCTATGCACGGAAAGTTTTTGAAATTTGGCATCATCTAAAAAATGAATTCCTATGAATTAAGAATTAAATATATACACATTCCTTATTTAATATGTGTATATATATATATATTAAAAAGATGAATATATAGCCATTACCATTTGTAAAGTTGATAGTAATACCAAAGAATTTTGGAAACCTTATTTTCAACCAAATCACGTTTCATGTATGTTATAATATCATAGGTGTGAAAGTTATTACCACTATTATGTGAATACTCCTTGACTTATGATCTTTACATTATTACGTAGTTTTTTATAGTGTTCTCCCATAAGAACATGTCATGAAGTCAAGAAAAGATTGTTTACGTTTTTCAAAATAAAACTTTGGAAACTATATATTTTCACTCTTATTCATATTAAATTAGAGATACACATAATAGCCAAATGCCCAATAATATTTGAATTTTAATTCCATTCTCATTACAAATATGGATGGAATACTCAATTTGCAGTTGGAATTGGGGTAGGTATTCGGGTGTGATTTTGGGTACCCAACTGACTTCATTATTTAGGTACAGTGGGTTGAAATTTTTGTGTGCATCTTGGGTTTTGGGTACAACTGAATCGGAATCTAATAATTTGGGTTGGGTATCATGTAGAAATAACTTACTGTATCTATTCAATCAAGTATCCAGAAAGAAAAAAATAAAAAGAATTTGGACTTAATACTTGGCTTGACAACACTTTCTTCTGCGGTTCTACCTTTATTTCTTTCTCTCAAAATCCAAAATTGTAAAATCACTTGCAATCTTTGACTTGCAATTTGAAGGCTTGAACTCATAATTCTCGAAGGTCTACTTTTCAAAGATACATTGGTTTGAAACAAAGTGAGATTTTATCTAACTGTTTCTTATAAATTTGTGCTTCTACATTCTTTCAAGCTTGCAATCAACTTCCTTCTTTCCTTTTTTGGCTACTCCTTAAGATGCATGACATTTTCCTCCATCCAGAAACCAAATGGAGAAAAAGATTTTCGTGTCAATATACTCTTAACTCAATAACATAACTAATCACTAAGAGTACTTGGGAAAAAATTACTTAATAGACTCAATTGTAATAAACTTGGGAAAACAAAAATGTCGAAGAAAAGATTACTTCAATGAACTCAATAAAACCCAATCGAATAATTGGTAGATAAATCAAGTTTAAAAAAAATATTTTCGACCCCAACCTATGTCATTGAGAGCAATTTAGCCCCCAACCTTTTAATTTTGACACCCGACTACCCAAACTTTATCATATGTGATACTCAATTTTCCTCTGAATCTATACTCGGGATGATCATGATTTGCAACACATTAGCCCATTTTACAGTTTTTCTGAAGAATCTGTTCCATGTAATCCAATTTTGAAACATTTAATATAAATGCATTTTGTCAAGAAATATTTATCTTGAGTAACAAAAAACCCAAGGAGGAAATTACGATGCTGATACAGTACATGGCTATTTCTGGAAATAAGATTAATTTGAATTTAAATTTAAGGAGAAGATGCAAGAGCAAACCTTCAATAGAGAAGCTGGTTGCAACTCATTTTGCTCCATAGCTCCACAAATATGTGGTTACATATTCATGGCAGTCCTTGAATGGAAGTCCCCACCAGCTTTAAAAGCATTTAACATGCTCTCACAGTTGCCCTGATGTGCAAGAATCCTAAATTCTAATTGATAATACATTTTCTCAAATACAAAATCAAACTTAAGAAAAATTAAAGTTTTAGGAGGCTCAAGTCATTACCTGTCCATAATCATCAACTATCGGAGTTTTTAGGTGCAGCCATAGTTGAAAGTATCGGCCGATACGTATGGGCTGATCTGATCATATGGAACGTTTTACATTATCACCGATATTATCATAAAATTAGCACCGATATTATCACCCCTGACAACTGGAATAATGATAACAAAATACAAAAAAAAAATGATGAGATGACATGCTAAAAGCTAACGTGCTTGGTAGCAAGTATACTAGTCGTGTAGTAATAATAATGGACAAAATAAGTCCGGGTTGTCGAACCACGGAGACTTGGATTTTTAGCTCATGATTTTCGAATAAATGTAAAGACAAATTAATGGAATTAAGAGTAAAACAAGTAAGCAAACAAAGAACAAAAGAGATAAGAACAAGCAACGGATCGAAACTCAAATGTGAGAAATAAACTAAGGCACATGCAAGACTTGATTTGATCCTTATTCGCTCAAAGACTCTTGTTGAATTATTAGACCTAGTTGCTATGGTGAAAACTCCTAAGGTAAAGAATACTCGATGTCTCGCAATATACTCCTACACTTAGGCGGTGGTTTCCTAAGTATGTCTACCCGGAAATCTAACCTCTAAGCATGCATTAAGGAACTAGAGTTTACTCGATTAGAATCGAACGACTTCACCCGGGAGTCTTTACCTATGTCTAGGGCAACTCCTATTTGATCGGTGATGCTATGAATTTCTTGCACCCTAACTTAACTCTTTCTCAAGATACTAAGCTAGGCAATTGATAAAACATATGGTGATCAATCACAAGTAAGGAGTATAAGCACAAATTCATAACACATAGCAACAAGGAATTAATTCAACAATTATCAATAATTCGAATAAATCACAAATCAATTCTTACAAGACCCTAGCCATATGAATTTAGCCCATAACTATCAACATAGAAGAATTCAACATGTTCTTATACATAAATGTAAACATCAAATGCAATGAACAATGAAAGAAACTCCCTATAAGGTTGAATGGCAAGAGATCTTTTGATGTAGCTTCAATCCTTGGCTCTTATCCTCTTCTTGCTCTTCAAGATCAGTGATAATGGCCCAAAACCCCAGAAAATGCTCCCAATTCCCAAGATTCAGACCCCCAAAAGGAATTGAAAAATCCTATTTATAGCTCCAAAGTTCTGTTATAGCGGCGCCCGGGCGCGCGTTGATCGGCGCCTAGGCGCCGCCTATGTGGCGTGCCTTTCTTGGGGTAAAAGTTCCGGGGCGCCCAGGCGCGGAAAATCAGGCGCCCAGGCGCGCGATGTGTAGCGCCTAGGCGTGGCGGTTCAGGCGCCTAGGCGCGGAAGTGCGAAGCTTTGATTGTTGTTGCTGGGTCGCACCTGGGCGTGAGCAAAATGGCGCCTAGGCGCCTCAGTGCGAAGCCTTGGGCAGCGTTGGGTAAATGAGTCGTCTTTTTGCCATTTTCTTCGTCCATCGTCGCTTACTACCTGAAAGTACTTTACACACATATTAAACGCACGAGTGGCACAAAATAAACCGTATACGATCCTAAATTGTCATTAAAAGGGCCTAAAAACTTATGCAAAAACGACTCCTATCATGAGAAAAAAATTAGCTAATGGAAACAGTATATAATTGACATTCTTATGCTAAAAATTTGTGTATGAATCTAAGCATTCCTTGAACTTTAGAGAAGGGAACAAAACCTTTTCACTATTATTACAAAAGAAACATACACGCAAATATAATTAATAAGATCTTGTCTCATTTAATTAAAAGAAGGATTCTCCAAACAGCCATTGTTGGAACACCCACAATGGTTTTCCAACATATATGAAAACATATAATAATTTATAATTGTGTAATTAGCCCTATTTAAAGTAGAATGTGAACTCTTGACACATCCAAGGAACACATATGATTTGAACGGAAAAAAGTGCACTACAATGTAACTGCATAAAGTACCTCAATTTTAAATTTGAATTGGATCTTTAGTGGCCTACTCAGTCTTTAGGTTCCTGCAGTAGAGGGTATGTCTTAACTACAAAATTGCAACAAAAACTGTGAAGTTAGATGATAATGGACAAACTTAAAATTGAGGGTGATAATAACTTTCTATCTTGTTGTCACGCCCCGGGCCCACGAGCCCGTTGGATCAGAGAATTCTCATCGAACCCACTGAGCGTAACCATGAGTTGGGCATTTGAATCACGGCTCAAAATGGATATCCATTGTTACACTTGAATCCCAGGGTTCTCTTTATAAACATTTCAATTTTCTTATTTCTATCCCATGTGGGATGGGATATTACACTCACCCCCCTCTTCGAAGAGCGACGTCCTCGTTGTGACGTAACTCAGTTCAGAACCCATCACCAGGCGTCGGGACTCTAGCGGTGGCTCCCACAGGCTCAAGAGGTGGCTCTCACGGGCATAGCACTTTGCGCCACAGTCTTAAGAGGTGTCTCCTGCAACGTATAGCACTTTGCCCCCGCGTAGCACTTAGCTCCCGATATTCCGGTTGGTGTGCGGCTCTGATATCACTAAAATTGTCACGCCTCGAACCCTGAGACCATGACAACTGCCGCAAGCTTCAGAGAACATCCCAAAAGCCTGCAAGGGTATCCTAGCAATATCTTTGGTATAAAGCATCTATACCTCAAAATATATACAATACGATATTATCAACTCCACTATCAACTTTAAAAAATAACTCAATTCTCCAATGAATAATAAAAATATCTCGTACAGTCAAATAAAGGTGATTCTCATAAATAAATCTCTAAATCCAAAAGATCCGAACTAATAAGTCTAATCGATTCAATTTAAACTAAAAATGATAAAAATCTACTAAGTCGAGCTCCTCAAGACTTGGTCAACCGACTTTAAAAATTCTCCTTTCCACTAATTCTGGGTATCTAAAAAAGAAGGTTAATAAACAATTCCATCACTCGTCTAGTCAGATCAAGCAAGCAGCAAATAATCTTTTAATTTTCTCTAGAGTACACAATAAAGTTACACATAATTTTCACGAGAAATTCACTTTAAAGGAATAAATTTTGAAAAAATCAATTTAAAAGTAATATCAAATCTCTACACACAATTCACCACATAAAAACCAATACATAAGACAATCATGGTCAGGGACAGGTTTAACTCCCTGTCTTAGGTCCTGGTACAGTCATAACCCCCCTGTACTAGGTCTTGGTATAGGCATAATGTCACGCCCCAAACCCCGGGACCATAACAACCGCCGCAAGCTTCTGAGAACATCCCAAAAGCCCGCAAGGCTCGCCTACTAACAACACTGGTATAGAGCATCTATACCTAATAATTATTATAAACGAATCAATACTACCAACTGAAATGGAATTTCTCAAGGATAACTCAATTCTCCAAAATAATAAAAATCTACCATACAACCAAATCATTGCGAGTCTCGTAAATAACCCTCTAAATCAAATAATCCAAATAAACAAGTCTAATATTCTCGAATAAAACTAAATGCAATATAAATACTAAGTTGAGCTCCTCATGACTTGATCAATCTACGAAAAAAAAAAATCTCCTCTTCACAAATCCTGGATATCTGAAAAAGAATATTAATAAAAGAATGAGCTCGACAGCCCAGTAAGCAATTCCATCACTCAACCAGTCGGATCAAGCAAGCATCAAAATAATATTTTACTTTTCTCAGGAGTACACAATAAAGCTACACATAATTTTCATGAGGAAGTCACTTTTAAAGAAAATAATATTTGCATAACTTGAGTTAAAAAAACAATATTCAACCTCCACATAAAGTTCACCACGCACAACCAACACATAAGACAACCATGGTCAGGGACAAGTTTAACCCCCCTGTCTTAGGTCCTGGTACAGGCATAACCCCCCTATACTGGGTCCTGGTATAGGCATAACCCCCCTATACTGGGTCACTGACCAACACTCACATACTCGGTTGCCCATCTCCTATTCCGGAATAGTCAATGATGTAATGGTCTAGACAATGGGTTTTAGAAACCACCTCCACAATAATCACGTTTACAAAACCACATATCAATCACATACAAAAATCACATTTTTGCACTTTTCAAATCCAAGTTCAAGAGACTCAAATCATTCACGTTTCCAAATACATACATATATACACTTGCACGATCCAAGCTATGAAAATCACACACGCACCCGAAAATAATACATATATAATTTTATATAACTAAAAGAGTGAAGAATCACTTACCTCGGTCAATCCAACCCTAAGCTAACTTATGTACTTGCTAAGAGTTCCTCGATCCAATTGAATCTAAATAATTTAAGCATTGAATCAATAACAATCAAATATGGCAACAGATAATAGTCTATTTAACCATAAATTCTGTCAATTGCGAACTATTTTATACGTATCTCTAACCTATGAATCCATATATATATATATGGCACTGAATAAGTTATTGCGGTTTCGACCTTACTTTTCTTCCTTATGCCTACAACTACTGCTATTACCTCATGACTCGCGCAAAGCTAAGGAGTCAATTTATCACATTTTGATGACTTTAATAGAATTGAACTAATTGGCCGGATGATTACCAGTACTCTATTTCAAAAATCCAGGAGTTATTATATATACTTATAAAACTTATGATAGATTGCATAATTTCCTTATATTTACAATTCACAATTCCAATACCTTCTCTATTAGTGTCGGCCACTAATCCATCCCCAAAAGTAAAATTATTAATTTATTTCTCATAATCTCTTAGTTAACAGGAAATTTGATATTAATGGAGTCAAAAATCTAAAATATATACACCATTCCTCTAGTTATAATAGATTATGAGAGACACAGTGGCCTTATATTGGAATCAATAACAATGAGAAATTCATGAATCTAACTTGTCGTCGTTTACCTGCTACGCTCCTGTGCTTTGCAATTTAATCCAATTCTCCCTGGCACTTAACTAATTACGTGATCTAAAATTGAAAGACTTGGTAGCCCTAAATTTGTTTGCTGTCAATGATGATTTTTCCGCCGTCTCCCTTCTTTGATTTTTGCCGTCCGTGTAAAGTCTCTCTCCTAATGGGTCTATTTATACCTAACGTATATTTACACTAAAACACCTCTCAAGTTTCAGAAATTAAATTTAAGCCCCCTTATAAGATTTTACCATAAGAAAACAATATACATATGTAGTCTATATATATAACAAATATTGGTACTTAAAAATTTAACCATCACTATTAGATATTTGTAGAGTATTACACATAACCCCCTATACTGGGTCACTGACCACACTCAAACCCTCGGCTGCCCATCTCCTATTCTAGACAGTGATGTAATGGTTCACAATGGGTTTTAAAAACCATATCCATAATACCACATTTACGAAACCACGATTTCATCACATACAAAATCACATGTTCATCACTTTTCAAACTCAAGTTCAATAAAACCAAATCATTTAACTTTTCCACAAAACCATACATACATATAAGCATGCTTGACTCAAGTTCTAAAAATCACACACGCACACCAAAAATACTACATATATAATTTTATATAACTAGAAGAGTGAAGACTCACTTACCTCAGTTAACCCAACCCTAAGCTAACTTATGTACTCGCTAAGAGTTCCTCGTTCCGTCTCTAATATAATTGAATCTAAATAATCAAGCAGTGGATCAATAACAATCAATTATGATAACAAATCTTAAATCGTGTATTTAATTATGAGTTCTACTAACTGTTAACTATTTTCTATGTATCCTTAATCCTTAAATGAATTGTAAACTACCTGAATAATCTTGTACAGATACAATGTTTTCTTTTCTTTCTTTGTCTACAACACTTGGTGGCATTACTCAACAGTCAACACACACGTGATGACAAGAGAATCAAATATCACATTCTAATGAATTAAGTAGAATAGAACTAACTATCAGGATGCCTTCCAATACTCTTTTCCCAAAAATCCATGAGGTCGTATTATTATAGAGTACATAATTCCTTAAGTTTACATCTCAACAATTCCTTAGGCTCAAGTACATGCTTTTCCTGCCTCAAGTTGACTCAAGCATGCAACGTCATGAGTGACGGACATGACTTCTGCAATAACTCAAATTCTTATAGTGAACCAATTCAATTACCTATGAATCTAAACCAATTGCCCATGAATATAGATACACCTTTGTATACCTATCAGATTGTTCTCTACCAAGAATCCTTTGTATTTATTATATATAAAATTCAATTATAGGCCACTAACTACTAATTTGTATAATACCAAATTAAAGATTGTGTGTTGGATCAGACCAAAGGAATTAAATTGATTGATTACTTCAAAGCTTACCTCATTTGAGTATTAAATCGGCTGCCGCTGCGCTGAGCTTTTCCTTTTCCTCTATTAACTTTTCTCATATGTATATCTATAGGTTTAGGTTTATTAATTAATCCCTTAAAATTATTTTATTAGTCCCTCAAATTTACTCGTTCACACCTATCTCTTACTTTTATCGCAAACGCATCAGGTAAATCTAATTTACCAACACTCCCCCTCTTGAAATTAGAATTTCAATCGCCGAAAATTATTGCTTGAATATATAAATACCATAAATAAAAATTCATCACTTCAAAATTTCTATTATAAAGGGTCGGGTATTACACTTATGTTCAAGGGTTCACCATGTGCGTACCATCTATTGTGAGCACGGTTAAATCCATTCTTTTCAATGTGTTAAGTACATCATTTCGATTAAAGAATTTTCTATTACCACACTTAGAACATGAACATCTTATTTGTCCATTATAAACATATTCTGGGTGTGCAAACGCAAAGTCCAAGAACTCCTTAACATGTTCGATAAATTCATCTAAAAGAAAACCCCTACTATCCAAACATCGCCACATCCAATTACGGTCTGTATTCATTGTTTTTACATTTATAAGTAACTTTAAATATATATACATATACACACATACATATCACATTACTTATAACAATATTGTTAGCCATTTTCTTCTAAGTCAATGCAAACTTATCTGCCAATTAATAATCGAGTTGCCCAAGATTTCTAAAGCCAAGTAAGTCTAAAAGTTGTAAGTTTTCTAATTTTCTTCCTCGCAATGCACATAACAATATTAGAAAACTAAGCAAAGCAAATCCAAAAGTTATAAATTTTCTAATTTCTTTCCCCGCAATGCACATAATTTATTAAGTAATGAAAAAAGAAAGATAACAAATGCATTATTTTGGGTCATGAGAGTAGAGCCTCATATACTGTAGCATGTTCTAATGTTCACCTGTAGGCTGAAAAAGTTCTTCGGATTAATATATATTTCAAATGAGGTATTAAATTCATATATAAATATCCTATTTTTTCTCCTACATTCCACTACAAATGAGGTATGCGAAGGTCTTGATGAAATCAAGAAAGCAACATATGAAAAAAATAGCACAAGAAATCAACAAACCCTAAAATTCACTTATGGTCTAATCTCTCTTGATGATTTTTAGACTGTATATAATGAATGTAAGCTGAACTTTGACATCAAATTACTTTGTAGTCTAGTGGCAGCGCTACACACTCTCTATGTGGGAAGTCTCAAGTTTGAATCTTAACATATGATTTTTTTAGTATAATTTATTCTTTTAACACACAAAATATGTTATAACCAACTTTTAGATGACAAAATATCTTGGATTCAATGGCAATTACTTTTTATATTCATATATAAGTGGTCACATGTTTTGTTATTAGTGGCCACAAAATTTTTGTATTATTGATATAAATATTTGTCCTAAATGTTAGTGTAGTTATAAGTATACTAGTTCTTCTTCTCTCTCACTTTATGTTTTGGGTTAGCATCCAAATATCCCATCCATAAAATTAAAGTAAAAAGAAAAATGAAAGAAAAAAATCCTCCAAATCCATTATTTCTCTAATATTTCAATTGAATATCACAACTTCAGATTAATTTATATATATATATATATATAATTCGTCATTGTATATGAGGTTTAGAGTTTGGGGTTTAGGGTTTAGTGTATAGAATTCGTAATTTTTCAGCAAAAAGCTAGGTATAGAATTCGTAATTTTTCAGCAAAAAGCTAATTTCTTCATGCTTGAATATCATAACTTCACTTCTATTTATACTTATCTCATCATTTTATATGAGCCTGCTATAGACTGACACGACTTACTCAGTTTTCACTTTTTAATCACAAAATAAAAAAAATATAGTTCAAATTAAATTTGATAGATCTCGATTATAATTCACTTATCTTTTTTTACAATTGAAATTTACTCAAATTATGAATATTTTTAAATTTGGCCAAATCGAGTAGAACTATAATTTTGCTTATAAAAGAAAATGAGGATATCACAAAAATTAAAATCCACTCGACTCCACTGGATCACAAAAATTAGAATCACAAAAATGTATAAAGTGCAAAAGTCTACACATTAGTTTGCTAAAGAGATACGTGCATTTCGTGCACAATCTGACTACATTGAAACTAGATCAATTTAACAGACTTCATGCAATTTCATCTTTCCAATGTTCAAAATAGCTCACAAAACCAAATTCATATACTTAACGAACACTGAAAAATTTGAATCATTCCACACACAAACCCCACTAATTAAGTCATTCTCCATATTACAGAAGCTTCATGACAGTACCAAAATCAAAATTAACTAAAGAACATAAAAATTGCCATCAATGCTTAGAATAGAAAATATAATAACATCAGATTCAATACTTAAGCAACATTCGACACAAGTCCACCATCAATGGTTTTTGCTAAGATCACGTTGTCCGATTCACCTTCACGCTGGACGTTCGTACACTTCTTGTTCCATCAGTTTTCGAATCACCACGTGAAGGCTTTCATTAATTTGTCGCATCTCCCGACCCTCCTCAAGCGCTTGTTCTAGCAGCTCTCCCCTCCTTCGATGATCTTCTTGAATATCAAAAAGTACTTTTTTTTAGCTCCTCAATTTGTTAATTAGACCCTTTCTTATGCAATGTAGAATTAACTGAGCTTCCACTTGAAGTTCTCCCAAAACTTTGGCTACGCCTAATTCCATCGACCTTAGACGGACCTCCGGCCACTTCACACTACAAAGAAAGATTGAATGAAGGTAGAGTGGAGGGATCATCACAACCTTGTTTTGACCTATACTCGTCCTATATACAAATATCATATAGAAGTTTAGATAATAATAATATAAATAAGTTATCTAGTACAAGGTACTCGCGCTTATTATTTTTGATTTTTTATCAACAAAATCTCCAACCCCTTGGTTGCTTCTCTGACATTATTCAAACAACTCAAAATCATTCACTGGGCATTTGAGTTCGTTTGTCTGCAATTATATAAAGAATACTAACCAATGATCAACATATTTGCATAGAAGAGACCAAAAAGATTCAAAATCAAAATGAACTTTACCGTTCTCAGACGGTGGGCTTCACGTGGAATAGAACCACATGTATGTTTCATAACGGAGCCGTCTTTCTCGGTCAAGCAATTTTTTCGAGCTTGTTCACATTTTTTTTAATCATTTGCTACCCAATGCTTCTCTACTAACTCACCCCATATCCCCGGGGTCATCCAACTTGGGCCCCGACCAACCATGTCTAATGCATTCCCTTCTCTACTAAGTTTCTTTTCGGCATTCTTCATTGCTTTTTGCCTGATTTTGTTTAGCATTTCCCTGAATATCGAACCCGCATTTTCATTCCATACTTTCTCATTTCTACATCAGTGATGTCCCATCTATATCTCAACTGTCATATTTCCAAACAATTAATCATATTAAATAATATTGGCAACTAAACCAAAAACGATTTACAGTTATATCATTCAAACATGTGAAAACCCGAACGATTGTAGAACTACACTATATACTAATTAGCTAATGAAAATATAAATTACCTTAAAGTTCTCCCAAAGTACATTTTTAGTCGCATCTGGCACCGCAAGCCAATTTGGGTATGTCTTTGTAAAAATGCTCTTTATATCATTTGAAATATTTCGAGAGACATCCACTTCAATGAACCTTGTTGACAAAATAAATGAAAATGACATATAAGATGTATAGCCATTAATTTCTACAAATTTATTTCATATAAACATAACTTCTATACTTTATTTAGAGTCCTCAACAGTTATTTTAGGCCTTTTGCCTAGATCAATTGGAATTTGTATCCCATGGTTATCTCCCCTTCGTCGCATCTCTATAGAAGGTTCTTCATTGCCCCTAGTACTATCGAGATCATTCTCTAACTCCAATGGTGTCTCTTCAACCTATAGCAATTAACTTGAGGCGTAACTATAATTTGGAATGCAAGTATCATTCACATACATATTCAAGTTCAAGTTAAGTAAATATATTTGTGTGGTATAAAGATTGCTAGCATGGTAATAAGATTGCATAGTACATCTCTATATACAACAATATAAACACTATGTCTCATCGCCCTGGAGATACGTGATGAAGTACTATCTTCATCCCGAAGGGTCGAAGCTCGTCCTCCTGTTTGGCCGCATAGTACGGCTCGCCCTCTAGTCGTCATCCTGTCCAAAAGAAAAATAACATCAAGTTTAATTATTGGAACTTCTAAGATTTCATTACTATTAGCATGTTTGATTTCAAGAGACCATCTATTTACTTAAGTCTGGATTCAATCACTGATTTTCTCTTGATAAGTTAATCATCCGTTCAATGATAAATAAAGAAATTTGATTCTCAAATTGATAAACAAATGTAGCATAAATTTAATGAAATAAGTGCATGAAGAATCAAACTGAAGCTAAATAGGTATATGCGATCTCAGTATCCCACATCAAGCCAAAACTATTAGCAAGTTTCAGCCCTGTATCGAATTTACCTTTCAATTTGTGACAGAATTAACTATTCACCCAAGTACCACACTTCCAAAAATCATCATAAATCGTGTCAATTAAACTTTATCAACATTTGTCAATTAACGATTTCCATACAAGCATCACAAACAAATTCATTTCCATAATTCTAAAGTCTCTGGCAAACTGGCAAGTGAAACTAAAGATTACCATAAAAAGAAGTGAAACTACATAAGTATATTTTTATTGTTGCTTGGTAAAAGAGAAGAAGTGAAACTAAAGATCACCAAGAAGTGAAACTACATAAGTATATTTTTATTGTTGCTTCAACTTCCAAATGGTAAAAAAGAAGAAGATATAATTACTCTATTATGTTAAAACATGTTTAGTCAATTATGTTAAAACATAATTTGTACTCTTGAATTCTAATAAGATTAGACTAAGGGTTTATGGCAAAGGCTGATCAAACTATTTAAACCACCACAGAATCACCAGCTACCACATGGTGGCGGCGCTCATATGGCGGTGCAAAGCATTGTCATGTGCTTATATGACGATGCAAAGCTATTTTGTTAGAATAGAACTTGCCATAAAATATACAGTTCACCATGAATCCAAGATCAAAATTTCCTTCAAACTAATTACCCATATACAGTCTGAAAAAAATTACCTTAAGAGATGTCTTTATATCAAATTTGTTCACTTTGATCTTCTCTGGAATCAATTTGAGGCGAGCAGCAAAAAATGGAGATCTAGGGTTGATCTGTCTTTATATATAAAATTTGTTAATAACGAATATATACCAAGGTATAGACATCAAAGTCACCTGTAGCGCAAAGGTTACTAAACCCCAATTGATAACAGAGGTCTCAGGTTCGACTCCTAGAGTTGTAATGAGTTTTTTTAGTTTCTTAATGAAACAAAGTAAGATGTATGTAATTTTACCCCAACATTAGTACATATATTACCATGTTGTCCAATGGTATTCCATCCCTTATAGGTAATAGGAAGTCACAGGTTTGATTAGTAGAATTGTAATGGATTTTTTTAGTTTTTTTAACGAAACAAAATAGGATGTATTTAATTTTACACCAACTTTAGTACATATATTATCATGTGGTCCAATGATATTCAGTCCCTTCACTACTACAAAAATGGCCTATTACAGCGCACCTATTACAGCGATTTTTTGAAAACCGCTGAACGGAGGGGCCTATTATGTGAACCGCTGTAATAGGTTTGACGGGGAACCTATTACAGCAGTTCGAAAGAGAACCGTTGTAATAACCCTATTATAGCGGTTCGCTTTCGAACCGCTGTAATAGGGGTAACAAATTTTTTTTAAAAAAAGTAAAAAACCGCCCTATTAACCGCTATAATAGGCAGCGGATATTTTCAAAAAAACAATTAATAAAAAAAATGAAAGTACCTATTACAGCGGTTCTTATGTGAACCGCTGTAATAGGTGTACCCTATTACAGTGGTTCACATAAGAACTACACCAATTACAGCGGTTCACATAAGAACCGCAATAATATACCGAAACCAAAAATTTAAAATCATCTTCCCGCTTCTCTTTCTACTCCCTATTACAGCGGTTCACATAAGAACCGTTGTAATAGGCCAAAACCAAAAATTTAAAACCATCTTCCCGCTTATCTTTCTCTCTTTGTCTTTCTCTCTCTACTTTTTCTCTCTCTCTCTACTCTCTCTCTCTCTCTATAGCACCACTGTCAACACCACCAACACCACCATTAGCACCCCCACCGCCGCCGCCACCACCATTAGCACCCCCGCCACCTCCACCACCACCACCGGCATCGTATGTGTGGGTGTATGTATATTTGTGTATGTGTGGGTGGGTGTATGTATATTTGTGTATATGTTGGTGTATGTATATTTGTGTATGTGTGAGTGTATGTATATTTGTGTATGTGTGGATGGGTGTATGTATATTTGTGTATGTGTGGGTGTATGTATATTTGTGTATGTGTGGGTGTACATGTATTTGTGTATATGTGGGTGTATAAATATTTGTGTATGTGTGGGTGTATGTATATTTGTGTATTTGTGAAAATACGGGAAATTTTTTTTGTTGTGTTGGAATGACACGAAATTCGTATGATCATAGCGAAACAGCATTCTGAAGAAGACGCATAGCTTTGCATTGCGGTTTTGTGATTTTAGCCATCTGAGATCGTTTAAGGCCTCAAATTTGCGTTTTATTACGAAAATACCCTATTTTCGTAATAAAACGCAAATTTGAGGCCTTAAACGATCTCAGATGGCTAAAAACATAAGACCGCATCGATTTGTGATGCATCTTGTTCAGAACGCATCGAATTTCGTGTCATTCTAACACAGCAAAATTACAAATGAGAAAGTGAAATAAAAAAAAAAACCTACCCTATTACAGCGGTTATTACTATAACCGCTGTAATAGGGGTGAAATTAAAAAAAAAATCGCCCTATTACAGCGGTGCCTATTATAGCGGTTAAAAACCGCTGTAATAGGCGTTTTTTGTAGTAGTGCTTCTAGGTAATTGAAGGTCACAGGTTCGATTCATGGACTTTGAATCAATCTTTTTAGTTTTTTAATCAAGCAAATAAGTAATTTTTTAATTAAACAAATAAGACTTATGTATTACGCACAAGCATTTACCTTGTAATCCAATGGTATTAAATACCAATGTTCATGTGGGTGGTCGTGGGTTCAAGCTCTTAAACACACAAATACTTTATCATCCCATTATTTTTCAATTCAACTTTTTCCATCTCTAATTCCGTCTTTGATTTGCCATGGAATTCAAATTTGTATTTCAATCGCTGAATCTGTCACAAATGTGAAAGCTGAGACGAAAAATATCCGTCCCTAAAATAGATAAGTTACATAATCAAATTAGAGATGGATTTAGCAACGCAAGTCTCGCCGTCTCTAAATTCGTCGCTGAAGCCGTCTCTATTTAGCACTAACTTTCCCCATAGAGAATTCATTTAAGAAATTGAGACGGATTTGAAGATCTGTTGGTAATCCCTCGCTGATATGAGACGAAATCTATTTCGGTGGCTGAATCCATCTTTGATTTGCCACGATTTTTGTTCGTCTCTGATTTTCCATGACTGAAGCCCAGGTTTCTTGTAAGGGTTGCCGATGTATAGGGTTTAGGGCTAAAACCCAAAACAACTTCACTCATTGAGTACTTAAAGCGCGTGCCAGTGTTGGTGTCAATCTTGGCCATGTGCCGGTGCTCTTGCGTGCGACCGTCGGGGATCATTGATCTATCTTTCTGTTGCGAACTTATTTAGAATACTTGTAATAATCGATGAAAATGTTTTGTAAAACCCAACTTGACTCCAGTCGAGTTACTTTTTTTTAAAACATTATATTGAACTTAGCTTGAGTTCAATCGAGTTTCATGTTCGTTTGGAATGTACCTGTTTAATTAAATGAATTAAAACGAACAATCACGTCTCTCAACTTGAATGTGGTTATATATGGAGTAAACAAATTAAAACGAATAGCCACGTCTCCTCGACTTGAATGTGGATGTTCAATGGAGCAATACAACCGTTCTAAATGGCCTTTCAAGTCTATAAATACAAAATCCCAGAACCAGTAAAAAATATCTCAATATACAAAATATACAATCTCAATTGGTGCAAGTTCAAGGGTATTTTTATATTTCTTTAAAATACTTGCCTATTTTATCTTGGGAGATTATTACCTATAACTCTAGCAGTAAAGGGGGCAAATAAGTCTTAAGGAAAAGAAAGAGCAATTCTCCACTTATGCAGATTATTCAGTCATACGTATTTCCAACACAAGATTCGAGCAATGGGGATAAATTTTTTTAACTGAATAATAAACACATGGGCCTGTAAATGGATCAAGTAAAATCGAACAAACTATTGTTAAAACTAGTTTAAATTATTATTAATCTAAATAATTTATATTGAATTGAGTTTGATTGTTCAGCAAATAGCGATTCAAACTAATTTTAGTCAATCTGAACGTGAGTTAAGCTTAAATAACTTAATTTTTTAACACATTTTTTTTTCTACTAATGAGCAAGCTATGAAATTATTGAACAAAAAAATGTGTTAAACTTGATTTGTTATATGTTAACCGAGCTCAATCGTATATACTTTTATTGATCGATCTCAAATTGAGGGTTGAGTAGTCTTATAATAACACATTCTAATATACTATTACCTTTTCTTATAATTAATGCTAATACTATTCAAAATCTACAATTTTTTTTCAAGTTGCCATACAAATCTCAATCATGATGATTCTAAGTAATGCTCCAAAACTAATTTTGAAGGATCTCCTCAAGTAATGACTCAGAGTTACTAGAACTCTTATTGTTCTTTTGGCACAGTATTTATGCAAAGAAATTTCTTTATAAAGATTTGAGATATTTTTTGCGAACATCTTCAAAGAAAAATAGACAACTTGGGACACAAAATAATTATTTAGGGTGGGATACTAGGTAGTATTAGCATACAACATGTTCAACTCTTATTTCATATATATTTTATTTTGTAATTCATATTATGTATGACCGTCAAATGTGTATTTAACCCGTCTTACTTATGTATTTAAAAAATATATATACGAAACAAGAACAAATATATAATTTGGAATACTCGATGAAACATAGTCAAAACTGGACAAGGTCCCCCACTGTAACGTTATCTTATTAATTTTGACTTTTTCTTTTGCATATTATTATGTGATCACATACGTAATTTTTTGGCATTTTCTTGCGCAAATGAGGTCCCATTTAACTTTTGATCCAAAGATTGATTTTCATGTGTCTGATTTGGTATTTGGTTTCTTTATATATAGGAATATATGAAAAGAAGCAACACTTGAGACCACACTCCAAAATTGTTTTGCTTTTCTCTAAAAGAGCTTTTCTTTGGAGAAATCTCAACAATTGAAAAGTTGTCTTCAACCTTTTAAGCTTTTCGTCACCAATTTGGAATAATAGTTGTCATGCATATCTTTGAAGACAACGGTGGAAGATACAATATTTTCGTTACCAACTTGGAATAATACATTCTATGTCATTATATTATTCACATGCTAAATAGGACTAATTTCAAAATTAGGTTCATAGGTTTATTAATATTAGTTTATTAAAATTCCGTGTTTGATTGTAGTTAGATTAATTAGAGTTAGCTTAGAATGTACATTTGGCCTTTGCCTATAAAAACACTTCGCCTTGTATCTTATTGTTTTTTCTTAAAAAAAAATTCTAGACGAAGGGAAAACCTTGACCCGACAAATTCGGGCCGATAATTTTTTAATCATGGGTCATACAAACCTTATAACACTACAAGAAAACAGGGCTTCAGTGGCGGATTTTTCAAGCTCAAATTTTCGTCGCTGATACCTTTCGGTTGGCTCAACTGTAGCTGAAAGTAGGGTTGCTAATTTGCGACGAAAATTTTCCATTGCTAATTTAGCGACGGATCAGATATTACGTCTCTGTTTCTGTGGCTAATTTGGAGAGTTTTTAAAAGAAATTCGTCTCTATTCTGTCTCTAAATTCGTCTCTAATTTCATTCATTTTTATGCAATAAAATGGTCTCTAAAGCCGTCTCTAATTCCGTCTCTGATGTCCGTCTCTCAATTTGTCTCTGATTTAGTTAATTTTTGCGGTCTCAAAAACCGTCGCTGATATCGGCACAAGTTCCGTCGCTTATTTAGTTAACATTTCCGTCTTCATATCCTTCATTGATTCCATCTCTGATTTGGTCAAAGTTCTGTCTCTAAATCCGTCTCTAAATTCCCAGCATTTTTCATGTTCCATTTATTAATTTTATTAATCCTGATTCATTACAAATAATTCCAATACAATCAAATTAACATCAAATTCTAAATTAATTCCAATAAAAATAAATAATGTAATCATCACCGAATATCAAAAATCAAACATACATTTGAAAATCTATGAAACAAGCAAATCTTTCACTATTTCACTCAATTAAATCTTATAATTCATTCAAAAACCAAAGTGTTAACAAATGTAAGCTACTAAATCATTCATCCAATCAACGGGAGTTGGTCCGAGTGGTAAGCAGCTCGGTTCCGCTTAAACAAGGTCTCGGGTTCGATTCCTTGTGTACACAATTACCCCCGTTAAGAGACTCACCCACCAGGCCAGGTGTGCGACCCGAGTCGATCAACAAATTAGTCCGGCAATGACCAGGATACTAAGGTAGGCAACCAAAAAAAAAATCATTTATTCAACTAATGAAATCTAACTAACTCTTCATTTAAAATGCAACGATCTCGCTCTCGTCTACATTGTATGTCTCGCTAGCTTCTTACTCCTCACCCTAAAGAAAAATAATCTGAAGATTAAGATATAAACAAGAGACAAGTATTAGTATTCAAAGTGAGTAAAAACAACATCTGTACATATTTTATATAAAAAAAATTAAACAGATGTCTTTTAGAAATAAAACAAGACAAGTACGAATTAAATTATTATATAAGAAGAATTTAGAAATCATGGTAAAATATTATAATTGTTATGAGCAATGTTAAAGTAAAATACCTGAAACAAATTCTTCAAGTATCCAACTTCCTCACACAAATATTGGTGCCTGCAACCCACATAAATATATAATATACAAAGTTAAAGTATTGCAAGCTAGTTTTACTTTGAAAAGATAAAGGATGAAGCAAATATTACTTCTAATTATGCCCTAAAAAGTAAGTTTCACGAAAATACTCAAGGCAAATAAAATTCTATCACGATGCATCCAGAATAAAAGATGAGATTGTCCTTTCTTCCTCTCTATCAAATTAAAAACTCATATTTATGCACATAGCTAAACATAGAATATAAGTGTCTAATTATATTTTCAAGATTACTAATAAAAGTTACTTACTTCAATATTAGAAAAGTTCAATCATCACTCTCCATGTCATCATCACTATCATCAGAATCATATTCCTCTTGATCTTGCTCGTCTTCTTTTGATTTGGGGTACTCTTCATTTCTCATATTTGCTTCATTAATGTTCATGGCATGTCGACGACCATTGATCTCATCAGAATCCAGCTCTTCTGTCATAGCATCTGACACAATGCTAATCTCATCAATCTCTACCAAAATAGGTGGCGGAGCAGATGTCTCTTCTTCTTTAAAAACAGTCACCATGCTTGGCATAGTACTCCCATCTTGTTCTTCATCTAATAAAATATCAAATTTACCTGTAGCTTTTACTTTGCATACTCCCCACTAGTCAAGCCTCTCCCGTTTCATGCCCGAAAATGCAGTAAAGTACACTTGTTGAGCTTGAGAAACTAGTATAAAAGGGTCATTTGAGTTCAATTTTAATTTATGATTAATTTCCACAAGACCTGATTTATAAACTCTAAGTCCTTTATCAGAAGCATCATACCAATGACACTTAAACAATACAATTCTACCCCTCAATCCATAATACTCCAACTCTAGAATCTCTTCCAACAATCCATAGTAGTCTACTTCATGTTCATTATATGAACTTCCTAACACGCATGCACCATAGTTGGAAGTTTCTTTAAAATGTCCATACTCCAAAGTGTGAAATTTGAATCCATTCACAAAGTACCCTTTATAGCATGAAATTCGTTGACTAGGACCATGAGCTAAACTCCTTATTGCATCATCCACTTTATTATTAGTATCCTGAACCTATTTAAAAATGAGATTAGATATTAAAATATATACCAATTGAATTGACTAATATCTTAGTGATTGTAACTAATGCACTACTTACATGAGCAAGTAGCCACTCGGAAAAGTGTCTATCACGTAATATACCAAGTTCCATCTCAGTTATTCTTGAAAACTGGCGCATCTTTTCATCATCAAATTTTCTACAAAGTTGAGATGATCACATATAATTATTACGGGCCTATTAAAATATGATAATAATAAACGAGTTAAATAACTCACTTCAAAAATGGATCGATATTGTCATAATTCATCAAGGCATATCTATGTGCAGCTTTCATCTCATCATCACCAAGATATCTAACTGTGTCTCGATGACCAAGTGCTCGGCCTGGATGTGCACAGATCGATGTATGCCCATAAGTATCCATCCCTCCATCATCATTTCGAGGAACTTGATTCAATCGAGATGGTACATGAGGTTCAAAATAGGATGAGCAAAACGTTGAAATTTCCTCAATCATATAAGCTTCAACTATAGAAGCCTCTACACGAGCACGATTTCCAAGAGAATACATCCAACGACATTGTACAAGCCCACCGACTTTAGCTTCATATGCCAGGTGAATTAGCAAGTGTTCCATAGAATCAAAGAATCCCGGTGGAAAAATTTTCTCAAGCTTGCACAGCATTTCAACAATGTTTTTTTCAAGTTGTTGGATGTGTTCCACACGCAACATTGTTGCACATAAAATTGCTGAGCTCTGTTAATGCTTCCCAAACTGGTTTCGGGAGTAGGCCTTTAAATGCAATGGGGAGTAATCTTTGCATAAACACATGACAATCATGACTCTTCATCCCAATAAACTTACATTCATTCTCATTCACACAACATGCTATATTTGAAGAATACCCATCAAGCAATTTCAATGATTTTACCCAAGAACATACTTCTTTTATTTGCGGTTTACTCAAAGTGTATGAAGCTTTGGGCTTGTATATTTTCCCGTTTGCACTCTCAACCAAATGCAACATCGGGCGATTGCAATGCATCTCTAAATCTTTTCTAGTTTTGGCATTATCCTTTGTTTTGTCTTTGACATCCATAACTGTGTTGAAAAAATTATCGAACGCATTCTTCTCAATGTGCATCACATTCAAATTATGTCGAACAAGGTTTGTGTGCCAATAAGGTAATTCCCAAAATATGCTCTTTTTTACCCAATTATGAGTTTTTCCAAATCCATCTATTGGTTGCGCGCCATCCACGGGTTTGCCAAATGTTATATCAGGAAGTTGCTCTACCCTTTGCGCATGGCTTCACCACTTAAGCGAATAGGTGGTAAATCATTTTCAATCATTCCCTTGCGAAACTTGTAGGCCTGTCTTCTATAGAGATCATCACGAGGCAAGAATTGACGATGACAATCAAACCAACAAGTTTTCTTTCCACAATGAAGCCTGAAAGATATTGTTTTTTCCATACAATACGGACATGTTAACCAACCATGAGTACTCCACCCAGATAGCATTGCATACGCCGGAAAATCACTAATTGTCCACATAAGTGCAGCTTTCATATTAAAGTTTTGTTTGTTGCACACATCATAAGCTTCAATCCCAGTCCACAATGTTTTTAACTCATCTATAAGGGGATATAAGAACACATCAAGATTTTTTCCTGGACTCTTTGGGCTAAGAATCACCATATTCAGAAACATAAAAGATCTTTGCATGCTCAGCCATGGAGGAAGGTTGTACACGGTAATAATCACAGGCTAACAAGAGTATGGAGTACTTAAATTTCCAAACAGACTAAAACCATCCGTACATAAACCAAGACGCACATTTCGCGCATCGAAAGCAAAAGATGGATAAGTGTGATCGAAATGCTTCCATGCCTCTCCGTGAGATGGGTGTCCCATTCTCCCATCTTCAGAATGATTTCGGTCATGCCAAGTCATGTGCTCACATGTATAACTCGACGCATATAACCTTTTAAGTCGGGGTATGAGTGGCAAACAACGTAGCACCTTGAAGGCACTTTTTTTCGACCTCTTCGCTTCATTGGCTTATACCTAGGATGTCCACACACAGGACATTCTTGATGGTCTTTATTTTCTTTATAATACAATATGCAATTATTTTCACAAGCGTCAATTTTCTCATAACCAAGTCAAAGCTTAACCAGTTGTTTCTTAGTCTTGTACAAGTTGTCTGGTAACTTTTCACCTTCCGGCAACATGCTTTTGATGATTGAAACTAATCGATCATAGCATGTTTCAGGCATATTGTACTCTGACTTGACATTTAACAATTGAGCCACAACAGAAAGTTTTGTGTGATTCTTGCAACCATCCCACAGTGGCTCATCAGCATCTTTTAATAAGTCAAAAAACTTCTGCGCTTCAGAATTAGGTATTTGTTCATCATGTATTGGATCCCAATCAACCTCGGGGCCCATAGCATCCATAATTATGTAACTTGACTTAGGACCACAATCCCTTATATATTTTTGCATTTATATTTCTTCAGAATCTATCAATTCATATAGTTAAGGAACACTCAAGATTTTGAATCATTCCATACACAAAACCCACTAATTATGTCATTCTCCATAATACATAAGGCAGTACCAAAATCAAAATTAACCAAAGCAAATACCAAATTCAAAATTAGCCAAAGCAAATAACTACTGCCATCAATGGTTAGGATAGAAAACCTATTAACATTTCAACACTTAAGCAACATTCGACACAATTCCGCCATCAATGGTTTTTGCTAAGATCACGTTGTCCAGATCCACCTTCACGCTTGTCGTTCGTAAATTCAACTCGTTCCATCAGTTTATTAAGCACCTCGTGAAGGTTTTCATTAATTTTTCGCAACTCCCGACCCTCCTCAAGCGCTTTTTCTTGCAAATCTCCCCTCCTTCGATGATCTTCTTGAATATCAAAATTACTTTTGATAGCTTCTCTATTTGTTCATTAGGATCTCTCTGTTGCAATGTAGAATCAATCGAGCTTCCACTAGAAGCTCTCCCAAAACTTTGGCTACGCTCAATTCCATACAAACGACCCTTAGACAGACCTCCAGCCACTTCACACCACGAAGAAAAATTGAATGAAGGTAGGGTGGAGGGATCATCACAACCCTGTTTTAACCTATACTCGTCCTATATACAAATATCATATAGAAGTTTAGATAACAATAATATAAATAAGTTATCTAGTAAAAGGTACTCACACTTATTCTTTTTGAATTTTTATCAACAAAATCTCCAGCCCCTCAGTTGCTTCTCTGGCATCGTTTAAAGAGCTCAAAACTATCCACTGGGCGTTTGAGTACATTTGACTACAATTATATAAAGAATATTAATCACTGATCAACATAATTGCACAGAAAAGACAAAAGGTTCAAAATGAACTTTACCATTCGCAGACGGTGGGCTTCAAGTGGAATAGAACCACATGTATGTTTCGTAACGGAGCCGTCTTTCTCGGTCAAGCGATTCTTTTGAGCTTGTTCACATTTTTTTTGGTAATCATCTACTGTTCAATGCTTCTCTACTAACTCCTTCCATATCTCCGGGGTCATCCAAGTTGAGCCATGACCAACCATGTCTAATACATTCACATCTCTACTAATTTCCTTCTCGGCATTCTTCATTGCTTTTTGCTTAGCTTTGTATAGGATTTCCCTAAATCTCGAACCTGCATTTTCATTCCATACTTTTCTTATTTCTATATCTGTGATGTCCCATCTATATCTCACCTGGCATATTTCCAAACAAATGATCACGTTAAATGATTAGTTAATGAAAATATACTATATACTAGTTAATTAATGAAAATATACACTATATACTAATTAGTTAATGAAAATATAAATTACCTTAAAGTTCTCCCAAAGTAAATTTTTAGTCGCATCTGGCACCGCGAGCCACTTTGGGTATGCCTTTGTAAAAATGCCCTTTATATCATTTGAGATATTTCGAGAGACATCCACTTCAATGAACCTTGTTGACAAAATAAATGAAAATAACATATAAGATTTATAGCCATTAATTTCTACAAATTTATTTCATATAAACATAACTTGTACACATTACTTCAAGTCCACCACAGTTATTTTAGGCCGTTTGTCTGGATCTATTGGAATTTGTGTCCCAAGGTTATCTCCCCTTCGTCGCATCTCTGAAGAAGGTTCTTCATTGCTCCTTGTACTATTAAGATCATTCTCCAACTCCAATGGTGTCTCTTCAACCTGTAGCAATTAACTAGAGGCGTAACTATAATTTCGAATGGAAGTATCATCCACAAACATATTCAAGTTCAAGTTAAGTAAATATATTTATGTGGTGTAAAGATTGCTAGCATGGTAATAAGACTGCATAATTTACTCTATATACAACAATATAAACGCTACTTAGTATACAATAATTATATACCTGTGTCTCATCATCGTGTGCCCTGGAGATACGTGATGAAGTACTATCTTCATCCCGAATGCTCGAAGCTCATCCTCGTGGTCGTACGGCTCGCCCTCTAGTCGTCATCCTGTCCAAAGAAAAATAACATCAAGATTAATTATTGGAACTTCTAAAATTTCATTACTCTTAGCATGTTTGATTTCAAGAGACTATTTCAAACTATTTTGAAGGATATAATAGTTGAAGCATGAAATATTTTTTGAGGGTGCTTCATCAATATGATTTCACAATAAAATCATTATAAAAATATGATTGAATAATTATGTAACTTAATAAAAAAGTCCAACTAGCAAAGTTTAAATTACCAAGGTCCTGTTGATTCTGATTAAAGTCAGAATATATACATGTATAAAACTCAAATTAAATTCAGACTACGTCTTATCAAATTAGAATAAAAAGAAGTAAAGTCCAGTACAAGAACTTGTCAAAGTAACAATATGACTAAGAACGCAATAACTAATTAACCACAATGTCACTATCATTTAGCAAACGTGCGTCAACTGATAATAAAGATAAATCTTTCTCAGTCAAATAAATTGAGATTAAAGTTAAACGATTAAACTCAAATCTGAATAAATTTGAGTTTATCCTAGAATAAATCTATGTTAGCTAAACCAAGTTCAATGGTCATAATGTCTATCTCTCACACAGTAAGATGGGATCCCCACCTATATTTGTAGGAAAGAAAGAGAGATACAAAATACATTTCGAACCATTGATCTCAATCTCACGTAGAATTACCCATTTATCTTCTTAACCACTAGTGTTCCATATATATATATATATATATATATATATATATATATATTATAAAGACAACTTATATATTATATATATAAAGAGAAAGATACAAAATACATTTCGAACCATTGATCTCGATCACACGTAGAATTACCCATTTATCTTCTTAACGGCCACTAGTGTTCCCTATACATATATATATATATAATATATATGAGTTGTCTTTATATATATCAGACAACTGATATATATTATATATATAGACATAAAGACATTATATATATATATATAATATATGTATATCAGACAACTGATATGTATATATATATATATAAATATGTATATATATATAAAGACAATTGAAAATGGACAGAAAACAACTAAAAATGGACAGAATAACTCAAAAACCTCTCCACTAATCGAGAATTCATGTTATCCTCGCAACTCAATCTTAAAGCAAGCACACATTTAATAGAAAAATCGCTTTACCAAACCGAAATAAAAAAACTATCGGTGGAATAATATATATAATTAGATGAAGAAATGGTTAAATATAGTTGAACCAAAGTTACTTCTAACTAATTACCCATAAAATATTACCCACGAATTCCAGATTAAAAGTTACTTCTAACTAATTACCCATGAATTCAAGATTAAAAGTACTTCTAACTAATTACCATATAAAAAGATTTTTTACCCAAAGAGATCAGTTTGCTCTGGAATCGATTGAGGCGAGCAGCAATTGAGGGCGGCGAGCAGTAGAAAGGAAAATTTAGGGCTGATTTGTATTTATATATAAAGTTTGTTAACATTTAGTATATACATATTAATTACCAAGATATAGGCATCAAAAGCAGTAGTGGTGCAATGATTATTAGACCCCAATTGATAATAGAGGTCCCACGTTTGACTCTTGGAGTTACAATGGATCTTTTTAGTTTTTTAATGGAAAAAATAAGTTGTATGTAAACTTACACCAGCTTTAGTATGTACATTACCATGTGGTCCAGTGGTGAGTAGTCCCTTATAGGTAAGTATAGGTCACGGGTTCGAATCATATTGTTGTAATGGACTTTTTTTTTAATGAAAGAAAATACCAAATACTTAATATTACACCTACATTAGTACATATATTATCATCTGGTCCAATGGTATTTGGTTTCTTATATATAATTGGAGGTCACAGGTTCGATCCTTGGAGTTTGAATTAATCTTTTCAGTTTTTTAATTAAGCAAATAAGTAGTTTTTTAATTTAACAAATAAGGTTATGTATTACACACAAGCATTAGTGAACCAATTACCTTGTAGTCTAGTGGTAAGTAGTGCCTTATAGATAAGTGGAGGTCAAAGGTTCAATTCGTAGTGTTGTAATGAATTTTTTTAGTTTTTCAATGAAATAAAATAAGAAGTATTTAATTCTACACTTACATTAGGACATATATTATCATGTGCTCCAATGGTATTCAGTTCCCTATATGAATTTGGAGGTCACAGGTTCGATTCTTGGAGTTTGGATCAATCCATTTAGTTTTTAATTAAGCTAATTTTTCAATTAAACAAATAAGACTTGTGTATTACACACAAGCATTTGTAAACAAATTACCTTGTAGCCCAATGACATTAAATAGCAATATTCATGGGGGTGGTCGTGGGTTCAAGCTCTTAAACACACAAAATATTTTATCATCTCATTTTTTTTTTCAATTCAATTTTTTCGTTCTCAGATTCGTCACTGATTGCCACGAAAATCAAATTTTTCTGTCTCAAAATCTGTCTTAAATATTAAAACTGAGACGGAAAAAATTCGTCTCTAAAATAGAAAAAATTACTTAATCAAATTAGCGTCGGATTTAGAGACGCACCTAAATCCGTCGCTGAAGCCATCTCTGTTTAGCACTAACTTTCCTCATCGGGAATTTATTTAAGAAATTGAGATGGATTCGAAAATCCGTCTGTAATCCGTCGCTGGTTTGTGACGGAATCTATTTCGGTGGATAAATCCGTCTTTGATTTGCCACGGATTTTGTTCCGTCTCTGATTTTTCGTGGCTGAAGCCCTATTTCTTGTAGTGTAAGACTTTAAATAAGGAGAGAAAAGTCACAATATGTGACACTATGGAATTAAACCCAGGACTTCCATAAGATCAATTTAATATTACGAATTTCTCTATCATCCTTCAAACAAATGCGACTACTAGGGTAATTCTATGTCAGACCAAGTTAAATAGTCCGAGTGTGAATTCTGTGTATGTAGCTCTCTCACGTAAATGTGCATTGGAACATTACACAATACACCTTACTGTGTAGAAGATATAGACACTAGAACCATTGGATTCGGTCTAGCATAAATTTTTCCTGCCAACTATGCAACTAATTATTTTTAATACGACAATAATTATATCCCCATGTCAATCTTGAAAAATTCTAGTCCCGACCGGGCTCGGCCACACCAAAGTGTATGTCATAGAGAGTGTATTTCACTTGCTATATGATTGATCACTCATTTAGTGAAATACATTTGGGCGTGGCCAAGTGATATGTCGTGTGGGCCATTACTGAAGAAAAGCCCAAAAGAATTGTGAAGCCCAATTTTATTTATTAATCAAGCATTTGTTTTCAATTATTTTGATTGAGTCAAAAAAGTCTTGTAGTGGAAGTAGTTTTTTAGGTAGTGGACAGATGTGATGGTAGTGTTTTCCTTCTTCCTAGGAATGCTAATTCTTGGGGAAAAATGCAATTTTGGCCCCATAACTTAGCCCATATGTGATTTTGGTTCCAGTATTTTTGACTTTAGCATTATACATGCCATAACTCCAAAAAATGTGCAATTTTGGTCCAAGATACGATTATGTCATGTGCGGAATTGGCATGTGCGGCTCACTTTTTTGGAGTTATGGGACCAAAAAAGTACATTTTTTGTGATTTCACGTGAGCCGCACATGCCAATTCCCTACAAGTACATGACGTAATCGTATCTTGGGACCAAAAACGCACATTTTTTGGAGTTATGGGACGTATAATGCTAAAGTCAAAAATATTAGGACCAAAAGCACACATGGGCTAAGTTGTGGGACCAAAATTGCAATTTTTCCCTAATTCTTGTATTTATTTTCAATATTTTGCATTAATGAAAAATATAGAGAATTGCAGTAAAGTCTTTCTTTTTCTTCTTCTTACGTATTCTTGGGAGTAATGGTTCCACACTCATATTTTGGAACCTAACACCAAGCTGGGAGCGGGTTAGAAATTCCTGTCAATCTCGATCAAAATGTGGCGCAATTATTTTGCTGTAAAACATTTAAAAATATTATAATGTTATCAATTAAGATTTTAACACGAAACATATACGCTTAGTTTGATCGATCAACTTTGTACATAAATGGACTAATAAATTAAAGAAATTCTCTATTTAATTAAGTTTAGTATTGGGTATTATTCTATAATTAAATATACACGTTAAGTGTATATATCAAACGTGAAGCACAAGATGAAGCCGACCAGAATAGAGTTTCAGTGTTAAAAATAAATTAAAAGCCAAGGAGCAAGTTTCATAAGTGGCCTTAAAATATCCCAAAGGACGTGATTTTGTAGGGTTGCCTTTAATTCACCAAGTGTACGTTGCTTTGGTACTTATCAGCATCCATACTACACTTGTTGCACGTATATATGATTCCTCATCAAATATAATTCACTTATCATAACTTGAAGGGACGATCTCTGCTTAATCCTATTCCGTATTGAATAATATAACAACTCCAAAATCATAGCATTTTTCAAAATAATTTCGTTAAGTAAAACCCAAATATAATTTACAAAAGAAGATTATAATGATCAATGAGATGACATTTGATGACATTTGCATAGACTTCAACTAAATCGTATTTGAGCTGGAATAGGAATAAATAATTAAAAGATTTGATGATATGTCTTTTACTTTTGAACAAGTATTAGTTTCACATCTTGTCGTGATTGGAGTTACTTATTATGACAAGGTATAAATATTTCTCGTAATTATATATGTTGTACTTTCCTTCATATTTCCTCGAAATTATCAAATGGAAGATTTAATTTTCTTTTTTAAAAATAAATTACTATCCGCAGGTCAACAAATAAACTTAAATATTGAAACTAAAGAAAAGGGTTGACTAATAATTAATTAATAATCTTTACTAAATCTCAAAAGGTACAGTACTGGACATACATCTCGTACGTTAAGGATCGTGATCGCACGTACGTTAAATGTTTTATTTTGTAATGTTTCATAGGATGATGATATTATTATTATTATTATTATTATTATTATTACTTTTTTTCTTTTCTTTTTAAAAAGAATAAGTAAAGAAGAAAGCAAAGAGAATATGGAAAGATATTGGTACAACACATCATTTTCATATCTAAACAGAGACACACAAACTATATAACACGTGTGTGTGGGCACCATGCATGCATGGGAATAAGATAAGATTCATGAAAAAGAAATCACATAAAAAATTATGTGGATGACGAGACTTGTGAAGAGATTTATCAACTTTAGTACGTACGTAGATAAAAATATGGACTCGGCCAAGTTTCTCCGCATCTCACATGCACTCACCACTAAACAAGTCTTAACCCCGAATTTTTTTGAGAGATTTCATTGTACGATCCACAATTCTAGTCCGCTTTCAATTTGGTCATACTCAAGTGTATTTTCATAATGTGAGTGAATTATAATAGCTATATGATTGATCGTCATTTTGTAAAATAGATTAAGAATTAGCCAAATTGAGAGCGAACTAGAATTTCAATGTATGATTCACCAAACAATTGGTTACGTTGTAAGTAACGTTAACTTCGATTAATTGAATTGAGCACAAATTAAAATTTTCAAACACATACTTTATAACCAATGAGGTTAAGAACATTTTTCAGATGTCCGTTTTATACTTGTTTGAATCCTCTATCCCCGTTACATTTTCATCTAGTATGTTACTTCAAAATAAAAATACATGTCAACCTGTTTTCTTAAATATATATACACTTGGCGTGCATTGTAAATGGAAATCTATACGAAATATAATAAGAAATGGAATCCAATTTGATAAAAAGGAAGCATAAGAATAAAAACAAACATGCTTTTTCTGCTGAGTAATGAGTAACTATGAGATTAAATTTATAATTTTTTTAGTTCTATGGGACTAAAATCGCAACTTTTTTAGTCCTATGAGACTAAATTTGTAACTTTAAGTCTAATGGGACTAAAATTGAAACTCACAAATTCTTATGGAACCATAAATAAAATTTCCCTCCAATTATTATAAAAAAGTAAATGCGAAATGTATAAATGTTGATAAATAATTCTGATAATTATGTTGTACAAGTTGAGATTTCCTTCATATTTGATACCTCTCGAAATGAAATGGAAGAAAATATTTTCTTTACTATTATCCAGGTCCATAAGTAAGCTTAACAAAAAACATAGGAATTAAGATTTTATCAAGATATTTCTATGGATTTATAACTTTCAATGGGTTGTCATTCTTGCCTTCATTAAGGACCCGATATTTTTTAATTACAGGAATATTCTCCCGAGATATCCAACTAGACTCGTTTCTATCACTTTCATGATCAACAACTAATCTAGATGAATTCATTAATTTATGAGAAAACTGTTTAACTAGTCTCATGCAAAATTACTAATATCCCTATTAAGCAATTTAAATATGTCAATCATATCTGAATAAATAATTTAATTCACTTCCCGATTCTTCTAAAACTATCTTAAATTTTGTAATTAGTAATCAAGTAACTACAAGCATTAAACACTCAATGATAGATTAACAAAATAAGAATAAGCCCAAATAATATCAAGAATCCATGTACATATACAAGATTACATTTTAGAGATAATAACAGATACTTCCCCATCTATAGGTGGTGTAGCACTTTGCCCTCTGCCCTATTGACTTGTGCACCCGATACCCGCACCTTTGGTGTGGGGTGCACTTAACCCCCTCTGACGGAATATTCCTCAATTTTTCGGCACATGTGCCACATTTAGGGTAAAATTGTTACCCATGGAGCAAAGTTCTCTATACACCATAGGATAGGGGGATTTTCACTAAAACTTGATGTTTGAATTCTAATTTTAATTTTTATAATATTTAATATTTCTTTTTATATTTTTAGATAAAAATATGGATCATGCAAAAAAAATCTTACTTGAAAACTAATGAAAAATATTTAAAAAAAGAATCAGAAAAATGAAGGAGAATTCGAAAATAAAAGAAGCTTTTTTAAAAAATGCTAAAAATCAGAAGAAAGTTCAGAAAATTGAGATTAATTAGAACAATAAAGAAAAATTTCAGAATTATTCAAAAATTAAATCAGAAAGAATTAGAAAGAAATTCTAAAAAATTAAAAACACTAAAAAAAAGTAGAAAAAATTCATTAAAACAAAAAAAAAATGAAAACTTGAAACACGACAATGACATATAATTTTCTTAAAACGCTTCAACGAATTAGAAGAAGCAAGTCAATTTCAATTTTCATATTTTGTTTATGAATTGTTTATTTTTTCTAATTCTTTTGGACATTTTTCCAGATTTTTCAGAATTTCTTTCTGGTTCTTATTAGACTATTTTTCTTAGTTTTCAAGTTTTAAATCAATATTTTTAATTAAAAATATACAAAGAAACATTAAAGATTATAAAAATTCAAATTAAAATTCAAACATTAAGTTTTAGCGAACCCCCCCCTCCCTCCCCAAATCCTATAGTGTATAGAGCACTTTGCACCCAAAGTGACAATTTTGGGCTTAATGTGGCATGTGCCTTGAACATGCAGGGGAAAATTGAGGAATATTCGTCAATATTCTGTCGGAGAGGAAAAAGTGCACCCGACACTCGAGGGTGTCGGGTGTAAAAGTCAATAGGACAGGGGACAAAATGCTACACCACCTATAGGTGTGTGGAGGGGGGGGGGGGGGATGTCTGCTATTATCTCTACATTTTAAATTCTAGAAAATAAATTAGCAAATCATATTTAAAGAAGAAGAAGAAGAAGAAATAAATTGCATATGCTCAGAAATCTCATATTCAACGATGGAGGAATCAATAAAAACAAACATAGAGAAGAAGAAGAAGAATCAAGAAAATGTAAGAAGAAACCCTTTTGATTTGTAAGATTCCAAGATTTCTTCCTCGTATCTACAGGGAACTCCTTTTCTTACTTTTCCAGTTTCTTCTTTTCCAAAAGAGTGTGTTGTGTTCTCCCTTCCGTGTCTCTGTGTTTTTATGACTTTTCCGACCTCAAAAAGGGTTTTTAATTACAAAATAAGCCCAACCAAAAGACTAAAATTCAAGCCAATTAAAATAAAATTATGCGCGCTGCACATTGCTAGCAAATCTGGCACCACTATGCCAAAGTTGCCGTCAGGATTTTCCTCTACATTTTCTTCAACTCAAATCTCTTCATTTGAACTCTCTCTGGCTCTTCTTTAGGTCTCTTAGTTGACTTTCTTTGCTTTCTTCAATAATCCCCTTTTTACTCTTCAAAATCATCATTCTTTACCTACAAAAACATCAAAACGACTTGGAAGCCAAAATACGAAAATAAGCAAAAAAATAACTAAAAAGATCAACTCAAAGCACAAGTTAAAGACAAATGTGAGGCAAAAACATAGTGAAGATGTCAATTTTAAGACCTAACAATTAATTTGACTTCCATTATTGAGAAATAGCTGTATGAAACTCTTTTAATAAATGGGTGAACTGTCAAATTATAAATAGTAAAAAATCATTTTATCTGTTTTTTTTTTTCTTGACACTATTTTTTTGGGAAAAAGTCTTGATAGGCATATTATCCAAATGCGTTATTCAAAGAATTTTCTTTGAAAATTAATTTTTCAAGGAAAAGGTGACCATCCAATAAAGGTCTAATCTTTCTCCCTTCTTTAGGTGAGTGCTTTTTGGGTGAGTGTTTTTTCGGTATGTTATTATTGGCCTTTCACTTGCATAATTTTTCTCAGATGCTTCAGCTCATGGTTCGTCGGAACGGTCGCGGACGTTCTACAACTTTTTGGCTTAAATTACTCAAAAATTATAAAAAAAACCCTAAAAATTTAAGTAAATATTGTATTGAATGTCTAATTTTCATATAGACACTGTTTAACTTATATTATAATAAATAATATAATGATAAATCTATTTACATTTGGGACACTCTGCACAAAGCATTTTCATAATTTATTTATATTGTAAAAGTTAAAAGGATAAAAGGAGAAAAAGAATTATTATATATTGTAAAAATTAAAAAGTTGAAAGGATAAACTAATGCAGCATATCCAACCTAGTTTCTTCTCCAATGCGCCGACAACAAAACCCATTTTCTTTCTCTCTCTTTCTATTGTATTTTGGATTGAACAAAAAGAGTTTATTTTGATTTTTTTTTTCCTGCTATGGGTTTCTTTGCCCATTGAAGATAATTAAGGTAAGAAATTTAAATACTTTAAGCTCAATTTACTGTTTTTGATTATGTTTTTGCATGAATTTCATTCTTGTGCTTAGTTTTCTGTCGCCGGCATATCCACCGTTCCATAACCGAGAAAACGCAGGAACGGCCGCTACAAAACCGCATCTCGTCCGTATCGCCATTTTTTGGCAGTTCCGGCGCGATCCATATACAAAAACGAGATGACAGGGAATTTTGGAACGGCGGGGGGCGTTCCCATTCCGGAACGGCCGTTCCGGCTGCGAAAACGGCATTCTCGAACCATGCTTCAGCTCGACGCGTAGCTCTCTCAAGTTCTCGCATACTACTCCAACCCTATTTATGGTATTCTCAGATTTTGATTTTCTTGTGATCAGAACCAAAATTATTTAAAATATTAATTTAAATATTAACTGATAATAATATTGAATATAAAAAGTTTGTGTCATAAAACATTCATAGGAAATTGCAAAAATCTCAAATTTAAGTGAACACGTGCCACGGATCAAATTGGGAAATTCCGGTCAAAATTAGCTAGTTTAATAGCTACCTGACTAATTTTATTAATTTAACAAATTATGGAATTAATTTTGGCACATTCTATAACTACTAGACTAATTTTATAATTTTCTCGTCCTTGGGCTCGAGAGAGAGGAAAAAAAAAAGCTCAAGCTCGAGCATTCGAGTTCGACTCTTTTGAGCAGGGCACCAGAGATCTTAGATATTGTATCTCATTGTTCATCAATATATATATATATATATATATATATATATATGTGTGTGTGTGTGTGTTATTAAATGTAAAATAATTAAAACTAATAATTAAGCTCTCCTGACGAACTTAAATGACGAACTTAAATAATGGAGTTCGAGCTTGATTTTATGAATAGCTCGAGCTCTAGTCGAGGACTCAACTTGCACCCCTACGCGTCCGAAGCTACTCAGAAAATTCATTGATTGATGAGGCCAGATTCTCTACTATCTAGATAAGTGCTCTTAGTTAGAGCAGTAGATGCTGCTGTTTATGGCCAATTTAGCAGTATTTAATTTCCACACTTTAATTGCATTTATACTTGATAATATTATGCGGGATTCAGCTTTTCAAAATTAGCACGATTTGCTGCAAAATAGGGCTTTCCAGGTTATTTTGTGCTTGCAACTTGTTTGCTTTTAGAGGTATCAAAATATTATTTGACTTTTTTGAGAAGCTCATTTGTAAATGGTACTCGCTTCACTGTCCCTTTTCGTGGAATAGAACTTTTAGGACAAGTTGATGTAAATTAAAAATTCAAGTCAAATTAATTTAGCCGCTCCAACATATTGTGAAGTAAATCCAGCCAAAAAGGAAATTAAATAAATAGAATAGTACACAAATTATTAATTAAACTCAAAATTCATTAGTCATAAGCGTGTGTATAACTGTCTGCAACTTCAACACTAAAAATGGCTAGCTGAAGTACAGATTAATTATTTAGCAAGTAGTATTGTTAGCAAAACTTGAGAGCACATAGGCTCACTACCTCTCCCTCTACGTATCTCTTATAACTAATAATATTCGAGTCTTACTTATCAAATATGCAGCAAAATTGCATTATAATTGGGTGTCTGGCACGAAGTGCGCTAACGTATTCTTCAGACCCACATGGCACCGGCCCTTTTGAGCATGGGCTTTAAGGACCTCTTCAGGTGAAGGCTCATGACCTCATTAGCTCCTCCCACAAATTCACCACCTATGAACACTGCCGGAATGCTAGGGTTGCACCCGAGTCTTGAGAGCGCTTGCTCGATATCTCGGCCCCTTGGGATCTGGTCGAGCTCGTAAACTGTTGGGTTGATGCCAAAATCATTGAAGAGGGACTTGATGGTGTAGCTTATGCAGCATGAGGTCTCACTAAAGATTACCAAAGGCTTTTCGGACACCATTTTGCTCACCATCTCCATTGATGCAATAAGATTTGAGGGTTTCTAGATCACAAAAAGGGTTTTCAGTAGATGTACTAAAAGAGAAAAGTGGAATGGGCTGCTTAATGCTTTGGTGATTGGTAGTAGGAGTTTGGTTTTGTTTGAGGAGAATGGGGTGTTCGTTGGGGCATTTATATAGGAATGGAATCATAGGGCAAGGGTATGCTTGGAATTAACATTTGCTTATTTCCTCATTTTGTTCTTTTATTTTTCCACTATAAAAAAGATGACAAAATTGGATCAGATTCTTCTTATGGGTGTATGGAGATTTGAGTTCTAATATAATTGCAATTATTTGTGTAATACTTTGTTGTGTAGGTTGTAATGTCTTTTGAAACATAGCATGGGAAACATTTTTCATAAACAAGTGGTGGTAGGATTTGAATTCAGGATTATTTTTGCGTTGCCTGATTAATCTAATACCATATTGAATCACCGTCTCATTGAAAATTTTAAACTGTTAAAAGAGAAATCATATGTGATGATTAATCTCGAGTTACTATACACATGATAACAACACTACAAGAAATTAAGTATTGACAATGATAATATACGCCATGCTTTAATTGAAGTCGTGGTATATAGCAATCTAAACCCACATGTCACTTTGGTCGCAGTAGATGTTTCATATAGCTACACTATCAGTCCTGTAGAAATGAATGCTAATCTGTTGAAATTTTAACTAGTGCAAGGAAGAAAATGCTAATCTAATATTTTTTTTTTTACAATGGCTAAAAAACCATGGTCTTTGCAATGAATAAAACATTGACAATGGTTATAAGTTGTGGGTAATATTTTGGTCATGCTTGCAGAAATCAATACTGAAGCCGAGGCATAATTGTAGTGAAATAATTTTGATCATGGCAAAGAGCTTTTCATCGTGACTAATTAATACGGGTAGTGCAATTGTATAGAGAATATGACTCCAGAAGTTACTAAGGATCAATCTTGGATTGGAGGAATTAATAATGTTTGACATTACATGTTTGATTAATGTTGTAATAACTTTATGAACTTTGAGGGTGAGTGATGTGTCCCCTTGCACAAAAATAAAGTTGGGCACTTGGGCACGATGACGAATCTCTACATATTGAAAAAATGTGACGTGTCCTTGGTACGGATGAATATGATTTCATAACAATTTTAAGGATTAGAAGAATATATCTTAATATTGTTTAGTCTTTTGTCACTATTTATTATATTATTCCCAAGATAATCAAGTCAACTAAAGTGGACATTTTACAATATATATTAGCATGTGGCGCATTAGAATATTTATGATCATTTCCTTATCAGGAAATCTTATAAGATACTACAAATTGCCATCTACTTAGAAAGTTATGTGATTTGAAAAAATGCATGCACCTTTATTTGGTTAAATGTTAATTAAACCATATCCCTTCTTCTTCTTTTTTGATGTTTCGAAGTGTTTTCTTTATTTTTATCGTCAAATGATTTCAAAAGATGAATAAGTTGTCTTTTCTACCAAAATATATAATTAATGAGTCGTTCAAATTATATACTTGTGATTATATTAATTTGATGAGTATTATTTCTCCCTCCTATGGAAAATCATGCCATCTTTGACGACTAGAGAGTATATAATCTTGCAGAATTTGTTTAATATAATGTTTGGTCGGTACTTTTGTAATTAGTTAGTAGATGCATTTATTTCTTAAAATGTTTTTATATAAGAGTATTAAAAAGTGGTCCAATTAACTTTCTGTATATCTTTCCAGTAAGCATCTAATGAGTTGGATAAATTAATTGGCTTTATCCAATTGGGACCTCTTTTGCTTCGTCTATTTTTTCCCTTCTCAAAGTCCAACACAAGATTCCGGCAATTGAAATATAATTTGTTATTGGATAATAAAAATATACTAATTCTATTAATACACCAAAAATAATCTTCGACGTAGCATCAAATATATTCACAAGAGTTTTGTAAAGAAAATTTTCAATTAAGCTCTTCATTTTAAAAATCTTAGAAGAAAGAAATACAACTTGTTAATGGGGCTGTAACAAGTTGATGTTCAAGTTTGTTTGAATTGTTACCGAGTTTTAGAATTTGTGTTTGAGCTTGGTTTGATTGTTAATTGAGTCAAGCTTAAATGAGCTTTAATCGAGCAGAACACGAGTCAAACTCGACTAACTTGATTTTCTTGCACATATTTTATTATTTTTTTTCTAATTGAGTCGAGCTCAAATCGAGTTTCAAATTTATAGAACACACAAAATATTGTTCGAATTTGGTTTGATATCTTAACAAATCGAGCTCAAACGAGCTTTTATTGAACGATATCTAGTCGAGTATCAAGTAACTTGATTCATCATTCAACCTTACATGTCACACACAAACCATTGAAGGTGGGAGACAGAGGGGGGAGAATAGTACTATACAACACACCATGCATGAGCATTCAAGTTTCAGTTTAATCAAATTCAATTGTTTATATAATGAATTTATTATACTTATATTAATTATTTCGAAATAATATTATAATCTTTCATAAGTGGCGCAATTTGATCCGAATATTTCTATTTTTTAGGGAATATAATGGGGTACACAAAAGAAATACGTAAGCAAGGGGAGGTCCCCGATCGACCACAAGGTTATCCACTTTTGCCTTTTATTTTGCATTTTATTATGTGACCTCATACTTTGTTTGGCATTTTCTTACACAAATGAGTTCTCATTTTAACTTTGTCTAAAGTTTGATTACAATGTGTCGAGTTTTTCTATTTGATTTTAGCGAATAAGAGTTTCATGTGTGATTTTTTTTTCTTTCGATATTTAAAGACTAATAAGATAAGATGAAATCACTAGTGATTATTCTAATAAAAATAACTCAAATCGTTATGAAATGTTCTTTTTTTGAAGCTCACTTGAACATATAAATTAACATTATCGCCATAATTTATTTCTACTCACACCATGAGCTTTGGTTTCTTTGCAAGAATAAGAAAATGAAAAGAAAACTAACACTTGAGAACACT
The DNA here is from genome assembly GCA_019426215.1 of Buddleja alternifolia. Lineage (NCBI taxonomy): Eukaryota > Viridiplantae > Streptophyta > Magnoliopsida > Lamiales > Scrophulariaceae > Buddleja > Buddleja alternifolia. The sequence goes on from CM033403.1 coordinate 28,793,623, forward strand.
AATAAAAAAAAAATTAGGATTCAGAGTGAAAATATACGTCATGGTTATAAAGTCATAGTTTATAGCAGGCTACACCCACGACTAATTTGATCGTGGTAGACGTTTCATATTGCCACGCGGACTTCAGTTGTGGTGGAAAATAATGCTAAAAATTTTAAAACTCCAACTAGCCGTGGTGGAAGAAATACTAATTTAACACTTTTTTACAATGGTTAATTAAAAATCATGGTTTTTGCAATGAACATAATATTGATAATTGCTACACGCCATTGGCAATATTTTGGCCATACTTACAAATATTATGGCTAAAGCCGAGATGAAGCCGTAATCGATCAATTTTGACCATGAGAAAAGAGCTTTTCACTTTGATTTATTGACATATGCAACAATTAGATTTCTTGCGGTGGAATAAACTCCAAAATTATTGCTTTTTTCTAATGCGAATAAAAATTACAAGAGCTTTCTCTAGAGAACTTTTTTTTTCTTTTAATTTCTCTAGAGAAATCTCAACATTTGGAAAAGGTACCTTCAAATGTTTGGGCCTGTCGTCACCAATTGGAATCTTGATCTCGTCACTCAACAATTGTGTGGATGTTAATTATTATGTGCCATTATTGTGTTATTTAATTAGATATAACAATTTACTTTTATTGATGTCAATCTAGTTGAAAACATGGCAGTGGCACACTTAGGATATCTAATTTTTATTTTTATTTTAATATTGTCACTGAATAACATCATTATATACACATTCAAGGACTCTCAAATTCAATTATACACATAATTTTATTTATGATCAGAGAGTACTATACAATAATAATCATTGATATGGTTTAGACTGAGTGGAAATTATAGAATTAAGCAGGGGATATGGAAATTTACAAATTGGCCATAAAGTATCCCAAAGGACGTTTATTTGTAAGCAGCCTTCACCATAGTATACATCATAACTTGGGGGAGAAGGATCTTTGCATGCTCCTCGCTACTAGGCCATATTTAATAAGGAAAGTTTTTGACAGGTTGAGAGAAAAAATGGTAACGTTTAGGCTATAATATATGCTTAGTTGAGGAATGGTAAAAGCGAAACCATATTAATTGAAATGACTGATTTCGTTCTATATTTTTTTATCGACAACTAATTATCAATTTCCAATCTTTTTTTTTGTAATGGAGTTGATTATTATAAAAATTAATGTAAATGAGAAAAATATAAATATAAAAAAATATACACTTCATAATTATATAGAGAAAATTGCAAAATTAATCCTGTAATTATAGAAACAAATTAGTCCTGTCTTTTATTGCACTGGCAAAATTAATCCCATAACAATGAAAAACTCGCGAATTGCGGACAAATTTGGTCAGCATTGATCATGTCCATGCACATGATCCTTACAATTTGGGGATTCTTATTTACAAACCAAATTAGCTTATGTGGACCTGGGGTTGTGCTGAATAGGATTCAAAAGGCCACATTGAAAGCCAAGTGGCAAATTTAATCAAAATACAAATTTTATATTTAAAATAATTACAAATCAATTGATACCTTAAATGAACCTATTAAAAGATTTTAACAAAAAAAAAATGAAAATAAAAGATGAATCAGCTCACTGTCTTTAGGAAAATATCCTTAAGTTGGCTACTTTATTTAAAAACTAGCCCCAATCTTCAAATAATTAAGTTGCATAGCCTGCTCACTTAATGAAAATATGAATTCCCTAAGATACCCTTATTATAAAGATAATGTTTCTTTAAAAAATTCTAGACAAAGGGACATACACTGACTCGACAAACTCGGGCTGATAGTTTTATAATCATCGGCCACATGACCCTATAAGACTCCAAATAAGGAGAGAAAATTCACAACTTGTGACAACCTGAGATTGAATTCAGGACATATCACATGAAAGTGGAAGTTGATACCACTAGACTAACAAGCATTGGGTATCATAAAAATATTGTTAAATAAAATATTTGTAAGAAGAAAAACATCTTCTCCCAAACGAAATGGGTTCTACACAGCTCCCCACCAAGAACTAAAAAAAAAAAAAAAACTTAATTCTTCAAACCCTAGTATATTTTCTTCCCTTCTCATTGAACATTGACAACCAAATCTTCAAATTCCGACCACCATCGTCCACTACTTTGTCTTGAACTTCTTCTAATAGACATGGAGAAGAAAAATTGAAGAAAGTGAGACCCCAAAAGTTTGAGAAACCAAACTACAAAACTGGTAATTTTACCTCAAATCTTATAATTTTATATAAAATTTGTTGTTTGAAGACTAGACATTCATATTTAAGAGTATAATTTAAATATTAACAAGATTGCATTTTTTTTTTCTTTTAAAACCTGAAACTCAAGATTTTCGTCAGAAAGAAGATGTACAGTAATAGGCAGCTCGTTGTTTAGATTGATTGGTCTGCCCAGTCAAAATTTTATGGTTTCTGGACTGATAGACTGGTCAGACCGGTCTACCAATCTGCCTTGTCATTCCAGTCCAACTGCCCCCCCCCCCCATCTTCTTATTTTGTAATTTCTTTATTTTTCTTTTAGTTTTTCAATATAAATAACTTCTTTTTCTTGTTTTTATATATAGGAAAATGTCAGAGATTCACTTATATTATCAATATGATTGTGAGTGGAAGAAAAACGAGAATGACTCATATGAATGGTTGTCAAGGAATAATGAAATGATGAATATATTATTAATAGATGATCCAAACAAGGTAAAACTTTCAGACCTTCATGACCATATATGTGAGAGGACTCATGTGGCTCGGATAAATACAGATATAATATTGAGTTATATTCCTTTGTCTTTTGATATTGACGTCAAGTGTTATTTTTTAGACCATTGTAATGTATCGAAATGTAGAAGCATTCTATATGTTGAGCTGATCAAGAAGAATGAACTTGAGACAAAAAATGAAAAAGAGGTTTTGAAGTTGTGAACGATGAAAGGTATGAGAATGAAAATGATGAAATCTGTTGAGATGAATATTTCAACATCAACATGAAAGAACCAAGGGTTTATGATATTACATCTGTACCAAGTTGTGAGGGTGGTATTTTGAATGAGCTAATGTCCGTGGAAAATGTTCTCCATCAAGATACAATACCAATAGCCTATTCCCCAACTCTAACCTGACAATCTCCATGCCTAGATGTAGATGTTGTTGTCAATCATTGTGAAACCACTAGCTATTGGTGACACTTGTAAAGCATTCAGTTTTGTTGATGGTTTAGATATTGATATCGGACAGGAATTTAGAAACAAGATCGAAGTCAAAAATATAATAATTAACATTTCCCTGAAATCTTGTTTCGATTTTCACATAGTAAGGTTAACAACAAACCATTTGTGGCAAAGTGTAAAGTCGAGGCTTGCAAGTGGATTTGCGTACTGCACCAGGCTCCGACTCTTTCTCCTTGTGAACTTATCGCAACATCCATATATGCTCTTCTAGTCCTGTGGGTTAGGGAAACCAAAGGGATGTTTTTCACAGTTAATTGCAAATATATTGGCAAAAGAATACCCAAGTCAGATGGACACACCTGTGTCACATAAAATAATGGAGGTAATGAGAAATCATGGCATTTGAGTATCTTACTACAGAGTTTGGATAGGCAAACGTATCACTACAAGTAAATTAGGGGTAAACTGGAACTTAGTTATGTAAATCTTTCTAGTTATTGGCATGTGATGAGCGTCATGAATTCCAGTACAGTTACATATTTGGTTACAAATAAGGGGAAGAATTTCAATTGTCTTTTTTTCACATTGGGAGCATGCATCGAAGGATTCAAGGCAATGAAGAAGGTAATTGCAGTGGATGAGACTTTTTTGAAGCCCATGTATGGGGGTACATTACTTGTTTGCACCGTACAAGATGACAACAAACATCAATATCCTCTTGCTTTTGTTGTAGTTAAATCAAAAAGTGATGAATAATGGAATTGGTTCTTGGTGAAACTTGAGAAACTCATACCTGATAATGAAGAATTGGTTATCATTTCAGATAGACACTCAAGCATCATTAAAGTAGTTTCTATATTTATCAAAAGGCTGAACATGGATTTTTTGCATGGCTTATTTCTCAAAATGTTAAATCACGTGTTAATAGAGGTAATCATGTTAAGGAAATAAAAGGTAGAGGAAAGGTGCAATAGACCATTCAGACGAGTTTCATGGCTGCCACTGCAGCATATACTGAGGCTGAGTTCAAACACATTTATGTGGACCTAACAAATAGGTATCCTACAACTCATGAGTATCTTGAAGATAGTGTTGATGTTAATAAATAGGTTAGTGCTACTTTGTAGGTTCTCGTTACAACATTTTGACTACCAAAGGAGTTGAGTCCATTAATTCGTCATTGAAGACTGCGAGAACATATCCGCTAATACCTTTGATTGATGCGATATTAATGAAAATATGTAAGTGGTTTAGTGATCACCAAAAGGAAGCTGGAGAAAGCTCTTCCTCTCAACGCTTAACTCTAACGGTAGAAAAAGTGATGCATGCAAGGTACCAAGAGTCCACATATAGTAAAAAAAGCTAAATAGCACCACAGGTGAGTACTATACCACAGGAGAGAATGGTAATTTCTTGGTCAATTTGGAGAAGAGAACTTGCACTTGCAAAGTATATAATAATTCTGTGCGTCACGCACTTGCAGCATTTACGGGTGGCCCGAATAATATACATAGCCTATGCTTGACATACTAGTTGAAAAAGATATAGGTATTGGGGTATGTCCAGATAATATACCCCGTGCTAAGTGAATCTGAGTAGATCATCTCCGATTACATAGAAGGCACAAAGGTGTTACCTCCTAATGCTATCAAAAAATGTGGAAGGAGTCCAAAGACAAGATTTTTTTTTGTTAGAGAGCGCCGGAAATGCAAAAGCACAAAATCACAATGAGCAACAATCTTCTAAATCCTCTATTCTCATATGATTTTTGTGTATTTATTATTCTTGTACTTGGAGCGCATCAATTAAAAATACAATAGTGACGTTATTGTAGTAGTGACTTTTTATTTCATATGAGGTTGGTTAATCTAATAAATGGAGTTTGATTAAAGTAGGTTATTGCTTCACTATTTTATAGTTTAGTGGAAGTTTCGCAATGTTGGCTTTGCTTTCACTCTATTACTTTCTCCGTCCAAGAAAGGATGTCCCCTTTGACTTTTTGTAGGAATTAAGAAAAGTCAATTATATAACCGTCTCTTCCCAAATTACCCCCTATGCGAATAAAAAAAATATTTATTGTTTATATGTTACAATCAAGCTTTCCTAAATGGCATTCCGTACCTATTAACTACTCCTAAATTAAAGCACAATATACATGAAAATATTGTGTAAATTGGGAAGGTATACATAATTAATTTAAGAAAAGATGGTCAAATTCATTTATGATTAGATTCAATTTTAGGGATAATTACACTCACACCCCCCTCAATGATGGGGTAATTACACAAACCTCCCCTCACTAATTAATAATTACAAACACGCCCCCTCATGTTAAAGATTTATTACAATTGCATCCCCGATGTGTAACAATTCTTACAATTACACCCCCTGTAAACCTTACAAATAGACCCTCCGAGAGGGTGTATTTATAATTATCAACTAGTGAGGGGAGATTTGTGTAATTACCCATCATTGAGGGGGTGTGAGTGTAATTATCCCTTAATTTTAAAAAACTAAAATACTTGCCGTAGTAAGATATGGCAGCTTAGGATTTTTTTTGTTCTTTTACCATAATAGACACTTAACCAAACAATACTTTCTTTTTAAAGAAAGGGACAATCTTTTTGGGACAAATAAAAATGGAATAGTGGATATCCTTTTTGGGATGGAGGGAGTATTAACTTTGGTTAAGTTTGTGTCTGGTGGATTAAATTCGGAAGAATGAACTAATTTTGGGGATGATTGGAAATTAATTTCTCACGGTCAGATTGGTAGACCGATCAGACTAGTTGGTCGGTACTGAGATCATAAATTAGAAAATATAATTCCGAACTGGCCGATTGGTAGCCAAATCTGACCGATCAGCAGGTCCAAAAATGAGAGGTGATACAATATTCATTCTGATCGTGCAGAATTAATTTTTTATCACCTTCCAAATTAGTTCATTCTTCCAAATTCAATCCACCAGACACAAAACTTAACCGAAGCCAATAATAGATTGAAAGCAAAGCCAACATTAAGAAACTTCCACTAAGCTATAAAATGGTGAAGTAATAAACTACTTTAATCAAACTTCATCCATCAGACTAACCAACTTCACATCAAAATAAAAGTCACTAGTACAATAATAAATATGTAAATAAGAAAGTCTTAAGTCTTACACAAATAAGATAGAGAAATTACAGTTTTCATCTACAATAGTTTAAGAGCGACAAAACAAGCACAAGAATATAAAACCACAAACTTCTATTTCAATGGAGTAGGCTAGGTGTATGGGGTCTTCTAAATATTTTGATTTCTTCGGCACCCTCTTTGGTCGTTCCTGCTTTTCTCCTCAACTTAGTTCGACATAATAGTTACATCTTTTTCCATATCTTTACCATCAATATTTTCATCAATCAAAAGAGTTGGAACATTGTAAGCTATGTTGTCACCATCAACACTATCTCCACCCCGAACATCATCTGTGTCATCATCTATGTCGTCATCCTTATGCCCACTATATTCTCGGTGGTTCTCATCGGACCTTAGTACTATCCTTTCTACCACTTGTTCAACCCCTTCTACCCTTTGATTGACCTGAGAAAGCTCTTATCTTAACGTTTTTACATTTTTTATTAATTCACGCATCATTTTAACGCATTCATCAGACTCCTTAGGCTGTGACACTCTTAGTGCCTCACCTACAGTGCTAAAGCATGGCGGTCTTGTTGTGTCATCTAGAACGCTAGTTTGTGGAGGTCTTATCTCGATATCTATCATGTCTTCAACTCTCTCTCGTTCTATTTCCTCTCTAGAATCATTCACTTGAAGGAAGGAACATCAACCTTCCACATCTGCAAGCCTAATATCTTCAAAAAAAATATTACCTCTATTCGCCAATATTATCATCCACTGATCAGTAGTGGTGTTAATGTATTCTTCGTCAGGGGCAAACCCCTGCATGTATGCTACTTGCATCTCCTTTGGCGTCAGTGTAGGTATGCTCTTGATATCCTGAAGGTTAAGGAATTTGAATTAACAGCATGGAATTTAAAGCATTTTATATTGATAAAGAAAACACTAACCTTGCTATTCTCGACCACTTCTAGGATTTGACGCAAAGGTGGAGCTGGCTTGTTTTTTTCTAGTTGAATATTCCACCTACATATTCTCGCAGTGGTCTGGTGACATTCTCCCTTAAATGAGCAAATTTTGGCGATAGTGTTGAAATGCACTCAAATGAAAGTAGCTACACAGATGGACAACCAAAATCATTAGATAACAAATTATTTAAAAATTTACGTTTTTACAATTGGAGGATAAATTTTCTTACCATTAGAGGTAGAATAAACCCAGGACATGACCAAGATGGCACATTTAATTTACTTTTTAAGTCCAAAGCTTCACGTCAATCATCAAACGAATATAAGAAGTCCTACCCCATGAAAATGTGCGGGCAAACTCAAGGTCATCTACAATTCTAAATGTGTAATCTCTTATATGTGTTTCATCCTTTGTATGGTTCATAAACACAGAGCACACAAAGTGTAAGACTGCCATCTTCAACTTGTCTTCCAAAAAGGTCGATGACTGTTTCCCAACAGATTTGCTTCTCTTATTCCTCCTACTACCTTGACCTTCTGCACCTGATAGGATCACTATTTCCTTAAGTTTTTGTCTTATAACTTTTAATGTGATTTTTCCTTTGAAGCTTCGATCCATGAAACAATAACCACTCGGATACTCTTATGGGAAGGGAGTGCAATTCAAGCCGCTGATAAGTGCATGCTCCATTAGAAAGTATCGTATGTGTGTGCTATTGAGAACAAACCACATCCCATGCATCTTTTTTGTTTCCATTCTTTTTCTTAAAAACATCCACATTGGAGTTAAACACATCTCCACATACAGAGGAACTTCGAAAAGAAGTGCAAACTATGATCCCTTGAACCAATCCATCCCACATGGATGGTCTCTCAATCATTTTGCAATAAATTCGACTTCTTTTGCCAATTTGCAATTTGTACAAATTCTACACTTGAAATTTTGTTGTATATCACTTAATTCAAAAATAGGTCTAAGGATGTCACAAACCTGCAAATCAAATAAATTATACTATTAAAAAAATATTGATAGAAATTTAAAATACTATTAAGTGTAAAGGACAATGTTTTACTTACCGGGGGAACCACAACTCATGATCATGTTGCCTCTTCTGTGTCTATTGTTGTCGGTCTTAATGTTGTTACCTGTGGCGACAGTTGCCCTCAGCAGTATGGGACAGAGTTTGAATTATTCCTTCACTCTCAGGTTAAGACCCACTCTTTGTAAATCTAGACACCAACGCTTGGTAGAAAGAGGGGAGGAGTTCGAACTGGGTCAAGTTCATGCCATGATAACGTGTGCCTAAAAAGAAATTAGAAGAATGATTCAGTATAGTAAAATGAATTATAATAGTGTTAATTCCAGTAAGATCTGCAAAATTGCAATAAAAATAACAAAATATCAACTTTATCAATTAGTATAATAAGTTCTTTCCCAAGTGAGAGTTTAGTAGTGCGGTAACTAATAAGCTTGTTCATAGCCGGAGCACTCTAGTTCCCATTCATTCACTTTTTGGTAGTTGATAGCATGTTGTTATCATCTTAGATACTGGAATTAATAACGTCAACCATTTTCATCTATTTATGTTACACTTGTTGCACAAACATATATTTAAAATATATATATTGATAGCAAACTGAACATGCAAATTCCATTCATTTACAAATTCTGTATGTATATTTATTTAGTATTTCAATCCCACAATTATTTTCAACATATTGAAAATAGAATAAAAATTTAAACAAAAAAGTTGCTTGAACTACTTGAAAATTTATCAAAAATATTGGACAATGAAGAGCATCAGTTATAAAAAAGTTTGAATTTTTTAGCTTCACGGTTTGAAAAGCACACATTCAGAATTCTCATCATCTGCCCTAAATTCAGATTTGGTATCTGTGTATATCTACATGGAACTATATATTAAATATAGACTCAAAATCTGTATTTGCAGTAGCTAAAACATTCATTAAGATGTTTGTTCAAGTGTCCGCACTAAGAGGCCCAAAACGCCAAAATGTATCCATCCTTGCCTTGTTGTATTTTAACACTCGAGTCTAATAACTGAAATTTTTATGTTTTGATATAAGGAAAAAATCAGAAAGCATTTAAAACAATTGTCCAAAAAAAAATATATATAAGATTTCATAGAGTGTAAAATATTACAACATGTGGAAATAGTGCGGTGAATGATCAAATTAAATTGTTCAAAAAGATCAAACTAGATCATCTATCCACACAGTCATTATAACATGAATAGCATAACAAGCTATGCATTGACATTGTATTATATAACTAATTGCTCTCAGAATAAAACATTAGGAACTTATCTCTACAATATGGAAAGAAATGTGAAATGAAATGGAAATACATGGTAGCATCATTTATTGAACCTCAAGTCAAAAGGAAAAACAAGGTTCACCAAGAAATAATGCATTAATATGCCTGACTCATACAAGAGACTTATTCTCATGAAGAATAAGCCTCTGGCCTCATGTATTAATCAGGTTCCTGTATACAGAGGTCCATCTTTTCGTTCATTAAAAGTATATGCCAAAGTCATATATTACATTTCATGATTAACTGACAAAAAATAGAATAAAAAGTTAAAAAGTTGCTTGAAACTGCTTTGAAACATTAGCAAAACTACTGAGACAATTAGGGCATTAGTTTTAAAATGCTCGAATTTTGTAGCTTCACAGTTTGATAAGCACAAATTCAGAATTGTCATCATCTGTCCCAAATTAAAATCAAGTAAAAGTATAAAAACATAGATTAAAGATTCTATAAGCAAAACAAAATGAAACATTTCAACAAAATAATTCAGAACAAAAGTTACCGGAAGCAAGTTGACCAAGCAATAGAATCAAATAAGAAATAATCAAAGGAAAGCATATATTGAACAAAAAAAGCAACCCAGAGGTAGCATTAGATAACCTTCAAGAAAAACTTGGTGCTTCACGGATTAATCAGCCTAAAATTACAAACTCCAATCATTTGCCCCATGACAGCAAAATAAAATTACAAACTCCAATCAAGCCCTTGCTTGGTTTTAATGGTTAAGATGCATTTTGTCCTTCAATTAAAGTGCATGGACTCATACCTTTTTTGACAAAGAAAGCTGTTAATTTTTGCCAAAGAAAGGCCTTAAGGTGGAGGCACGATGGAGGAAGACTTGAGGTGGTGGCGCGACGGAGGAAGAGAGATAACAGAAGAGAAGGAAAATGGGCTTGTTTGTGATTTTGTGTTTTTTTCAGAAGGACAATTTAGTCTTTTATAATAAAATTGAATAAAATAAATGAAAAGGAATTTTTTTTTCAATTTTTTATAACAGGGCTATTTGATAAATGAGGGTGTATTCAAAGATTATACACCCAATTCTTCCTCCCAAGCGCCCGACCCTCCCCCCCCCCCCCAACCCATTACCGCCTACAAACTCCCCTGCTCTATCCTCGTCTTCCCTCTATCGATCTCTCGCCAAAATGCTCTCTCGCAAACACTATGTGTGCCATTCAGATTGTATGTGTGTATTTTTCACATTGTGTGTTTATACACTCCTCATTTGGGGAACAGGGTACTAGAGCAAGAGAAGGCGGCGGAAGGAGGGAGGACTTGGGGTAGCTCTGAAGTTAAGCGATTGAGGGAAGCCGCATCGAAGGTGGAGGTGGACGGGGGAACAGTAATATAGATCGAGGAAGATGATCCATTTTTATTTTTTTTCTTTTTTTAAAAAAAATTATTTTGTTATTTTAATTTAATGTATTTGTAAGATAATTTCTATTTTAGATGTTTAACCTTCGATTTTAAATTATTTAAAATTTTTAAGTATATAAAATACTGGGACCTATTAATTTTTTTTCCAATAGTTTTTTAATACATTTTTCAGACAATTTTTAGTGATTTTATAAATGGTTAAAAAAAATTTAGACATTTTAAAATTTATAATATTAGAATAATAACTCTTCTATAATTTTCAAAAAATAAAATAATTTATATTCAGTTAGGCATATCAAAATTTAAAAGAATTAAAAACATCCACCTACGCCTTCTAACACCGTGTGTAGGGGTGTTCACGAATTGACAGGACCGCCCAAACCGATTGAAAACTAGAAATTTGGTCCAAATTGAAAATCGAACCAAAAATTTCAGTTCGATTTTCAGTTTTTTTAAAGCAAAAATCAATTTTTCGGTTCGGTTCGGATTAGAGGTTTGGTTAAACCGGACTAAAACGAAAATTGATCTTTTTTATTTTTATTTTTTTTAGTAAGTATGTAAAAAAACATATTTCTCACACACACTTTCACGCTTAAAAAAACATTTCTCCTTTCACTTAAGAGAAAGAAATTCACGTAGAGTCAAAAATTTCAGCCCCTGCCTTGCCCTTCTGCTTCTGCTTCTGCTTCTGCTTCTGCTTCTGCTCAACCTCAAGCCCTCAAATTCAATCGGTTGCCCTTCTGCTTCTGCTCCAACGTGAGATGGTGAGTGCGAACTTCCCCTGATTTCTCTATTTCGTAAGTTTTTTTTCCCCCTATTTTCTTTCTATGATTTTAAACATTTAATTGATTTTGTTATTTGTATGGGTATTAACTTATTTTGTATTTGTATGGGTTTAATTTAATTGTTTAAATTTATTTGATTAGTTTGTGAATTGTGATATGTAAATTGTAGTTGTGATTTGTATATAAATTGATTTCTTTGTAAATTGTTTCATTTTGTGGGTTGTGTAATTTGAAATTCTATTTGATAAGTTTTAGCAATGTGGGTTGTGTAAATTAGTTCTTTGAATTTGATTATTTCATCCCCAATATCACAATTAGGTTTTTAGTTTTCAATTTTCATCCACCATTTCAATTTTTTATATAACATATATTCACGAAAACTTATACGTGTATATAATGCACCTTATTTTCAGAAGAGATGGATAGTGATAGAAGTACCCTCGGCTCCCAATCCTCGGCAAATTCAGGCGCGCCGTCTCCATTTGAATCAACTTCACAACCTCAACAACGAGAAGAACATCTTTCAAACATAGCGGAGGAAGCGGAGGAAACTGAAGCACAAGATGCGATGCCACCGCTGAGGAAAGGGGTTGCAAAAGGATCAGGCATGTGGGAGCACCTTACGGTCTACTATGACAGTGAAGGGTCGCGTAGGGCTCAATGTAAGTATTGTCCCAAAAATTATGCGGTTTCTTCTTTGAAAAATGGAACTTCGACGTTGAATAATTATGTCAAATCTTGCAAAAAGAATCCCAAGAATGTGGTAGAAAGTAAAACAATATTAAATAATTGTCAAACTCAAAGTGGGAATGGGGAAACAAAAGAATGCACGTCTAATCGGAAAAATAATATTGAAACTATTAGTGACGCCTTAGTTCGCATGACTATTATGGATTAATTGTCATTTAAGTTCGTAGAGAATGAAGGATTTAGGTATTTTATGTCCATTGAATGCTTGTTTTGTTCCATCAAGATCTACAATAACAAGAGATTGCTATAAGGTTTATTTCGATGAAAAAAGTAAGTGGAAGGATTATCTTAAGTCCTCTGGGCAAAGAATTTCCTTGACCACAGATATATGGACTTCCAATCAAAGACTTACTTATTTATCTTTGACTGGACATTACATTGATGATGATTGGATATTGCATAAGGTTATTCTTAACTTTATTCCTTGTCATAGTCATAAAAGTGATGAAGTTGGCATGTTGATTGAGAAATGCCTAATTGATTGGGGGGTTGATAAAATCTTTACAATTACTGTTGACAATGCGTCGTTTAATGATACTACTGTGACCTATTTTAAAAAAAGATTTGTAAATTGGGGACTACATTAGTGGGTGGAAAATATTTACATATGAGATGTGTTGTTCACATTGTCAATCTTGTTGTGCAAGATGCGTTAAAAGAGGTGAATGAATCTGTAGAACGTGTTCGCGCTGTGGTAAGATATGTGAGAAATTTACCTGTTAGATTGAGAAAATTCAATGAATTTGTGACAAAAGAAAAGGTTGAAAGTAAGATATCATTGTGTTTAGATGTTGCAACTAGATGGAATTCCACTTACTTGATGCTAGAGACGGATCTTATTTTTTAGGGGGCATTTGAGAGATATAGAATGTTTGATGCAGATTTCCATTCCGAATTTATGGGTAACGGTCCCTACGGAAAGATAGGTTTGTCTGAAAGAGAAGATTGGATTGCTGTGGAACGATTGGTGAAAGTGATGCGACACTTCTATAGACTCACTCTCCGAGTATCCGGTTCTCTATTTGTGACATCAAGTACTTTTATGGATAAAATCAGTGATGTGAATGATTTATTAAAGGGATGGTTTCTAAGTGATGATGACGAGCTAATTGAAATGGCAAAGAGGATGAGGTCGAAGTTCGATAAATATTGGGGAAGTATGGAGAAGATGAACTTGATGTTGTACGCTACTGCACCAGTTGACCCTCGTAAAAAGTTTGAGTACGTAGATCTTATTTGTAGGAACATGTACGGGGAAGAACGTGGAGAGGAAATGGAAAAACATGCAAATAAAACACTTTACGAACTTTTTGAGGAGTACGAGAAGATTCATTCTCCTGAACCCCCAACATCATCACATTCACACTCTACTTCAAGTGAGTCCTCAATGACTAGTGATTCTGGATTTGACTCTGACTTAGACAGTGAAAGTAGATTTCTAAAGGCAAAGCGAATGAAAATTCAACAATTGAGATCTAAGAGTGAAAATTCAACAATTGATCAAAGCTAGATAAGTAACTGGTGGAAAGTGCACAACCTTAGATTTCCTATTTTAGCTAGAATTAGCTCGTGATTTGCTTGTTATGCCTATATCGATTGTGGTTTCAGAGTCTGTCTTTAGTACTAGCGGGCGCATTATTGATGATTTTAGAGCTTCATTGACACCGAAGATGTCACAAGCTTTAATTTGTGGTCAGGATTGGCTTCGCCGTACTCCAATTAAGTGCATGGAAGAGGATTATGAGTTTATTAAAGAAGTCGAGAAAGGTATGCTTTAATTTAATTTTCTTTTTATAATATTTATTTGTATCTCAATACTTATTTGAACTTTTAAACTTATTGTTATAATATGCTTATAGATGCGATATCAAGCATTGGAATGGAGTCAACCGTTATTGGCCTAATGAAGAACTTCAAGTCTTGAAGAATGGTTTTGTACTTTCTTTTAAGCTTTTAATTAGTTGTTATGTTTTATTATTTGTCAATATTAGATATAATCAAATAATTGTTCTCTATTTTTCAGTCTTGCAAAGGTGGAGCTTTGAAGCCTCTATGTGTCGGTCAAGGACTCAAGTGTGAAGTCATTATTGATTTTATTGTAATTGTTGTCTTGTTAAGGATGAATGGAAGATGAATTGATGGTGATGACTAATATTCAAGTATTTAGTGTTTAAGTTTTCATGTTGATTGTTGAGCCTTGATTTCGACCCTTAAGGTTGAGGTCTTGAGGATGATGAATTGATGATTGATAAATGATAACTATGTAATGTATGATGTATCTTATCTATTTTAAGGTTGAGACTTGAGAACTTGAGATTATAAGATTGCAATTTGTACTTGATAGCTAACTTTTGATGTTAAAATATTGTTCATTTGTGGTTAGGTTGTTCATTTGTGGTTAGGTTGTTCATTTGTGAGATTTGATAAGTGGATGCAAATGCTTGATGTTATTGCCTTTGGAGAGTTGGTGTGGTAGACATGGTGTTTACACTATTTAGTTGATAATTGGTAATTACTTCATTACTTGTCCGACCTTTTGAACTTGGTTTCGTAATGGGAACATTAATTCAAATTTGATTTGCTGGTGAGCTAAGTGAACAACATGACAGAAAACAAGACATGAGTTGGTGTGGACGTCTGGTAGACAATTAGACATGGTATTACAATATATATTACGAATACAAAAATTTAATTTCATTATATCAATTTTAGTTGGCCATGCTACACATAATTATAAATATATAAATATATGCATTCTAAATAAAAAGTGAACAACAATAGCCAAAAAACAGTAGCCTGTGAGATTTTTGAAACGATAGTAGCCAAAAAAAAATTTGGTTCGGTTTTAACCGAATCGATGAAAACCGACCAAAAATGATCGATTTTTAACAGAACGGTTCAGTTTTCGGTCCGAATTTTTGGAAAACCAAAATTTCTCGAATTCCAGTTAACCAAAAATCCGGTTCGGTTCGGTTAAAAAATCGACCGATGAACACCCCTAATAGTGTGTATGTGGCACATTATCACATTTGGCAAACACTTTCAGCCCACATAAGCCAATTTGGCCGGAAGATCAAAAATCCCCAAATTGGGTAACCAATTCCGATCTAATTGACAAATTCTTGTGAAATTTATCCTCAATTTGCGAATTACGGGACTAAGTTTGCCAGTGGTCCAACTAACTTTATGATGTATCTTTCGAGGGAAGTATCCAATTGGAGTTGAACAGCTGTAGCCATGGACTCAACTTACACCCCTATATGAAAATACGGTTTTCTTGGTTATTTTATGCTCTCAACTTGTTTTCTTTAGAGGCATCAAAATATTATTTGACTATTTTCGAAGCTCATTTAAATTGTTAATTAGGGGTGTACGCGGTCGGGTTCGGGCGGTTTTGTGGAAAAACTCAACCCGACTCGATATTTGCGGGTTGACAACATAACAAACCGAAACCGCATAATTATCTTTTCAAACCAAGAAGTTCGGGTCGGTCGGTTTTAATGTATTTAGCGGGCGGTTTGGCGGGTTATCGAATTATAAAATGTTACTTTGAGTTTCAACTAGTAAGTAAGAAACTAAATAACATACTTGTACATTTAATTAAAAAAAAATTGAGTCGGTGATAAATACAAAAATAAGTGCTGTTATTAAATAAAAATCATATTTATCATGATTTGTAAACTCTAAAATATTAATAAAATAAAATTATTTTATAAGTTTATCATAAAAGTATACATCTACATCTTTGTTCAAATCAAGTAAAAATAAATGTTCTTGTTTACTCAAATTGAAAATAAAGTGTTTTACATAAATATGAATAAAACTATTTGTATTAGAGTTTATTTATATGCATATATAGTTTAAAAGTTTAGGGGTTACTCTTTAAATATATATATATACACACACACTTATAACATATACAATTAGCGGTCGGGTGGCGGGTTACAATTATTAAACCCACCACCCGACCCGAAAGTGGCGGGTTACAATTTTTTCAACCTACCACAATTTTTTCATAATTTCAAACCGGCGGTTTTTGGGCAGTTCGGGTCAGTTTGAGCGGGTCGGACGGGTTGTGCGGGTTTATGTACACTCCTATAGTTAATGTTACTTCATTGTCCCTTTCTATGGAATGTTAGATTTTTAAGGAAGTACAATTTGAAGAATAATATAGTTTTGAACCAAATTAAAAATTCAAAAGAATTAAAAGAAATTAGATAGTAATGGTACACAAATTAGCTAACCTCGAAATTCATTAGTCAAGCATATTATATCTGCAACTTCAGCACTTAAAAAGGGTGAAGTACAAATTAATTATTTGGTAAGTAGTATTGTTATTAAAACTTACAGCACATAGGCTCACTACCTCTCCCTGTTAGATTAGAGAAAACCCCGTATGGAACTTGTATTACTGAGTAATATATTTATAGAGTTAAATAAACAAGTAAACCCTAAACTATAAACAAGAAAACATAAATACAAGGAAACATAAAGAACCTAAGCTACCATAAATACTAAAAAGATATAGAAAGATATTATATTATCTAACACTCCACCGCAGTCGAAACATGAGGGTCTTGAACGTTGAGACTGGATCAAAAATCGAGAAGAAGACGGCGACAAAGATAAAAGGTGGCAGCGGATTTAAGAGGCGGCGGCAACGGCGGCTCCAAGTCCTCATTTTCCAAGGGTGAGCGGCGGCAACTAACAAAACTAAAGGCGACGACGGACAAGGGTGGTGCGGCGGCCCGCGGCCAAAGAGAGAATGCCACGAAGGCGGCCATAGGAAAATAAAAAGAAGAGAAAATGAGCTAAGGGAGAAAAAGCTGGCGGTGGCGGCGGCCATAAAAGAAAGAAAGAAAAAAAAATTAGAAAAAGGAAAACTAAACTAGATATGGGGCACCGGACGGGGACGGCGACTTAAGGATGGTGGCGGAAGCGAGAGATCGAGAGACCATGGCTCGACGCCATGGCTCTGATACCATGTTAGATTAGAGAAAACCCCGTAGGGAACTTGTATTGCTAAGTAACATATTTATAGAGTTACATAGACTTGGTAAACAAGTAAACCCTAAACTATAAACAAGGAAAGATAAATACAAGAAAAAATAAAGAACCTAAACTACCATAAATACTAAAAAGATATAGAAATATATTATATTATCTAACACTCCCTATATGTATCTCTTATAACTAATTAATCCAATTTTTACTATTATCTTATGCGATAAAATTGCACTATAAATGTGTGTCTGACATGAGTACGGTAACATATTCTTTAAACCCACATGGCACCAGCCCTTTTGAGCATGGGCTTTAAGGAATTCTTGAGATGGAGGCTCATGATCTCATTAGCTCATCCCAAAATTCACCACCAATGAATACCGTCAGGACGGTATGGTTGCACCCGAGTCTTGAGAGCGGTTGCTTGATATCTCGGCCCCTTGAGATCTAGTCGAGCTTGTAAACTATTAGGTTGACACCGAAAATCATTAAAAATGGATTTGATTGTGTAGCTTATGTAGCATGAGGTCTCGCTAAAGATTACCAAAGTCTTCTTGGACAACATTTTGCTTATCATCTCCATTGATGCAATAGAATTTCACTACTACAAAAATACACTATTACAGCGCACCTATTACAGCGATTTTGGTAAAACCGCTGAACGGAGGTGCCTATTACAGCGGTTCCCAATGAACCGCTGTAATAGGGTATCGTGGTCTTGACCTATTACAGCGGTTCAAAAATAAACCATTGTAATAAGACGCACCTATTATAGCGGTTCGTCTCTGAACCGCTGTAATAGGCGGTCCAGGGACCTATTATAGTGATTTGGAGTGAACCGCTGTAATAGGTCCAACCTGTTACAGCAGTTTGGGGTGAACCGCTGTAAAAAAAATGAAAAAATAAAAAATCGGCCTATTACAGTGGTTCTGATAGAACCACTATAATAGGCAACAAATATTTAAAAAAAAAAAAAATCAGTCTATTACAACGGTTCACATAAGAATCCTATTACAGCGGTTCACATAAGAACCGCTGTAATAGGCCGAAACCAAAAATTTAAAACCCCCTTTGTAGATCTTCTCGCTTCTCTCGCTCTCTCTTAGTCTTTCTCTTTCTACTCTCTCTCTCTCTCTCTCTCTATAGCACTGCCGCCGCCGCCGCCACCACTACCGTATAGCACCGCCGCCGCCTCCACCACCACCACTATATGTGTAGGTGTATGTATATTTGTGGATATGTGGGTGTATGTATATTTGTGGATATGTGGTGTATGTATATTTGTGTATATGTGGGTGTATGTATATTTGTGTATGTGTGGGGGAGTGTATGTACATTTGTGTATGTGTGGATGTATGTACATTTGTGTATGTGTGGGTGTATGTACATTTGTGTATGTGTGGGTGTATGTATATTTGTGTATATGTGGGTGTAAATGTGGGTGTATGTATATTTGTGTATTTGCGAAAGTATGGAAAAAAAAAAATTTGCTGTGTCGGAATGACACGAAATTCGCACGGCCATAGCAAAACGGCATGCTGAACAAGACGCATAGCTTTGCAATGTGGTCTTGTGATTTTAGTCATCTGAGATCGTTTAAGGCCTGAAATTTACGTTTTATTACGAAAATCCATTTTGCTATGACCATGCGAATTTCATGTCATTCCAACACAGCAAAATTAAAAACGAAAAAGTGAAATAAAAAAAACAAAAAAAAAACCGCCCTTATTACAGCGGTTATAGTTATAACCACTGTAATAGGGGTGAAATAAAAAAATAAAAATAAATAAAAACTGCCCTATTACAGCGGTTAAAAACCGCTGTAATAGTTAAAAAAACTCGTTGGAATAGACATTTTTTATAGTAGTGTTTGAGGGTTTTTAGATTAAAAAAAGGAGTTTTGTCAAATATTCTCAAAAGATATTGTACAAGAGAAACAAATGGGTATATAAAAATAAAATGCTTTGATGATTGATAGTAGGAGTTTGGTTTTTGTGCGAGAAGAATGGGCTGTGCATTGGAGCATATATAGGAATGGAATCATAGGGGAAGGGTATTAAAATTAATATTTGTTCTTTTCCTCGTTTTCTTCTTTTATATTTTCCACTATAAAAAATTTATAAAGTTGGATCTTGAGTCCTCAATCTTTTAAGCTTAAGAAGATTTGAATAGTAGAATAATTGCAATTATATATATATATATATATATATATATATTAGACGGTCATCTCATCTAAAAATTTAAGCTATTAAAATAGGACATTAAAAAAAATATCAAGTTTTCCTCTATTTTTTTGTATTCGCATACATTGAGTAATATTTTCTACGTGAAATGGTTTTCCTGAACGGATGGTGGTATAATTTAAATTCAAGACTTTCTCATTTAACTTTAATACCATATTTAATGACATCTGATAATTAATATCTATAACGGTCAATGTCGGTTATATCTTAGATAGGAGGGATTAAGAATGTTTCACATTATATATTTGATTAATATTGTAAAGAATTTTTTAACCTTGAGAGTGATTGATGCATACGGAGGAATTTTTTAACACAGCAGAAAGAGAAAGTCGGGCACTAGCACGAATCTATGCATACGGAAACATTGTGACGTGTCCTAGGTACGGATTTCACATTAGGGATGATAATTTGAAGAATTGGAATATGTCGCAATATTGCTTAGTCCTTTGTCACCATTAATTAATTATATTATTCCCCAATATAATCAAGTCAATCAAAATTGCTATCTACTTTATTCTAAGTTATGTGATTTGATGCCGTAACATGAAAAAAAATGCATTTGCCTTTTGGGGGTTAAATATTAACTTAGTCGTATTATAATATCTTTGAATGTTTAAATGCGCGTTCTTTATTTTTGTTATCAAAGGATTTATTAATTTGATTTAATTGTATGTTTTTACCAAATATATTAGAAGCAAGTCGTGCTAATATAACTTTGATTTATATACACATATGTACACACACATATATATATATAGCTAAATATTACATTTGATGAGTTTTATTTAATTTAATTTGGTCGGTACTTTCGTAATTAACTATATTAGATTTTTTTAAAAAATTTTGAAATGTTTTTTGGAGGTGTAAAAAGTGGTCCAACCAACTTTATGATGTATCTTTCGGGGAAGTATAAATTGGAGAATTAAACTGGCTTTATCCAAATGGGACCTTTTGATCATCCTCTTTTTTCCTCTTCTCGAAGGTCCAAAACAAGATTCCGGCAATGGGGGTAGAATTTGTTATTGGATAATTAACACATCCTAATACTATCAATGCACCAAAAATAATCATAAAAATAGCATCAAATATACGCGACATATATTTTTGATAAGACAAGTTTTGATTGAAATTAAGTATCTTAAAATTAGACAACTTGACACAAAACATTGAGGGTAGAAGGTGGAGGGGGTTAGGTAGTAATATGGGGCAAATACTACATACCTAATATTATTATAACTCTCATAGAGCATCTCCAATGGAGCGCTATTCACCAGCACTATTTTTTTTTTTTTATTTAGTCCATAATTTTGTAATAGTTACTGATGCGGTTGAAAATTATACCAAGAAAAATCGTGAAATTCAAACTCGATTCTATATTTATGATTTATGGAAACTACTAAGAGTAATAAAGACAAATAACTAATGTGGAATATAAGGAATGGAAAAAAAGAAGTGTTTTATTATTTTCGATGTTTTTGAGGGAAAATACAGAGATATCAATTTTTTGTATTCCTAGAAAACGTAAGAATATACAAGATAGGATTACACATATTTATAAGGCCTTATTGGCCGAGTTCCCACTAGAAAATGGTCACTTTGACCCATTTCTTGATATTAAGGGAATATGAGGATCATATCCTCTATCTTAGGAGATATCGGTTGGGATCCAATACGATTTGATCTGATCCAATCTCCAGTCTTCTTCCAGCTAGTCCTCCATATGTCCGATGTAGGTATCTCTCCTCCTTGTCATGAGCTAGCTCCCGTGACTATCCAAAAAACTTTTTCCTCTATCTTCCAACTCGAGCCGAATTACCACATGATTTCTCTACTTCTTGAAACCAAATAATATAACAGAAAATCTCAGCCACATCATAAGTTCCTCTACTCTTGAGAGTTTGAAAGAATTTCAAAGTCTTTGAGAGTATAATTATTTTGAGGCTGTTGATGAGCTTTGCTTTAAAGCTGCTGATATACTTTGCTTTAAGGCTACTGACGAGCTTTACCTTGATTGCGGCTAGCCCATATTCCCGGGGCCTTTGTATAGTATGCCCACACACTTTTGTAGACTTTACTTGATTACCTGCACACGTAATTTATGCTCGAATTTTTCACGGGGCCTCTTGAGTGCTTGTTGCTTTACAAGGCTTCCCCCTCCTCCTCCTCCTTTTTTTTTTTATCTTTTGTTTTATTATACTATTATTTTATCTTATTTGGGTGCTCGCAAGGCTTTTCTTGGTACTTGGTATTTTACATGGCTTTTTTGGTGCTTGCGTGTTCGCAAGGCTTTTTTGGGGCTTAGTGTTTCTTAAGGATTTTATGGTGCTTGGTGTTTTTCAAGGCTTTTTTGGTGCTTGGTATTTCACAAGGCTCTTTTGGTGCTTGTGTGTTTGCAAGATTTTTGCCTGATTTTTCCCAGGGTTTTGCCTGGTTTTTCATAGGGCTTTTAATGATAAATGTCTGATTTTTCACAGAGCTTTCTTTTTAGAACCAGGCATTTCACTCTCGGGTTGCCCCGCCTTTCGCACACAGGACTTCTATTTTTAGAACCCGGCATTTCGCTCTCGGGTTGCTCTGTCTTTCGCACACAGGACTTTTATTTTTAGAACCCGGTATTTCGCTCTCGGGTTGCCCGACCTTTCGCACACAGGACTTTTATTTTATTTTTATTTCCAATGTATTTCATATACAAGTATGCATTCATGCATGAATATGTAAGGATGCTCGAGTAGAAGTACATCATATAGTTTTGATAACAATAAATAGAACTTGACACTAAGCATTCGCCTAGTCATATAGGTCATAGTTAAATAGATAAAGAAACTTTCATATTGCACATATAGATAGTCAACAAGAAACAATACCAATGATGAAAAATTGAACTAACGCATTTAAACATCTAGAAGGAAACAAACAGAATTCAAAATCCTAGCACGAACTAAAGCAACTAGGCAGAAAAAAGGAACAACTGACTTAGAAAGCAATAAAATGACAAACTTTTTTTTTTTTTAAGAGTCTTCCTGATTTTTCTTAGAGCTAGGAATGCACAGAGCTAGATGGGAGCCTTCTTGAGGGCGTGGTTGCGATTCCCTGTCCTGCCTCCTATCTTTACCATGTTGGGTTTTCGTTCAAAAAAGCATAAACGCAATGGAAGGGATTTCTAAAATTAAAACGAAAACCCAATTGGTACTCTAATTCGCATAATTGAATCTAAAAGCGTATAACGAATAAAACTTACTCGTTAATATGAATATGATGGTGGAGAAAAACTTCTTCATCTACAAACTCGAAATATTGAAGCTTCCAAATCTTCAATCCTTTGGTTTGATCCTTCAAACTTGAACTTGATCCGAACAACAAAAATACGTAGTCTCTAAATCATCACGCACGGATCAACAAACGAAAAATTCCTTCTTTTTTTTTTCTCTATGGTCGACGGCTAGATATAGAGGAGGAGAGAAATATTTTTCTTTCTTATGAGAGTTGTGTGTTCTCTTCATACTTGTTCTAAGTCAAAGAGTGTTTACATACCTCATGACTTATTGAACAAGTCAAAACAAAAGAGCCCTAATATGTGGCCTCTCAAAGACGCCACTTTGAGGCCTAGTAGGCGTCCAATTGGACTCCTTATTTAGCCCGGAATTTGTTTTGTTTAATTAATTTTTTATTTCAATTAATAATTTATTATATCCAATAAATAAATTTATTAATTAAATAACCAAATTAATTAGATAAATTAATTCATTAACATATTTCACAAGGAAATTAATTAATAATTAATCTTATCATTATAATTAATTATTTCATCTAATAAATAATTAATTATTTAATTTATCCAATAAATTTAAACTCCCAGAAGAAATAATAGAAATTCCTTTTTCTTCATTTTTTTTTTGTCAATCCTTTAGCGCGACTCTTTAGGTTCATTTCGTTTGGCAATGAGAGGAAATCAAAGGAAGTGGGTAACACCTAGCCAGTCACGTGGCCCACTTCGTAACCCAAACGAAAATGAATGATAGGATCAATCCGAAACCTTCAAATCGTGAATACCGTATATGTATAAACCCTTTGTTCACGTTCCCCGATCAAGTGAGAGTCATGGTTATGTCAAACTCACTGGACTTGACCATATGTATAAATCATAATAAATACGAGATCATTGAAATCGATTTAGTGCCAAGCACAATCGTCTCGTTTGCTTTGGCCAAAGACTTTGATCTCTATTTATCTATAATTACATAGGGTACATACTCATTCACTTATGAGAGAAAAAATCTCATATTAGATATTTGCTAAGATTACCACTTGTCCATCCAGTCCGCATTTCGAGGTTGACTCCACCAAAGGGTGAATTGGGTCTAACTACTCTAGTGAAAGACTTGACGTCACAAGTGCATCTTCAGTGTGATACTTCAGGTCAAAGGTTCACATATACCTATTACGCATAATCAGTTCCATCATTGACAGTCACAGAGTGAAAACCCATTTGACAGAACCGATGCGAGTCGTGTTCGAACATATCAATTCCACTGACATGTCTACAATCTTAATCTCCTATCATCCCATGATACCAGACAGGCACTCCTATGTCGGAGCTAAGATTGTACAAGTATTCGAAGTCTTTATTTGTCCATTAAAGACTTCATATTACTTGCGAACTTATTTTAGTAATCAAGATCGATCTCTCTAGTGTCAATCTTCCTATTCCATAGCAAATAGAGGGATAGCACTGAAAACATGGACAAAATGTTTTACACAACTTATAGATGCAGATAAGAATTAAGTGAAAACTCAATAATGCCTTTTATTTAAGAAGAATTTAAGTTCAATACAAGATCTATGCCCTATACATTCTATCCTCTATGGCATCTGAGGGCATAATCCTAACATACCACGATACTTTACTGGCGATGGGCTTCTTCCGAACAACCTAGTGCTCTTCTCGTGGTCCCGTCAGATAAGCTCCTGTAGGTATCCACTTTTGATCAAATGCTCTATCTCATTCAGCAGGTGTCGGCATGTGTTAGTGTCATGCCCATAGTCCTTGTGGAACTAGCAGTATTTGTCAGATTTAGGATTGGCAGGTCCAATATAAGCACTGAGTGGCCACCTTAGAGGGTTATCATGTTCTACCATTCTAAATGCTTGAGCGGGGGTAACCGTTAAAGGCGTACGTTGACTACTACGGTAATCGCCTCTGGGTCTATCCAGGGAAGAGGGCCTCCCTGATTCCACCTCGGCGTCCTCTTCATCTTGGTTCATTGTAGTGGTTTCATCCCTTTTCATTTGAGTGGCCTCCTCCATATTCACGTACTTTTCCACCCTAGTTAACAAGTTATCGAAACTAATAGGGGGCTTCTTAGAAAGGAACCTAAAGAATTCGCCGTCATCCAAACCTTGGGTGAACGCTTTGGATAGCACGCCAGCACTAGCTAAGGGGACCTCAAGGGAAGCAACATTGAATCTTTGTATATATCCTCGTAGGGACTCTTTGACCCCCTGGTGCATGTTAAATAAACTCAAAGATGTCATTTGGTACTTCTTACTACTAGCAAACTGGTGCAGGAACAGTGAGCTGAACTTCTTGAAAGAGTGAATAGAACTAGGGGCTAGCTGGTTAAACCACAGCTGGGCGGCCCGTGTTAAGGTAGCAAGAAACACTCGGTATTTCACTCCATCAGAATACTGGTGTAGCAGAGCGTAATTTTCAAATTTCCACAAATGCTCAGTAGGATCAGATAAACCGTCGTATTCCGAAACATTAGGTGCTCAGAAATTATTGGACAATTCATCAGCTAATATTCTCGGGCCAAAAGGAACTCTTTTTGGTGGGTCGGGAGCACTCACTCCAATGCTGTCTCATTTCCCCCATTTCTTCTTGCATATCCGCGATCCTTTCTATTACATTAGCTTGAGACAAGCCAGCAGCTTTCCCTTCGAGATATCCTTATCTTGGGAGGCTAGTGGTTGTTCCGAATATATTCGCCTCTATCATTATAGGTTGTATTCCTTCCAGAGTGATAACTGGAGATCCATGGTCATTCCCATGGACATGGGATGCAGTTAGTAGCGAAGAAAATGCAGTAGATTGCTGAGGGAATGCTGTTCCCGGGATAGCCGATGAGAAAGCCGCATGGATGGCTGATGGGAAAACTATCGGGATGGCTGATGGGAAAGCTCCTGGAGTGTAAGCAGTGGGATGGTTCGTGTTAATAAAAGTTGGAGTCGCATAGGGAGCTATCAGGCGTCTCCATTGATCTACCATCGAGGGTGCATTCCCTACAGGTAGCGTGTTGGGTAAATTGAAATGAGTTGCTCCAGGAACTCCTCTTTCACGTGGAAGTCCCCTATTCTCGCTGGGTAGGAGGCCTGGAGGGGGCGGAATTGGTTCACTAACTACATGAATGGTAGGCTGACCAAAGTTAGAGACGATATAGCTTGCCATAGGCCCCGAGGAAGGATAATCCGAAGGCGTCAGGCACGGTTCCAAATTCGCAACGACTGGGGGCCTAGTATCTTGTCTTCTCGTGTATACTATTGGCTGAGCTCCGATCCTAACCCCTTGAGAAAGAGGTGGTGGAGGAAACCAAGAGTCTCCTCCAGTCTGCAAGTCAGCGATTTGGGATCCATTTCTGGCTGACCCCACGATGAGCAATGACATGGTCGGAGGTGGGACCGAGCTTGATATTGTTCCTAATGGTGGATTTGCATTACTTTCTCCAATTCATTAATTTCCTTTAGTGGTCGACACTACCACTTAATATTAATTGAATTCGGCCAAATTAGGAAATTTTGCACTGTTCTGGAAAAATCAGCCTATCTAAAGCTACCGGCTCCGATTTTTATGAATCTTATAAAGATAAGCTACCGGCTAGAAATCCAAGATAAAGACCTATAACTATGGTTAAACTTCCTCGCCTAATTCAGAAGTATAAAGGTCCAAAAATGTTCATGAACATACATCAGAGTTCGGTCACGGACTGTGCTGCGCAACGATGGTGCAAAAATCACACGAGAGACTACCGAGTCTCGTATTTGGTCAAGGCCAGTTGGATTGACTAGATAACGAGCAGATCTACAACTTTGCAGAAGGGAGCAAAGTCAGATTCAACTTTGATTTTTCTCGAAACAGCGCTTTAAGAAACTCACGTTTTCTACTCAGATTTCCCACAGACGGCGCCACTTGATGTGGTTCGAAATTACACCAAGAAAAATCATGAAATTCAAACACAGTTCTATATTTATGATTTATGGAAACTACTAAAAGTAATAAAGACAAATAACTAATATGGAATATAAGGAATGGAAAAGAAGAAGTGTTTTATTATTTTCGATGTTCTTGAGGGAAAATATAAAGATATCAATCTTTTGTATTCTAGAAAACGTAAAAATACGTAAGATAGGATTACACATATTTATAAGGCCTTATTGGCCGAGTTCCCACTAGAAAATGGTCACTTTGACCGATTTCTTGATATTAGGGGGATATGAGGATCATATCCCCTATCTTAGGAGATATCGGTTGGGATCCGATACGATTTGATCTGATCCAATCTCCAGTCTTCTTCCAGCTAGTCATCCACGTGTCCGACGTAGGTATCTCTGCTCCTTGTCATGAGTTAGCTCCCTTGACTATCCAAAAAACTTTATCCTCTGTCTTCCAACTCGAGCTGAATTACTACATGATTTCTCTGCTTCTTGAAACCAAATAATATAACAGAAAATCCCAGCCACATCAGTTAGAATTAAGTCCTACGTAATTTGGTCCCTAAACTTTGAAAAGTTATAATTAGGTCCTATGTTGTGTTTTTTTTTTTGGACATAAGTATATATGGTTTTAATTTTATTATAAATAATAGATACGTATTAAAACTAATACAAAATGCATATTCCATATAAATTTAAAACATTAAAAAATTAATTCTAACATAGATTAATATTACATGAAATGCAAAAATTATACAAAAATATTTACTTTGATGAATATGTAATATAAAACTTAAAGTTGGTTGTATTTGTGAAATATAAAAAATAGTATAAATGAGGTGTAAAAGTAAATATATATAGAATATTGATTTGGTGCAAAGGATAGTGCAGTACGTTGGAGTGAAATTATTATAGTTGCACCAAAATGGTGCAAAAGTTGCACCATTCTAGCCGGCAATTGCAAAATCCCCAATTTTATTGATATTTCCGGAAAAATTAGGGGTTTCCAATTGAAAAGTGTCCTTAAATCACGACTTTTGAAAAGTTATGGGATCAATTTTGGCAGTTGCACAAGATACAGAGACCAATTTTGCCACCCCATTAAAGTTATAGGACTAGATTTGCAATTTCCCCTATCAGGATACTTAAAAGAGAATTTGGGGTGACCAGCTTGATCTATTCGATCAATCCGAGTCATGTCATTTAATTAAAATCACCCCATTTAGCTAAGAGATGGCGTCAAGTGCAGAGTCCTGTATGAAAAATGTACACTTAAATATAAATGCCTCATTTAGCTAGTTATTTGGGGTGACTTCATACGTTGTTCTGGCATTTTCTTACACGAATGAGTTCTCATTTTAAATTTTTCCAAAGATTAATTAATTTTTTTTTCATATTTAAAAGGGAAAATTACACACAAACCCCCTAATTTGTTGTGCAATTACCAAAACTCCCACTCACTTGTTGAAAATTACCAACACCCCCCTCAAGGAGTTTTTTTGTAAGGTTTATAGGGATAAATTTATAAGAATTGTTAAACACACAAGGGGTGTAATTGTAAGAAATTCTTAATATGAGGGAGTGTGTTGGTATTTTGAATAAGTAATGGGGAGTTTTGGTAATTACATAAGAATTGAAGGGGTCTGTGTGTAATTTTCCATATTTAAAAACTAGATCAGATTTAAAATCAATATGACTACAATTGGCCATGAAATATTCCTTTTGTTGAAATTCCCTGAAACCCACACCAGAGTTGGTTAATGTTTATATCCTAAGCATTATAGGAATGTGAAAAAATAAACAATAAAGAAAAGAAGAAGCCAATACTCGATCACTAAACTCCAAAGATTGCCTTCAACTTACAAGAAAAATTACAAGAGCTTTTATCCGGAGAAATCTCAAAAGTGGAAAAGTTGCCTTCAACTTTTTAGGCTTTTCGTCACCAATTGGAATCTAGCTTGGCCTCGTCACTCAACAATTGTGTGGATATGTTTATCATTTAGTGCGACTATTGTGCATCATTAAATACGACAATGTACTTCTATTTGAAGTCAATCCAAGTCAAGTCGGAACAATTAACCATAATATTATTACGAGCACATTCAACGACTCTCCCGTTCAATTAAATACACAATTCTATGTACTTGTTTGAAGCAATAAAGTCAGTTCAGTCATAATCATTAATATGACAAAGACAGAGTAATGAAAATCACACACCTTATTATGATTTAATGGTGAAAAGTGAATCGACTATGTTATCGTAGATACTATAAAATCCCGCAGCAGGTACGGAAGTTTCCAAACTGGCCCTAAATATATCCCAAAGGACGTTTATTAATTTGTAAGATGCCTTCACCTTTGTATTGCTATGGCACTTATCAAGTAGGCATCATAACTTGAGGAAGAAGGATCTTAGCTTGCTATTTTATTTTTATTTGGAATCTTTTTTCTTAATGGAGTCGATCATTATTATGAAAAAGTAAATGACAGAAGTATCAAAATTAATAAACACTTCTCATAATTATATATATTGTACACGTTAATATTTCCTTCATATTTTCTTTCAAAATAAAATGAAAGAAAATATTTTCTTAATAATTATCCGAATGTCCAAAAGTAAACTTAAAATATGTATCGAAACGAATAGGACGACAAATAATCATGCTAAATAGGCTGTTGTAATTGTAGCTGTCTAGGGAGCTTTTGCTAAGCCATGATTTTGGGAGTGTACTTCTCTCCTTGAGAGTTTTGTTTTGGTGGTTAATTTTTTTATATCATTTCTTCTTGTAGGGTTTTCGTGAGCAAAAAAAAATTAAATGAAATTTATCGTGGTGAGATTGACCTTTCACTTGCATGGCTTTTCGTGTCCGCTCGAGATCAAGAATAACATATCATGCTTCAGCTCGACAACAAGCTTGTTTCTAAGAGCTGATCAAACTCGAGCAACTTGAGCTTGTTTCTTTCGAGCCGATCACTAGATATCTTAGAAATTTTATTATTCATCACATACGCATGAATTAATTAATTTATATTTAATAATATATGTATACATATATTTAATAATATATGTATACACACTACAACAAAAAGTAATACTAGTGTCAAAATTTGAATTGACAATATTAAAATTGTAACTAGATATAAAGAATGAGTGACAAGAATGTTTGCTTTGTCACTGTAAGAATGTTTAGCGACAAGAGTTTCTCTAAAGTTATCAGTATTGACAATTAGTGACACATGTATAGCGACAATACAAATAGAGAGACAACTATAATTGTTGTCATTAAGTTATCACTAAAAGTGTGTCACTAATTGTCAATAGTGACAACAATTTCTTTGTCACTAACTATCAAGAGTGACAACTTTTATATAAATTTTGTACATTTAAAACCTATTCTTGTGACAAAACAAAAATTCTTGTCACTAAAAATTTACAATTAGTGACAATTTTGACATTGCCACTTGATATTTTGTCATTAATGTATGATTTTTTTGTAGTGACATATATTATTAAATATAAATTAATTAAACACTAATAAGCTCTCGAGCAGACAAACAAAATTAATTATATGATTACATATAAAATAATTAAAAAGCTAATAAACTGATATCGACCTCACGAACATAAATAATGGAGCTCGAACTTGGCTAGATGGAGAATTGAAGCTATAACCGCGCGAGGACTCATACTTGTACCCCCTGCATGAAGCTACTCAGAAAATTCATTCATGAGCTATATATATCTTGATGAGGCAAGATTCTCTTCAAGATATTAGTGCTTGTAGCTAGTAAGCAGATGCTGCTGTTTATGGCCAAGATATATTTCCACACTTAAATTGCATATATGGTAAATAATATTATGTGGGTTTCAGCAAAATAGGGTTTTTCAGGTGATTTTATGCTTGCAACTTGTTTGCTTTTCCAGATATCAAAATATTATCAACTTTTTAAAAAATTTCATTTGTTAATTTAAATTAATCTTTACTGCCCTTTTTGTATGGAATAGGACAACTTGAACAACATTGTAATTTTCCATTCAAAAAGTCAAACCACTCAATCATAGTAGTCGTACAATTTAAAATTATTTAAATTCAACGTTTATTATATCTGCAACTTCACTAAAAAAGGCTGAAGTACATTTAATCATTTAGTAGGTAGGAAAACTTGGAGCTCATAGGCTCGCTAACTCTCCCTATATATCTGATTCTGACTAGTATCAGATGCAACAAAACTGCATTATACTTGTGTCCTGTGTGATACAAATACGATAATATATTCTTCAGACCCACATGGCACCGGCCCTTTGGAGCATGGGCTTTAAGGATCTCTTGAGGTGAAGGCTCATGATCTCATTAGATCCACCCATAAATTCACCACCAATGAACACTGCCGGGACGCTTGGGTTACACCCGAGTCTTGAGAGTGCTTGCTCGATATCTCGGCCTCTTGGGATCTCGTCAAGCTCGAAAACTATTGGGTTGACACCAAAATCATTAAAGAGGGACTTGATGGCGTGGCTAATGCAGCATGAGGTCTCACTAAAGATTACCAAAGGCTTTTCGGACACCATTTTACTCACCATCTCCATTTCTTGAAATAGGATTTGAGGGTTAATCACAAAAAGGGTTTTAAGCTTTAACTAAATGTTTTAAAAAGAGATTGTAAAAGGGAAAAGTGAAATGGGTGGTATAATGCTTTGATGATTGGTATTTGGAGTTTGGTTTTTGTGTGAGGAGAATGGGGTGTGCATTGGGGCATTAATATAGGTATGGAATCATAAGGGAAGGGTATTATTGGAATTAGCGTTTGTTCTTTTCCTCATATTTCCTCTTTTTTTTTCACTATAAAAAATAGGGATTAATACAAAAAAAAACCCTGTATTAATGCGAAATTGCAAAAAAACACTTGTGTTAACGAAATAAGCTAAAAACCACCACGTGTTCTTAAAAAGTCTGCAAACAGTGGATTTTTGAAAAAAGAGAACATGTTTTTCACCTTTAATGACATGCTTCTTTGTTTGGAAAGTGTATAAATAACAAAAAAACATATCATTAAAGGTGAAAAACATGAAAAACACTCTTTTTTTCCCAAAAATCCACTGTTTGCAGATTTTTTAAGAACTCATGGTGGTTTTTAGCCTATTTCATTAACACAAGTGTTTTTTTTGCAATTTCGCATTAACACAGAGTTTTTTTTTTTGCATTAATCCCTAAAAAATAAAATAAAATTGGATTTGGTCCTTATAAGCTTACGGAGTTTGGTCCTTCTTATAAGCTTACGGAGCTTCAAGTTTCAGTACAGTCACTATTTTATGTATACCCAGTGAACGACGATCTCATCCAACAACTTAACTTATAAGAGATGAGTGATATTCGATAATTAATATCTCTAATATGCTACTCACGTGCAGGGAGCAGCAATAGAATTTAGACTCAAGACCCTTTGTGTCTCGTGATCTTTATTTTTAGATGATCACCTCATCTAAAAATTTAATCGGTTAGAAAGGAGTATTATTTAATATATAATTATTCTCTCTAACTGTCACTATATACTAATGACGACGCTAATCCAAAAAATACTAAGATAGTTATTAAGAACCAATCTTAGACTGGAGGGTTTAAGAATGTTTAACATTATATATTTGATTAATGTTGTAAAACAATTATAAATTTACCATTAGTTTGAGAGTGATTGGTGTGCCCCATTGTACAAAAGGAAATTTAGGCACGATGACGAATCTCAGCATACAGAAAGATTCTGACGCGTCGTCCTTTGTACGGATTTCACATATTTTATGGTGTTTTGATGGTAATTTAAGGATTCGAATATATCTTAACTTTTTTCTTTTTTTTGATAATTTAAATATATCTTAACATTGTTTTGTCTTTTGTCACTATTTGTTATATTATTCCCTAAGATAATCAAGTCAATTAAAGTGAAAATTTTATAATATATTTAGTGTGACGTCTTAAAATATTTTCGACCATTCTAGATTAGGCAATCTTATACGATACAATAAACTGTGTATCTACTTTATTCAGAATGTGATTTGGTAAATGGGAAGGAAGAAAAATAAAACAAAATGCAAGCGCTTTTAACGTAGTTTGAATATTTATTTATTTATCCATCATTGTCTGCCGAATGTTTTTTTTTTAAAAAAAAATTTAATTGACTTTTCTTAGTTGGAAATATACCCTGAGGCCTGATCTAACTGATTGTAGTCCTGTACTAGAATTTATTTAATTTTTAGTATTTTCTTATTTGGTCGGTGCTTTTAATTTATTCGCAATTTGTTATTATTTTAAAAAAAATTGAAATATTTTTTTGAGAGTAATAAAAGGTGGTCCAAATTTACTTTCTGGTGTTTCTTTTCTGGAGGCATCTAGTGAGTTGGAGAAGGAAGTTGGCTCTATCCAATTATTATTATTATTATTATTATTGTTGTTGTTGTTGTTGTTGTTGTTGTTGTTGTTGTTGTTATTATTATTATTATTATTATTTCTTTTTTTTGAAATTCTTACTATTTATTTTCCCTTCCCCAACGTCAGAGACAAGATTCAGGCAATGGGGATAGAATTTTCAACTGAATAATAAATACATTGGGTTGTAAATGGATCAAGGATAATCGAATAAAGTATAATTAAAATTTATTTGAATTATTATCAATCTTAATAATGTCTATCGAACTGAATTTGATCATCCATCAAATCGAACTCAAACTAGTCTTAATTGATCTGAACATGAGTTAAGCCCAAGTAACTTACTTTTTTAATACATTTTATTATTTTTCATTATTTGAGTCGAACTATGTTGAAACTTGTTGAAAGAAATGTGTTAAACTTGGTTCTTATGTTAAATGAGCTCAAACAAACTTTTAACAAAATATCTCAAATCGAGCATCAAGTGGCCTTATAATAACACATTCTAATACTAATAATTTTTTTCCTTATAATTAATGCCAATTGATACTATATATACAATCTTTTTTCAAGTTGCCATACTGATAAGTGTAATATTTATATATTTTATTCCCTCTATCTTTAGTATTTTATTGTGATTATATGGTCATTGGAACTGATTTTATCTCATTTTGGGATTTAGACAAGATTTGGAGTGCATCAATTTCAATCAAAATGGGAGATTTGGCGATGTTTCGGAAATACTGATATATCTGGAGATGAAGACATTAGTTTCTGTTGAATTTTATCTAGTTGTAAAGCTAAGACAAAGGCCTATATTTCTTATGAAGAAGTCCAGACCCAGTTCGGAAGTTAAAGGGCTCAAAAGTATTCAAGAATTTACAGAAGATTTCTGTTTCGGACTGGACTGCGCAGTTTTGGTGAAAAATTCATAAATAGAGTTACGAGTCCTGGATGCAGACATGCAGTCAAGGCCAGTTGGACGTGAAAGATAACAGATAAATCTACAACTTTATAGAAGGAGTCAAAGTCAGATTTGGACGGGATTCATCTCAGAACAGCGTGCAAAGATATGGAAAAAAAATATGCAGTTTGAGTCCTAGTTAAAAAAGGAAACTCCAATATCTTAGGGAACAAGTTGTAGAGTGAGTCTAGGGTTATTCTCATATAAGCAGGACGTTTTTGAGGACTGAGGGAGATATAGAGAGTTAGAAAAATAGTATTTTTGAGTTTTATGCTTACAATTATGAGTAGCTAAGTTTTTCTTTCGATTCAAGAGATTTCCAATTAATTCATACATTGTGAGACACGAAGCTTTTATTTTAATATATTCACGGTTTGATTATCTTTTGTTTCTTGATTTCAATTCTTACAATTGTCTATATGATTATCTAAGATGCATATTAGTTGATTATATATGTCAATTGTCTGCTAACAAATCTTCATAATCCGTAATTGTTATTTTTGATTTGTGCATGTAGCAATTAGGTTTTCATGATTAGGATGCCAATTTTCGTTGATAATCTAAGGGAAACAGTAGAGTAAATTGAATAATTTAAGTTGGTTTAAATTATTGTTTATTCTTAGTCTCTTCTTGATCTTCATGTTGTTATTAATTAGATTAGGATTGCTTAAAACCGAATCAGTTAATAATAAGAATTTAATCGGGTGTTGGGCTTTGATTAATGATATAAAGAAGATTGTAGGGATCTAGATAGCTGGTTATTTAGATTCTTGGCTAAGTAATCAATGAGTGAATAGTAATTTAGGTGTCCATGATCAATGTGTGAATTGAGGGTTGAATTTCTCTTGAATCGTATTTTCCATTAATTGAATTTTCAAACATTTATTTTCTGCAATTTTAATTAATTAAATCTTCGAAACCCCCCCCCCCCCCCCTTTATTTGATCAACCAGTCTCTAGGGTTCGACTTGGACTTACGAGTACTACAGATTCTTGTGAGAACAGTAATTATATTTTGGTGCATTCAACACGTATCACATACAACTTAATCTTGATGATTCTATGTAATGCTCCAACATTAATCTTCAAAGATCTCCTCAAGATACTCAAGAGTTACCGGAACTCTTATTGTTGTTTGACACATTTAAAAAAATGAGATATCAATTGTGAACATCGATCTCAAAAGAAAAATGCACAACTTGGGACGCAAAATAATTATTTAGTGCTCTGATACTAGAATTAGCATGCAAAATTATTCAAATCTTATAATTTGATAATTCATGATTTTGTATTTTATATTATGTATGAACGTCAAATGCCTATTTATAATCTATCCCTCTTCACTTACGTATACAAAAAGAATATTTCAATACCAAATATGCATACATATATAATTTGGAATACTCGATGAAATATGGCCAGAACCGAATGAGGTCCCCCCACCACAATGTACATTATCCCATTAATTTTGATTTTTTCGGGCATATTACTATGTGACCTCATACAGAATTTTGGCAGTTTCTTGCGCGAATGAATTCCCATTTAACTTTTGATCCATATATTGATTTTCATATTTCGATTTGGTATTTGGGAATATTTGAAAAGAAGCAACGCTTGTGACTACCCTCCAAAATTGTTTTGCTTTTCTCTAAAAGAGCTTTTTCTTTAGAGAGATCTCAACAGTTGAAAAGCTGTCTTCAACTTTTTAAGCTTTTCGTCACCAATTTCGAATAATATTTGTCATTCATATCTTTGAAGACAAGGGTTGAAGATATATTATTTTGGTCACCAACTTGGAATAATATGTTGTACGTTATTATAATATTATTCACATGCCAAATAGGACTAATGACAAAATTGGGTTCATAGGTTTATTAGAATTAATATATTGAATTTTTGGGTTAGATTAATTAGAGTTAGTGTAGAATGCATGTACATTAACCAAAGCTTGTCAATCTAGTGATATCAGCTTCCACTTTCATGTGGAGGGTTTTGGGTTCAATTCTAGGTTGACACAAATTATGATTTTTCTCTCTGTATTTGGAGCTTTATATGGTCTGTATGGCCCATGATTAAAAATTATTGCCCGAATTTATCGGGTTAGGGTATCCCCCTTCGTCTATAATTTAAAAAAATACATGTACCAAAGACCTGTTGGTTTAGTGGTATCCATCTCTCACTTTATATGAGAGGTCTTATGTTCGAATCCAAGCTGCCACAAGTTGTGAATCTCCCCTCCTTTATGGAGCTAGATAGAGTCTTTATGGCTCAGTTGTTACTATCAACTAGGGTTTGTCGGATTAGATATGTAGGGTATATACCTCTTCCTCTTGAATTAAAAATAAATAAATTCGTGTACCTTAGTACTAAAACTCCCCTGTACGTATCTCCAAATAAAATCAATTTAACATCACCTTTTTTTATTATTTTCGTATCTCTCTATCCCTCTAACAAATTGTGACTATTATGCAACTAATTGGTTTAGATACGGCAACAATTACTTTTTTCCCCTTGTTGATGTAGGGTTAAATGTGGAGCAATTATTTTGTTGTAAAACAATTAAAAATATTATAGTATTGTTATCAATTAAGATTTTAACACAACGACATATACGCTTAGCTAGTTTGATCGAGCAATTAATTTGTACATAAATGGACTAATAAATTAAAGACATTACTAATAAATTAAATATACACTTTAGTGTATATATATAAAAAAATCTATATGAAGTGTTCATCTTAAACGTGAAGCACAAGATGAAGCCGACCAAATTCGAGTATCAGTGCTAAGAATAAATTAAAAGACAAGGAGTATTCACCAAATTAGAGTATCAGTGGCCCTAAATTATCCCAAAGGACGTGATTTAGTATTCACCAAGTGTACGTTGCTTTGGTACTTATCGATCAGAATCTATACTACTCTTGTTGTACGTATATATGCATGATTCCTCATCAAATGCACGTATCATAACTTGAAGGGACGATCTTTGTTTGCTCCTATTTCATATTGGATAATTTTGAGAAATCTAATACTCCATATAGGGTTTTTTCGAATTCTTTTTTAAATAAATCAGTTCCGTAAAACCCAAATATAATTATAGGAAGAGAGAAGTTAATGAACAATCAGATGACAAGTTTAATTCTCTTCCATTGTGACCATAATTGACTTCAACTAAATCGTATTATTTGAGCTAGAGTAGGAATAATTAAATAAAAGCATATCGATGAAAACTAAATTCCGTTATATATATTTTACTCTAGAACAAGTATTAGTTTCGGTAAAATTGCAAATTTAGTCTCACATGATATGGCAATTTTAGTTTTGGCTCAAGCTTTACGTGATTTTAAAAATAGTCCCAATAATTTGAAAAAGTTACAACGTTAGTCCTTTTTTTTAAGCAATGTTAGTCACAAAGTTTATTTTCCATTAAAAGTTAGCGGAAACTAATGGATATTTTCAAAAAAAAAATTTTTTTTTGCCCCCTAAACTATATAAGTTGTATAAAATACCCCTAAAACAAATATTCGCTTACCCCTACAAAATAATAAAAAATTAAAAATAGTCGGGGAAGGTGATGTTTTTCTTTTATTTCTTTATTATTTTTTAGGGGGGTAAATGACAGAAAAAATATGTTTAGGAGGTGTTTGATACAAGGTATATTATTTCAGGTGGGCAAAATGTGATTTTTAGTAGACCATTCCGTTAGAAAATAAAGTGCGGAATCAACATTGCTTAAAAAAAGGACTAACATTGCAAATTTGTCATGGGTCTTTTTTTCAAATCATATAAAGCGCGGGACTAGAATTAAAATAGCCCTATCCTATGGGACTAAATTTGCAGCCTACTAGTTTTACATCTTTTTATGAATGGAATTAATTATTAATTGAAAAGGTATATATATTTCTCATAATTATATTTATTTGTACTTTCCTTCATATTTCTCTTGAAATCAAATGAAAGATTTCTTTTTTCTTTTTCATTTTTCTTTTTTAAATATTATCCGCAGGTCAATAATAAGCTTAAATTTGCAACTATATAAATAAATGACCAGAAGACTAATAATTAACAATCTTTGTTAAATATATATGCTTATCTCAAAAGGTACAGTATTGGACATATATCTCGTACGTGAAGGATCGTGATCGCATGTACATTAAATGTTTTGTTTTGTGATGTTTCATAGGATGACGATAATAATATTATTATTATCCTCCTTTTTCTTTTCTTTTTAAAAAGAATAAATAAAGAAGAAAGCAAAGAGTGTTATGGAACTCAAAGTCATATTCCACCAAATATAGAAATAGCGAGAGAAATATTGTACTAGAATACCACACTAGATTTAATTCCCAGGAAAGATTGGAGGCGTCACAACGGTCGCGCTTAAAACCCAACCTCCTAAACAGAATTAACTAGACGAATTTAATAGCACAATATAACACTACAACTATAACTAACAATGGCTACTTGAAGAATAACACAAAATAAAGAACACCAAATTTAACGAGGTTCGGCTAATTTAGCCTACGTCCTCGGACCCCACCAAAATATTTCACTAAAGGACTAAAGTGAAACTATTACAAACTATAGAGGAAGAAAGAAGAAATTGCTAAAAGACTTAGGCAATTTGGGATGTTTTTCAAAGTGAAGAGGTGGTCTCCTTTTATACAACAAATGAGCCCACCCTTTACAAATTCTATCTATGTGGGATATTTTCCTCTTTCAAAAATGAGCCACACTTCAACAAATCTCCACCTTGGCGAATTTCAAAATCTTCAATCTCCTCATCAAACGGGGTCACCAAAACCAATCTTCAAACTTTGACAATGTTGATCAAGTCCAAACAAAATTTGAACTTGATTGCAGTCACAACTTTTGTCAACATATCAACAGGATTCTCAGTAGTATGGATCTTCTCGATTCTGACTCCACCTTCTTCGAGTATCTTTCTTATGAAATGATACCGAACATCAATGTGCTTCGTCCTTGCATGTTAAACTTGGTTCTTTGCTAAATGGATAGCACTTTGACTATCACAATGAATTTTGACATACTTTTGTCCAATCCCTAGTTCACCAAGCAACCCTTGAAGCCAAATTGCTTCCTTTACAGCCTCTGAAATTGCCATATACTCTGCTTCCGTAGTAGACAGAGCAACCGTTGACTGTAAGGTAGACTTCCAACTGACTGATGCTTTAGCAAGAGTAAATACATAGCCTGTAGTTGATCTACGCTTATCTAAATCACCAGCATAGTCTGAATCGCAATATCCGACTACATACTCACTATGTTCCCGCTCAAATATCAAACCAACATCAGCTGTGTCATGGATGTATCGCAAAATCCATTTCACAGCTTGCCAATGTTCCTTTCCAGGATCATGCATATACCTGCTCACAACCCCCACTGCTTGGGAAATATCAGGCCTCGTACACACCATAGCATACATCAAGCTACCAACAGCATTTGCATACGGTACTTTTGACATGTATTCCCGTTCTGCATCAGATTTCGGTGACAAAGCGGCGCTAAGCTGAAAATGAGGAGCAATCGGAGTACTAACTGGTTTTGACTTTTCATCAATGCCAAAACGCCTCAACATCCTACTCAGATATTGTTTCTGAGTCAAACAAAGCCTCCTCAATTTTCTATCTCTGAAAATCTCCATGCCGAGAATCTTCTTCGCCTCACCTAGATCCTTCATCTCGAACTCCCTTTTCAAATGAGTCTTCAACTTCTCAATTTCTATTAGACTCGGGGAGGC
The DNA here is from genome assembly GCA_019426215.1 of Buddleja alternifolia. Taxonomy (NCBI): domain Eukaryota; kingdom Viridiplantae; phylum Streptophyta; class Magnoliopsida; order Lamiales; family Scrophulariaceae; genus Buddleja; species Buddleja alternifolia. The sequence continues at coordinate 28,833,750 of CM033403.1, forward strand.
AATCAACATATCATCAACGTACAGAAGAAGATATATGAAGGATCCATCTTGTAGCTTGTGCAAATACACACAATGATCGTATTTGCTTCTTGTGTACCCAATTCCCATCATAAACTTGTCAAATCGCTTGTACCACTGCCTCGAAGATTGCTTCAATCCGTACAACGATTTTTGAAGTTTACAAACCAAATTTTCATTTTCAGCAACTTTGAATCCCTCTGGCTGAGTCATATAGATTTCCTCTTCCAAGTCTCCATGTAAAAATGCAGTTTTTACATCCAACTGAACTAGTTCAAAATCCAACTGTGCTACCAAAGCCAACAAAATTCTAATGGAGGAGTGTTTTACAACTGGAGAAAACATCTCATTATAATCAATGCCCTCCTTCTGAGCGTAACCTTTGGCCACCAATCTGGCTTTGTAGCGAACATCACCTTGGTTAGGAAATCCATCTTTCTTTGCAAATACCCATTTGCATCCAATTGCCTTCTTTCCCTTCGGGAGACTGGCCAGTTCCCATGTTTGATTCTTATGAAGGGACTGCATTTCTTCACTCATGGCAATCCTCCACTTATCTTTCTCTGGTCCTTTGACTGCTTCAATATAAGTGGTAGGAACATCATCAGCGGCAATTGCAGATGCACAAGCCACCATATCATCAAAGCGAGCAGGCTTTCTGATTGTCCTCTTTGGCTTACTAGTTGCAATTGATTCAAGTTGTTGTGGAAGTTCTTGGGGTTGAACCTCCTCTTCTTCAAAATCTCCTTCTACCGTAGGAGAATGATCAAGAGTTTCTTGATCTGCTGGGACAACAAACTTTTCAAACTCCACCTGTTTGGGAGTACCATCATGCTGTTCTGCATTCACCTTTTTCAACACGGTAGATTCATCAAAGGTGACATCCCTGCTAAAGATTATTTTCTTTGTTTCTGGACACCAAAGACGATAGCCTTTTATACCAGAGGTGATCCCCATGAACACAACTTTCTTTGCTCTAGGATCCAACTTTGATTCCTTAACATGATAACACTACAAGAAAACAGGGCTTCAGCCACGGAAAATCTGAGACGGAACAAAATCCGTGGCAAATCAGAGACGGATTCAGCCACGGAAATAGATTCCGTCACAAATCAGAGACGGATTACGGATGGATTTTCGAATCCGTCTCAATTTCTTAAATAAATTCCTGATGAGGGAAGTTAGTGCTAATCAGAGACGGCTTCAGCGACGGATTTAGAGATGGAAATAAATTCATCTCTAAATCCGTCGCTAATTTGATTACGTAATTTTTCCTATTTTAGAGACGGATTTTTTCCGTCTCAGTTTTCAAATTTAAGACGGATTTAGAGACGGAAATAAAAATTTGATTTCCGTGGCAATCAAAGACGGAATCAGCAACGGATCTGAGATGGAAAAAATAGAATTGAAAAAAAAAATGGAATGATAAAATATTTATGTGTTTAAGAGCTTGAACCCACGACCATCCACTTGAATATTGTTATTTAATACCATTGGGCTACAAGGTAATTTGTTTGCAAATGCTTGTTTGTAATACATAAGTCTTATTTGTTTAATTAAAAAAATTACTTATTTGCTTAATTTAAAAACTAAATGGATTGATCCAAACTCCAAGAATCGAACATGTGACCTCCAATTTCATATAAGGAACTGAGTACCACTAGAGCACATGATAACATATATCCTAATGTAAATGTAGAATTAAATACTTCTTATTTTATTTTATTGAAAAACTAAAAAAAATACTTTACAACACTATGAATCGAACCTATGACCTCCACTTATCCATAAGGCACCACTTACCACTAGACTACAAGGTAATTTCTTCACTAATGCTTGTGTGTGATACATAACCGTATTTGTTTAATTAAAAAATTACTTATTTGCTTAATTAAAAAACTAAAAAAATTAATTCAAACTCCAAGGATCGAACCTGTGACCTCCAATTATGTATAAGAAACCGAGTACCATTGAAGCAAATGATAACATATCCACTAATGTAGGTGTAATATTAAGTATTTGTTATTTTATTTCATTAAAAAAAATAAAAAAAGTCCATTTCAAGAAGGTGATTCGAACCTATGATCTAGGCGTAAGTATAAGGCTGCTATACCACTGGACCACCTGTTAATGTACTTACCAAAGTTGGTGTAAGATTACATACAACTTGTTTTTTCATTAAAAAACTAAAAAGTTCCATTGTAACAAACTCCAAGAGTCGAACCTTGGACCTCTTTTATCACTGTCGATCTAATAACCATTGCACCACTGGTGCCTTAGATGGCTATATTTTGGAAATTAATATATATATACAAATATTAACAAATTCTATATATAAAACAAATCAGCCCTAAATTTCATTTCTGCTTCTCGCCTCAATTGCTGCTTGCGTCAATTGCTGCGCCTGCCCTCAATTACTGATCTATTTGGGTAAAAAAAAATTTAATTAATTGTATATGGTAATTAATTAGAAGTACTTTAATCTTGAATTCATGGGTAATCTTTTATGGGTAATTAGTTAGAAGTAGCTTTGGTTCAACTATATTTAACCATTTCTTCATCTAATTATATATATGGAAGAGAAGACATTTCTGGTTTTACTCAACAGACATTTTTTACTCAGCCGCCGTGTCCTTTAAAAGACATGTGACTGTGCTCGCTTTAATGTCAAGAGACATTATTTACTCAGCCGTCGTGTCCTTTAATGTGCTTATGTTTAATAATAATTCTTTGTACCCTAAAGTTCTTTTCTTATCTCGATGAAAGATCTTGGCCAAATCTTGAAATTCCATATCCTCGATAAAGGTTAATTAAAGTTGTCAATTGGGTTCATCGTTTCATTGCATTGTTTTTCTCTTTTTTCACTATTTTTTTACCTAATAAGTTAAGGTTAATTAAAGTTAAAGGTAAAGGTTAATTAAAATTAACCTTTACCTTTAACTACAAAAGCTCAAAATATATTTATATCTTTTATCAAAGAGTCAAGATAAAAAAGGGATATATTATTTGGGACTTGGCAAATTTCACAAAAAATCTTCAAACGAACTCTGCCAAGCTCCGACCAGATCCGCCTCTGCTGCTCAAGCTCCGCCATGGAACGAGGTAGAATTTCTAATAATGGACTTAGTTTCCTTTGTGAGGATATAATTTTTCATGTTATGGGAAGGTTATCAAGGGATGTATGCATTGTGGAGGCAGCCCGGTTGGGTCTTTTATCAAAATATTTTCAACATTGTTGGTATTCCATCCCTACTCTTTTATTCGATATTAACCGTTTCGAACAAAGGGGTTATCATGGTTTAGATTTTATTCATTTTGTTAATCGCACTATACTTGAACATAATGAAAGTGTGGTTGAAACCTTGAGCTTTGAGTTACCAATGGGGGCCGAGGCATTGCATTGGATAAGGCAAGAGTGGGTGGCGTTTGGAATAGACCATTCTGTGCGTATACTGAAATTAGTCGGCCGGTTGTCCACTTCACTCCCTAACGGCCTGTTTTTGTCACATACTCTTGTTCAGTTAAAATTATATCTACCGAACTACATTGTTAGGTGGGAAGATGAATATAATTTACGAAATTTAAAAAGACTCATATTGAAGCACATCGTGCTGTATGATAACACATTTTCTTCCCGCCTTGGAAAATGGTGTCCCGAGTTGAATGATTTGCAGTTATTCAACTGTGATTTTAGAGGACTAACAGAATTTGAGGCATATTTGCCTTCTGTAAAAATATTCAAGATGGCATTCAATCGGGCCCAAGGAAATGTGAATATAAAAGTACACTTCCCCAATGCAGATGTCCTTATTATTTTATTGAAACAAGACGAGCAGGGTCCGGGGCATTTACAAGTATTGGGGTCGTTACCTCATTCTTTACAGTGGATAGTACACCGTCATCGAAACTACATCGGATCAACTTGCTCGACATACCGACTACTTCGAGAGGTTGTAAAAATGACGAAAGAATTGCTGTCCAGCGAACGAGCACGTGTCCCGGTTGATTTTGTTAGGGTATATCTATCTATCATTGTTTGAATAAGTGCAAATGCTTTTAAGAAGTTGTTTTGATTTTTTTTTTGAATTGTTTGTTTAGAGGTTGGCGCATGTGGAGTCTCTACATCACATTATGGCGAGGTACTTTTTTGTTAATATGCACCGCCTAGAGATCAGGTGTTCGAAGCTGCTTGACAATCTTGCAGTCACATTGGTGCTCATCAGTAGATGTACAAGCTTGAATGAGCTTAAAGTCGATTTGGTGGTAATATTTTAAGTTTTATGGTTTGTCGCTTATTAGTTATTACATGGTTTATTAAGCACGTTCTTTGTTTGGGTTTCTAAAATAAAATTGTAATTGACTTAACATGTGTAGGGTGCACCATGGAAAAACGCGGGCATTAGTGTATCCAACTACGTAAAGGACTGGAAGTTGCAAGAAATGGGATTGGAGGCATTGAATGAGGTCACGATCTTCAACTTCTCGGGTTCTGATTGTGAGCTAAGCTACATTCTGTACGTGTTGTCGCAAGCAACTGAGTTGGGTACACTAAATATCTATTGTGTTAATCAATTTTTTGATGATCCAATTGGTGTGTATAAGAGGGCATCAATTAGAGCGTATGAAGCTACCGCGTCAAACAATGTGCAAATTCGTTTCATAAAAGGGGTTTACCCTAGAATAAGAGGAGAATGAAAATTGCACCAAGTCCGAGTGTTTGATGGTGTACACCAGGTGTTTGATTTAGTGACACAATTATGTACATATCTTGAAAGTATTTCAATTTCTCGAAAAAATGAAGGGCAATGTATATCTAAACATTTAAAAAATTTGTAATAAATTTGGATGTCTATCTAAACGGATTTTTCCGTGGCTGAAGCCCTGTTTTCTTGTAGTGTCCTTTTCAATTATCCTTTCTTTTTCTTTGTAATCGGTCCCCTTTATTTTTTGGATAAATAACCCTGCAATCAATTAGTCTGCGTCACGATATCATACTTTATCTTCGTTTTTTTTTAAAGAAAAATCGATCTAATATATCATTCAATCGAAAATTTACGACACTTGAAATAATATAATTTACGACGCCTGAAATAATATAATTCATATCAACTCAAACGATGTAGTAAGAACATCTGAAACACCAATTATCAAGTTTTTTGAAGATAACAAATCTTAAAAAGTCACAAATAAACACAAGAAAAATGTTGTACAACTCCTATTCAAAGAGAGACGAAATTCTAATTCGAGAGAAAAAGAGAAAAAATAAAATATTAAATAAAAAATTTAAAACGCTATATAAAAATTTATGTATCAAATCTATCTCTGTCTCGTTAAATCTATATTCGTCTCGTCAAATTTGAAAATGTGATTTATAACTTGAAAAAGAGTGTTTCAATTTAGTCCACTGATTATGGTGGTGATAATAATGGTGAAGTGAATGAGTGTTTTACCAAATTATTATTGAAGGAGAAAAATAAAAAAAGTTAGAATTTAAAAAGAAATGGGAGACACTAATTCAACTTATGGATTTTTCTTTACTTTGTTTTTGTTTTTTTATAAGCTAATATTTTAGAGGCTACTTCATAGATGTAAGTATAAGATTACATGATATAATCTTTGTCAGCCTATAGGTCTAATTAGAATAGGTGGGGGTGGAGCAATTAATGCTGCCTTAGATGCCAGGGAATGAAGACATTAGACATGTGTGCAATAAAATTATATGATTTGGTTATAGATAAATGTTCATTTGAATTGACAGTTTGCATTATTGCTTCATTGTTGCAAAAATTCAAATTTGTTGGTCATTTTGTTAGCATGTGTGTGGTACATAACCATATTTATTTAATTAAAAAATTACTTATTTGCTTAATTAAAAAACTAAAAAAATTAATTCAAACTCCAAGGATCGAACCTGTGACCTCCAATTATGTATAAGAAACCGAGTACCATTGAAGCAAATGATAACATATCCACTAATGTAGGTGTAATATTAAGTATTTGTTATTTTATTTCATTAAAAAAAATAAAAAAAGTCCATTTCAAGAAGATGATTCGAACCTATGATCTAGGCGTAAGTATAAGGCTGCTACACCACTGGACCACCTGTTAATGTACTTACCAAAGTTGGTGTAAGTTTACATACAACTTGTTTTTTCATTAAAAAACTAAAAAGTTCCATTGTAACAACTCCAAGAGTCGAACCTTGGACCTCTTTTATCACTGTCGATCTAATAACCATTGCACCACTGGTGCCTTAGATGGCTATATTTTGGAAATTAATATATATATATACAAATATTAACAAATTCTATATATAAAACAAATCAGCCCTAAATTTCATTTCTGCTTCTCGCCTCAATTGCTGCTTGCGTCAATTGCTGCGCCTGCCCTCAATTACTGATCTATTTGGGTAAAAAAAATTTTAATTGTATATGGTAATTATTTAGAAGTACTTTAATCTTGAATTCATGGGTAATCTTTTATGGGTAATTAGATAGAAGTAGCTTTGGTTCAACTATATTTAACCATTTCTTCATCTAATTATATATATTATTCCACCGACATTTCTTGATTTCGGTTCGGTAAAGCGATTTTTCTATTAAATTTGTGCTTGCTTTAAGATTGAGTTGCGGGAATAACATGAATTCTCGATTAGTGGAGAGGTTTTTGAGTTATTCTGTCCATTTTCAGTTATTTTCTGTCCATTTTCAGTTTGTCTTTATATATATATATATATATCATATACATATCAGTTGTCTGATATACATATATTATATATATATATATAATGTCTTTATGTCTATATATATATAATATATCAGACATATCAGTTGTCTGATATACATATATTATATATATATAATGTCTTTATGTCTATATATATATAATATATAAGTTGTCTTTATAAAAAATATATATATATATATATACATATATATATATATATATTTATTTATGTAACACTAGTGGTTAAGAAGATAAATGGGTAACTCTACGTGAGATCGAGATCAATGGTTCGAAATGTATTTTGTATCTCTCTCTCTTTCATACAAATATAGGTGGGGATCCCATTTTACTATGTGAGAGATAGACATTATGACCATTGAACTTGGTTTAGCTAACATAGATTTATTCTAGGATAAACTCAAATTTATTTAGATTTGAGTTTAATCGTTTAACTTTAATCTCAATTTATTTGACTGAGAAAGATTTATGTTTATTATTAGTTGACGCACGTTTGCGAAATGATAGTGACATTGTGGTTAATTAGTTATTGCGTTCTTAGTCATATTGTCACTTTGACAAGTTCTTGTACTGGACTTTACTTCTTTTTATTCTAATTTGATAAGGCGTAGTCTGAATTTAAAGTTTTATACATGTATGTATTCTGACTTTAATTAGAATCAACAGGAACTTGGTAATTTAAACTTTGCTGGTTGGACTTTTTTATTAAGTTAGATAATTATTCAATCATATTTTTATAATGGTTTTATTGTAAAATCATATTGATGAAGCACCCTAAAAAATTATTTCATGCTTCAACTATTATATCCTTCAAAATAGTTTGAAATAGTCTCTTGAAATCAAACATGCTAATAGTAATGAAATCTTAGAAGTTCCAATAATTAAGCATGATGTTATTTTTCTTTTGGATAGGATGACGACTAGAGGGCGAGCGGGACGACCACGAGTACGACCACGAGGACGAGCTTTGAGCATTCGGGATGATGTTGTATATAGAGATAAATTATGCAGTCTTATTACCATGCTAGCAAACTTGAACTTGAATATGTATGTGATGATTCTTGCATTCGAAATTATAGTTACGCCTCTAGTTAATTGCAACAGGTTGAAGGGACACCATTGGAGTTGGAGAATGATCTAAATAGTACAAGAAACAATGAAGAACCTTCTTCAGAGATGAGGCGAAGGGGAGATAACCTTGGGCCACAAATTCCAATAGATCCAGACAAACGGCCTAAAATAACTGTGGTGGACTCGAAGTAATGTGTACAAGTTATGTTTATATGAAATAAATTTGTAGAAATTAATGGCTATAAATCTTATATGCTATTTTCGTTTATTTGTCAACAAGGTTCATTGAAGTGGATGTCTCTCGAAATATCTCAAATGATATAAAGGGCATTTTTACAAAGGCATACCCAAAGTGGCTCGCGGTGCCAGATGCGACTAAAAATTTACTTTGGGAGAACTTTAAGGTAATTTATATTTTCATTAACTAATTAGTATATAGTGTATATTTTCATTAACTAATTAGTATATAGTATATTTTCATTAACTAATTATTTAACGTGATCGTTTGTTTGAAAATATGCCAGTTGAGATACAAATGGGACATCACCGATATAGAAATGAAAAAAGTATGGAATGAAAATGCGGGTTCGAGATTCAGGGAAATCCTATACAAATCTAAGCAAAAAGCAATGAAGAATGCCGAGAAGGAAATTAGTGGAGATGTGAATGTATTAGACATGGTTGGTCATGGCCCAACTTGGATGACCCCGGAGATATGGCAGGAGTTAGTAGAGAAGCATTGGGCAGTAGATGATTACCAAAAAAAATGTGAACAAGCTCAAAAGAATCGGTTGACCGAGAAAGACGGCTCCGTTTCGAAACATACATGTGGTTCTATTCCACGTGAAGCCCACCGTCTGCGAATGGTAAAGTTCATTTTGAATCTTTTGTCTCTTCTGTGCAATTATGTTGATTAGTGATTAATATTCTTTATATAATTGTAGTCAAACGTACTCAAACGCCCAGTGGATAGTTTTGAGCTCTTTGAACGATGCCAGAGAAGCAACCGAGGGACTGGAGACTTTGTTGATAAAAAATCAAAAAGAATAAGTGTGAGTACCCTTTACTAGATAACTTATTTATATTATTGTTATCTAAACTTCTATATGATATTTGTATATAGGACGAGTATAGGTTAAAACAGGGTTGTGATGATCCCTCCACCCCACCTTCATTCGAATTTTCTTCGTGGTGTGAAGTGACTGGAGGCCCGTCTAAGGGTCGTTTGTATGGAATTGGGCGTAGCCAAAGTTTCGGGAGAGCTTCTAGTGGAAGTTCGGTTGATTCTACATTGCATCAGAGAGGTCCTAATGAACAAATACAGGAGCTATCAAAAGTAATTTTTGATATTCAAGAAGATCATCGAAGGAGGGGAGATTTGCTAGAAAAAGCGCTTGAGGAGGGTCGGGAGTTGCGAAAAATTAATGAAAGCCTTCACGAGGTGCTTAATAAACTGATGGAACGAGTTGAATTTACGAACGACAAGCGTGAAGGTGGATTTGGACAACGTGATCTTAGCAAAAACCATTGATGACAGAATTGTGTCGAATGTTGATTAAGTATTGAAATGTTAATAGGTACTTGCTTTGGCTGATTTTGAAATGTTAAGTATAGCAAAAACCATTGATTGCAGTAGTTATTTGCTTAGGCTGATTTTGAATTAGGTACTTGCTTTGGTTAATTTTGATTTTGGTACTGCCTTATGTATTATGGAGAATGACATAATTAGTGGGTTTTGTGTGTGGAATGATTCAAAATCTTGAGTGTTCCTTAACTATATGAATTGATAGAATGTGAAGGAATATAAATGCAGGAATATATATGTATTGTTCTGTGTTTGAGGGATTGTGGTCCTAAGACAATCATATATAATTGTGTGTACTCTTCATATGTCTTTGTTCAGTGACCTTTCTTTGTCAATTTTTTATGTACTGTCCCCTCCCAGATTGTATTAATTCGTGGAATCAGAGACGGCATTAGAGACGGAATCAGAGACGGCTTTAGAGACCATTCTATTGCATAAAAATGAATGAAATTAGAGACGGATTCAGAGACGGATTGAGACACGGACATCAGAGACGGAATTAGAGACGGCTTTAGAGACCATTTTATTGTATAAAAATAAATGAAATTAGAGACGGATTCAGAGACGGATTTAGAGACGGAAATCAGAGACGGAATTAGAGACGGCTTTAGAGACCATTTTATTGCATAAAAATGAATGAAATTAGAGACGGATTTAGAGACGGATCAGAGACGAATTTTAGAGACGGATTTCTTTTGAAAAGTCCACAAATTAGCCACAGAAACAGAGACGGAATATCTAATCCGTCGCTAAAATCAGCGACGGACAATTGCCGTCGCAAATTAGCGACGCCACTTTCAGCTACAAGTGTGGCAACGGAAAATTTCCGTCGCTGATAAGTTTCAGCGACGGAAATGTGGGCTTCAGCGACGGATGTTTCCGTGGCTGAAGCCCTGTTTTCTTGTAGTGTAATATGCAGTGGAACCAAACACATGTAAGGAATCATAATCAGCAGCAGGCTTTCCAAACCATTTTTCAAATGATGTTTTTCCATCAATAGCAGTAGATGGTAGACGATTAACGAGATGGCACGCATATGTCACAGCCTCAGCCCAAAATTCTTTACCCAACCCAGCATTGGATAACAAACACCGAACTTTCTCCAGCAAAGTCCGATTCATGCGTTCTGCCACTCCGTTCTATTGTGGTGTATATCTGACAGTGAAGTGTCTGACAATGCCTTCATCCTCACAAAATTTCTGAAATGGACCACTCCTAAATTCTCCACCATTGTCTGTACGGAGACGATTGACCTTTTTATCAGTCTGAGTTTTCACCATCTTTTTCCATTTGAGGAATACCTCAAACACTTCATCCTTTGTCTTCATCGTATACACCCAAACTCTCCGGGAAAAAACATCAACAAAGGTTACAAACTAGTGCTTCCCTCCCCGAGAACTCATTTTTTGAGGTACCCACACATCCGAATGAACATAATCCAAGATACCATCAGTATTATGGATTGCTGTTCCAAATTTAACCTTTGTCTGTTTCCCACGAACACAAAGTTCACAAAACTCCAATTTGGAGTATTTCACTCCTTTTGTTTTGTGAACGACCTCTGATGAACAAAACTTCTGCATCTCCGCCTGAACAAACTTGCTTGTCCTTCTCAGTTCATAACTGTATAGGGCAGCACAAACTTCGCTAAGAGATACAGCAGCAGCCTTCCCGTGAAGTAGAGTTGTTTCAAGAAACTCAAACTCCTCAGGAAGGGATCCCAGCAACATCAGAGCCAAATCCTTCTCATCCAAATTTCCGTTCTTTTTCCTCTATATCATTTGGTTTCTTTTCTTCAATAGCTAAGTATAGACCTTGTTGAAAGAGTGCGTCTACAACTTCGCTTTGCCACATACCAAAATGGCCCGTGCCATCAAAAGACTCCACTGCCATTCGCGTATTCGCCACAGTGGTTCTCGCCCAAATGGACGACGACAATGCTTTTGAGGTAACTTCCATTTTTGGTTACAAATTATTCTTCAATAGCCCTCCAAATGCTAAAGCCAAATAGCCCGGGAAAACTTTTCTGATGTGGAAGATCAGATTAAACTGCGACCACAGAGCATACTCAGAATACTCGAGCTCTGATACCACTTGTTGTGGAACTCAGAGTCATATTCCACCAAATATAGAAATAGCGAGAGAAATATTGTACTAGAAAACCACACTAGATTTAATTCCCAGGAAAGATTGGAGGCGTCACAACGGTCGCGCTTAAAACCCAACCTCCTAGACAGAATTAACTAGACGAATTTAATAGCACAATATAACACTACAACTATAACTAACAATGGCTACTTGAAGAATAGCACAAAATAAAGAACACCAAATTTAACGAGGTTCGGCTAATTTAGCCTACGTCCTCGGACCCCACCAAAATATTTCACTAAAGGACTAAAGTGAAACTATTACAAACTATAGAGGAAGAAAGAAGAAATTGCTAAAAGACTTAGGCAATTTGGGATGTTTTTCAAAGTGAAGAGGTGGTCTCCTTTTATACAACAAATGAGCCCACCCTTTACAAATTCTATCTATGTGGGATATTTTCCTCTTTCAAAAATGAGCCACACTTCAACAAAGAGAATACGGAATTAAGGATATTGGTACGACACATCATTTGCATATCTAAAGTAGGGATGGCAATGGGACCGGATCTAACGAGTACCCGTCCCGGACCCGCCTCTAATGGGACCGGGACGAGTCCAAATAAATGGGACCGGGTCCGAGTCCGGGTATCGAAATTCAAGACCCGGCCGGGTCCGGGACGGGAAATGAGTCCAGTCGATTTCCCGTCCCGGACCCAAACCCGGACCCGTCCCGGTCAATAATATAATAGATATTATTTTTAAATTATATATATATATATAATATTATATCAAGCAAAGATAAGATACAAAGTTAGGCAGCAAAACCTAATTCCAATATTTCTCTTTCACTCCTCACAAGTCACAACTCACTGCTCACAGCTCACAATTCATACGCAGCTGCCGACAACCTCACTCTTCACTCCTCACTCAGTCACTCGTTGGCCGTCGCCCCTCGCTCCTCATCTTGCAGCCAAAGCAAGAACGTGAACGGCTGAACGCCGCCTCCCAATCCTTTTGCGTCGAAGACAGGACTACGGCGACGACAAACGCCGGCGTCACCTTCACGCTGCGTTGTTCAAGCTTTTTGTGATTTTCTTGCACACAAGCTGTTTGTAAAATGTCACCGCTTCAATCTTCTCAAGAGGTGAACTCACGCGCGTTTCTATTTTTGTTCTTCGTTATTTTTCTTTTACTAATTTGTTGTTAAGCCGTCGACTACTCGACTTTAATTTCTAAGTTGTGACGTGATGTGTTTTGGACTTTTGATCTATGTTCATGAATGTAATTAGTCTATCTATGTATGTAGAGGTTTTGAAAATTGTACCATTTGGTGAAGGGTTGCTGTGTTAGTTTCAGTAAGGGATATACAAACAAAGAAATGAGTTAATTGGTGGAGGAGAAGATAACTACTTTGTTGATTGTTTGACTAACAAATGGGTTTAGAATAAAGAGAGAGTTTTGGTTCAACGGTTTTATTAAATATAACTTGCTTTTCTATATTATTTTTGTTTATGGGTTGTACTCTTCTTTTATAATGTGATTGTGAGTGTTATATATATACATACATATATATATATATATTATTGGGAATGGGGGTGTTTGGTGTTTAAGTGCACGTGGATTATCGTGGCGATTGTTTGTTTCAAACTTGGCCTATTTGCTGGAACTTCAAGAAACAAAAGGAAAAAGTTATGGTGTAAGTTATGCTGGAACTTCAAACTTGATCTATGTTGCATGCTTGCAGGTCATTAAAAATATTTTTGTGCTTTTTTTGTGGACATAAATTGTTCAATCATTATCAGAGCCGTTAACTCAATGATCTGAAATTGTAATTTTAGTCTCATACGTTTGCATAGATTCTTTTTTTGTAAAATTTATAACTTGTCTTTATAATTTCACAGATGGGATCACAAGGGGTAGAATCCGTTCAGTCGATCAATCATATAGATGCTAATACGGAAGTTGAGATGATAGATGGAGATAATCATGAGGAATGTAATACTTTGGAAACTGATGATATTCTACCTCAAGAGAGTGGGAAGAGGAAACAAACATCTAAGATGTGGGAACACTTTAAAAAAGTAAAGGATGATGATATGCAATATGTAGAGTGCAAGTATTGCAAGATTCGTATTAAAGCTCCTCCTGGTTTTGGGACCACAGGTTTGTTTAAGCACTACCAAAAGGCTTGCAAAAGACGTCCAAGAGGCTTTGATATTCATCAAAGTCTAATCAAGACAAGTAAGAAAGTTAGTGGATCTACAGAGTTTACAACACATACTTTTAGTCAAGAATATACGAGGAGTGAGCTTGCGAGAATGGTTATCTTGCATGATTATCCACTTAGTATAGTTGAACATGTCGGGTTCCAGAGATATAGTGCTAGCCTTCAACCATCCTTTACCATGATATCAAGAAACACTTTAAAAAATGATATTTTTAGCATTTATAATGATGAAAAGGTCAAATTTTATAAGTCATTGGAGAAACTTAAGTGTCGTGTTGCAATTACAACTGATATGTGGACAGCGAGCAACAACAAAAAGGGTTTCATGGCAATTACTGCACATTTTATTGATGACTCGTGGAGATTACAAAGTTGCATTTTAAGGTAACTTTAATTTTCAGTACTTTATATTAAATTTATGTTATATGTATTTAGAAATGTGATTGTAATGTTTTATTATTTTATAGGTTTGTTTATGTCCCAGCTCCACATACAGCAGATGTGCTATGTGATTTGCTAGCTAACGCATTGATGGATTGCAATATCGATCGTAAAATATCAACAATCACGGTAGATAATTGCACGACAAATGACGCAATGCTCAGACGGCTATTGGACAGACTCCCAACGAAAGACATGCTTTTAGATGGAAAGGTACTTCATATGCACTGTTGTGCTCACATTTTGAATTTAATTGTGAAAGATGGTTTAGAAACAATTAGTATGACAATTGAGAGAATACGTGATAGTGTTGTTTATTGGACTGCCTCACCTGCTAGAGTTGAAAGGTTTGAGGAAATTGCACGTCAGTTGAATGTAAGTTGTGGTAAAAAGTTGTCTCTCGATTGTAAAACTCGTTGGAACTCAACTTATTTGATGCTAGAAACTGCAATAGCATATAAAGATGTGTTCCCACGAGCTAAAGCACGAGATATACAGTATAGAAGTTTACCAATTGACGAGGACTGGGAGAATGCAGTTGAAATTTGTAGTAAATTGAAACTTTTTTACAATGTGACTGAGATGTTTTCTGGTACTCTTTATCCCACTTCTAATTTTTATTTTCAAAAAATTTGTGAAATCAGAGTAAAATTAGATGAGTGGGTGACGAGTACAAATGTGATGATCCAGGATATGGCAAAAGATATGTTAGAAAAATACAAAAAATACTGGGATAGTTGTCATATCTTAATGGGGGTTGCTGCTGTTTTGGACCCGAGGTACAAAATGAAGTTAGTTGAGTTTTATTTCCCACTAATATATCCCGAAAATGCACAATCTAAAATTGCTGAAATTCGTCAAAGTTGTTATGATTTGTTGGTTGATTACCAAACTAGAGTTGCTACAAATTTGAAAGATACATCGAGTGTTGGTGGTTCGGGAAAATCGGGAAGTATGTCATCAGGTATTGCTAGTGTGTCTGAGAGTGAGCACTTAGATTTGTTTGATCAATTTGTGGCTTCAAGCTCAAATTTTTGTACTAAAGCGTCACTCACATCGGAATTAGATTTTTATTTGGAGGAGAGTGTTCTTCCCAGAACTTCAGAGTTTGATGTGTTGAGTTGGTGGAAAACGAATGGGGTTAAATATCCCAATTTACAGAAGATGACAAAAGATATTTTAGCTATTCTAGTCTCCACGGTTGCGTCTGAGTCTGCTTTTAGCACTAGTGGAAGATTGGTTAGTCCCCATCGTAATAGGCTACATCCATCTACTCTAGAAGCTTTGATGTGTGCTCGTCGTTGGTTGTGGAATGAGGGGAATGGTACGTAAATTTTTATTTATACTTTAATCATTTTGTATTACACTATAACATTCAATAAAATTAATATTAGTTATCTATTTCTATTTTAGGTACTTGTTCAAAGTTTAGTGGTCTCGAAGCTTGTCCCACAATGCTTGATGAGGAAGAAGATGAAGAAACGGTTGTTGAAACTTCGTAATTATTTTATTTGGTTGTTTATTGAATGTATAAGTGATTAGTGAATTAGTTGATGATTTAAACCCAAATATAGAGTTGACTTTATTTTTTTGAACTCGTTTTGTATTTTTTTTGCATTTAAGTATCGAATGACTTGTAGTGAATTTGTTTACGGATTCGATGTAATTTTCTTATTTTATATGTTCTAAATGCATTTGCGAGAATAAGATTTAAAAAAATATCAAAAAAACAAAATCAACCGGGTCCAATGGGAAGGACCCGGACTCGCCGGGAAATGACCGGGTCCGGGACGGGTCCGGCCGGGACCGGGAAATAACCGGGTCCGGGACGGGTCCGGGTCCAAATTTTTTTTAACGGGACGGGAAATGAGTCCTGCCCTACCCGTCCCATTGCCATCCCTAATCTAAAGTCTAAACAGAGACACACAAACTAACACGTGAACGTATGTGTGTGTGGGCACCATGCAATATGCATGCATGGGAAGAAGATAAGATTCATGAAAAGAAAGAACATAAAAAAGTATGTGGATGACAGAAGTACATGAGAAGAGAATTATCAACTTTATTATATATTACGTAAGTAGGAAAATAAAGGGACTCGATGGCGTTTCTCGGCATCACACGCACCGACCACTAACCAAGTTCTAACCACAACTTGTTTTGAGAGAATCATTATTTATGTAAATGATTATTCATATATATTTCAATTTGAAATCGAGTATGAATTAGAATTTTTGAACATACACCTACATAATATATATAGTTAATAGGGTTAGGAACATTTTTCAAATACCAGCTTTACATAGGCTTTGATCCGCTATTCTAATTTGGTCAGTGACGAAGCCAAAATTTAGGATTTGGGGGGTGAATACAAAAAAAAAAGGATCAAAACTTAATTTTTGGAGGGGAGGATGGGCAAATTTTCAAACTTTAAATATTTATAGGGCAAAAAAATTATTTTCAAAGTGGTGGGGGTTCCCCTACCAGCCCACTAATCCCTCTCTGAATTTAATATTTTATTTTATATTTCAAAATATGAATACATATCAAGTATATAAACAATTTATTTACATATACACTTAGATTGATTACATTGACTTAGCGTACACTGTGTTTAATTAAATCTATAATATCATCAAATGTGAAAATATAGCAAAAATATAAAAATGAAAATAATTACAGTTTTACTGCTAAGCGGTGAGTGATTGAAGGCAAAATTATAGAGGAAGGTAATATTTGGCAAGTGGATAAAAATATATTAGAACATATTTATATTCTTTATGCTATTTGAGATATATAGAATGTTGCATGTTTGTGTGTGTGTTTTTTGGTGATCGAACTTATTTATTCGTCTAAAATCTTGTTGAAGATTGTGGAATTTATATGATTCTTTTTCTATAGATGAGCATCAGATCAAACTTTCCGACTTTTTGTACCGTACACTGTACATAAAAAGCTTGCATGGTTTTGCTGTCATTTGGGCATCTCATGAATGATTCTCCATGTTATAATTAATCATTCTTCAATACACTATTTTATTAGTAATATACTAAAGGTTCATTTGGTTGGGTGGTTTACATGGGTCAACATATCTTGACACATACAATTTGATGTTTGATTGCTCGGCCAGGATTGGCCACAACATCCAAGGCCCGGTCTTGTAACCATAGTATGATTGCTATTTGAACTCGCCTTTTTAGGTGAGTTTTATAAGTCTCAACCTTTTGGTTTAATTGGCCAATCTGTGTAATTACTAATTTACCCCATACTATAAATATTTCAATACTCTTTCTATTTTGATTTATTATTACATAACCCACTCTCTCTCCTTTGCAATAAATTTCAGCTCCCATTGACTACTTGAAGCTATCATTGACGATAAATTGAGGATCGAGCTCAATTTGCGGTATTTCTTCAAATCAATTGAATAAGGGGCAAGTATGCTGATGATAAACCGATATCATGAGTTAAAATATGTGTGTATATAGTTGTTGTGTATTTTTTGTTAAGGTGTCTACAAATTAATGTTTGTTTTTCACTACTACAAAAAACGACTACTATAGTGATTTTTTTTTTATTATTATAGCGGTTTTTAACCGCTGTAATACGATTTTGGCTTATTACAGCAATTAAAAAACCACTGTAATAGGGGGTCCTATTACAGCGGTTATAACTATAACTGCTGTCATAGGGAAATTTTTTTATTTTTTATTTCACCCCTATTATAGCGGTTATCACTATAACCGCTGTAATAGGGCAGCTTTTTTTTTCACTTTCTCATTTGTAATTTTGTTGTGTCGGATGACACGAAATTCGGACGGTCATAGCGAAATGGCGTTCTGAACAAGACGCATTGCTTTGCAAAGCGGTCTTGTGATTTTAGCCATCTGAGATCATTTAAGGCCTCAAATTTGCGTTTTATTACGAAAATACCCCTTAAACTAACAAAACGCAAATTTGAGGCCTTAAATAATCTCAGATTGCTAAAATCATAAGACCGCGAACGCCATTTCTCTATGACTGTGCGAATTTCGTGTCATTCTGATATAGCAAAAAAATTTTTTTGTTTTTTCGCAAATACACAAATATACATACACCACATATACACAAATATACATACACCCACATATACACAATATACATACACCCACATATACAAAAATATACATATACACCCACACATACACAAATATACATACACCCACCCACACATACACAAATATACATACACCCACAAATACACAAATATACATACACCCACACATACACAAATATACATACACACACCCATACACAAATATACATACACACACCAACACATACACAAATATACATACACCCACACATGCACAAATATACATACACCCACATATTCACAAATATACATACACCCACCCACACATACACCCACATATTCACAAATATACATACACCTACCCACACATACACAAATATACGTACACCACATATCCACAAATATACATACACCCACATATTCACAAATATACGCCCACCCACCCACACATACACAAATATACATACACCCACACGTATATAAATATACACACACACACCCATACACAAATATACATACACCCACATATACACAAATATACATACACCCACACATACACAAATATACATACATCCACATATCCACAAATATACATACACCCACATATCCACAAACACAAATATACATACACCCACATATCCACAAATATACATACACCCGCCCACACATACACCAATATACATACACCCACACATACGGTGGTGGTGGTGGAGGCGGCGGTGGAGCTCTATGGTTGTGGTGTTATAGAGAGAAAGAGAGAGAAAAAAATCGAGAGGTTAGAGAGAGAGAGAGTAGAGAGAGAAGCAGGAAGATCTACAAGGATTTAAAATTTTTGGTTTCGGCCTATTGTAGCAGTTCTTATGTGAACCGAGTTAATAAGCCGAAATCAAATTTTATTTTTTTTGAAAATATCTGCTGCCTATTACAGCAGTTTTGTCAGAACCACTACAATAGGCCATTTTTTAAAAAAAAAAAATTGGAAAATATCTATTGCGTATTACAGCGGTTCTGTCCGAACCGCTGTAATAGGCAAGTTTTATTTTTTTAATTTTTTCTTAAATTTTTTTTTTAAAATATCCGCTGCCTATTACAGCGATTCTGTCCGAACCGCTGTAATAGGCCATTTTTTTTAAAAATTTTTTTACAGCGGTTCGCTCTGAACAGCTGAATAGGTGCGTCCTATTACAACAATTTATTTTTGAACCTCTATAATAGGTCAAGACCGCGATACCCTATTACAGCAGTTCCCGCGGTTCATTGGGAACCGCTGTAATAGGTACCTCCGTTTAGCGGTTTTACCAAAATCGCTGTAATAGTGTATTTTTGAAGTAGTGCTTTATACAAAAAGTTCGAGAACAACTGAGATAATGCACCCAAACGAGCAAAAATGCACCCATGGGCTATACTAGCTCGCGCTGGAGCAAACATAAAGGCTCGTTTGAAAGAAATTTAGAACGTCATAGATTGGCTCATTAGGAAAAAAAAATAAGTGTTGGCTGTTGGTGGTGATGATGGATTGACGGGAACAATGTTTTGAATGTCGGTGGTGTTGGGAGTGATAGGTGTGATAATTTTGAATTGGATGTAAATCAAACTTCTTCTTGGTTGTTAGGGTTTGGTACGTGTGGGTCTTTTGATGTTGGAGAATCATCTCTGGCGCAACGGTTGAACATTGGCATTGGTGTGCGGGTTTTGGGATTTACAAGTAATTTATAAATATTCACATGTTTTGGGTTTGTATTTTGTTTTGTTTTTATTTTGCGTGCTAAAAATAATAGTAAGTCTCACAAAATCAGTTCATCGTTTTTCTTTGTTGTGGTTTTGTTTTTTATTTTTTAACATTCTTTTAAATTTTTACTAGATAATTTATTGTGTTATTTGCTATTTGAAAATCGGGAGATATAAACTGTATTAATATAAATTTTTATTTATCCATGTATGTTGATTAATCTGCTTATGCAATGTTCATTTCAAATATACATGAAAAATACAAACGAATATATATAGTATAAATAATATTTCAAATGTCAGCAAAAATGTCCTGCATAGTGTCCATAGGGGAATCCATTGTAAGCTCAGCGCCATTTCTAACCAAATAGAAAAAGTCCGTCCAATAATTTTTCTGTGGACTTCCAGAAATCTCTTACATGTAGCTTGGCAAGGAAATTTGGAATCATGGGTACATGACCCTTTGATGCGTCATTGGCGAACTGCTGAGGTAGATGATGATAGGAAATGGTATTCGGCAGCTTTGGCAATGATTGTGGTAGGGTCCAACTTTCGCTCATATTTTTTCTTTTAGAAATGTGGTTATTCCTTTGAAGGCAAAGGTGCCAGTGTGAAGGTGTGAGTTAACGCCTTGGTTCTATCCTCGCCCTTTATTGAATGATTGGGCTAGCTCGCAAAAGAGTTGAAAAGTGGATGAAACAACAAGAAAATGGTTGCCCTTGTAATCATGTGCCCCTTTCCAAAACTCTTAATTGAATCAGATTTCCCAAAGAAAGGCAGCCTGGGAGGTTTAGCCTAAAGAAGGAGAAACATCTGAGTTGCCTTGTGTGAATTTTGGAGAGGTCTAGAGTTTAATTCTTGTTAAGCACATTATTCTTTTTACTTTATTCTTATTTTTAATTTAATATTTATTTTCATCTCAAATATACATGAAAAATATAAACTAATCTTTTGACATTATAAAAAATTTAAATTATTCTTCTCACTGATATATTAAAAAATTAGACAATCCCTTTAACTCCATCATATATTAAATAGTTGACACGTCCAAATCTCTCATCATAACCAATTAAAGAAGAAAAAAAGACAAATGCATTACGCCTTTGATTTTTACAAAAAAATCACAACTTCACCTCAATTTAGGTATAACTCATCCCTTTATATGGGCTTTAGGTTAGTTTAGGGTTTAGGTTTTAGGGCAGGGGTGGGCATCAAGTCGAACCAATTCGATAATTTTTGAGTTCGAGCCGAACCTAACAAGAATTGGTCGGGCAAAAAGAATACTTGTTTGTAGGCTCGCGAGCCTGGATAATAATAACTTTTGTTCATTTAGTTATAATATATTTTATTAAAGAAAAAATAAACTTTTTAATCCAAAAAGTTCAATATTTCGGGTAAATGAATGTATGGACTTAATAATTACCCTTAGCCCTCTAGCTAGATTAACAATTAATTAAGATAATAGATAAACTTCTAGATTGAGAAATTAGCGACGGAAATTTTCGTCTCTAATTCCATCACTAAATTTATTTCTCGTCTCTAATCGGTCGCTAAAGAATAATAAAAATATATTTTTATTTTATCTTATAATTTACAAATTTGCGACGGAAACATCGGTCTCTATATTCGTAGCTAATTTTATTTTCCGTCGCTAATTCGTCGCTAAATTGTAATGAAAAATTGATTTATATTTTATAATTTAAATTACTGAATAGAGACGGAATAACCACGTCTTGATGCCATTTATTAGAAGCAAACAATAAAAGGAAAATAATATGGACATAGATGTAAAAGCGGATCCCAAAATTGGATAAATTCTGTTTTTGAGTTTTTGCCCAACTACCTCATAATGAGCCCACCTTTATAGCCTATAGACCTGCTGAGATGATACTTACGCAAGAAGCTTACAGTTTGGGCAATATCTTCCAAGATATATAGAAATATATACTTGCAAAAAAATATTTACAACATCGGCAGTTTAGATTTCCATCTTGTCTTCATATTCAATGCTTGTTTGAGGGTGGTTGGTAGTTGGGAGTTAGGTTTATTTAATTCAATTTGTTCCTTTTTAAAAATAAACAAATATTGCGTCTAGGCTAGTTTTTATTTTTTTGATAGTAGGGACCACCCGTTGACTTTGGGATGGATCTTGCAAGATATTCTCGCCCCCCCCCCCAATCCTGATAGGCCCATCTTATATAGCACGGGCCCTTGACTTGTATGTATATAATTATAACATATAACATAAAATATATTAAATGTAGTATTGTAGGTGAATAATATTCACTTAAGTCAAGACCAAAATGGTTAAACCAACACGATCACAGATCATTAGATGATAATAGCACTCCAGCAAGGCATAAATAGAATATCTATCTTCTTATCAGCAATCAGGAACAAGAGAACCCAAAAGCATTTCTAAATAAGAGAAAGTGTTAGGAACTTCGAATTCACAAGCCCATTACAGGATGCAAGCAAGATAAAGCATGCCCCAAAAACTAGAAGTCTAGAATTAACAGCTGATCCTAATATCAAAAAATGAACTGGACTTCCTTTACCCTACACCAGAAAGTTAAAATGTTGCATTACATTCTTGCGGCTTTGTCTTCATAACTCTCGGACAAAAGGTTTTACATCAGACCTGTGACAAATTCATTAACATCAATTAGTAGAAAACTAGTTAAAGAACATATGATATAGCTAAAGATGACACTTCTTAGAAAAGGAAATAGCATTTTGGATGAAGAATAAGAAACTATCTCACTTCCTTTACACTTTCTTCATAGAAAAAGCTTGAGTCCCACTGATAGAAAATCATCCCTACAAACATAGCAGAGGCAGATGTTAAGAACAGATTATTTGCGGTTTACCATATTGTATAGATGTGTGCAAAATAAGATTATATCAACACATAATCCATACAACAAATCACAAGAATGAAGAAGAAGAAATCATGCAACTTACATTATGAATAAAGGGAAAGCATAAACAGGAAAGAAGGATTAAGCCACCCAAAACAGAAAATACCATAGAACAATGAGTTAATGACAAAGTGAAACCAACATTTGCCTTTACCCATTCTTCTCATTACATTTCCTCTTCCTTTTCCCATGCAAATTTCGTTTCTCAGTTGCATCAACTTCATCAGCACTGTTGAGGGGAAACAAGGCTACCAACACAAACCTTAGCCCAAAAGGTAGAACTAGAACAATAAACATCATAAAATTCGGAAACCAGACCACGAACTAGACTATCCTAATAGATTTCTTTCCTCAAATTGTACGAAAGGAGGCATCTACTATCGTAGTTCAGGAAAACCTCATCTCCTTTAACGCTCAGGTATGAGTGGGGAAATACAAAAAAGTTTAGTCCAAGACTCCTTCACCCCATATTTTTTCATCACCTATATCTCACTGCTGTTCATTTTATGGGAGACAACAGCAGTTAGATACCCTCCCATGACCTCAACATAAGATCCACCCATATTTTCACAAGTAATATCTGGCATAGGTACCTCATAATGCTCTACTGTCCCAAGATCAAAAGGCATTATTGATTCGTTATGGTAGCGTCTCACAATAGTATGCAAAGCATCATTCAGATAAACACCCCAAATCTTTTTACCACTTGGTAAAATATGTGGAAAATCTTCAACCTTTTTCCATGAATTAGTTCTCAAGCTATAATCTTAGTCTGAGAAAATAAGTACTCACATAGCGCATCCCCAACCTTGGTCACCCTAACAACCTTATAGTCATCGCTCTTAGAATCATAGCCAAAACTATAATGCTCATTGATAAAAACGAAATAAACCCCTCCCTAAAATTCATGTGGTGTCGGCGGCAACTTCTTATATTTTCTAGTGGAAGGGTTCCACATTAAGGTCTCATTGGAGATGGCGAGAACGAGTCCATCCAATATGAGTTTTGTTTCTTGTGTTCTTGGACTTGTTCCAGAGGTTTGCCATATCAGTAGTCTTTCAAACAAAATTCTATATAATTTTATATATGAATCTAGCCTGGTGGTGATATAGACCATTTTTCTTGTTTAATGTAGACTGAGAAGTTTGTCTCTGATAGCATAATGAGTTTTGATTATGATATAACTTATCAAACCATATTGCATCTCTCTATTTTGATAATGAATTATAGTAAAGTAAAATTAGCTATCGCAGGAAACAATGATGAGACCGTGAAACCAGGAGCATCTTTAAAGTCTTTTACTTCTTGGAATATAGATCAAATAGTTTCCAACAAGCTCCTAAACACATGTTTTCACAGTTTTTCAGAGTTTACTGCTCATAGACAAACAATTATTTGCTTGACGCAATAAAAGCTACATATCATCAAGAGAATAATTATTTTCAACTTGGGGAACAAAATCAAGTCCATTTATATCTTAGACTAGAGGATATTTACTATTTAACCGGCTTGCCTGTTGATGGCAATCCGGCTGTATGTGAGGACCAACTAAACATGGCTGTAATTTGTAATGAGCTTCTAGTTGAGTATCCAGAGGGGAACAAAAGTGGTACTCTAAGTGTGAAGTGGCTATCTAAGAATGTTCAAGAAGTCCCATTAGACATAGGCAAGGACGACCGTGACCTGGAGAAATATTCCAGGGCATATTTTTTCTTCTTAATTGGGGCTATGTTGTCTTCTAAATGCAAGAAGGGGCTAGTCCACATTTTATCGGTTGAATTTTGTAACGAACATATCTGTGAAGGCATTGAATGGCATTGCATGGATGGCAGTTGTACTCACCAATTTGCAATCATGTCTCAAATGAACTACGACAAATTAGAAGGGAGCTACTTGGGTCTTGGAGCTAGGGGTGTTCACGAGCCGAGCTCAAGCCGAGCCTAGCGATTTTGTAGGCTCGAGCTCGAGCTCGAGCTCGAGCTCGGGTTTTTCTACCTGAGCTTGTGGCCAAATTTAAGCTTGCTTGCGAGCTCGATACCATTTATTCTACCCTTCTCATTCCCTTTTACATCCTTTACCAATTCTTTTCACATAGATGGAAGAAAGAAAAAGAAATTTTTTTGTCACAACAGGGGTAGGAGAATGGTGCTCTGCTCGATGTTGGTGGCAACTTTCAAGCGATGATGAGCGGCGGTGGGCGGTGGCACGAAGTGGTGGCGGCGAGTGCAAGCTTTAATCTTTCTGCGTTGCTGGTGGCCGAAGGTGGAACGTGAGTCGCCGAGGATGGTGGTGGAAGGTTGTGCTTGGTGGTTGCTAGCATTTACACGCCGGAATTTGGTCGGGAGCTGGTGGTGATTTGAAATGAAAAGAGGGCCTAGGGTTCTACACTTTCTGCTGCTTTTATTAAACGTTTTGCTGCTCCTGTTTCTTTATCAAATGTTTTAGATATTAGGTGGTTTTTTATTTTTATGTTTAGTAAATTATATTATTATTTTAATATATAAATATTATAATATATATATATATAGTAATTCTATGCAGCTATACAGCTGTACACAACTGTATATTATAGCTAATATATATATATATATATATATTAATTAAAAAAACATATAAAGGGAGCTCGCGAGCTCCCGAACACCTTTAAATGAGCTTGAGCTCGGCTCGATTGCCGGCTCGAGCTCGGCGAGCCGGCTCGAGCTCGTTGAACAGCCCTACTTGGAACAATTTTTTATGGAGTGCGTCCGCCGATTGAAAGTTATTTACTTGGGGGACAATGGAGAAATCAACAATCAGTTTTTGGGGCCCATTGTTGGAAGAGCAATTCAAGAATTCCTATTCGAGTAGACCTGACATTTGGACAGAAATACTTAGCTAGGTTGGTGATTGAAGATGTATATAACTAGTACTTATTTCTTTTTTTTCTATTCTTTCTATTGTAGGGTGTGGTATGGAATCCTTATGAGAGGTTTGGCTTTCCGCTTTAAGAATTTTTTTCTCTTGATCCTTCATGTTTCATTATAACATAATTGGCTACCATAGGCCTGATATGGCTGCCAGTCAACTCGAAATTCAAGTGGTGGATGAGTCAGAATTGACGGGTATGCAAAAACTAGAAGAGGGGACACTCAAAGGCAGCTTGACACAAAGGTTGATACATTATTATGCTTCTTACATTCAAGAATGGAACAATAGAAGATATGATTTTTGCATAAAAAATTCAGGAGCTGGCAAGTCAAATATGTAATTTTCATTTAAATTCAAATGATCCAGCTAATTGTCTTATGTAGGTTGTTTGTATGTGCAATTTCATAAATATATTAAATGCAATTTTATCTTTTGAACACTTTGTATTATACTATCTATTTATTAATTGTACATCTTATAAAGATATTTTTGAGGTTTTAAGGTTCGAGCTTTTGAGGTCCGATCGTGATTTCACCAAGAATCTGTGCAAGTATATTTATTTGTGCAGGTTTTTTGCACAAAATGTTTTATGGTGCAATGCAGATCTTTTGCACCATAAAAATTTGCATAGTTTGCTGGTTTTTTGCACCAGGTGTGTAGAGTTTTTGGTGCAAACACAATCGACAAACTGTGCATAGTTTGCCCCTTTTTTTGCACCAACTGTGCAAATTTTTAATAAATATATTATATGCATTTTATCGTTTGAACAATTTGTATAATACTATCTATTTATTGATTATACACCTTATGAAGATATTTTTGAGGTTTTTGAGGTTCGAGCTTTTGAGTTTCGGTCGTGATTTCACCAAGAATTTGTGCAAGTTTATTTATTGTAGAGCTTTATGTTTTGTGCAGGTTTTTTGCACCAAAAGTTTTTATGGTGCAATTCAGATTTTTTGCATCATAAAAAATTGCATAGTTTGTTGGTTTTTTGCACCAGTTGTGCAGATTTTTTAGTGCAAAAAATCTGCTATCTGTGCAAAGTTTGCCCCTTTTATGCACCAACTGCAGATTTTTAATGAATATATTATATGCATTTTATCGCTTGAACAATTTGTATGATACTATCTATTTATTGATTAAACACCTTATGAAGATATTTTTGAGGTTCGAACTTTTGAGTTGTGGTCGTGATTTGACCAAGAATCTGTGCAAGTTTATTTATTTATGCAAGTTTTATGTTTTGTGCAGGGCTTTTTGCACCAAAATTTTTATGGTCCAATGCAGATTTTTTGTACCATAAAAATCTGCATTGTTTGCTGGTTATTTGCACCAGTTGTGCAGAGTTTTGTGTGTAAAAAAGACCTGCAAACTGTGCAGATTTTGCACCAAAAATCTGCATAGTTTGCCCATCTTTTTGCATAGCTAAAATAATCACTTATAATTACGTGTAGTTATGCAGTTATGTTTTGTGAGATTTCTTGAATTGATAATGGAAATATTGGAGCTATAATAATTTATGTTTTTGATTATTCTTGGAAGATTTTGCTCTTCCAGATTGACCTCAGATAGAACAAGATTAGCAGCCTCAGTCTCTTTTTGTCGCGCCATCATCGCCACCCGTGCAGCACGAATATACTAGTCCAGTCACGTCTATTTCCATAGATAGTTCTCATATTGCAGAGTTTCAACATGCTGATAATATGGAGCCCCCGATAAATAATCCGGCTGAAAGGATTCAACATGCTGATAATATGGAGCCCCAAATAAATCATCCGGCTGAATCTCTAGCTTTTCGAAGAACAAAGAGGCCCAAAAAAGGACCCGGAACCTTTGACCTATGTAAGTGCTCTTATCTTATATATTTGTTTGTAAATCTATGTGCAACTATATCTGTTAACCACACCTTTGTTTCATTACTATTTTTTTGGTAACTTGCAATTTGTAACCCTGTGAAATACGAAATCCAGAAGAAATCCACCTGTGTCAAAAAAAATAGCCAAGGAGGATCCCATGTTCTTAAAAATTCTGCACAAAAATCCATCCTCATTAGAAACTAACGATGAGTGTTAGTACACCCACTAACATTGAGATTATGTTAGTTTTTTTATGTACAATATACATGTAAAATGACTGTGTCATCTCCTTAATTTAAGTAATAACAAATAGATAACTTTTTTTATTTTCTTTTTCTTTTTCCCCTCCTTTTCTTTATTGTTCACTTAACACTATAAACAACCACCTCCTCTCTGCCTAACCACCAGCTGATCTCTCCACCACCGTACAGTCCGTCCGAACACCGTCTCCCTAGCCAAAACACCACTACCTCCTCAGGCCCATCGAAACCCATCACCAATTATGACCCATTGCCTCATCAATCATTCAAAACTCCATCCTCGGTCTTGCCCCACCGTCGTGCACCACTAGTAGGGACGGAGCCAGGATTTTCGGCGAGGGGGGGCGAGATTTTGTGATATAGTTATACATTATTTTTTTTGCATATAGATGAAGGATTCAAGGGGGGTGCGGCCCCCCGCGGTACGGTACGCTATATTTATGGAGAAAAATTTAATAATAAGAAATTAGGTTCAAGTATGAAATATCTATCTTTGATCTATACTATATTATCAATTTCTCTCTTCTTTAAACCATTTCAATTGTTTTATAGATGCCCATAATCTATTTGTTAGAATTATTAAACCAAAAATATTTTTAAACTAAATTTTAGAGTAACCGATGAAATATGTAGTAAAGTATTAGAATTAAATTTTAAAGATTTGTATTCAAATAACACAATATTTTCTTAGTCTTTGAAATGAGAAATCTATAAATTTTCATCACCCAAAATCTTGATTCTTGAGAATGCAATTAAAGGAAAAAAGCCTTAAATTTTAATTTCTATCTTGAATGGAAGTGTAGAACCGTGTGACTTGAAGGGGGGCGAAAATAGATATTTTGAAAATTTTATGAGTAATAGTAATAAAAACAAAATTGAGGGGGGTCGAAAATAAAAATTTTAAAAATTTTATAGGCAGTAATATGAAAAAAAAAAAATTGAGGGGACGGTGGCACCCACCATTCCCCCCCCCCCCCCCCGTCCCTGACCACTAGCCCTGCAAATTGGCCAACATCACACTACTAATGAGCCACAGAATCGTGGTAGAAATTTTTTCACAACTCTCTCTCTCTCTCTCTCTCTCTCATCATCACTTTTCTATCATTTATGGCCTTTTCATCAAATCGATTTTTTGTTATAATCTATTAATTATATACACAATACGGATACATTGAGAGAATCCATCTGAATTATAAACAGAGATCATCTAAATGTGAAACGGAGAATAAAACCCTTTCTTGACTAATCTCTATACAATTTACAAATATAAACTTGGGTTTTTTTTATCTATTAAGGGATGAACACAAGAAAGATTGGATATTTTTTATATATATATTTTAGTCTAAATTCTTGTATAGATAGTTATGCAATTTTATTTTTTTTTGTAAATCTATGTGCAACTACACCTGTGCAAGTAGCTTAACCATAGACTCGTTGCATTTTTTCTTAAATCTACGAGCAACTATACCTGTACAAGAATTATTTATTCGCTTGAGTTTTTTATTTTTTATAATTGATGTGTACAAATGCTATAACTTAATTATTTTTTTCTTACTGCAGGCCTGGCAAAGATCACCTCCTAAGAAGAGACCAACAAACATGAAGAATAGACCTATTAACATGAAGAAGAAAACTTGAAAACAAAAGAATTGATATTTATATGTTTATTTTTAGAATTTAGTTTCAAATATATTCTAATTCATTTATCAATTTGTAATTTCAATGAGTTTGATTCTACCACTTATTATTTTAATGAGGTGGGTTCTATCCTTTTTTTTTTTAGACTTAGGTTGTTCATCGAACCGAAAATTTGACTGGGAAGGGTCACCGATTCAACAGTCTGGTCGACCAAGATCGAACCGGTGATGTCATAATTATGTAATAAATAATATTTATTATACCAATAATATTACAAAATAGTTCAAAACTTATAAACTTGTCAGTTTCGTCTTACGTACTATTTGTTTTCAGCTTATCAACTTGTCATAGAAAAAAGAAAAATGAAAAAATACACTTAGCTAATTTGTAAGCCTTGCGAAACCTATAAAAGCACACGCATGGGGTGTGAACTTCCAATTACGTAATTGATATGCCAAGTAGAGAAATTTATTCTAGCAAATCAGTTTCTCTATCTTAAGTTCGAGCACAAAAGACAAGTGGTTATGCCCATGATAAAAGGAATTACTAAAAATATTTCTGAAAATAACAAGTCCTATATTGTATTATATTTTTGATTTTGATAGGCGTTTGTTTCCATTGTCACTGAGGTCTTGACCAACAAAGAACACTTGTATGAAACGAAAAATAAGAGGAATCCTTGAGCAGGTAAGATCAGCCTATACTTGCGCAAGTAAAAGAAATTCTCTCGCGTAAGATAAATCCCAGCCCAGGTATTAAGTAATCCTGTCTTGGTAACATTTCTTAGAAGACCATTTTTTTCGTATGTAATTCTTCTCGAGAACAAGATAACACAAGTTAAACTCTTAATTTACTTTATTCAGGTTATAACAAAATAATTGGTGAAAAACTGGTACATTTTAGGGAAAAAATAAGATCAAACTATTAAGATTTAGGCTAGATTTAAAACAAAAAATTTACCAAACCTAGAGAACAAGATAACTCAAATTAAACACTAAATTAACCAAACCTCATTTGACTCTCCTTAGTCAAATTGTTTTTTAGTTATTTGGATTTCCTAATCCACTTGTATTTTCGAGGTAAAATTTAAAACTAAATTGTACCAAACTTTAATCAAAGTATAACAAAATTATTGGTGAAAAAATAGTACATTTTTGGGGGAAAATAAGATTACTAGGTAAGAGGAATCCTTGCGCAGGTAAGATAAATCCATGTGCACGTTTTAATTAATCCTGTCATGGGTAACATTTCTTACAAGACCATTTTTTTGTTTGTAATTCTTCTAGAGAACAAGATAACACAAATTAAACATTAAATCTACCAATTCTTATTTTAATCTCCTTAGTCAAATTGTTTTTTAAATTATTTGGATTTTCTAATCCACTAGTTTTTCCGAAGTAAAACAATTGTACATTTTAGTCATATTTCATTAGCAATTTTTTTAATCTTTTGCATATCTTCTTTTCTGTAGATGAATAAATTGTAGGGTCCTTACATAACTTTAACATGATCATTGTATGTGATTCAATTATAGAGTCCTAATTTATTCAAGTTTATTTTGGTAAAATTATTTACAAGATCATTTTTCATTTGTAATTTTTCTAGAGAACAAGAAAAAGTAAATAAAAATCTCTAAATTTAATCCAACATAACTTGAACCAAGTCTAAAAATTACAAATAATTGGTGAAAAAATAGAAGTTCAAAAATGTCATTTAAAACTTACTTTCACGGGCTCGTGTTAGCACCATTATAGCTCCCCACGCCCACGGGATGTGAACATCTATCAAGAATATTACATTAGTAAATCGTTATCAATAATGGTAAATTTTGAATAATTGATCACTTAAGTTGACGAACAAAACCGACATTTTTTCCCTTTTTTGATGCAAACAAAACCAACATCTAGTGATAATTGAACTCACAATCTTATGATAACGCAATGCCTTAAAAGCAGATGCTTTTTGCCTATTTAGTACTTCCCAAAACGTGCAAAAAAGTGAACTTAACATTCACTTTTTGGAATTGAATCTTATTTTTGCCCTGATCAGTACTTCAAGTGCAAAGGAGTCTCCAAAATTTTAGATAAATATTTGATTTAGTGTCCTCATTAAGAAAGAATATGTCTTGTTAACATTTCTTACAAGACCAATTTTTTCTTTTGTAATTATTCTAGACAACAAGATAACACAAATTAAGCACTAAATCAACCAAACCTTATTAGAATTTCCTTAGTCAAATTGATTTTTTTAGTTATTTAGATTTCCCAATCCACTAGTTTTTCCGAAGTAAAATAATTGTACATTTTAGTCATATTTTATTAGCAATTTTTTTTAATTTTTGCCTTTCTTCTTTTCGATTGATGAATAAATTGTAATGTGTTTATATAACTCTAACATGATCATTGTATATGATTCAATTATAGAGTCCTAATTTATTCAAGTTTTTTTGATAAAATTATTTACTAGATCATTTTTGGTTTGTAATTTTTCTAGATAACAAGATAACATAAATAAAAATCTCTAAATTTAATCGAACCTAACTTGAACCAATTCTAAAATTAATAATAATCGGTGAAAAAATAGAAGTTCATAATCATGGGCTCGTGGTAGCACCATTATAGCTCCGCACGCCCACGGGATGCGAACATCTATTAAGAATATTAAATTAGTAATTATGTATCAACAATGGTAAGATTTGAATAATTGATCACCTAAGTTGACGAAGAAGACCGACATTTTTTCCCCTTTTTGATGCAAACAAAATCAACATCAAGCTAGTGATAATTGAACTCACAATATTATGATCATAATATCTCAACTCAATGCCTTAAAAGCAGAAATCGTTGTCTATTGATTACTTTCGAAAACGTGCAAAAAAGTGAACTTGTCACGCCCCCAAAATTGGGGTCGCGTGATGGCCATGTCCCCAAGCCCGAAAGGACTTAAAGACACGAAACCCAGAGGTTCAAAGCAATACTAAAAATGAAATTTAAAACTTCTCCTTTATTACAATCGCTCAAAAGTTCAGAAATAAAACAGGGTTTTCGTAAAAACGACAAAAATCCCAAAAACATTTATTTAATTCAAAAAATTCTAAAAGTAACATCCTAGCTAATCACCATGTTCACCACCCCAAATATTGTTCCTCGTCCTCCTCTGACTCGACTAAACTTTCTGCAAAATTTAGAATCGTGGTATGAGCGACAAAGGTCGCCCAGTAAATAGTTCTAACGCCTTCTACTGGTCTAGAGCATGTTAAGTATGTATACATTTTAAAAATCACGTGAAAGCATAAAACGAACTATTTTTGCTAAACCAAATTACTTTAAAAAAAGGGGTTTTCAATTCAACAAAAACTTACATATATATAGCATGTGATCGACTTTATAGGCAAATCAAAATTTAGAATCACTTTATCAAATAACTTTAAATATATCAATCTATCAAAGAATTTTTCTAATGCTCATGAACTTCTTAGAACCTAGTAGTAAACTTGATCAAGTCCTAGCTGTTTATCCCACTAGGTAGGCCAAAACTGCTATTAATTCGCCGCAATCGGCTCAAAGGTTCAAACACTGCTATTAATTCGCCGCAGGAGGCTCAAAGGTTCAAACACTGTATATTTAAAGCCCTACAGGAGGCCCGGAATTAATTCCTTACCAATAGATACTAATAATTCACAGCATACGAATCATTCACAATTTCAAAAGGAATCTTTTAACACTAGCAAATTGACAGTTTACAAAACATAGATCACATGGTAGCAATTTTATATAAGAAAACTAAATCTAGCATGCTCAAGACCTATTTTAATATCAAAATAGTTTTACAAAATATAACATGGAGTTTTGAAATAAATTTCACAAATAATAGAAGGGTGAAAACCACTTACTATTTTGAAACTCGATTTAGCTACACGTCTGTGGGGTTTTTCGGATCCTACAACATTGAATTTACAAAGTAAGAACCTAATTGTTATCATAAAATACTATAGAGAAAACTAGGGTTTTTCAAAATATCTACCTCACCGTCAGCCCGAGCTTGAACAACAACAGCCTCCTCGGATTCTTCTAATGAACTTCCTAAGCCTAGATGAAATTTGAGGGAGAAATATGAATAAGAGGTGCAATTTTCGTATGCATAGGTGGGGGCTATTTATAGGGGAGTCTGGGGTTCAGTTAAAAGAGTTTGAGTATATTTTTAAGTCCCTAAGGGGTTAGATATGATGAGATAGGCTTAAATTCACTAGATTTGGTAGATTTGAGGTGATATGCTCATCTAAATCACGTGTTAATTAATATATCCGAAAATTCATTATTTAATTGTGAAAATAAGTAGAAAGATACATCTATATATAAATATAATTATTACTGATAATGCATTAAAAGAGTTTGGATAAGCTTCAAGTTGTTAGAGTTAAATTTTTGTTAGGATTTGATAACAACAACTTAGATGTAGGGTTGTAACCAAGTTATATCCCTAGATTTTAGTTGATTCTAATATATCATTTTAAATAAGTTGGTAATATCTAAATATATATATATATTCTATTTAATAATAGCTTAATTGATAATTATATAAAATAAAGGGGCGGGGTGTTACATTCTCCCCTCCTTATAAAAAGTTTCGTCCTCGAAACTTAAAAAAATTTAGATACCTTGGTTCGAGAAGAGGTGCGGATAGCGGTTAAGCATGTTTCCTCTAGCTCCCATGTTGCTTCCCGCTCAGTGTGGTTGGACCATTGGACTTTTACATACGGAATCGTTCTGTGTCGTAAGACCTGGTCTTTGTGATCCACAATGCGCAGTGGAAATTCCTCATAATTTAAATTCTCCTCGATTAGTAGTGGCTCAAATTCCAACACATGGCTCGCATCTCTCGTATTTTCTTAGCTGTGATACGTGGAATACGTTATGGATAAAGTTAGGATAAGGAAATTTGATAGGATACTTCTCCCACTTTCTCGAGAATATCAAAAGGTCCAATATAATGTGGGTTCAGTTTTCTAATTTTCCCAAAGCGTACAACTCCTCAGATAGGGGATTTCTTAGGTACTTCTTCTCCTCTTCTTAGAAGTTTGATGATTTTCTCATACTATCCGCCTAAGTTTTCTTCTTATCTTGAGCTATTTTCAATCTTTCTCAAATCTTGGAAAATTTTCCAGAGCGATATGTACTAATTCCAGCCACGTGATCCTTGTCTTACCAATCTCATTCTAATACGATGGTGATTTACAGTTTCGCCCTTACAAAACCTCGTATGGGGCCATATCTTATGCTACTATGGTAATTATTATTATTGTAAGACATAGTAGTCAAGTATCCCTTGAAATCTTATGTACATGCCCTCAACAATTTCTCTATAGTTTGTATAGTCCTTTTGGATCAGTTATCAGTTAGCGGGTGATAGTTCGTGCTCAATTCTATCTTAGTGCCCATCACTTGCTGAAAACTTCTCCAAAAATGCATGTGATACGAGGGTCTTGGTCTGACAAGATGCTATAGAAATGCTATGTAATCTTACTATGTTGTCCATGTAGGACAATTGTCCAAGGTAATGGTTGCACGCACAGGTAAGAAGAATGCATATTTGGTCAGTATATCAATAATCACCCAAACAATGTCTTATCCTTCACTAGTTTTAGGTGGTCCCATTACAATGTCCAAAGTAATATTGTCTAATTTCCATTCTGAGATTTCCAGAAGATGTAGCGATCCTCCAGGGTGTTTGTGCTCGACCTTGACCTATTGGCATACCAATCATCAAGCCACGAAATCAGCTACGTTTTCCAGAATAAGCCCCCCTTCAAGTCTCTACACATCGCTGTATTCACCTAGTGTATAGAGAATTTTGAGCTTTTGTCAAAATTTCTTTTCTTAGCTTCTCATCTCTAGGAATGCACAATTTTCATCTCATCTAAAACTCTCATCTCTTCTAACTTGAGAATAAGTCAACAATCCTTTTATCTTTTCTTGTACTTTACTCTCTCAGAGTTCGAATTTTAAGTTATTTTAATCATTTCAATAATAGGTTGGTGGCTTTTTTTTTTTTTTTTTGAAGCAGCTAGTACATTCTCGGTAGATTCTATTACTTCAAGTTCTAAGGATTCCATTTCTCTTACCTATATGTCCGTAAAACTATTGTTCTTCTTCCTACTTCGAGCATCTGCCATGTAGTTCACCTTCCCCCGGCTATAATGTTTAAGTCGTATTCCTTTAAAACTGTAACTATCTCATTTGCCTCACATTTAATTCCAATAAAGTAACAAGATATTCGAGGGTTTTGTGGTCGATATATATATATATATATATAAATATTTTTCTTTATAAAGATAATGTCTCCATATAATTAGGGAAAGGACTAAGAAAGTCAACTTTAATTCAGGTCGTGAGTGATTATGCACATAAAGTTTCAGCTGCCTTGATAACTAAGCGATTACTTTCTAGTTTGGCATTAGGACACACACTAGTCCATTTTATTTTATGCATCACCATATAAGACAAATCCGCATGTCTTTGATGATAAAGTCAATATAGGTGTAGATGCAAGCATTTGTTTTAACTACCCAAAATTTTTATCATACTGCGGGTTCCAATTGACTTTAGCTCTCTTTTGAGTCAACTTGGTTAGGGCAGGGAAAAGATTTGAGAATCATTCTACGATATTCTTGTAACATTCGTCTAGCCCTAAGAAACTTCTTAGATCGATGACATTGGTCGGTTTGGACCATTCTGCAATTTCATAGGTCTTTTTAGGGTCTTGATTATTCCATCCTGATCTAAAATTCATACTTGCTGAATTTTGAGTTTAGCTTTTTCCTTTTTCCTTCTTAATGTTCTCAATATGATTCTAAGGTGCTCTTTATGGTCTTTTTCACTGAGTATATCATCTATAAGTACCACAAAAACTTATGAATTTGGGCTTTGTATATTGAGTCTTAATCCGTAAATGTGACTAGAGCATTCGTCAATCCAAAAGACATTTTCAAAACTTCATAATGCCTGTACTTCTTCCTAAAAAATAGTATGAGGTATGTTCTCGACCTCAACCTTTTGCTAACGGTATTCGGATCTTAAGTCTATCTCAAAAAAATACTTTGGCATCCTTTACCTAGTCGAACAACTCATCGATTCTTGATAAGGTATATCTATTCTTTATAGTGATCTTGTTCAGATATCTATAATCAATGCATAACCACAACCTCTCATTTTTTTTCATCACATATAGCATCGGGGCTCCCCATGGAGATACACTAGGATGAATATGTCTTTTATCAATAAGTTCTTAATTTAAATCTTTAACTCTCTTAGGTCAGCGAGAGATATCCTATGAGACTCCTTGGAAATATGAATTAATCATGAAACTAAGTTGATTTCAAATTATGTCCTAAAGTAGTGGTTTAGTACTTCATTCTTTGCCAGAACTTGATCGGCGCGGTCTTGGAGTTTAACTAAGTGTTTGGTGAGTTCCTTTCAATGATCAAATGCTTCTAATAGTTGAGTTGTGGACTCGACGGGGGCTGAAGGAAGTCTTTATGGGTGGATACTCATGGTCTATGGTTTGGGCCATATTCTATAAGGAACCTTTTTTTTTAAAGGAAAAAGTTCAACGTTGGTGGAGAAATAATTTTTTTTTTTTTTGGTTGCTTAACATAAAGGAATTGGACTACTAAACTTTATGAGTTACAAACTTCATGTATATTTTTGAAACTTAACTAACATGAAACCTTCTAAAATAAGAAATATTTATTTATTTGAAATGTTAGTTTCACATTCTTTAACTTTTAGAAACTAAAGAGAAGTTGAAAAGAAAAAAAAATACAAATTAAGTGCATGGGTTAAGAAAATAGAGCTACTGGTTTAATAGCAAAGTGCATCTTAAATGAAAGTCATTGAATTATCATTGGAAAATGTGATAGTAATGATCAATCCAGTTAAGATTGAAAATATATTTGTGAACTTTCAAATTATTATTCTTTTTTTTTAAAACTGAGAAATATGTCAGAATTTAATCATTTAAAAAAAATTTGCGGAACTTGGTCAAAAGTACTGAAATTCATGAGTAATAGTGTGATAAAGAATAGAATTACTTAAAAGTGGAAAGAAGTCACTAAAAAGCTTCTTTTTTTTTTGGATAAAGGGTCAAGAAAAGAAAACAATGGCGATGAGTGGTGGCCCTAATTGCTAAAAATATAACAACTAACTTCTTTTCAAAAGATGAGCGGAATTCAGAGGTCCTAAGTTCACATTGTCATCCTAAGATTCAATTCGAAAATTGATCCGTACACGTAATGTATCCTAAATTCCCTTAATGTTCTTTAAGTAATAACTAATAACAACGCATATGATTTATTTATTCTCTTAAGTTCGTGCAAAGAGCCACTTTAATCCTATAAAATTCCTAAAATCTTCGCTCTGCTACTTTTCTTTTCTCTATCCCACACAAACTATTAACTTGAAAAAAGAAATGTGGCCCGTTCCAGTTAATTTACAATGGTATCCTAAACGGTTTCTTAATCACGGGTGAGAATTACTAATTGTACTAAAGACTAAAAAGGGACTAACTATAGGGTATCCAAATCAAATTTCTTAATCTATGGTTCAAAAATGTTTTTTTTTTCCCCAACTTTCTAGTACAAAACCTAATTCACCTAAACCACTATTTATACTTATGATTATAGAGCACGTTTACCTTATCTTGAACCTATTAATTCAAAGATCGGATCCTATGCTCTGATACCACTCTGTCACGCCCCCAAAATTGGGGTCGCGTGATGGCCATGTCCCCAAGCCCGAAAGGACTTAAAGACACGAAACCCAGAGGTTCAAAGCAATACTAAAAATGAAATTTAAAACTTCTCCTTTATTACAATCGCTCAAAAGTTCAGAAATAAAACAGGGTTTTCGTAAAAACGACAAAAATCCCAAAAACATTTATTTAATTCAAAAAATTCTAAAAGTAACATCCTAGCTAATCACCATCTTCACCACCCCAAATATTGTTCCTCGTCCTCCTCTGACTCGACTAAACTTTCTGCAAAATTTAGAATCGTGGTATGAGCGACAAAGGTCGCCCAGTAAATAGTTCTAACGCCTTCTACCGGTCTAGAGCATGTTAAGTATGTATACATTTTAAAAATCACGTGAAAGCATAAAACGAACTATTTTTGCTAAACCAAATTACTTTAAAAAAAGGGGTTTTCAATTCAACAAAAACTTACATATATATAGCATGTGATCGACTTTGTAGGCAAATCAAAATTTAGAATCACTTTATCAAATAACTTTAAATATATCAATCTATCAAAGAATTTTTCTAATGCTCATGAACTTCTTAGAACCTAGTAGTAAACTTGATCAAGTCCTAGCTGTTTATCCCGCTAGGTAGGCCAAAACTGCTATTAATTCGCCGCAGTAGGCTCAAAGGTTCAAACACTGCTATTAATTCGCCGCAGGAGGCTCAAAGGTTCAAACACTGTATATTTAAAGCCCTACAGGAGGCCCGGAATTAATTCCTTACCAATAGATACTAATAATTCAGAGCATACGAATCATTCACAATTTCAAAAGGAATCTTTTAACACTAGCAAATTGACAGTTTACAAAACATAGATCACATGGTAGCAATTTTATATAAGAAAACTAAATCTAGCATGGTCAAGATCTATTTTAATATCAAAATAGTTTTAAAAAATATAACATGGAGTTTTGAAATAAATTTCACAAATAATAGAAGGGTGAAAACCACTTACTATTTTGAAACTCGATTTAGCTACACGTCTTTGGGGTTTTTCAGATCCTACAACATTGGATTTACAAAGTAAGAACCTAATTGTTATCATAAAATACTATAGAGAAAACTAGGGTCTTTCAAAATATCTACCTCACCGTCAGCCCGAGCTTGAACAACAACAGCCTCCTCGGATCCTTTTAATGAACTTCCTAAGCCTAGATGAAATTTGAGGGAGAAATATGAATAAGAGGTGCAATTTTCGTATGCATAGGTGGGAGCTATTTATAGGGGAGTCTGGGGTTCAGTTAGAAGAGTTTGAGTATGTTTCTAAGTCCCTAAGGGGTTAGATATGATGAGATAGGCTTAAATCCACTAGATTTGGTAGATTTGAGCTGATATGCTCATCTAAATCACGTGTTAATTAATATATCCGAAAATTCATTATTTAATTGAGAAAACAAGTAGAAAAATACATCTATATATAAATATAATTATTACTGATAATGCATTAAAAGAGTTTGGATAAACTTCAAGTTGTTAGAGTTAAATTTTTGTTAGGATTTGATAACAACAACTTAGATGTAGGGTTGTAACCAAGTTATATCCCTAGATTTTAGTTGATTCTAATATATCATTTTAAATAAGTTGGTAATATCTAAATATATATATATATATATATATATACATATAGGGTCAAGATCTAATACATACCCTATCTAAGATAAGATATAAGACCCATTATATACCATTGGATCAATTAAATCCAACAGTCCAAAAATAATCCAGAAACATGTGGCAAAATAGGTTCTAATTCGCTCAAGGGGTATAATTGTCAATTTTTTCATTACACAGCATCATCCTCTCAAAAATAATGGCATAAAATCTTCCCTGAAATCTCTCCATTTGAAACTGCGAAAATTGATTTGTTACCAAAATTGACTCAAAGAAGTTATAAAATCCTATTAAACCTATAATTCCATCGATTTCACCACAAAAAAATTCTGAAACTCTAAAAAATTTCTGGAAATCCAAACCCTGATCACATTATACTCATATTATATTACATTATACACTATCATATAAGTGCAATAGCTAATTAATCCATTATATAATAGTTAATAATCAAATATACAGAATATAAACTGGTAAAGTACGAAAATAATGGAAATAAATAAAATAAAAATAAAAATCCGACTGAAAACGTAAAAACGCGAAAAAACCTTTAGAAAAGATAGCATACTTCAATGTTTCCTACAAGATTGAAGTAGAGCTGAGACCAAATCCAAAACAGTTTTTGCATTAAATGGTTTAAGTGTATAATGGTTTATGTTGTAGTGTATAATAATGAATCTAATCTATAATCTGTTATACCATTCTATATAGAATATGTATAATGGTTTGTATTGTAGTGTATAATGATTTGTATTATAGTGTATAATGGTTTGTATTGCTTATAATAATGATCTAATCTATAATTTGACTATTCTCCATTAACACTTGCTATAAGTTCCTGTGTTAATAATACATATTCATATATATTGATGTGTATTTTGATAAGTTACATATATGCACGCTTGCATAATATGCCTAAAAATTAATAGAAATTGCTGTCTTATACCAATGAATGCCTGATAGCTGTTCACCCAAAAACACGTCAAATAAACTATTAGTGAAGAAAAACAATGGTTTGTGGGAGACTTCCAATGGTTTGTATTGTAGTATATAATAATAAATCTAATCTATAATTTATTATACCATTTTATATAGTTGTGTATAAAATTCACAGTGTATAATGGTTTGTATTATAGTGTATAATAGTTTGTATTGTAGTGTATAATAATGAATCTAATCTACAATCTGTTATACCATTCTATATAGTTGTGTATAAAAATTCACAGTGTATAATGGTTTATATTGTAGTGTATAATGGTTTGTATTGTAGTGTATAATGGTTTGTTATTG
Source organism: Buddleja alternifolia (assembly GCA_019426215.1). NCBI lineage: Eukaryota > Viridiplantae > Streptophyta > Magnoliopsida > Lamiales > Scrophulariaceae > Buddleja > Buddleja alternifolia. The sequence continues at coordinate 28,875,002 of CM033403.1, forward strand.
TAGTGTATAATGGTCCGTTACAGAGAAATAAAGAGAAACTCATTTGTTCAAATTCACTCTATCTATTACATTAGATCAGTTGTTTAATGATGATTTGCAGACTCATAATTGATAACAGAAGAAGAATTCAGAAAAAATTGAATTGAAAACAGAAGAAGATAATGAATAGGGATTCGATTTCTGCATATCCTTCGATCTTTACAGCCTCGATCTCGAATTTTACTGAAAAACAATCGATTTGATGATGAATTGAACGGGAAAAAAACAATATCTCGTATCAATTTTGTTGGAAAACAACCGATTTGATGATGAATTGAACGGGTAAAACGATATCTCGAATCAATTTTACTGAAAAACAATCGATTTGATGATGAATTGAATAAAAAAATATCTCTTATCAATTTTGCTGATATATGTGATTATGGAAAGAACATAATGAAATCGGTTATGGCTCGTGAAACTGGAGATTTGATTTGATACTGTGTATTAAATTGAATCTGTTAGTTATAATTTAATGACTAAAATGCCCTTTACATAATTAAAACAAATTATTAAATCAGTTAAATGTGTTAAATGTAGACCTTGGGATCAAATTGAATCAAAGGCCTAGATTGGGTCTTATATCTTACTTAATGGCAAGGGATGTATTTGATCCATATTCTATATATATATAGATAATTATATAAAATAAAATGGCAAGGGATGTATTTGATCCATATCCTATATATATATATATATATATATATATATATATATATTCTATTTAATAATAACTTAATTGATAATTATATAAAATAAAGGGGCGTGGTGTTACAGAACTTAACATTCACTTTTTGGAATTGAAACTTGATTTTGGCCCTGATCATTACTTCAAGTGCGAAGGAATCTCCAAAATTTTAGAAAAATATTTGATTTAGCGTCCTCATTAAGAAAGAATATGTCTTGAGACATTTCTTACAAGATAAACTTTTTAATTAGTAATTCTTTCTAGAAACAAGATAACACAAATTAAACATTTAATTTACCAAAACTTGTTTGAATCTCCCTAGTCAAATTGTTTTTTAGATAATTTGGATTTCGTAATTCACTTGTTTTTAGGAAGTAAAATTTAAAACTAAATTGTACCAAACTTTATTCAAAGTATAACAAAATAATTGGTGAAAAACTAGTACATTTTAGGGGGAACATAAGATCAAGCTATTAAGATCTAGGCTAGATTTAAAGCAATATTTTACCAAACCTAATTTAAAGATTAATAAAATAATTGGCAAAAAACTAGAAGTTCAAAATTTTTCATTCTGAAGATACAATTAAGGGAAAAAAAATAAGATCAGCCTATACCTGTGCCGGTAAGAAGAATCTTTGCGCAAGTAAGATAAATCCCTGCACAAGTATTAATTAATCCTGTCTCCGTAACATTTCTTACAAGACCATTTTATCATTTGTAATTCTTCCAGAGAACAAGATAACAAAAACTAAACACTAACTTTACCAAACCTTATTTGAATCTCCTTAGTCAAATTGTTTTTTTGTTATTTGGATTTCGTAATCCACTTGTTTTTCCGAAGTAAAATAATTGTACATTTTAGTCATATTTTATTAGCAATTTTTTTTTCAATCTTTTGTCTTTCTTCTTTTTTGTTGATGAATAAATTGTAGTGTCCTCCCATAACTCTAACATGATCATTGTATGTGATTCACTTATAGAGTCTTAATTTATTCAAGTTTTTTTGGTGAAATTGTTTACAAGATCATTTTTCGTTTGTAATTTTTCTACAGAACAAGATAACATATATAAAAATCTCCAAATTTAATTGAACCTAACTTGAACCAAATGTAAAATTAAAAATAATTGGAGAAAAAATAGAAGTTCAAAAAATTTCATTTAAAACTTACGTTCATGGGCTTGTGTTAGCACCATTACAGCTCCCCACGCCTACGTGATGGCAACATCTATTAAGAATATTAAATTAGTAATTAGTTATCAATAATGGTAAAACTTGAATAATTGATCACCAAAGTGGATGAACAAAACAGACATGCCCTCCTCCCCTCCCCTTTTTGATGCAAACAAAACCGACATCTAGTGATAATTAAACACATAATCTTATGGTCATACTATCTCAACTCAATGCCTTAAAAACAGATGTCGTTGCCTATTTAGTACTTCCCAAAACGCGCAAAAATGTGAACATAACATTCACTTTTTGGAATTGACTCTTGATTTTGGCCCTGACCAACACTTCAAGTGCGAAGGAATCTTCAAAATTTTAGAAAAGTATTTGACATAGTGTCCTCATTAAGAAAGAATATGTCTTAAATTTAGATCTTACTTCTCTAATTTTGAGATAAATTCTCATTAGAAATGGCTGATCAATCTAAGTTTATATTGGTCTCATTAGTGAGTTTAATTGCATGATCTTTGCTATTGTTGATAGTCATTGTTGTTATCAAATAATTATTTCATATTCCGATCAAATACAGCGTCCGATGTTTGTCAGATCTGGATTCATATAAAACTGGATTGGTGGTTATATCGTTGGATCAGATGATCCAAATAAATGCAATTAAAAGCTTACACATATAACTTCGCGCATAAGAAAACCTCACACATGACACACCCATAATGGGCTCAAGTCCAAAGGACCTTTGCTGGGCCATCCGCTTATGGGTAGATCTCTATCATTTTTCACTACAACAATTTTTTGAATCTATTGATAGTTTGGAATAATTTTTAAAAAGAATAAAAAAACTAAGATCTTGTAATTCAGCACACATGAATTGTTGTTGGATTAAGATTAAATATATTCACAAATGTGACTGAAATTAGATTTTAAGGACGTACAATTTGAAGAACAATATAGTTTTGATTCAAATATAAATTTCAAAATAATTAGATTAATTGAGGCACTCAATCATATTGTGAAGCAAGTATTTAAGCAAAAAAAAATTTAGATAGTAATTTTACACAAATTAGCTAAACTCGAAATTCATTAGTCAAGCATATTATAACTGCAATTTCAGCACTTAAAATGGGTGAAGTACAAATAAATTATTTAGTAAGTAGTATTGTCAGGAAAACTTAGGGTACATAGGCTCACTACCTCTCCCTATATGTATCTCTTATAACTAATTAATTAATCTGAATTTTACTATTATCACATGCAACAAAATTGCACTATAATTGCGTGTCTGACATGAGTACGCTAACATATTCTTCAAACCCACATGGCACCCGCCTTTTTGAGCATGGCCTTTAAGGACTTCTTGAGATGGAGGCTCATCATCTCATTAGCTTCTCTCACAAGTTCACCACCAATGAACACCATCAGGACAGTCTCAATGGGGTTGCTCCCAAGTCTTGAATATGCTTGCTCGATATCTCGGCCCCTTGGGATCTAATCGAGCTCGTAAACTATTGGGTTAACACCACAATCATTAAAGAAGGACTTGATGGTGTAGCCTATGCAGCATGAGGTCTCGCTAAAGATTATCAAAGGCTTTTCGGACAACATTTTGCTTACCATCGCCATAGATGCAATAGAATTTGAGGGTTTTTAGATCAAAAAAAAGGGGGTTTTATCAAATATTATCAAAAGATACTGTAAAAGAGAAACAAATAGATATATAAAAGTAAAATGCTTTCGATGATTGGTTGTAAGAGTTTGGTTTTTGAGTGAGGAGTATGGGGTGTGCAGTGGGGCATTTATATAGGAATGAAATCATAGGAGAAGGGTATTATTGGAATTAATATTTGTTCCTTTCCCCATTTTCTTCTTTTATTTTTTCCACTATAGAAAATCTATAAAGTTGGATCTTGAGTCATGAATCTTTTAAGCTTAAAAAGCTTTAAGTAGTAGAATAATTGCAATTATATATATATATATATATTATATTTATATTAAACGGCCATCTCATCTAAAAATTTAAGCTATTACAATAGAACAACATTTAATATTTAATATCTCAAACGTGCCCCTAATATTGCAGTCAGAGGCAAAGTTGGGGCAGCTGCCCTCCTTAAATTTTGAAAAATTATTTTTTTTGCCTATAAATTTTTGATTTTTTAAATTTTGCCTCCCCAAAACAAAAAGTATCAAATCTTCCTCCATTTTTTCGTAGTCGTCACTTGAATATAGAATTCTAGTTCCGTTCTTGTGTACAGTGAGTAATATTTTCTGAAACCTAGCACGTGAAATGGTTTTGATGTACGGTTGGTAGTATAATTTAAATTGGAGACTTTCTCAGATGAGTTTAATACCATATTGAAAAACATCTAATAATTAATATCTATAACGCTCATTATATACCAATGATATCGGTTATATCTTAGATAGGAGCATGGTCTTAAATTTCCATCGAAACACCGACATTTTGACCGAAATTTCGGGTTTTCTAGGGTCCCGAAACGAAATCCCACTTTTAATCCGTTTATGCAAAATAGCCACCGAAATTTCGACCGAAACCTGAAATTTCCCGGAATTCGAAATTTTCTGAAATTTCATATAATATTAGATTTATTTTGCAAATATCCACCGAAATTTCAACCAAAACTTGGAATTTTTCAAAATTTTCATCGAAACCCGAAATTTCTCGAAATTTAAAATACTATCAAATTATCTATTTTTTATTTAAATATTTCATGTTTAATTTTATTATGTAAAAGTTAATTTTAAATATTTTTGTTATTTCTTTGGGACCATGCCTATTTGATCCTCCTAAAAGTCGCATATATGGTTTCGAATTATATACTTTATTGAAATTGTATATCTTTTACTTTAATGGATAGTTTTTATGAGATTTAGTCATTATTTTACTATAAAATTCAACTTATTTTATATGTTCTGTAATATATTTTAATCACAACAATTAACAAAACTCGATTTAAATATTTCATATATACACGGGCAAAATGCACTACACCCCCTCTAATATTCACCTTTTAGCAACCCTCCCAAAATTCGAAAAAAAAAAAAGATTATGTCCCCTAGAAAATTTAAATATATAGCACTTTTCCCCAAAATCAATGTTAAGTAGATATTTTTGCCAAGTATTTAGCCACATGCCAATCATTACGAACTCGTAAGGTCATATATGTTATTTATCATCTCTTATGTAAATCAACTATGCTTTACGATGTAAATTGGTGCCAAAATTGATCAGATAAAAAATTTAATTCAAAAATGGGGTTTAAGCGTTCTCGAAAATTATGAATTCCCATACAACAATTAATGATTTTTAAGGAAAAAATGTCATAGAAAAAAAATATTTTGATATGAAGATAAAAAAAAAAAAAAAAACTTTTGTAACCATACAAATAGACAAGGCTAAGGCGTGGTTAAGATTCTGAAAAAAATTCCACTTGAATATTTAATTTGGGGCAAAGTGCTACACATACACATTTTCTAGAGGGCATAGACCTTTTTTTTTTTTGTTTTGAGGGGGGTTTAGTGCTAAAAGATGAATTTTTGAGGGGGTGAAGTGCATTTTGCCCTATATACACTATTATTAATATAAAAGATACACAATTGTGTTAATTAAAGATATCCAGGATTTTAATTAAATTTTTTAATTATTTCTATAAATTTTCATGATACGTTAAGAATCGAAACAGAAATTTTAGAAATTCTCGAAAGTTTTTCCAAGATTTCCTGATATGTACCACCCGAAATTATCGAAACCGATATTTAATACAAAGAATTTTTTAAGTTTGAGAGTGATTGATGTATCGCACTGCTGAAAAAAGAAAGTCGGGCACGATGACGAATCTATGCATACGGAAAAAATTGTGACGTGTCCTAGGTACGAATTTCACATTTTGACTTTTGAGATGATAATTTGATGAAATAGAATATGTCTCAACATTGCTTAGTCCTTTGTCACTATTTATTAATTATATTATTCCCCAAGATAATCAAGTCGATTAAAGTGGAATTTTATAGTATATATATTAGCATGAGGCGCATTAGAAATTTATGATCATTTCTTCAATAGAAAATCTTATAGGATACTACAAATTACTATCTACTCTATTCTAAGTTATGTGATTTGATGCCGTAACATGAAAGAAAATGTATGTGCATATTGAGGGTTAGGTAATAACTTAGTCATATTATAATATCTTTGAATGTTTTCCCGCGTTCTTTATTTTTGTTATCAAACGATTTAATAATTTGATTTAATTGTATTTTTTTTACCAAAATACATAATAAAAAAGTCATACTAATATAAATCTGATTTGTATATACAGCTAAATATTACATTTGATGAGTACTATTTAATTTAATTTAATTTTTGGTTTTGTACTTTCGTAATTAGTTAAATTTGATTTGTTTTTAAAAATAAATGTTATTAAGAGTATTAAAAGGTGACCCAATTAAATTTATGGTATATCTCTCGGGGAAGCATCTAATGAATTGGAGAATTAAATTGGCTTTATCCAATGGGGACCTTTTTGTATCATCCTCTTTTTTTACTCTTCTCCAAGGTCCAAAATAAAATTCCGGCAATGGGCGTAGAATTTGTTATTGGATAATTAACACATGCTAATACTATTAATGCACCAAAAATAATCATAAAGATAGAATCAAATATATATACTTAACATATATTTTTGATAAGACAAGTTTTGATTGAAATTAAGCATCTTAAAAATAGACAACTTGACACACAAAACATTGAGGATGGGAGGTGGATAGGGTAAGGTAGTAGTATATATAGATAATATGGGGCAAAACACTCCATACCTAATATTTCATAGGTTACATATCCATCGGGTTACCCATCCGAGTCATATCACTTAAGATCTACCAGTACAACAGTACAACATGTTGGAATATATCTCCCTTATGGAAGAACTTTAGTACTTCGGGTGTGACCAAATTTGGACCGCTTAATAGATTGACGTATTTATGTATTTGTAGAGATTGGCCAATCACAAAACAAATACTATAATATTTTCATATACAAGTGGCCAAACCTGATTCAATTTTTTTTTTTGGATTGAGGTACATGAAACAAATACTATAATATCGAACTATATACACATGAGGCAAGATTCTCTTCATGCATACAGAAGATGTTGCTGTTTATGGCCACGCATTGAAATTTCCACACTTAATTTATAAATTGCATATATACTGAATATATTATGTGGGGTTCAGCTTTTCAAAATCAGCAAGATTTGCTGCAAAATAGGGTTTTCCAGGTAATTTTATGCTTCCAAATTGTTCGCTTTTAGAGGTCTCAAAATATTATCAACTTTTTTGAGAATTTTCATTTGTTAATTTAAACTAATCTTTACTGCCCTTTTTTGTATGGAAGGACAAGTTGAAGAACATTATGATTTTTTATGTAAAAACTTAAACCACTCATTCATGTTGTGTGAAGGAAATCAAAAAAAAAAGTTAAAAGGAAAATAATTAATAGTAATACCAATATTATTTAAAGTTTATTACTAACATATTATATCTGCAACTTCAAAAAAAAGGGGTGAAGTACATTTAATCATTCAGTAAGTAGGAAAACTTGGAGCACTTAGGCTCACTGAATCCCTATATAATTAACTGATCGACTTTTACTATTAGCGTACGCAACAAAATTGCATTATAATTATGTCCATGTCTGACACAAGTACGATAACATATTCTTCAGACCCACATGGCACCAACCCTTTTGAGCATAGGCTTTAAGGACCTCTTGAGGTGGAGGCTCATGATCTCATTAGCTCCTCCCACAAATTCACCACCTATGAAGATGGCGGGGACGCTAGGGTTGCACCCGAGTCTTGAGAGCGCTTGTTGGATATCTCGGCCTCTAGGGACCTCGTCAAGCTCGTAAATTGTTGGGTTGACACCAAAATCATTAAAGAGGGACTTGATGGTGTGGCTAATGCAGCATGAGCTCTCACTAAATATTACCAAAGACTTTTCGGACACCATTTTGCTTACCATCTCCATTGATGCAATAAGAATTGAGGGTTTGTAGATCACAAAAACGGTTTTAAGTATTAACTAAATGTTTTGAAAAGTGATAATTATAAAAGGGAAAAGTGTAATGGGTAGTATAATGCTTTGATGATTTATAGTAGGAGTTTGGTTTTTGTGTGTGGAGAATGGGGTGTTCATTGAGGCATTTATATAGGGACGGAATCATAGGGAAGGGGTATTTTTGGAATTAATATTTGTTCTTTCCCTCATTTTATTCTTTTACCTGCGGAGTTTCCAGTTTTAGTATAATCACTAATTTATGTATATCATGGACCTATTGAATGATCGTCTCATCCAAAAGCTTAACTTATATGCTATGATGCACATACACGAACACGGAACACGTCAATTCTTAAAAACATTAGGACACCGACACGGCTTGGACACTATTGCCCATGTTTTTTTCTTCTTCTTTTCTATTAATAGCTCGGTACAGATACCGACACGGCGTGTGTCTGACACTGTACGGGATGATTTAATGTCCGTGCATCATAGCTTATAAGAGATGAGTGATATTCGATAATTAACATCTCTAATATGCTTCTAAGTCCTAACGTGTGGGGGGCGACAATAGAATTTAGATTCAAGACCTTTGTGTGTACTAATTTTATATCATATTGAATGATCACCTTATCTAAAAATCTAAGCTGTTAGAGAGAAGTTGCATTTAAAATATATTTAATCTCTCTAACCATCATTATATACTAATAACAGCGGTAATCCAAAAAATACTATGATAGTTATTAGTCAAGAATCAATCTTATATTTGGAAGGATTAAGAATGTTTGACATTATATATTTGATTAATATTGTAAAAGAATTATCAATTTATCATTAGTTTGAGAGTGATTGATGATGAGCCCCATTATAAATATTGTACAAAAAGAAAGTCGGGCACGATGACGAATCTCAGCATACGGAAAAATTCTGACGTGTCCTTGGTACGGATATTAAGGATTAGAATATATCTTAACATTGTTTTGTCACTTGTCACTATTTATTATATTATTCTCTAAGATAAACAAGTCAATTAAAGTGGAAGTTTTATAATATATTAAAACGTGATGCCTCATAAGAATATTTATGATCATTCTAGATTAGGCAATCTTATACGATACCAATTTATCAAAAAAAAAAAAAAATCTTATACGATACCATATATTGTTTGTCAACTTTACTCAGAATGTGATTTGTAAAGTGGGAAAGAAAAAATAAAACAAAAATGCAAGCGCCTTTAACATAGATTAAATAATTATATAATTTTATTCATCTTTGTACGGAAATAATTTAACCACGCGCGTTGTTTATTTTTTCAGTCGACTATTTTTAAAAAAAGGTAATTTAATTTCCTTTTTCTAGACTTCTAGTTGGAAATATACCCTGATCTTACTGATTGTAATTCTGTGCTAGAATTTACTTAATTTTTTGTACGTTCTAATTTTGGTCTGTACTTTTAATTAATTTGTAATTTTTTTTTGGACAACAATTAATTTGTAATTAGTTACATATTGAAATTTCGAATTTTTTTTAGGAGTATTAGAAAATGGTCCCTATTAAGTTTCTGGTATATCTTTTCTGGAGGCATCTAGTGAGTTGAAGAAGGAAGTTGCCTTTATGCTGCTTTTTTTTTTTTTAATTTCTTACTATCATAGTTGCTTCTCCAAAGCCGGAGAGGAGACAAGATGTTGGAATTTTTTATTTCACAAGTGGTGATTTTCTTTTGTTTAATGTCTATCTCATATTAGAAAGGCAAAAGATTATTTTATCTCTTATGAAATGAAAGTTTTATGTTCCACATGAAAAAACTAAGCAAGTGAAAATATGTTTATAAACAACGTGACTCATTGAAAACTTAAATTCCCAAGCAAATTATAAGGACAGATCTCCTCTTGATGCGCGTGCCGATGCTGGTGTCGAACTTGGCCGTGTGCCTGCTCTCTTGTGTGGTCGTCTGGGATCGTAATGTATCTTTTTGTTGCAAAATTTTTTAGAATACTTGTATTAAGCATTGAAAATGTTTTCTTAAACTCAACTTGAGTCCAGCCCAGTTTGTAAAACATTTTATTGAACTTGGCTTGAGTTCAGTCGAGTTCCATGTTCGTTTGGAATGTATCCGTTTACTTAAACATATTAAAACGAACAATCACGTCTCTCAACTTGAATATGGTTATTCAATGGAGCAAACAAATTAAAACAAGCAGCCATGTCTCCTCGACTTGAATGTGCATGGATCTTCAATGGGGCAATACAACCTTTAAATGACCTTTCAAATCTATAAATACAAAATCGCTGAACCAGTCGGAAACTTCTCAGGATATAATCTCTACTGATGCAAGTTCAGGGGTATTCTTATATTGCTTTTGAATACTTGCCTGTTTTATCTTGGGAGATTATTTCCTGTAACTCTAGCAATAAAGGGGGCAAATAAAGTCTTAAGGAAAAGAAAGAGCAATTGATCGCTTTAGAGAGATTTTCTACTAATCATCTCGGCCTTGATCGCTTCAGAGAGATTTTCTTCATGAGTAATCATTGTTGCATGATCTTTGTCCATGACCTCATCCTTATGAGTCTGTCTCTTCTTATAAGCTACATAGCGCTTATCCCATTCAGCTGGGTCAATACCAATGTGCCTCAGACATATCCTGAAATCTTGATTGTAATATGTCTTCTTCTTCTCTTGAGCTATAATCTTTGGATCAGTACGCTCTGGAAAAGGCGCTCGTTCAATGGGTACATCGAACTGTTCAAACCTCGCTTGAGAAGGCACTGGAAGATCGTCACAGAACGCCATTGGAGGAAACCTTGAAGTTCTACTGGACACTCCAGAAGCAGCTACCAAGATGGGTATCTTTGTTCGATACTCAGCGGAGGAGGAGGAGGAGGGAGTATTTCTTGATGCTTTGGCGGCGGAGGAGGATCTTGAGCTCTTGAACTTGACACTTTCCTTTTCTCCCTTTTACTCTTTTTTCCCCCCTTATTGCCATCATCAGACTTCATAAAATGTTCTATTAGAAGACTGACTTGACTACCAATCTGTGCCATTGAAGTCTCTAAGTTGTCAATGCACTTGTCAAAGTGCTCCTACATAGCAATCTGATTTGCCCTATTAGCGTCAGCCATTTCCTGAAGCTGTTTAAGCCAATCAGCAACTGCAGCTTGAGCAGCTCCACGCATATGAGCAATCTGAGCATCCATATTCTTGGACTCAATCTTGGCTAGATCGGTTTTGATCCAGTGGAGAGCTTCAGCATTCTGAGTGGCATGATCACTCACTTCCTCCAAAAATGATTTCAACAGTGGACCAAACGCTTGACCCACATTAGAAGGAGCCGCTTAAGAAGCCGGTCGCTTGAACTTGGATGTGAACTTTAGTGAGTCAATGGATGGTTGATGCTGGATCAAATGTTGTGCCTTGCGATTCGATCAAAAGATCAGCAACATTAGGAACATCAAGTTCATAAGCGTCAGGAATAGCCTCTGGTGGAGATGCTTGAACTTGTTCCTCTGCATGCTCAAGAATACTTGCCGCTTAAGATGCAAACTCTTCAAGAATTTCGACAGGCACTTCCTCAAGCGTTGACTTCTCTTGACGAAAGTCAGTGAATTGGAAGTTCAACCTGGATAAAGGTATATGAGCATAGAAGCCTGAAGCACCATCAAGTAGTTCATTCACTAAGTTAAGTGGAAAGCAAGATCCTTGAATGAATGCGCGGAGTGGACTATCCTTGGCCCTGACATACATTGGACCCATGATATCCAGCACATGGTTCGGAAAGATCCTTGACTGTGTCTTTGGAATCAGAAATAGCATATCTGGGCAGTAGTGCAAGGAAAAGGCAATGATCCAATTGGTTGGAAGACGTTGAAGACGTAGAGATTCAGGCACATATATTCTGTAGTATTCTTCCAAATACGGATAGAAAGCTTGAGCAATGCCCTAATTCCGTTCTAGCAATGAAAGGACATACTCATAGTGGTCGCTCACTTCTTTTCTGATAGATGGGAGCAGTGGATATCCCTGAAAAGAGCAAAGTTGGGTTTGTCCAGATTTACTGTGAAGATTTTGTCGAAATGTGGAATTGGAGACATGATCTTGATCATCTGCCTCAAATTTTCTTCACAATGACTCAGAGTAAGTGTCAAATCTGAAATAGGCTTAGTGCCACTGCTGGACGCTTGTCCACAGAAAAGAAGAGGAGTCTCTGCAAGTCGGTGTAACGCTTCACGCAGAAACCTCTCAACTGGTTGTCTGATGCTCGGTAATTGATCTATTGGTCCCATCCGCTGTTGACGCTTCAGAAGGCAATACTTGGCAAACTGACGCTTTTTGTCATACATGCCTATGCCGAAAAGATGAGGGACACTAACCAATTCTTGAAAAGAATATTTGTTACCTACGTACGCTTCACACCAGTTGGCTTCATTTAGGCAATAATCTGCACCAGTACTCACAGATTTCTTGGGTGCCATTGAAATTTCTTTGAAAGAAGATAGAAAGCAAGAAAGTAGTGATTCTTTTGAATGAGAGAAATAGAGAGAGAGAGAGAGAGAGAGAGAGAGAGAGAGAGAGAGTAATTTTCCAGAGGGTTTGTGTGAGAAGTGAGTAATTTTTCTGCAAGTATATTGTTTTAAATGACACAGTTCAAAAATTTTGAAAATTGTGTTTTCTCGTCTTACTAAGATTTTGTCACGTGTAAAGTTATTGAATCTCAGTTTTTATTGATTTTAACTGCGGACACGAGTTTTTGTCAAGAGAGGGAAGTTACATTTGGTAACTCCCATATATAAAACTTTGATGTCCGAGTAAAATTTTTAAAAACATTTGGCATTTTCAGAGTGTGATGCACGCGCTTATGATACACTGACACATATACAAACACGTACTGACTCTGAACCGTCATTTTGAAAAGTTTTTAACAACCCTCCAGTTTGATGTGATAGGAGCGTGTGAATAAAGGTCAAAATTAATTTTTGAGTCTATCCATCACGTCACTAGTCATTAAAAAGGTTGTGCATGAATTTTATATAAAGTTTATATTAAGTGTTGTAGGGAATATGTTCAACGCTTAACATATAACACTTGATGTAATATTTATGTTGACGATTGAAATTAAATTCTTTTTATGTTTGAGCGTCCAACTATCATGCACTAATAATAATAAGCGTTGATGATCTATGCATATAAAAATAGTTTTTGATCATTGACGCTTACAGATGTGTACAAGTACAATTTTAAGATTCCACCTAAATTTGATGACTTATAACACTTTTTCAAAAATCTTTTAGACATAAATAAAGTGGATTCCCCCTAAATTATATGTCTAATGAAAGTATGATGCATAATGATTAAGCGTTTAAATCAATCATACCTAGTTCACTTCTGAAAGTGAGAAAGCATTGTTCGTTGAGCTCTTTGGTAAAGATATCTGCCAATTGTTTGTCAGTTCCAATAAAGTGCATGTAGATATCTTTCTTTTGAACATGGTCACGAAGAAAATGGTATCTAATGTCAATATGTTTGGTTCTGGAATGAAGAACAGGGTTTTAAGTCATGGTTAGGGTGCTTTGGTTATCACAATGAATGGGGATTGGACCTAGGATTATACCATAATCTCTAAGTTGTTGCCTCATCCATATACCTTGTGCACAATAACTTCCTGCAGCTACATACTCTGCTTCAGCTATAGAGGTAGCTATCGATTGTTGTTTCTTACTATGCCATGAAACTAACCTATCACCTAGAAATTGACATGTACCACTAGTACTTTTCCGGTCAATTTTGCATCTTGCAAAATCTGCATCTGAGTAACTAATTAGTTCAAAAGGAGAGTCCCTTGGATACCATAAGCCCATATTTTGTGTCTTTTAGGTATTTAAGGATTCTCTTGGCAGCACTTAAGTGTGACTCTTTAGGATCAGCTTGAAAGCGTGCACACATGCATACCGAAACATAATATCAGGTCTACTAGAAGTAAGATAAAGAAGTGATTCAATGATATCTCTATAATTAGTGATATCAATTTTCTTCCCACTTTCATCTTTATCTAACTTAAGCGTTTGGCTCATTGGAATTTTTGAAGATGATGCATTTTTCATACCAAATTTCTTAATCATATCTCGTGTATATTTAGCTTGGTTAATAAATATGTCATTAGAGAGTTGTTTAACTTGTAATCCTAAGAAAAAAGTTAATTCACCCATCATGCTCATTTCAAATTGTTCTTGCATCATTTTCGAAAATTTCTCACACAGACGCTTATTAGTAGATCCGAATATGATATCATCAACATAAATTTGGACTAAGAGAATATCTTCGTCAATAGTAATTTTAAATAACGTTGTATCAACGCTGTCTTTTGAAAAGCCTTTACCAATAAGGAAAATAGAAAGAGAGTCATACCATGCTCGGGGTGCTTGCTTAAGCCTATAAAGTGCTCTATCTAGCTTGTAGACCACCTTACCATGGTTGTGGATGAATCCTAGTGGTTGCTCTACATAAACTTCTTCTTGGAGTTTACCATTGAGGAAAGCACTCTTAACGTTCATTTGATACACTGTAAACTTGTTGAACGCTGCATACGCTAGAAACATACGAATTGCTTCAAGACGGGCGACAGGAGCATATGTCTCATCAAAATCAATACTTTCTTCTTGGCAACATCCTTGAGCAACAAGTTTGGCTTTGTTCTTTATCACAATGTCATTCTCATCCATCTTGTTTCTATAAACCCATCTAGTCCCAATAACTCCTTGGTGAGTTAGCCTTGGTACTAGTGTCCAAACCTTATTATGTTCAAACTGATTAAGCTCTTCTTGCATGACTTCAATCCAACTAGGATCACTTAAAGCTTCATCCATTTTCTTAGGTTCCATTTGAGATAGGAAGCTTGCGAACATGGCCTCATTGAATGTAGCGGCCCTAGTTCTTACAGGCGCTCCAACATCTCCAATAATCTGCTCTGGTGGATGATCACACAGCCATAGTCTATCTAGTTGGAATGGGTTAAGAGGTTGAACAGGCGCTTGACTATCCTCTTGTGTAGGCGCTTCAAGTTCACAGATTCTACCTTGCTCTTAATGATCATTCTCTTCATGATCATCAGCAAATCTAACATGATTGTCCATAGTTCCTGGGGTATTCTTAGGAGGTGGCACTAAGATTTCATCATCGTCGTCACTTTCATCATCAATAGTAACTTTTGACGCTTGATGACACAAATCTTCAACTCCTACATCATTCACATTAACCTTACTCGGTTCCTGATTAGCATCATCAAAAACAACATGAATAGATTCCTCAACCTTCGATTTGATCTTATTTAGGATGCGAAAATTCTTTCCATTTTTGGCATAGCCTAGAAAGATTCCCTCATCCGCTTTAGGATCAAATTTCTTTAGGTTTTGGGATCCATTATTAAGAATAAAGCATTTTGAACCAAAGACGTGAAAATATAAAATATTTGGCATACGTCCCTTCCATAGTTCATATGGAGTTTTCCTATGCTGTTTGTTGATCATGCAACGATTTTGAGTGTAACATGCAGTGTTGATCGCTTCGGCCCAAAACCTAGGAGCAAGCTTGGACTCTGCTAACATCGTCCTAGCGGCTTCCTTGAGCGTTCTGTTCTGGCGCTTAGCAACACCATTCTGTTGGGGAGTTCTAGGAGCCGAATACTCATGATGTATTCCATCTCTGCACAAAACTTCTCAACAACCTACTTAGTAAACTAAGTACCGTGATCACTCCTTATTCTTGCAACCTTAAGATTTTTCAATGTTCGAAGTTGCCGAATAAGCACTGTTAACTTGTCACATGTCTCATCTTTAGATGAAAGAAATTCCACCCAAGTAAATTGAGAGAAATCATCCACTATAACCAAAGTATACTATTTACCACTCACACTGATCGTTTAACGGTCCAAATAGATCCATGTAAAGTAGCTCAAGTATTCTAGAGATAGATAGACAAGGCTTTCTCTTGAAAGATGATTTAACTTATTTTCCCATTTGACAAGCGTCACAGAGGTGATCCTTATGAAATGGTCCTTTAGGTAATCCGTCTACAAGATTTAGCGTTATAAGTTGAGAGATTGTCTTAAAGTTGAGGTGATTCATTTTCTATGCCATAACCAACCAATTTTAGATTCACTTTTAGCTGCAAAGCATGTAAGGTTGTTATCTATAGTTGAACCCCAATCTACCAAATACACATTGTTTGTTCTTTTACCTTTCAATTTAGTAGATTTATTTTTAGCGTCATTTATATAGCAACAGTCACTTGAAAATTTTACTTCAAAGCCTTTATCACAAAATTGACTTATGATTAACAAATTATGCTTAAGACCCTCAACATAATAAACATGACTAATCATGATGTTCTCCATATGCACAGTATCTATACCTTTGGTTTTACCTTTGGACTTGTCATCAAATACAACCTGAGGACCATTGGCAACTCAATAGTTGATCAAAAAATTCTTGGAGCCTGTCATGTGCCATGACGACCCCCCATCGATGTACCAAACAGATGTATCGGCTCTAGCTCTAAGTACCTGCAATCAAAAGGGCAGTTTTATTTCTTTTTAGGTACCCATTGTAGCTTGGGTCCTTTTACATTAGTAGCGTTAGTCTGAACTAGAACTTTCGGAACCTATATTTTCCTGGTCTTTGTTATGGGAAGATTGGCCATCTTGGGTTTCAGTTTGTGTTGTGTGTGCTTCTTAGGTGTATAATAATATCTTCGATTATAATAGTAATTTTAATCATAGTCATAATCATAATTATCATAGTATTGATAACATGACCTTGATCTTTGTGGATATTGACGCTGGTATTTACTTAGCACTGGCTTAGGTTGCACTTTTGGTGCTTGACGCTTAGCGTTTGATTCACTGGTAGAAGGTTTATCCTTACCCTTTTGAGCGTTTGGATAAACCTTCTTTTGTGAATCATTCACTTTCGTCTTTCCTTTGCCTAAGTCAGTATTGATTTTCTCATTTGGCCTCATACCATTGTCGCTTGGTTCAATAGGTGTTTAACTTTTTAAACCTTTCTCAACAAAGAATACACCCTTTCCTTTGTTGTTTGCCATAACATTTGATTTATTTGGTTATTTACCGAATTGATTGCATCCTAAATCGATCTTTTCACCAAATAATCTTGTTACCTCAGTCACATTGTCTAGCTTTCTTGACGCTTTAGACAATGATGAGATGAGCTGCTCTGATGTAGCAAGTCTAGCAATCAGCTCAGCTTCTCTCTTGACTATTATATCAAGATCACTTTTCAAATTAGTTATCTCACTCTCAAGTGATTTGTTCTTCTCAATGCATTGTTGCTGAACTTGCAACTCTGCCTTGAGCGTCACATTATCACTCTTGAGGGATGAAATGATATCAAAGTGATTTTGATATAACTTGGATGCATCTTGACAGTCTTTATAGTATTTTTTTTACTGTCAATTAATATTTCATAAGAGAGAGGATAAGAAACTCCAGTGTTTACCTCAGGGGAAGCTTTATCATCTCTGGCCATAAGATAAATACGCGTTGAGTCATCCACTGGTTCATCATCATCACCACTCTCCTCTGAAGACTCCAAATCTTCAGGTGCGAACGCTTGTTCTGATTCCGCTAGCAAACCTCCTGTGACAGCAGTTCAAAAAAATTTAAAATTAAAAAAACCTCCTGTGACAGCGGTTCGTACCCGCACCGCTGTCATAGGCGGTCGGATTTTTTACTAGGTAACCTGAACGTCCCAATTCTCTCTCTCTCTCTCTCTCTCTCTCTCTCTCTCTCTCTCTCTCTCTCGCGCTCTCGCTCTCTCTCTCTCTCACCACCCCACCACCACACCACCACCTCCATCGCCACCGTGCACCACCACCTCTAGCTTTCTCTCTCGCTCCCTCGATTTCTCTCTCTCTACTTGACCTCTCTCTCACAGCCTCCGTCCACCGCCCTCTTTCGGCATCTCTTTCTTTCTTTCTCTCTTTCAATATATACATATATATATAAGGACCGCTGCCTCCACTGCCGCCGCCGCCGCCATCACTATTTAGTGGGTAATTAATTTTTTTTAGATAAATATATATACACATACACATAGAGTATAGAGTTTGAGATAGATAAATATTTGTATATGTATATTTGTGTATGTGTGGGCGCATGTATATTTGTGTATATGTAGGTGTATGTATATATATTTGTGTATGTGTGGTTATATGTATATGTGGGTGTATGTATATATATTTGTGTATGTATGGGTGTATGTATATTTGTGTATATTCTTGAGATTTGCCTTTTTATTGGAAAATTTAAGGGAAATAGGGATTTGACTGAATTTAGTGTTAATTTGGGTTAGTCGGGTGTTAATTACATTTCATTTGAGATTAAATTGTGGTTATTTTATGGTTTAGGGTACATTGATCCAACTGGTGATCTATATTTATACTTAGTTGTTGAAAATATGATGTTTTATTTGTAGTTTTATGTGATTTATGTGATCCGACTGGTGATCAATATTTGTAGTTGTTGGACATATGATTGTTCTATGTGATCCAACTGGTGATCAATATATATTTATAAAATGATGCTTTATTTTTAGTTTTATGTGATTTATGTGATCCAACTGGTGATCAATATTTGTAGTTGATTGAAATATGATGCTTTATGTGATCCAACTGGTGATCAATATTTTCGTATAGTAAGATCGACATTTTGGGTTTGTTGTGGGTGAAAGATTAGAATATTGGGTTTGTTGTGGTTGAAAGATACGAATTTTGTTGGCTGCAAGTTTGGGGGAAGATTAAGTCGAGAACTTGGTAGAAATTTTTGCGTCGGTACTCTGATAAATTTTTTCTAGGATAACGGGAAATAAATTAAAATTAAAATAATTTAATTAATTCAACTCAACTGATGTTAAAATTATTTAATTTAATTAATTAAGATCGAAATTGGATTTTAGCAGAACGTAAGATCCGAATTTTGTTGGTTGCAACCTACTCAGGTGAAGATTAAGTCGAGAACTTGATAGAAATTTTTGTGTTGTTACTCTGCCAAATTTTTCATGAATAATGGGAAATAAATTAAAATGAAAATTATTTAATTAATTCAACTATCAACTGATGATAAAATTGTTTAATTTAATTAATTCAGAATCAAGATGGATCGAAGTTGGATTTTAGCGGATCGTATGTCGGAACAGTATGAGAAAGGGGTGAAAGAGTTCATAAAGTTTGCGGTTGAGCATGCACCAGATCGAACTAGGATCACTTGCCCGTGTTTACGTTGTTGTTTTGGAAAGATAATTAGTCCACATGAGTTGGAAGATCACTTGGTGTGTAATGGAATTGATAAAAGCTACACACGTTGGACAAGACACGGTTAAAGTAGTGTCACGTCAAATGATTTGGGTGGTACATCATATCCATCACAGGATTTCAACATGAATGATTATGAGTCAGATCGTTTGGAGGAGATGACAAATGTGATTGAGGAGGATTTGCGAAATTGTCCTAAAATGTTTGACAATTTGACAAGTGATTCAAAGACACCACTGTATAGTGGTAGTAAATTCACAAGATTGAAAGCAATTCTAGACCTATACAAGTTAAAAGCCAACAATGGGTGGAGTGATAAGAGTTTCACAGACTTACTTGGTCTATTAAAAAACATGCTACCTGAGGATAATGTGTTACCTAATCGTACTTGTGAGGCTAAACGGATGTTAACCTCAATTGGCATGGGATATGAGAGGATACATGCCTGTCTCAATGATTGCATATTATTTAGAATTGACTATGCATCATTGAAGGCCTCTCTGAAATTTGGCGCCTCACAGTACAAGAAGAATGGATCTGCGCCTGTCAAAACCATGTGGTATTTGCCTATAATACCACGATTTAAGCGCATGTACAGTAGTAAAGAGTTAGCCAAGGACTTAACATGGCATGCTGATAGAAGGCTTGAAGAAAGGATTGAAGATGACAAGATTCGACACCCCTCAGATTCTCCTCAATGGAAAAAGATTGATGATGATTTCCCTGAATTTGGTGAATAATCAAGAAACCTGCGCCTCGTATTGGCTACAGATGGCATGAACCCTCATGGCTTGCAAAGTAGCTCACATAGTACATGGCCGGTGATTTTGATGATCTACAACCTTCCCCCATCGCGATGCATGAAGCGAGAGCATATAATGATGCCTATACTCATTTCTGGGCCGAAACAACCTGGAAATGATATAGATGTCTACTTGGCTCCTTTAATTGAGGATTTGAAGGTGTTGTGGGACACCGGTGTTCAACTATATGACGGGTTCAGAGAACAAAATTTTAATCTCAGAGTCATGTTATTTGGAACAATCAATGATTTTCCGGCAAGAGCAAACCTCAAGGGATATGGTGTACATGGCCAATGCAGATGCCCCATATGTCTCAAGAGTATAGATCAATATCGATTGACACACTCTCAGAAATATGCATTCCAAGGGCATCGGAGATGGCTAAATCGGAACCATCGATATTGTCGGTGGAAGAAAGCTTTCAATGGGAATATAGAAGAAGGCCAAGCTCCTAAGTGCTTAACTGGTGAAGAAGTGTTTGAGAATGTAAAAGACTTGGAGGTCAAATTTGGAAAAACTTTTGCAGGTGGCCTTGCAAAAACTGGGTGGAAAAAAAGGTCAATTTTCTTTGAATTGCCGTATTGGACGTCTTTACATGTTAGACATTTTCTTGATATTATGCATATTGAGAAAAATGTATTTGATAGTGTCATTGGTACACTTCTAAATGTGCCCGGAAAGACAAAAGATGGCGTAAAGGCACGGTTAGACTTTGTTGAAATGAAGATAAGAGAAAAATTGGCACAAACAAATAAGGAGAAACGTACTTGTTTGCCTCCAGCAGCTCACACTCTAGCCAGGAAAGAAAAAACTGCATTATGTGAGTTTCTTAATGGAGTGAAAGTTCCAGAAGGGTATTCTTCAAACATTAGCAGTCTTGTATCAATGAAGGACTTGAAGCTAAAGCACATGAAGACTCATGATTGTCATGTAATCATGGATCATTTGCTACCAATTGCTAAACGGGCCATTTTGCCAAAAACGGTGAGAGACACGATAACTAGATTGTGTTTCTTCTTCAAAGTAATGTGGAGCAAGGTGTTTTATCCTGAGCAATTTCCTGCACTTCAGAAACAAATTGTCATCACTTTGTGTGAGCTTGAAATGTATTTTCCACCTGCTTTTTTTGATATACTAACTCACCTACCTATTCACTTGGTTAGATAGACTCAACTATGTGGACCGGCTTTTATGAGATCCATGTATCCGGCTGAGCGTTATATGAAGGTATTGAAAGGCTACGTTAAAAATCATAGTTGACCGGAAGGTTGCATTGTTGAACGGTACATAGTTGATGAAGCCATTACATTTTGCACAGAGTATCTGGCAGATTCTAATGTTGCAGAGCTTCCAAAGTCTCATGTTGTGGGAGGGGGAACAGAAGGAAAAGTGTAATTGAAAAACAATTACTTAGTGTTCATATTACACAAAGGGAGCAGGCACACCTATATGTGTTCCACAACACCGATGAGGTTGACCCTTATGTTGAAGAGCATAAGAACCAACTTAAGAGATTCAATCCAATTAAAAATGAGAGCTGAATTTCAAGAGAACATAATAAGAGTTTCATTGATTGGTTCTGAAAGCATATTGAAGAGAAACAGAAAGAGAATCCACAACTTTCAGTTTCAGATAAATTGACACTACTGTGGATGGGTCCGGACATACTAGTATTTTGTTATTCAGGTTATCGTATAAATGGTCGCACATTCTATACAAAAGACCAAGATGAACGAAGTACAATGCAGAATAGTGGTGTGAGTCTTGTAGCTCAAGCAATGCATATCTCAAGTGCGAAAGATAATAATCATATTATGGGGTGATTGAACGTATATGGGAGCTTGATTAGAGTTGGTTTCGGGTTCCTGTATTTGGGTGTAGGTGGGTTGACAATAAACATGGTGTCGATAATAGTGAAATAGGCTTCACTCGAGCAGACCTTGAAAGGGTGGGATACAAAGATGAACCTTTCATTTTAGCATCACAAGCTAAGCAAGTGTTTTTTGTCACCGATCCTATTGATAAGAGGTGGTCCATTGTTTTATCAGCAAACAAAAATACTTGTATTGATGATGATTATGAAGAAAGTGAAGCTGATGGAGAAAATCCTATCTCATTAGGAGATTCACAATCAATTGATAGTGACGATGACTTGGATATAAGTGATGATGAATTGTATATGCGACAAGATCACCAAGAGGGGATATGGATTAATCCATCAGTTCATCGGCGTACTAAAAAAAATGGTCGCCCAGATGGGAAGCAAAAGACTGCTAAGCCAACGACAAAAAGAAAACGATGAAAGGTATTTGAACTTATTTCATAATTGTATGATAGACTTATTTTTTGATCAATATTTATACTTAGTTGCTAGAAAATTTATATTCTTGAGATTTGCCTATTTTTGTGGAAAATTTAAGGGAAATAGGGGCTTGACTGAATTTAAGGTTAATTTCGGTTAGCGGGGTGTTAATTACGTTTAATTGGAGATTAAATTTTGTTTATTTTGTGGTTTATAGGATAATTACATTCTAGAATAATGGGAATGAACCTAACTTCTGTATTTATTACTTCTATTTTAAAATTATTATTTCCAAATGAATCTGCCAAATTTATATGAATCTAACTTCTGTATTTTTTGGCTTTTGTAGGTCGATGGCTTCAGATCCTACTGGTAGTTTTCCTGAGGATGATGTTCATGGATCAGATAGCCGTCATAAAAATGAGATACAGAGAGGTATCACGGCTATGAAAAAAGTTGTCAAAGCCAGGAGTCAAGGTATAAGGCTACCTGTCGGCTGGAATGACAGAGACCAGGCAGTTAACCCAAACAAATCAATATTTATTGGTTATATAGGCGTTCAGGCTCTGCAGAAGGTGTCGATTACCATGAGTGATTGGCGAAAAGTCCCGTCAACAATAAAAAGAAACATTTGGGATGAAATAAAGGTAATTTGGATATTATCATATTTGTAAGTGTTAATGTATTATCATATTCTCTAAATTATAATTTTATATATACTTTGTTGTTTGTTTTTTGTAGTTGGCATTTGATATTGATGAAAGTAGACAAAAGTACTTACTAGCAGAAGCTGGGAAGCTAGCACGTAACTTCAGGAGCTCCTTGAGTAGAAAGTGGGTGCGATATGATGATGGAAACATTAATGACAACCCACCCCCACAATATGAGATATCTCAAGCAGATTAAACGGCATTTTTAGATGTTCGCCTAGATGAAGGTTTTGAGGTAGCTAGTCATTTTAATTTACGGTTTCATTTGTTGGTTATTGCGTTTATATTTAGATAATAATTTAATAATGTAATAAACAGAAACTAAGTAGGGAAAATCAGGAAAGAACAAAGGAACCTGAATATCCTTATCGGAAAGCGAGTCTTGGACATGCTCTTGTGGAGCAAATGGAGGTATGTAGTTCATTTAGCAGTGAATCCTTATAATTTTTTTAATAAAAATTCTATGTTAACAAATATATATTTTTTAATAAAAATATAGATGAATAGAAGAAGGGATGCGGGATCCGATTGCACAGAGGTGACACGAGCACTCGTGTGGAGGATTGCGCGTTCCGATAAAATAAATCAAATTGATAACGACAATGTTAGAAGAGTAGTAAATGAAATGGTGAGTTATCTGCAATTTTAGCTCTATAATGTGTTGTATGTTTGTTTTGGAATACTATTGAAAGAACAAAGTTCACTAATTTTTTTTTTTAAATGTATTATTACAGGAGAGCATTTCACAAGAGAGTACTAGCCATAGTGGAAATGAGAAGAGCCGAGATGACCCATTGACTAAAGCTTTTAAAAAGAAGGAGCATCGGGGTCGCGTTAGGGGTGTTGGCTTTGGGGACTCACAAAGAGACTATTTTAAGGATCCAAAGCCTGCTACAGAAATGGAGATGGAAAGTTTGAGAAACATGGTGAAAAACCTCTCCGAAACTATGTTTGCCATGCAACAACGAATTGATGTTTTGGAAGCGCCTATCTCGCGTCAGCCACATGAAGATGACGTGATTTCTTTGAAAGATAGCAGCCCAGAACTAGTTCATAAGATGCTTCCTGAGGTAATGATTTGAACTTGTTTATTGATCATATAACTTGCAACTCTCTATTTCTGTAAATCACACAAAACTTTCTAATATAATGTTGTATATATATGTGTGTGTGTGTGTGTGTAGGTTATCGCTCCATGTCAATTAGCACTTTCATCACCATCATATCGTGTGGTGGCTAAAGGATAGATGTACAATCGACCGGTGACTGATAGAATATTTCACAACTGTCCATTAGCCACCAACCATGTGAAAGTGCGCATTGACACTGCAGTTGAGGCAGATGCACCCCTACCCGTCCCTCTCAATGATGAAATGCTCACCATTTCTAGTGTTCTGGGTACCTTTGTTGCTTAGCCAGCGAGTCTTGTCATTGTCACTGATGCACCGGCATGTAATTAATAGCTAGTCATTAATAAAGTATAACAATTTGTTTGAGGTTACTAAATATACTTTGGTGTGTAACATTCATGCTTTATTTTCTTTGCTTAAACAGTCACTAGGACCATCCAAATCATCTGGAAACCAGAAATCAGGGACGTCGAAGCAGTCAGCTGTCAAAGGAAAACTTCCAGTGGCCAAGCCTGCACGTGAAGGTGACAGATGTGCAGACCTTCAACTAGATGGACTCCCTGATGACCTAGTGTTTCTGGGAAAGTACACGAAGATGATGTCCATTAGTGCCCATATCACTATAGACATCGAGGAACCCATTATGAATTTTGCATTCCCAGAGTATATTGGAAAGGAGGAGATCTGTCACCTTCTTTGTCAAAAAGAGATAGGAGTCTCTATCATTACAGCGTACATAAAGTAAGTTTTTTAATTATTTTATTGCATCTGAACTACGATTATTTTCGTTACTCGAAATTCATTTTTTATGCTCAATTTAGGTGTTTGTGGTTTAAGTACGTGATCCCCGAAGGGAAAGAAGCAAGTTTCGGGTTCCTTAGCCCACATTTCATATTTGCGGGAACAAGCCCGCAAATTCAACAAGTGCAGTACATAGCACGGGCTATGATACAGAGTGCACAAACGAAAAAGTTATTTCTTGCACCTTACAACACCGGGTGAGCTACTAAAGACTCAACTTTAATTTGTAAAACTAGTTACGCAAAACAAATTTTGAACTTATCTTTTGAATGCTTTGTAGGGGACATTGGTTGTTGCTTGGAATTGATCCATTTCAAGAGGTCGTTTACTATCTGGATTCTTTGCATGGTGAGCCGGAATACCGAGATGATATGACACAAAAATCAATCAGTAAGTTTTTCATTCAATCAATGTATTCATTATATTTAATATTTTTTTAAAGTGTATATTTATTTCACATAATTGCTTGTTTTTGACATATTTCCTTGTTTTTTATATTTTTTTATAGGGATGTGCACATATTTCGTGCAAATTGAAACAACCAATCCAAGAAATCCAAAAAAACGGTCTGTCAATGGTTTAAAATAAAGGTTAGCGTTTTATAGTTTCAAGAGATTAAATATTCGTATAGAAGTTAGTGTTCTAATACAACGTAACTTTGATTACTTTTGTAGTTCCCCCGGCAGACAAACGAGGTGGATTGTGGCTATTTCGTTATGAGATTCATGAAAGAGGTTATTAGCCATAGACAATCTATAATCCCAACAGCGGTATGCATAATCCTAATATATATTTAATTTCTATTCCTTTTGAAGTTATTAAACCTTTGGTAGGTAATTGAAACGTCATTTCAGTTTGCAATTAATCTCTATATATATCTTGCAGTACTTTCATGATTCTCAATCCTTCTATACTCAAGAGCAAATTGATGAAGTACGCTGCGAAGTGGCACGTTACATTTTCTTAGCAGCTCTTTAGAAATTAGGTAATGTATTTTTTGTACATTGTGACTTGTTGTAAATTGTGATTTGATTTATTGTATTTAAATTGTCATGAGTAGTTTAATTAGTTGATTGTAAATTAACACGTGATCATTTGTTGGAGATTATAACATTTTGTTGTTGGAGGAAAGAGATTATATTAATATTGAAGTTTAGGGTTTTTGTTGAATAGGTTTTACTGTGCAGTTGGAATTTGTTAGTTGGTTTATTGAATATTACTGTACAGAAAGCAAAATATAAAAAAAGAAAAAAAAATCCCACCCTATGACAGCGGTTCCTTCGGAACCGCTGTCATAGGGTTAAAAAAAAATTAATTCTATGATAGTGGTTCAGCCGGAACCGCTGTCATAGGGTTCGAATTTTTTTTTTTTTAACCCTATGACAGCGGTTCCGGCCGGAACCGCTGTCATAGGATTCACCCTATTATAGCGGTTTTTATAAAACCGCTGTAATAGGTCCAAACCATATAACAGCGGTACCTATGACAGCGGTTAAAACCACTGTAATAGGCCCAAAAAACCCGCTGTAATAGGTCATTTCTGTAGTAGTGATTCTGTTGAGTAGGCGCTTGGTACTGAATTCGCGCTGTGGAGCAGAATATTGAGGCACTTGATACTGTTGTTGTACTGGAGGAGGCGCTTCGAAAGAGTTCTGTCTTTGATGCTTAGGATTATTTTCTTCTTTTCATATCTTAGGACCTTTCTGAATCTGTTCAGTAGCGCTAGTTGCTCATCCTCACTTATATCTGACACTTTTTCTTTGTTACCCGATTTACCCTTGATTGATGCTATAAGCGCTCCAGACTCTATCACTGGACTACTCACAACATCACTTGTTGAATTCAACTCGAACTCAAACGCTTTGAGCTCTGAAAAGGCATCTTCTAGAGTTAGAAGATCCAACATGTTTGATTCTCTCATTGCTGTTGTCTTCTTCAAAAATCTACTAGGTAGACTTCTGAAAATCTTAACCACCATTTCCCTGTTTTGTAAGTCCATGCCTAAAGATGTTAGTTCTGTAACAAGAGCAGTAAATCTTATGTCCAATTGCTCTAGCGTCTCATTGGGAAACATCTTAAAGCTGTTAAATCTTTCCTTGGCAATGGAAAGTTTGTTCTCCTTAATTTTTACTGAACCACCACAAATAATAGCTAACTTATCCCATATCTCCTTAGTCGTAGTACACAACTTGACCCTGTTGAATAAGTTGTCGTTATCATTGATGGTTGTATATAGAGCGTTTCGTCCAACATTATCTAGATTAGCTCTCTGACGCTCATCCGCAGACCATTCTTGCTTTGACTTCTCAACATAGCCATCCGGAGTCTCTTCAGTGGCTCCATGCGCTCTAGTGATGACCTTGAATATTTGAATCGACCCATCTGAAATGATATCACACATTTCATCATCACAAGAATAAAGATATGTAAATGCTTTGATCTTCCATGAGTCATAGTTTGACTAGGTCAACTTAGATACTTTTGTGAATGCCATGAATTTTTTTAAAAAGCAACTAGATGTTTAAAATAGGATCTAAACAAGTAGTTATGCTTGGAAATTTTAAAAATTTCAACTTCAACCGCTCTGATACCACTTGTTGGTCCCAAGTGGCATACGAAAGGGTCTAGAAGGAAGGGTTGAATAGACCCTGAAGTCTTTTTCGACTTCAAAACGTTTCGTATTAAAATCACTTTGGTCGCTTGAAAATGTAGGCGCTTGGCTAAGCGTCTGCTTGGAGACTGTTTTGTTAAAGTTAACTTAGACTTAAGATTTGAATACTATAACCAAGTAGGTTTAAGCATTCAAGTCTTTAATCAGGGTTAGCACAGCGGAATAATTTTGAGTCTTCCTTTTGCAACGTTTTAGCGTCACAAAGTTTTCTTTAGTTGCTTAGTTTTGAATGATTTTACCAATGTGTTTACTTAACCGATTTATGCAATGATATGACAAGGACGAAATAACGGTAAAGTAAAGAACACAAAGTTTGAAAGGTTCGTTGGGTGGTGTAATCCCAACTACGTCTTTCTTCTCCTCGAACACTTGGAGGCAATCCACTAAAATGATTTTCGAAGAATCACACAGAACTTCTACATAATAGGGAGAGATGGATATTGATGACTTGAACTCCTTGGTCACACAGATTCCTGCTACAAGACACTTCTATCCTATTGCTTCTTTCACCCAGAAATACTGCAAGTATCCAACTTCGACTTCACACAGATCGCGAGGCTTGGATGAGGTTTATCTAACAGTTCGTTTGATTTTGGGAAAGTTCAAACAACTTGGAATATCTCAATAATAATGTAGGGTTCTTCTTCGAAGATGTTCGAGATGTTTTCGACTGTTTTGGAATGTATAGAAAAGCTTTGAGGAATTTTGGCTATGAAAAATTGTAAGCTTTTCTCTCAATTAATTTCAGCAAAGTCTTGGCTTTATGTGCATAAAGATTGGTATTTAGGGTTTGCTGAGATGTACTATTTATAGACATTTCTCGGGAATTGTCAGTTGGACACATGCAGGAGCGTGTCTCTCACGCAGCGCGTTAAATAGACCTTTTTCTGGCATTCCTAAAAATCTGCTGATTCCGATTGGACACGAGCATGTTTTGAACTCTGATTGCTGACAGTCTAGTCAAAAGGTGGCTTGTCCACAAGTCACAATAGCTTATCACATTTAATGCTCTTATGAAGCATTTAATGCGTTTTAAATTTATTTCTCGTTGGAAATAAATGTCCGTTGATGATTGCATTTATATCCTTCATGACTTGAGAATTTATTTCAGGTGAATCCCTTCGTTGAACGATTGAGCAGCTTGAGCACTTGATTCATAAGTCCTAAAATAGATCTTTAGCGCTTGACGAATGCTTAAGAACAAATTTCCATCTTCATTTGATTTCAGACGCTGATCTTCAACTTCATCTTTGATAGACTCATCTAGAATTCTACCATAGACTTGGTATATAATACTTAGTCTAAAATCTACAAAGATAAAAATTACAAGCCTAACAAAATTACATCTTTCAGACGCTTATACAAATCTTCTAATATTTCATAGGTTACATATCCATCGGGTTACCCATCCGAGTCATATCACTTAAGACCTACCAGTACAACAGTACAACATGTTGGAATATATCTCCCTTATCAACAGGGACAACATGTGGAAGAACTTTAGTTCGGGTGTGACCAAATTTGGACCGCTTAATAGATTGACGTATTTATGTATTTGTAGAGATTGGCCAATCACAAAACAAATACTATAATATTTTCATGTACAAGTGGCCAAACCTGATTCAAATTTTTATTTTTTTTTGGATTGAGGTACATGAAACAAATACTATAATATCGAACTATATACACATGCGGCAAGATTCACTTCATGCATACAGAAGATGCTGCTGTTTATGGCCACGCATTGAAATTTCCACACTTAATTTCCATATATACTGAATAATATTCAATATTATGTGGGGTTCAGCTTTTCAAAATCAGCAAGATTTGCAGCAAAATAGGGTTTTCCAGGTAATTTTATGCTTCCAAATTGTTTGCTTTTAGAGGTCTCAAAATATTATCAATTTTTTTTAGAATTTTCATTTGTTAATTTAAATTAATCTTTACTGCCCCTTTTTGCAAGTTGAAGAACATTATGATTCTTTATGTAAAAACTCAAACCACTCATTCATGCTGTGTGAAGGAAATCAAGAAAAGAAAGTTAAAAGGAAAATAATTAATAGTAATACCAATATTATTTAAAGTTTATTACTTACGTATTATATATGCAACTTCAAAAAAAAAGGGTGAAGTACATTTAATCATTCAGTAAGTAGGAAAACTTGGAGCACATAGGCTCACTAAATCCCTATATAATTAACTAATTTGACTTTTACTATTATCGTACGCAACAAAACTGCATTTTAATTGTGTCCATGTTTGACACAAGTACGATAACATATTCTTCAGACCCACATGGCACCAGCCCTTTTGAGCATAGGCTTTAAGGAGCTCTTAAGGTGGAGGCTCATGATCTCATTAGTACCTCCCACAAATTCACCACCAATGAAGACGGCGGGGACGCTAGGGTTGCACCCGAGTCTTGAGAGCGCTTGTTGGATATCTCGGCCTCTAGGGATCTCGTCAAGCTCGTAAATTGTTGGGTTGACACCAAAATCATTAAAGAGGGACTTGATGGAGTGGCTACTGCAGCATGAGCTCTCACTAAATATTACCAACGGCTTTTCGGACACCATTTTGCTTACCATCTCCATTGATGCGATAAGATTTGAGGGTTTGTAGATCACAAAAACGGTTTTAAGTATTAACTAAATGTTGAAAAGTGATGATTGTAAAAGGGAAAAGTGTAATGGGTAGTATAATGCTTTGATGATTTGTAGTAGGAGTTTGGTTTTTGTTTGAGGAGAATGGGGTGTGCATTGGGGCATTTATATAGGAACGGAATCATAGGGAAAGGGTATTTTTGGAATTAATATTTGTTCTCTTCCTCATTTTATTCTTTTACCTTTTCCATTACAGCAAAGATAATAAAATTGCATCTAGTCATTCTTATAAACCTGCGGAGTTTCCAGTTTTAGTATAATCACTAATTTATGTATATCATGGGCCCATTGAATGATCGTCTCATCCAAAAGCTTAACTTATAAGTTATGATGCACATACACGAACACGGAACACGTCAATTCTTAAAATCATTAGGACACCGACACGGCTCGGACATGATTGTCCATATATTTTTTTTTCTTTCTATTAATAGCTCGGTACAAAAGCCAACACGGCGCATGTCTAACACTGCACGGGATGATTTTTCAGAATGTCCGTGCATTATAGCTTATAAGAGATGAGTGATATTCCATAATTAATATCTCTAATATGCTTCTAACGTGTGGGGGGCGACAATAGTATTTAGATTCAAGACCTTTATGTGTACTAATCTTATACCATGTTGAATGATCACCTTATCTAAAAATTTAAGCTGTTAGAGAGAAGTTGTATTTACAATATATTTAATCTGTTTAACCGTCATTATATACTAATGACAGCGCTAATCAAAAAACACTATGATAGTTATTAATCAAGAATCAATTTTATATTTGGAGGGATTAAGAATGTTTGATTAATCAAGAATCAATCTTATGTTTGGAGGGATTAAGAATGTTTGACATTATATATTTGATTAATATTGTAAAAGGATTATGCATTTGTCATTAGGTTGAGAGTGATTGATGATGAGCCCATTATATATATATTGTACAAAAAGAAAGTCGGGCACGATGCCGAATCTCAGCATACGGAAAAATTCTGACGTGTCCTTGGTACGGATTTCACATGTTCTATGGTGTCTGATGGTGATTTAAGGACTAGAATATATCTTAACATTGTTTTGTCACTATTTATTATATTATTCCCTAAGATAAACAAGTCAATTAAAGTGGAAATTTTATAATACATTAAAACGTGATGCCTTATAAGAATATTTATGATCATTCTAGATTAGGCAATCTTATACGATACCATAAATTGTCTGTCAACTTTACTCAGAATGTGTGTAACATGGGAAGGAAAAAATAAAACAAAAATGCAAGCGCCTTTAACATAGATTAAATAATTATATAATTTTATTCATCTTTGTACGGAAATAATTTAACCACGTCGTTTATTTTTTCAGTCGAATGTTTTTAAAAAAGGTAATTTAATTGCCTTCTTTTAGACTTCTAGTTGGAAATATACCCTGATCTCACTGATTGTAATCCTGTACTAGAATTTACTTAATATTTTGTACTTTCTAATTTTGGTCGGTACTTTTAATTAATTTGTAATTAGTTACATATTGAAATTTCAAATGCTTTTTTAGGAGTATTAGAAAGTGGTCCGTATTAAGTTTCTGGAATATCTTTTCTGGAGGCATCTAGTGAGTTGGAGAAGGAAGTTGGCTTTATCCCATTGGGGCTTCTTACTTTTTTTTTTTTTTTTGAATTTCTCCAAAGCCGGAGAGGAGACAAGATGTTGGAATTTTTTTATTCACAAGTGGTGATTTTCTTTTGTTTAATGTCTATCTCATATTAGAAAGACAAAAGATTATTTTATCTCTTATGAAATGAAAGTTCTTTGTCCCACATGAAAAAATTAAGCTAGTGAAATTATGTTTATAAACAACATCGCTCATTGAAAACTTAAATTGGCAAACAAAGTATAAGGAAAGATCTCCTCTTGATGCGCGTGCCGGTGCTGGTGTAGGGCTTCGCCATGTGCCGGTGCTGGGTTCGTAATGTATCTTTTCGTTGCGATTTTTTTTAGAATACTTGTATTAAGCATTGAAAATGTTTTCTTAAACTCATTTTCAGTCCAGTCTAGTTTGTAAAACGTTATATTGAACTTAGCTTGAGTTCAGTCGAGTTCCACGTTCGTTTGGAATGCATCCGTTTACTTAAACGTATTAAAACGAACAATCATGTTTCTCAACTTAAATATGGTTATTCAATGGAGCAAACAAATTAAAACAAGCATGTCTCCTCGACTTGAATGTGCATGGCTCTTCAATGGGGCAATACAACC
This sequence comes from Buddleja alternifolia, assembly GCA_019426215.1. NCBI lineage: Eukaryota > Viridiplantae > Streptophyta > Magnoliopsida > Lamiales > Scrophulariaceae > Buddleja > Buddleja alternifolia. The sequence continues at coordinate 28,907,620 of CM033403.1, forward strand.
TTTCTGAATGACCTTTCAAATCTACAAATACAAAATCCCTGAAACTTCTCAGGATACAATCTCTACTGGTGCAAGTTCAGGGGTATTCTTATATTGCTTTGAATACTTGCCTGTTTTATCTTGGGAAATTATTTCCTGTAACTCTAGCAGTAAAGGGGGCAAATAAAGTCTTAAAGAAAAGAAAGAGCAATTCTCGACTCAGGCATATTACTCAGTCCATACGTATTTCCAACACAAGATTTCGGCAATGGGCATAGATTTTTTTAACTGGATAATAAACACATAGGGCTGTAAATGGAACAAGTAAAATTGAGCAAAGTATTGTTAAAACTTGTTTAAATTATTATTATTGGGTTTGATTTGTTCATCAAATCGAATTCAAACTAGTTTTAATCGATCTGAACATGAGTTTAGCTTAAATAACTTACTTTTTTAACACATCTTTTTTCTACTAATGAGCCAAGCTATGAAAATATTGAAAAAGGAAATGTGTTAAACTTGGTTTTATATATTAACCGAGCTCAGAAGTATATAGTTTTATTAATCAATCTCAAATTGAGCGTCGAATGGCCTTATAATAACACATTCTAATACTATTTCTTTTTCTTATATTTAATGCTAATACTATTCAATATATACCATCTTTTTTCAAGGTGCCATACAACTCTCAATCTTGATGATTCTAAGTAATGCTCCAAAACTAATCTTCAAAGATCTCTTCAAGTAAAGACTCAGAGTTACTGGAACTCTTATTGTTGCTAGTTATACAAAGAAATTTCTTTGTACAAAATTGAGATATTTTTCTGTGAACATCTTCAAGCAAAAATAGACAACTTGGGACACAATAATTATTTAGGGTGGGATACTAGCTAGTATTAGCATACAACACGAATCAACTCTTATTTCATATATATATATATATATTTTATTTTGCATTTCATATTATGTATTTAAAAAAATATTTTATATACGGAAAATGCATTATAATTTGGAATACTCTGATGAAACATGGTGAGAACGGGACAAGGTTCCCCATTGCAACGTTATCCTATTAATTTTGACATTTTGTTTTGCATATTATTATGTGACCTCAAACGTAATTTTTGGCATTTTCTTGAGCGAATGAGTTCCCATTTAACTTTTGATCCAAAGATTGATTTTCATGTGTCGATTTGGTATTTGGTTTTATTATATATGAAAAGAAGGAACACTTGAGACTACACTCCAAAATTGTTTTGCTTTTCTCTAAAAGAGCTTTTCTTTGGAGAAATCTCAACAGTTGATAAGCTGTCTTCAACCTTTTAAGCTTTTCGTCACCAATTTGGAATAATATTTGTCATGCATAACTTTGAAGACAACGGTGGAAGATACAATATTTTCGTTACCAACTTGGAATAATACGTTCTATGTCATTATATTTTTCACATGCCAAATAGGACTAATTTCAAAATTAGGTTCATAGGTTTATTAATATTAGTATATTAAAATTTTGTGTTTGATTGTAGTTAGATTAATTAGAGTTAGGTTAGAATGTACATTTGGCCTTTGCCCATAAAAAGATTTCGCCTTGTATCTCTATTGTTTTTTCAAAAAAAAAAATTCTAGAGGAAGGGGATGTTAGATATTATTATTGCTCTCCTAATTAGATTAGTATTATTATTGCTTTCCTAGTTAGACTAGTATTCTTATTACCTTATTTATCTTTTACCTTCTTTATAGTTTAGGATTTTCTTGTATTATCTCTCTTGTAACTCTATAAATATGTTACTCAATAATACAAGTTCCCCACAGGGTTTTCTCTAATCTAACATGGTATCAGAGCCATGGTATCTCGATCTCTCGCTTCCGCCATCCTCAAGTCGCCGACCCCGTCCGGCGCACCTTATCTAGTTTAGTTTAGTTTAGGGTAGTTTTTTTTTTCTTTATCTTTGTTTATGTTGTCTCCGCTCACCCTTGGAAAAATAAGGACTTGGAGTCACCGCCTTATTTAATGATTTTTAGACGAAACTGCTCCACATTGAGAAGCGTCTTCGTCGAACCGCCGCCTTATTTAATGATTTCCAGACGAAACTGCTCCACCTTGAGAAACGTATTCGTCAAAATCTCTCTACTAAGCATTCTTTATGCTCGGGCTGTCGTAACATCTTTTCTCGGTTTTTTGTTCAGTCTGATTAATGTTCAAGACTTTCACGTTTCGACTGCGGGCGAGTGTTAGATATTATTATTGCTCTCCTAATTAGATTAGTATTATTATTGCTTTTCTAGTTAGACTAGTATTCTTATTACCTTATTTATCTTTTACCTTCTTTTTATAGTTTAGGGTTTTCTTGTATTTTCTCTCTTGTAACTCTATAAATATGTTACTCAATAATACAAGTTCCCTACGGGGTTTTCTCTAATCTAACAGGGGATACCCTGACCCGACAAATTCTGGCCGATAATTTTTTAATAATGAGTCATACAAACCCTATAAGACTTTAAATAAGAAGAGAAAAATCACAACTTGTAACACTCTGGAATTAAACCCAGGACTTCCATAAGATCAATTTAACATTACGAATTTCTCTATCATCCTTCAAACAAATGCGACTACTAGGGTAATTCTATGTAAGACCGAATTAAATGGTCCGAGTGTGAATTCTGTGTGTGTCGCTCTCTCATATAAATGTGTGTGGGAAACGCACGCAATACACCTTACTGTGTGGAAGATATAGACACTAAGACCATTGGACTCTGTGTGGAAGATATAGACACTAAGATATAGACATAAATTTTTCCTAACTACTATGCAAGTAATTGTTTTTAATACGACTATCACTATATTTCCCATGTCAATCTCGGAATATTCTAGCCCGGACGTGGATCGGGCACACCAAAGTGTATGTTATAGATAGAGTGTATTTCACTTGCTATATGATTGGTCACTCATTTTGTGAAATATATTTGGGTGTCACCAAGTGATATGTCATGTGGGCCATTACTGAAGAAAAGCCCAAAACAATTGTGAAGCCCTATTTTATTTATTAATCAAGCATTTGTTTTCAATTATTTTGATCGAGTCAAAAGAGTCTTGTAGTGGAAGTAGTTTTTTAGGCAGTGAGCAGATGTGATGGTAGTGTTTTCCTTCTTCTTAGTAATGCTAATTCTTGTATTTATTTTCAATATTTTGCACTAATGAAAAATATAGAAAATTGCAGTAAAATCTTTCTTGTTCTTCTTTTTACGTATTCTTGAGAGTATTGGTTCCACACTCATATTTTGGAACCTAACACTAAGCTGGGAGCTGGTTAGAATTCCCTATCAATCTCGGTCAAAATGTCAATCTCGATCAAAATGTGGCGCAATTATTTTGCTGTAAAACATTTAAAAATATTATAATGTTGTTATCAATTAAGATTTTAACACGAAACATATACGCTTAGTTTGATCGATCAACTTTGTACATAAATGGACTAATAAATTAAAGACATCAGTAATCCTCTATTTAATTAAGTTTAGTATTGTGTATTATTCTATAATTAAACATACACATTAAGTGTATATATCAAACGTGAAGCACAAGTTGAAGTCGACCAAATAGAGTATCCGTTAAGAATAAATTTAAAGACAAGGAGCAAGTTTCATAAGTGGCCTTAAAATATCCCAAAGGACGTGATTTTGTAGGGTTGCCTTTAATTAACCAAGTGTATGCATGTTGCTTTAGTACTTATCAGCATCTATACTACACTTGTTGTACGTATATATGATTCCTCATCAAATTCAAGTATCATAACTTCAAGGGACGATCTTTGTTTGCTCCTATTCCATTTGGAATAATTTAACAACTCTACAAATATAGGATTTTTTTCTGGACTTTTAATACATAAATCTGTTTCGGTAGAACTCAAAAATAATGTACAAAGACAGAGTCTAATGATCAATTAAATGACAAATTTAAGTCATTCATTACTCTTGACTTCAACTAGAATTTGAGCTAAAATTTTCCAAGCTTTTTAGAGGTAGAAAAAAGGAATTAAAAGAATTGAAAACTAAATTCCATTATATTTTACTTTAGAGCCTGTATTAGTTTCACATATTTTTATGAATGGAATTAATTATTAAAAATTAAAAAGGTATAAATATTTCTCATAGTTATATATGTTAATTTGTACTTTCCTTTGCAACTAAAGAAATGAGTTCACTAATAATTAATAATCTTTGCTAAATATGCTTATCTCAAAAGGTACAGTAGTGGAAATATATCTCGTACGTTAAATGTTTTGTTTTGTAATGTTTCATAGTATGATGATATTATTATTATTATTATTATTATTATTGTTATTATTATTATTATTATTATTATTGTTATTATTATTATTATTATTATTATTATCTTTTTTCTTTTCTTTTTAAAAAGAATAAGTAAAGAAGAAAGCAAAGAGAATATGGAAAGATATTGGTACAACACATCATTTTCATATCTAAACAGAGACACACAAACTATATAACACGTGTGTGTCACGTATGTGTGGGCACCTTGCATGCATGGGAAGAAGATAAGATTCATGAAAAAGAGGTCACATAAAAAATTATGTGGATGACAAGACTTGTGATGAGAATTATCAATTTTAGTAAGTACGTAGATAAAAATATGGACTCGGCCAAGTTTCTCCGCATCTCACATGAACTCAACACTAAAAAAGTCTTAACCCCGATTTTTTTTTTGACATAATCCATTATACGACCCAAATTTCTACTACGCTTCCGATTTGATCGGATTTAAGTGTATTTTCGCAATGTAAATAAATTAAAGTTGTCATGTCTTAATCCCGATTTTTTTTGACAGAATCCATTATACGATCCAGAATTCTACTCCGCTTCCGATTTGGTCGTATTTAAGTGTATTTTTACAATGTAAATAAATTAAAGTTGTCATATGATTGGTTGTTCATTTTGTAAAATACAATTTATAGATCATCCAAACCGAGAGCGACTAGAATTTGCCGTGTATGATTCACGAAACGGCTGGTTATTTACACTGTGAGTAACATTAACTTCGAGTAATTGAATTGAGTATGAATTAAAATGTTCAAAGATATACTTTATAATCAATAGGGTTAAGAATATTTTCCAGATGTCCGTTTTATACTTTGTTTGAATCCTCTATTCTCGTTTCATTTTCATCTTGTACGTTACTTTAAAGTAAAAATATATGTCAAACGTATAACATGTTTTTTCAGTTATATATGCACTTGTCGTGCATTGTAAACTGAAATCTACACGAAATGTTATAAAAAAATGGAATAATCATCCAATTTGATAAAAAAGGAAGAAGAAGAATAAAAACAAACATGGTTTTTCAGCTGAGTAATGAGTAATTGGAAGGAAAATTATGAGAAATTAAGATAATTAATGTTTGCAAGTGAAACATATTATATAACATACATTTATATGCTTTATGCCATTTGAGAAAGATATATCATAGAGTGTTGCGTGTTTGCGTGTGTTGATGATTATGGATATATACATCATGGTCACTCATTTTGTAAAACCCAATAGGGATCAGCCGCCACGAGAATGGACTAAAATTTCCACCAAACAACTGATTGTTTACATTGTCAGTAACATTAACTTTGAGTAATTAAATTATGAATTAAAATTTTCAAACATATATGTTATAATCAATAGGGTTAAGAACATTTTTTAGATGTCCGTTTTATACTTGTTTGAATCCTCTATTCCGGTTTCATTTTCATCATGTTTGTTACTTTAAATTAAAAATACCTGTCAAACGCCTAACATTTTTCTTAAATATACACATTGCATGTATTGTAAAGCGAAATCTGCACAAAATGTCATATGAAATGGAATAATCATCCAATTTGATAAAAAGGAAGCAGAACAATAAAAACAAACATGGTTTTTCTGCTGAGTATGAGTAACTGGAAGCAAAATAATGAAGAAAATTAAGATAATGTTTGCAAGTGAAAAAAAACATATTATATAACATATATTTACATGCTTTATGCTATTTGAGATAGATCATAGATGTAGACTGTTGCATGTTTGTGCGTGTTGATGATTATGTGATTATTATGCGGAAATCTTGATGAAGATTGTGGGAATTTATTTGATTCTTTTTGTTGAGATGAGAATCATATCAAACTTCCCGACCCTTTTGTACCTTACACTGTACAAAAAAAGCATGCATGGGCATCTCATGAATGATTGTCCATTTTGATAATCATTCTTCACTACACTATAATAATGGGAAAATTAGATTTTTCGTTCCATAACTTTGTCCAATTTTAATTTTGATCTCATTCATTGTGAATTTTTTTATATTTTGTCCCAAAACTTTCAAAATGTCTTACATTTAGTCCTATAGCGAAATTTCTGTATAAATTTTAATGGTCAACTCGGCTTTTGGGCAGATTTTGTGCCTGAATGACACATGATATTGAATAAATAATATTTAATATAATTTGTGTGTGAGTGCACTCACGCAAAAAGTTTCCAAAAAAAACAATGGACAAATTGTTGACTAACGTAGTTGACCGTTAAATTTTGGACGAAAATTTCAGAAATTTCTAATGAAACTAAATGTGAGACATTTTGAAAGTTATAAAACTAAATGTGAGAAATCTGTAGCAAAAGGGTCAAAATTAAAATCGGGTGAAGTTATGGGATTAAAAATGCAATTTTCCCACACTATATTATTACAAACACTAATAGGTTGTGTTTGTAAATTAAATGGTTTAAAAATTATTGATTTTAAATCTACTGATTTTGTTTGAATCATTTAGATCAGTTGCAATTATTTTAAAACCCTCGAAGTATTTTGAAATTGGAACTACAATATTCATTCGACTCATTTTTTTTATATATATACATATACATACATACAACCTAACAAATTCGGATGAAGGGATTTGCTAGAATTGGAACTCCTGGTTTATTAGGGATTAACTTGAAATTACAAAGCTTATTAGGTTCAGTTCAATGACTAAACCTGTCTTAATATCATCAACAAACTTCGCAGTTCGGATAGAGACCTTTCGCCTCTTGGGGCTATCTGCCAAGAGGCTCGTTCTTTTGCTTGTCTTTCTCTTCACTTTCTTTTTCCTTCGTTAAGCATTTAGGTAATGTAGTTGCTCATTCTCTTGCTAGAACAGCGGTGGTAAATCAAGAGCATGTTCTTGAGTTACCGGCCCAAACTCTAGACCTTCTTTTGTCTGATTCCTTGTTTTCTAAGTAATATATCTTACCGTTTCCTTTTTTTTTTTTAAAGTCCCTCTTAATTGTTTGCTCCGGCATCTACCTTTACATCAACCTTATATCGTACTTTGTGACAATTTAAATTAGTTGTTATATTGATCAGTCCAAACAATATTCTACAAGAAAAGAAAAGAAAGTTAGGTATATATTGACAATGTAAATATACATCATCGTTTGAAGTCATGGTTTATACTAGTCTAAACTCATGACTAATTTGGTTGTGGTAGACATTTTATATGGCCACACTGATATCAACCATGGTGAAAAAGAATGCTAACTAGTTTAGCAATCTAACTAGCCGTAATGGAACAAATTTTAGGGAAATTTACACACAAACCCCCTAACTTATTGTGTAATTACAAAAATATTCTCTCACTTATTTAAAATTACCAATACACTCCCTCAAGGGGTCTATCTGTAAGCTTTATAGGGGGTAAAATTGTAAGAATATTTTAACATACAGGGTTTGTAATTGTAAGAAGTCCTTTACATAAGGGGTTGTGTTGGTAATTTCAAATAAATGAGGAGGATTTTGGTAATTACACAATAAATGAGGGTGCCTGTGTAAAATTTTCCCTGAATTTTAATATAGCACTTTTTTACAATGGCTAAAAAAACATGACCTTTGCAATGATCAAAACATTGACAATGCATATAAGTTGTGGGCAATATTTTGGTATGCTTGCAGATAACACGGCTGAAGCCCAGGTTAATCGATTTTGACCATGTCAAAGGAGTTTTTCACTATGATTAATTGACATAGGCGAAATTCAAATTTCTTGTTGTGATAATAAGTTTCAATATTGTTCTAATTAATATAATGTGGAATGGAAAAAATTGAAAATAAACTTTTAGGCCCCAATTGGATATTTTCCAATTTTTCATTAAAAAAATCATTAAAAATGCATTTGTTTGGAATCTCTTATAAATGTTCCAAAGAAATGCTATAGTAAATATTCTCAAAAAAACAAAAATCTAAAATTTCCTTGAAAACGTATTTAATTGTATTCTCTCAAGTTTTTCTAAAGAAAATCAAATTTTTACTATTTATGGTTTGACAGTGTACCCAATAATTAAAAGGCTTTTATCCACCAATATATTGACAAATGCAACTAAATAATTACAAATCTTGATTCGAATGTCACAAGGTGCGAAATAAGATCTACTTTGTATATTTTTTGATATCTTAGTCGATGAGTTTAATTAAGATTTTCGTAAATAAAAACTCATCCGCAGCATTTCTCACAAAAATAACTTTTCTTACAAGAAAATAACATATCACATTATATATATCTAATTATTACATTTTTTTATCATTAAAATTCATCCAAACACATTTTCACAATCATATATCTACTCCCAAAAAATAAAATCTCAATCCAAACACATTTTCACAATCATATATCTATTCCCAAAAAATAAAACCTCTTATATTTTCTGAGAAAAATGAAAAATAGCATATTATCCAATTCATTTGAAGGGCGAACTATATGTTAATTTTGTACTTTCATGCATATAATTAAAACGGCACATTGAAATTTACCTATTAATGGAAATCAAAGATGACAAATTAAATAGAGTATCCAACTATCCAAATGGGTTTGGTGATGAATTTTGTACACTTATCATGTATAGAAAATAATACAATAGAAGATGTAATACTATTTGCAATAGAGGATTCAAATTGCTCAAAAAGTACCATTACCCTGAAATTTTTAATCCATCGTACGTAGTTCACATAATTACTTTTCATGAAGCTATATATAATTTACATATTTATATATATAGGCGGATGACATCAGATTCTCTACTAGATAAAAATATATAATTACTTAACTACAATTAGAATTAGTGGTCAATTAATGAATATATACGATAGATGCCGCTGCTGCTCAAGCCCAAACATGGCTTAATTAATTAATTTCCAACATGGTGGTGCAATTTCATACTAAACTTATCTTGTTTTAGCAATGAAGTGGATTAATTAATTAAGAAACTAAAGACTGAGAAGCAACATTCATTAATTTGTTAAAAATTGGAAAATTTATATTAATCAGCCAAAATGCATAAGTTACAGGCTTACAGCTTCACTAAAGAAAAAGCTGAATACAACATTATTTAGTACTAATACAAAATTAGTAATATTGAGAGGAAAATTAGAGCATACAGGCTCACTCTTTATCTCCCTATATGTCTACTCACTAATCCGACCCCTCAACATATATTATCAAATACTACTGCAAAACAAAATTGCCTTATTATACATATCAAACACACTTGCTCCCTATTATATATATATATATATATATATATATATATATATATAATTCAAACCCACAAAGCACCGGCCCTTTTGAGCATGGGCTTTAATGACCTCTTAAGGTGGAGGCTCATGACCTCATTAGCTCCGCCCACAAATTCACCACCAATGAACACCGCTGGGATGGTAGGGTTACACCCGAGTCTCGAGAGCGCCTGCTCGATTTCCCGGCCCCTCGAGATCTCGTCGAGCTCGTAAACCATTGGATTGACACCAAAATCACTAATGAGGGATCTAATCGTGTGGCTCATGCAGCATGAACTCTTGCTAAAGATTACTACGGGCTTTTCGGACACCATTTTGCTTACTCTATCCATTTGATGTAATACGAAAAGCCTTTAGATAGGGAAGAAAAAGGTTGTAAAATTGATTTTTTGGAACTAAAAATGTAGCAAAATGGCTTGAATATAGCTATTTAGTAAAGGGTTTTGGTTTTGGAGTGAGGAGAGTGCATGGGATATTTATATAGAAATCATGGTGGGTTTTGGGGGGGGGGGGGGGGGGGTCGTCGTGTTGGATTCTATATATCTTGTAAACATTGATTGCAGAGAATGAGGGATTATGTCACATTTAGATGGATATTTATTTATTGAAAGATAATTAAACTAAAAAGATTATCATTAGTTTGAGAGTGATTGATTTGGATCACCACTGCATCATAAAAGGTGCAAATGCACGATAACGAATCTCTGCATATGTCAAAATTGGGACGTGTCCTATGTACGGCCTTGTGATTATGGGACAATAATATTTTTTTAAGGATTAGTATATATAATTATAATCATATGTCTAATCTTTTATTACTATATATTAGTCTCTGAAATTTTGGAGATTTTCGGGTTTTGAGTTTTTGGGAAACTGAAATTATTTATGCAACAAGATTCACAATATTCATTTTAAAGTCCAGAATTTATCTATGAATCACTCGAATTTATTTTAGCATGCATGTAAGCTCTCTGTCACACTTGGAATATTTAATTATTATGTTTTTGTGATTAGTCAATTTTATATTATGTGCCGCACTCTGGATTGTCTATATACTTATCTTGATTCTAAATGTGATTTTATAGCGGCCAAACAAATAAAGCTTTTATTCATTTTTATGTAAATTTATTCAACTCATTCGGCTGTCGAAGAATTTCTGGGCTATCTTTTTAAATCTCCATTTTGCAAGATAAAAACTCAACTTCAATTTCAAACTTAATTTTTGCTTTATTTGTCTTTTTTTTTGTGATTTTTTTTTTTTTTGGGTGAGAGGGGTAATCTAATTCCTGATAATTAATTAGGATATATATATATATATATATTAAATTTGTCGGAATGATTTATGTGATCTATTAAAATTTTTGCCATTGCTTTCCAGGAGGCATCTGATGAGTTGGAGAAGAAATTGGATTTATCCAATTGGGACCTATTTTTTTCTCTTCTTCGAAATTAAACGACATATTCGATTCCAGCAATGGTACACGCAATGGCTGTATACATACATATATATATATATATACATATTGAGAGAGAGAGAATTTCCAGAGTACTTATATTTTGATGGAAAATTAGAAAAATATGCAAAACTAATTATGATAAATATAAGTTTTAGTTTCAGCTTCAATATCTTATATGCAGATTTTTTATATATATAATTTTATTTGGACTTGATAAAATATTGGTTTATATATTGTTATAATCTATGTAACAAGAATAAGAAAAAAAAAGAGGAAACGTCATAGGCAAAGGGAACGCATATATGTAGTGAGAGGTCTCAACCACACGTTATCCTCTTTGCCTTTTGATTTGCATATTTATGTGACCTCATATGTTTTGGCATATTGTGCTCATGCCAGTGACTTTCGAATAATTTTTAAAAAAGACTCGAAACTCTAATTCCTTGTACAATAAGAAACTTTGTGTGTACGATGGGCTCTACATAGAATTTGTCAAATGAATGAATATGATCGTTTCTAGAGTTCGATTCTCGAGAGTTTCTTAGTGCGACTCGCTCATGACTTCTCATGTCAAGATTGAATTATTTCATGTATCTATGTTATTAACTTGTAAAAGAGTCTAAATAATGAAAAGATCCTGAACTAAATGACTAGTTTGGGCATTTAATCAAACGACTTACATAAATTTTACAAAAAATATTTTGTGTGATTTAAATGTTGTACTTCATGAACCCACATATATAGTGGAAATTAAGTATATATATTCCTCAGTTTAATTTAACAATAAATCTTTTGTACCAAAAAAAATATATTACACTTGAGACTGCTTATGATCATTTTTGGTGCTCCAAGAGCTATCTATATATATATATAGGATATGGATCAAATACATCCCTTGCCATTAAGTAAGATATAAGACCCAATCTAGGCTTTTGATTCAATTTGATCCCAAGGTCTACATTTAACACATTTAACTGATTTAATAATTTGTTTTAATTATGTAAAGGGCATTTTAGTCATTAAATTATAACTAACAGATTCAATTTAATACACAGTATCAAATCAAATCCCCAGTTTCACGAGTCATAACCGATTTCATTATATTCTTTCCATAATCACATATATCAGCAAAATTGATAAGAGATATTTTTTTACCCATTCAATTCATCATCATCAAATCAATTGTTTTTCAGTAAAATTGATTCGAGATATCGTTTTACCCATTCAATTCATCATCAAATCGGTTGTTTTCCAACAAAATTGATACGAGATATTGTTTTTTTCCCGTTCAATTCATCATCAAATCGATTGTTTTTCAGTAAAATTCGAGATCAGGGCTGTAAAGATCGAAGGATATGCAGAAATCGAATCCCTATTCATCATCTTCTTCTGTTTTCAATTCAATTTTTTCTGAATTCTTCTTCTGTTATCAATTATGAGTCTGCAAATCATCATTAAGCAACTGATCTAATGTAATAGATAGAGTGAATTTGAACAAATGAGTTTCTCTTTATTTCTCTGTAACGGACCATTATACACTACAATAACAAACCATTATACACTACAATACAAACCATTATACACTATAATATAAACCATTATACACTGTGAATTTTTATACACAACTATATAGAATGGTATAACAGATTGTAGATTAAATTCATTATTATACACTACAATACAAACTATTATACACTATAATACAAACCATTATACACTGTGAATTTTATACACAACTATATAAAATGGTATAATAAATTATAGATTAGATTTATTATTATATACTACAATACAAACCATTGGAAGTCTCCCACAAACCATTGTTTTTCTTCACTAATAGAATTTATTTGACGTGTTTTGATGGGTGAACAGCTATCAGACATTCATTGGTGGTATAAGACAGCAATTTCTATTAATTTTGAAAAAAGTGTAGGCATATTATGCAAGCGTGCATATATGTAACTTATCAAAATACACATCAATATATATGATGTATATGCATTACACAAAAATCATATTATTAACACAGGAACTTATAGCAAGTGTTATCTTCTTCTTTATGGATTCAACTTATAAATCTTATTTTATAGAATAGTATAACAAATTATAGATTAGATTCATTATTATACACTACAATACAAACCATTATACACTGTGAATTTTATACACAACTATATAGAATGGTATAACAAAATTAAACAGATTATAGATTAGATTTATTATTATACACTACAACATAAACCATTATATACTGTGAATTTTATACACAACTTTATAGAATGGTATAGCAAAAACTGTTTTTGAAATTTGGTCCCAAGCTCTACTTCAATCTTGTAGGAAACGTCGTTTTAAAAACAACTCAGATACTTATCATAAGTATGCTGAGCACCACCCTCTCGGGCCCAAATTCCATCGTTTTAATAGGTTTTTTCGCGTATTTACGTTTTCAGTCGGATTTTTATTTTTATTTTTATTTATTTCCATTATTTTCGTACTTTACCTTGTTTATATTTACTGTATATTTGATTATTAACTATTATATAATGGATTAATTAGCTATTTCACTGTATAATGGCTTATATGATAGTGTATAATGTAATATAATATGATGTATAATGTGTTCAAATCACTATTGAAAAAATCACTATTTTCAGAGGGTTTGCAATCTCGATTTCCAAAAATTTTTTAGAGTTTCAGAATTTTTTTGTGGTGATGATCGATGGAATTATAGGTTTAATAGGATTCTATAACTTCTTTGAGTCAATTTTGGTAACAAATCGAGAGATTGTAGGTGAGATTTTCGCAGTTTCAAATGGAGAGATTTCAGGGAAGATTTTATGCCGTTATTTTTGGGAGGATGATGCTGTGTAATGAAAAAAATTGACAATTATACCCCTAGAGCGAATTAGAACCCATTTTGCCGCATGTTTCTGGATTATTTTTGGACTGTTGGATTTAATTGATCCAATGATGTATAATGGGTCTTATATCTTATCTTAGATAGGGTATGTATTAGATAGGGTATAAATATATATATATATATATATAAAATACCCATCTTGGATTATTCTGGAATCATGTTGAATGCCCTGGGGAGTTCTCAAGAATACATTAGGTGAACAACGTTATGTTCATTTGATTCATTAATTTTGGCTATAAAAACATTAATTTCTGGAAGAAATTCATGAAGAAAAAGAAGAGAATGAAAACAAAAGAATTTTCTATGGACAAATCTCGACAATATATAGTAAAGTTAGCTTCAACTTGATCTTTCCAAGCTTTTCATCACCATTTTTGTAATCTTGATCAAAAGTGTGTAAATGTATAACATGTAGTGTGTGTTGAAAGAGCAAGTGCCCATAACTGGCCCTAAAAAAACCCCAAAGGCCGGTTTGGTAGGGTTGCATTGCCCTTCTACTTATCAACATATAATATATTTATGTTGCATTTATAGCTCTATCATTTGAGTTGTTTCCCTATTGTCACAGGGGTAAATTTTGAGCCTTAATTTTCGCCCAATTTCACCACTGCGCGGCCTGGTTATCACACAAACCAGTCAGCCAATCTCTCCCTTTCCACCCTAGTGTTCAATTCAATCAATAGACAAGCCAAAGCACACACAATGTACGGAATGTAAAACAACACAACAATTACGAGCAATGCTCAACTTGTATTATTCACCAATCTTAATACAAGAACATACATTCAACAAGGCTTGCACACTCTACTAAAAAACGTGCACCTCTTGCTCAAATATACATAAAATAGGTAACAATCAGTTTTCCTAATCGCTAGGACCAAGGGCCAATCGAATGCTGCCAAGTATTAGGCGGTTGTGCTGAGTAATCAGGCCACAACCGCCGCCCACGTCTCGCACATGTCTGGTAACCGCTTAGTAACTGCCTCGCGCGCGCGCCCACGCGCCTTGCTCGCCCGGCGCACCAATTCTCTGCTTTTCCCGCACACTGCCGAGTTCTCTTGTCCCACTGTCGAGTAACTTAGCCCACTGCCGAGCGTTTTACCCAGCCTGCCGAGAAACTTAGCACACTGCCGAGAAATCACGCAAGCTGCCGAAAAACTTCCCACGCTGCCGAGGAATCCCGCGAGCTGCCGAGAAACCAAGCACACTGTCGAGCCAACCCGCAAGCTGCCGAGTTTTCTCGACAGTGCCACTCAACCCACATTCCGGTCCGGCCATCCCACACTGATTGCACCAACCTTGTGTCATATGTTGCCACAACAACTCGTGCCACGACACTAGCACATTCCCGAATGTCGAGTCCGACCACATATCAAACCCGACGTGCATAGGCACGCAAGCCTACCGTGCGAATGCACCCGACGAACTAAGGGGCTAACAAACTTCCCCCACCAACGGAGTAACCCTGCCTCTCTCTTCCTCTCCGACTTGTCAAGTTGGCACACAAGACAAGTCCGGACATATGCTTCAACATCATACTCCATTTTAGGCCAATAATACCGACGGGACAGCAAAGCTAACATTCTATCAATACCAGGATGCCCAACCCATTGAGGGTCGTGAGTTTCCCTCAATAGTTGGCGCCGCGGACCACTAGGCACGTAAGCCCGTCCACCCTTTTAAAAAAGGTAATTTAATTTCCTTTTTCTAGACTTCTAGTTGGAAATATATCCTGATCTTGCTGATTGTAATCCTGTACTAGAATTTACTTAATTTTTTGTACGTTCTAATTTTGGTCTGTACTTTTAATTAATTTGTAATTTTTTTTTGGACAACAATTAATTTGTAATTAGTTACATATTGAAATTTCGAATTTTTTTTAGGAGTATTAGAAAGTGGTCCCTATTAAGTTTCTGGTATATCTTTTCTGTAGGCATCTAGTGAGTTGAAGAAGGAAGTTGCCTTTATGCTGCTGTTTTTTTTTTCTTTTTTGAATTTCTTACTATCATAGTTGCTTCTCCAAATCCGGAGAGGAGACAAGATGTTGGAATTTTTTATTTCACAAGTGGTGATTTTCTTTTGTTCAATGTCTATCTCATATTAGAAAGGCAAAAGATTATTTTATCTCTTATGAAATGAAAGTTTTATGTTCCACATGAAAAAACTAAGCAAGTGAAAATATGTTTATAAACAACGTGACTCATTGAAAACTTAAATTCGCAAGCAAAGTATAAGGACAGATCTCCTCTTGATGCGCGTGCCGATGCTAGTGTCGGACTTGGCCGTGTGCCTGCTCTCTTGTGTGGTCGTCTGGGATCGTAATGTATCTTTTCGTTGCAAATTTTTTTAGAATACTTGTATTAAGCATTGAAAATGTTTTCTTAAACTCAACTTGAGTCCAGCCCAGTTTGTAAAACATTATATTGAACTTTGCTTGAGTTCAGTCGAGTTCCATGTTCGTTTGGAATGTATCCGTTTACTTAAACAAATTAAAACGAACAATCACGTCTCTCAACTTGAATATGGTTATTCAATGGAGCAAACAAATTAAAACAAGCAGCCATGTCTCTTCGACTTGAATGTGCATGGCTCTTCAATGGGCCAATACAACCTTTAAATGACCTTTCAAATCTATAAATACAAAATCCCTGAACCAGTCGGAAACTTCTCAGGATACAATCTCTACCGGTGCAAGTTCAGGGGTATTCGTATATTGCTTTTGAATACTTGCCTATTTTATCTTGGGAGATTATTTCCTGTAACTCTAGCAATAAAGGGGGCAAATAAAGTCTTAAGGAAAAGAAAGAGCAATTGATCGCTTCAGAGAGATTTTCTACTAATCATCTCAGCCTTGATCGCTTCAGAAAGATTTTCTTCATGAGTAATCATTGTTCCATGATCTTTGTCCATGACCTCATCCTTATGAGTCTGTCTCTTCTTATAAGCTACATAGTGCTTATCCCATTTAGTTGGGTCAATACCAATGTGCCTCAGACATATCCTGAACGCTTGATTGTAATATGTCTCCTTCTTCTCTTTAGCTATAATCTTCGGATCAGTACGCTCTGGAAGAGGCGCTCGTTCAATGGGTACATCGAACTGTTCAAGCCTCGCTTGAGAAGGCACTGGTAGATCGGCATAGAACGCCATTGGAGGAAACCCTGAAGTTCTACTGGGCACTTCAGAAGCAGCTACCAAGATGGGTATCTTTGTTCGATATTCAGCGGAGAAGGAGGAGGAGGGAGTATTTCTTGATGCTTTGGCGGCGGAGAAGGATCTTGAGCTCTTGAACTTGACACTTTCTTCTTCTCCCTTTTACTCTTTTCTTCCCCCTTATTGCCATCATCAGACTTCATAAAATGTTCTGTTAGAAGACTGACTTGACTACCAATCTGTGCCATTGAAGTCTCTAAGTTGTCAATGCACTTGTCAAAGTGCTCCTTCATAGCAATCTGATTTGCCCTATTAGCGTCAGCCATTTCTTGAAGTTGTTTAAGCCAATCAGCAACTGCAGCTTGAGCAGTTCCACGCATATGAGCAATCTGAGCATCCATATTCTAGGACTCAATCTTGGCTAGATCGGTCTTGATCCAGTGGAGAGCTTCAGCATTCTGAGTGGCATGATCACTCACTTCCTCCAAAAATGATTTCAACAAAGGACCAAGGAGCCGCTTAAGAAGCCGGTCGCTTGAACTTGGATGTGAACTTTAGTGAGTTAATGGATGGTTGATGTGCTGGATCAAACGTTGTGCCTTGCGATTCGATCGAAAAATCGGCAACATTAGCAACATCAAGCTCATAAGCGTCGGGAATAGCCTCTGGTGGAGATGCTTGAACTTGTTCCGCTGCATGCTCAAGAATACTTGCCGCTTAAGATGCAGACTCTTCAAGAATTTCCACAGGCACTTCCTCAAGCGCTGACTCCTCTTGACGAAAGTCAGTGAATTGGAAGTTCAACCTGGATAAAGGTACATGAGCATAGAAGCCTGAAGCACCATCAAGTAGTTCATTCACTCAGTTAAGTGGAAAGCAAGATCCTTGAATGAATGCGCGGAGTGGACGCTTGGCAAACTGACGCTTTTTGTCATGCAGCCTATGCCGAAAAGATGAGGGGCACTAACCAATTCTTGAAAAGAATATTTGTTACCTACGTACGCTTTACATCAGTTGGCTTCATTTAGGCAATAATCTGCACCAGCATTGCAAATAGCCCGCATGCTTTCATGGTGAATGTCTCGGATTGATTCGAAGCTGTGTTTATCAACTTGGTAGCTGGCATTCCATACACACTAGAAGTAGTCATAAGTTTCTTCTTGAATCAAGTCAGTTAGAGACGCTGGATGGTCACCAATATGAGGACGTTTGTTCTTCCATAAACGAAGTGGGTTATCTGATCTTTTGTTTGTAGCACTATGCACCACTTCTGGAAAATGAGAGTAGCCTTCTCTGTTCAATAATTCTTCTTCAGGATTGAGAAACTCCACGGGCAGACACTCGTAGACTCGGATCTTGTAGTTTCTAGGAGCAAAGCCAGATGGTTTGCTATGCCCCGTATCCGGGAAATAAGCTAAGTCTACATCAGCACTTGGAGTTCTCGCCTTAGGATTCTTCTCATGAATCAGAATTGATGCTGGAATCTGCTTCACCGGTTCATCATTGGCAATGGCTAGATAGTTTTCACGCTCAATATCTATCAAATCTGAGTTGAATAACATTTTACAGATAGATCGATCATGTTCTATCAACATGGACACTTCATTCTCTGCAATAATGTAACACTCTTCATTGTATCCGGTGGGAATGAAGTCTTCTTCACAAGCTGGCGACATGTAGTTGATCAAATGATCAATGGATTTAAGTGGATCCAGCTTGAAGAAGTGCATCGATTTTGTAACTTCCTCAGCAACACTCTGACCTTCTGAGCATGCCTCTGTCATAACCGCTGAAGTAAGTGATGGTTAGACCCCTTCTGTTATAGGTTCCTTAGCGTCCACTACAACGCTTGTTGTAATGTTTTTGGTAATTGCCACCACTTTTTCCAAGTCAACATCTGGTGCTTGATCAGTAGCTGTAGGAAGAGCTGTAGCACAAGAACTATCCTCTATAAGAGCAGGATCTTCTACAGATGTAGGTAAAGGAACGTTGTGGGAAGAAATAAACATACCCTGAGAGCTTGTCTCAATAGCAGCAGTTCCTTGAGCTCTTGGTTCAACAATCTCAGGCTCTTGAGGACGTTGACGCTTGTTTGACCTGGGTCGCTTGAAGATCTTCTTCATATTCACCCTTTCTATCAACTTAAGCGTTTGAACTGGAGAGACAACTGGTTCTTCTTCAAAATTTATCTTTTTTATAATTGTCTCCAGCTCCGTCTCTTAATCAACGGAATCTTGTCCTCCACATCCTCATCAGTTTCCTCATCAGCAGCAGGAGAAAATGGAGCGATTGTAACCTTAGGCTTTCTGGAAGCCCTCTTCTTCTTATCAACTGGACGCTGCACAGCTTCTTCTTGAGCAGGACGCTCAGCTTCTTCGTCGAACGCTTCACGAACAACTTGGCACCCCGATAAAGGTTTCACATCACCACCTACTCGGGGAGGGTTGAGGAGATTCTTCACAATCCTCTTCCCTAGCAACTTGGCTCTAGCCAGCGGCAATCCAGAAGAATGAACACATTCAGCTTTAAATAGAAAGTCACTGAGAATGATTCCATAGGGTTTGTTTGTTGCTGATAAACATTCCCTAAATCTACTAAACACATACTCACTCCAGTTGATCTTGATACCTAGGAGTATGGCCGTCATCATCTGGAATTGCAGTGGGTAAACCTTGTCAAAAGTTCACACCCCGCACTCTATAATCTTACTGTAGAAATCAACAAGAAGTCTGTACTTTGAAACAATGTCTTTCTTCTTGAAATGGGGTTTGTATGCG
Source organism: Buddleja alternifolia (assembly GCA_019426215.1). NCBI lineage: Eukaryota > Viridiplantae > Streptophyta > Magnoliopsida > Lamiales > Scrophulariaceae > Buddleja > Buddleja alternifolia. The sequence continues at coordinate 28,927,489 of CM033403.1, forward strand.
CCATCATCTTCGACCATGCTTCTTCGGCAGTAACAGATTCCAATGTCTCACCCTGATTTGGCAATTTGAAGTTCTTGCCAATGGAAGCAGCAGATAGAACGAATTCCTTGGGAGGGTCCTTCTTGGAAAAAGGAAAAAAGGCAAGAAATTGAGGTCTTGTGCTCTGACAGTTTAGCAGATCTCTAGAAGCAAAAAGGTAGGAGTACTTGGTCAAGAACGTCTGAAGTCCACCCTTGGCAAAAGAGTCTAGCATATCAGTCATGTTGATATCAGTCTGCTCATATAGACACTTCCAGTCAACCACAAGGCCTTCAGTAACCTTGATGGTGTCCTCAACAGTACTCACAGATTTCTTGGGTGCCATTGAAATTTCTTTGAAAGAAGATAGAAAGCAAGAAAGTAGAGATTCTTTTGAACGAGAGAAAGAGAGAGAGAAAGAGTAATTTTCCAGAGAGTTTGCGTAAGAAGTGAGTAATTTTTCTGCAAGTATATTGTTTTAAATGACACAGTTCAAAAATTTTGAAATTTATGTTTTCTGGTCTTACTAAGATTTTGCCACGTCTAAAGTTATTGAATCTCAGTTTTTATTGATTTTAACTGCGGACGCGAGTTTTTGTCAAGAGATGGAAGTTACATTTGGTAACTCCCATATATAAAACTTTGATGTCCGAGTAAAATTTTTAAAAACGTTTGGCATTTTCAGAGTGTGATGCACGCGCTTATGATACACTGACACATATGCAAACACGTACGGACTCTGAATCGTCATTTTGAAAAGTTTTTAACTTCCCTCCAGTTTGATGTGATAGGAGCGTGTGAATAAAGGTCAAAATTAATCTTTGAGTCTATCCATCACGTCACTATTCATTAAAAAGGTTGTGCATGAATTTTATAAAAAGTTTATATTAAGTGTTGAAGGGAATATGTTCAACGCTTAACATATAACACTTGATGTAATATTTATGTTGACGATTGAAATTAAATTCTTTTTGTGTTTGAGCGTCCGACTATCATGCACAAATAATAATAAGCGTTGATGATCTATGCATATAAAAATAGTTTTTGATCATTGACGCTTACAGATGTGTACAAGTACAATTTTAAGATTCCACCTAAATTTGATGACTTATAATACTTTTTCAAAAATCTTTTAGACATAAATAAAGTGGATTCTCCCTAAATTATATGTCTAATGAAAGTATGATGCATAATGATTTAGCGTTTAAATCAATCATACCTAGTTCACTTCTGAAAGTGAGAAAGCGTTGTTCGTTGAGCTCTTTGGTAAAGATATTTGCCAATTGTTTGTCAGTTCCAATAAGGTGCATGTAGATATCTTTCTTTTGAACATAGTCACGAAGAAAATGGTATCTAATGTCAATATGTGTGGTTCTGGAATGAAGAACAGGGTTTTGAGTCATGGTTAGGGTGCTTTGGTTATCACTATGAATGGGGGTTGGACCTAGGATTATACCATAATCTCTAAGTTGTTGCCTCATCCATAAAACTTGTGCACAATAACTTCATGCAGCTACATACTCTGCTTCAGCTATAGAGGTAGCTATCGATTGTTGTTTCTTACTATGCCATGAAACTAACCTATCACCTAGAAATTGACATGTACCTCTAGTACTTTTTCCGGTCAATTTTGCATCTGAATAACCAATTAGTTTAAAAGGAGAGTCCCTTGGATACCATAAGCCCATATTTTGTGTGTCTTTTAGGTATTTAAGGATTCTCTTGGCAGCACTTAAGTGTGACTCATTAGGATCAGCTTGAAAGCGTGCACACATGCATACCGAAACATAATATCAGGTCTTCTAGCACTAAGATAAAGAAGTGATTCAACGATACCTCTATAATTAGTGATATCATTTTTTTTCCCACTTTCATCTTTATCTAACTTAAGCGTTTGGCTCATTGGGATTTTTGAAGATGATGCATTTTCCATACCAAATTTCTTAATCATATCTCGTGTATATTTAGCTTGGTTAATAAATTTGTCATTAGAGAGTTGTTTAACTTGTAATCCTAAGAAGAAAGTTAATTCACCCATCATGCTCATTTCAAATTGTTCTTGCATCATTTTCGAAAATTTCTCACACAGACGCTTATTAGTGGATCCGAATATGATATCACCAACATAAATTTGGACTAAGAGAATATCTTCGTCAATAGTAATTTTAAATAACGTTGTATCAACGCTGTCTTTTGAAAAACCTTTACCAATAAGGAAAATAGAAAGAGTGTCGTACCATGCTCGGGGTGCTTGCTTAAGCCCATAAAGTGCTCTATCTAGCTTGTAGACCATACCCTTACCATGGTTGTGGATGAATCCTGGTGGTTGCTCCACATAAACTTTTTCTTGGAGTTTACCATTGAGGAAAGCACTCTTAATGTCCATTTGATACACTGTAAAGTTGTTGAACGTTGCATATGCTAGAAACATATGAATTGCTTCAAGACGGGCGACAGGAGCATATGTCTCATCAAAATCAATACCCTCTTCTTGGCAATATCTTTGAGCAACAAGTTTGGCTTTGTTCTTTAACACAATGTCATTCTCATCCATCTTGTTTCTATAAACCCATCTTGTCCCAATAACTCCTTGGGGAGTTAGCCTTGGTACTAGTGTCCAAACCTTACTATGTTCAAACTGATTAAGCTCTTCTTGCATGACTTCAATCCAACTAGGATCACTGAAAGCTTCATCCATTTTCTTAGGTTCCATTTGAGATAGGAAGCTTGCGAACATGGCCTCATTGAATGTAGCGGCCCTAGTTCTTACAGGCGCTCCAACATCTCCAATAATCTGCTCTGGTGGATGATCACGCAGCCATAGTCTATCTAGTTGGAATGGGTTAAGAGGTTGAACAGGCGCTTAACTATCCTCTTGTGTAGGCGCTTCAAGTTCACAAATTCTACCTTGCTCTTAATGATCATTCTCTTCATGATCATCAGCAAATCTAAAATGATTGTCCATAGTTCCACGAGTATTCTTAGGAGGTGGCACTAAGATTTCATCATCATCGTCACTTTCATCATCAATAGGTTGCTCCACATAAACTTTTTCTTGGAGTTTACCATTGAGGAAAGCACTCTTAATGTCCATTTGATACACTGTAAAGTTGTTGAACGTTGCATATGCTAGAAACATATGAATTGCTTCAAGACGGGCGACAGGAGCATATGTCTCATCAAAATCAATACCCTCTTCTTGGCAATATCTTTGAGCAACAAGTTTGGCTTTGTTCTTTAACACAATGTCATTCTCATCCATCTTGTTTCTATAAACCCATCTAGTCCCAATAACTCCTTGGGGAGTTAGCCTTGGTACTAGTGTCCAAACCTTACTATGTTCAAACTGATTAAGCTCTTCTTGCATGACTTCAATCCAACTAGGATCACTGAAAGCTTCATCCATTTTCTTAGGTTCCATTTGAGATAGGAAGCTTGCGAACATGGCCTCATTGAATGTAGCGGCCCTAGTTCTTACAGGCGCTCCAACATCTCCAATAATCTGCTCTGGTGGATGATCACGCAGCCATAGTCTATCTAGTTGGAATGGGTTAAGAGGTTGAACAGGCGCTTAACTATCCTCTTGTGTAGGCGCTTCAAGTTCACAAATTCTACCTTGCTCTTAATGATCATTCTCTTCATGATCATCAGCAAATCTAAAATGATTGTCCATAGTTCCACGAGTATTCTTAGGAGGTTGCACTAAGATTTCATCATCATCGTCACTTTCATCATCAATAGTAACTTTTGACGCTGATGACACAAATCTTCAACTCCTACATCATTCACATTAACCTTACTCGGTTCTTGATTAGCATCATCAAAAACAACATGAATAGATTCCTCAACCTTCGATTTGATCTTATTTAGGATGCGGAAATTCTTTCCATTTTTGGCATAGCCTAGAAAGATTCCCTCATCCGCTTTAGGATCAAATGTCTTTAGGTTTTGGGATCCATTATTAAGAATAAAACATTTTGAACCAAAGACGTGAAAATATAAAATATTTGGCTTAGGTCCCTTCCATAGTTCATATGGAGTTTTCCTATGCTGTTTGTTGATCCTGCAACGGTTTTGAGTATAACATGCAGTGTTGATCGCTTCGGCCCAAAACCTAGGAGCAAGTTTGGACTCTGCTAACATCATCCTAGCGGCTTCCTTGAGCATTCTGTTCCGGCGCTTATCAACATCATTCTGATGGGGAGTTCTAGGATCCGAATACTCATGATGTATTCCATTCTCTGCACAAAACTTCTCAACAACCTAGTTAGTAAACTAAGTACCGTGATCGCTCCTTATTCTTGCAACCTTAAGATTTTTCAATGTTTGAAGTTGCCCAATAAGCACTGTTAACTTGTCACATGTCTCATCTTTAGATGAAAGAAATTCCACCCAAGTAAATTGAGAGAAATCATCCACTATAACCAAAGTATACTTTTTGCCGCTCACACTGATCGTTTGAACGCTCCAAATAGATCCATGTAAAGTAGCTCAAGTATTCTAGAGGTAGATAGACAAGGCGTTCTCTTGAAAGATGATTTAACTTGTTTTACCATTTGACAAGCGTCACAGAGGTGATCCTTATGAAATGGTCCTTTAGGTAATCCCTCTACCAGATTTAGCGTTATAAGTTGAGAGATTGTCTTAAAGTTGAGGTGATTCATTTTTTATGCCATAACCAACCCGTTTTAGATTCACTTTTGGCTGCAAAGCATGTAAGGTTGTTATCTATAGTTGAACCCCAATCTACCAAATATACATTGTTTGTTCTTTTACCTTTCAATTTAGTAGATTTATTTTTAGCGTCATTTATATAGCAACAGTCACTTGAAAATTTTAATTCAAAGCCTTTATCACAAAATTGACTTATGATTAACAACTTATGCTTAAGACCCTCAACATAATAAACATCACTAATCATGATGTTCTCTATATGCATAGTACCTATATCTTTGGTTTTACCTTTGGACTTGTCATCAAATACAACCTGAGGACCATTGGTAGCTCGATAGTTGATCAAAAAATTCTTGGAGCCTGTCATGTGCCATGACGACCCCCCATCGATGTACCAAACAGATGTATCAGCTCTAGCTCTAAGTACCTGCAATCAAAAAGGGCAGTTTTATTTCTTTTTAGGTACCCATTGTAGCTTGGGTCCTTTTACATTAGTAGAGTTTGTCTGAATTGGAACTTTTGGAACCTATATTTTCCCGGTCTTCATTATGGGAAGATTGGCCTTCTTGGGTTTCAGTTTGTGTTGTGTGTGCTTCTTAAGTGTATAATAGTATCTTCGATTATAATAGTAATTTTAATCATAGTCATAATCATAATCATCATAGTATTGATAGCATGACCTTGATTTTTGTGGATATTGACACTGGTATTTACTTGGCACTGGCTTAGGTTGCACTTTTGGTGCTTGACGCTTAGCGTTTGATTCACTGGTAGAAGGTTTATCCTTAGCCTTTTGAGCGTTTGGATAAACCTTCTTTTGTGAATCATTCACTTTCGTCTTTCCTTTGCCTAAGTCAGTATTGACTTTCTCATTTGGCCTCATACCATTGTCGCTTGGTTCAACAGATGTTTCACTTTTTGAACCTTTCTAACAAAGAATACACCCTTTCTTTTATTGTTTGCTGTAACATTTGATTTATTTGGTTGTTTACCGAATTTATTGCATCCTAAATCGGTCTTTTCACCAAATAATCTTGTTACCTCAGTCACATTGTCTAGCTTTCTTGACGCTTTCGACAATGATGAGATGAGCTGCTCTGATGTAGCAAGTTTAGCAATCAGCTCAGCTTCTCTCTTGACTATTATATCAAGATCACTTTTCAAATTAGTTATCTCACTCTCAAGTGATTTGTTCTTCTCAATGCATTGTTGCTGAACTTGCAACTCTGCCTTGAGCATCACATTATCACTTTTGAGCGATGAAATGATATCAAAGTGATTTTGATATAACTTGGAGGCATCTTGACAATCTTTATAGTATTTTTTTTTACTGTCAATTAATTCTTCATAAGAGAGAGGATAAGAAACTCCAGTGTTTACCTCAGGGGACGCTTCATCATCTCCGGCCATAAGATAAATATGCCTCGAGTCATCCACCGGTTCATCATCATCACCACTCTCCTCTGAAGACTCCAAATCTTCAGGTGCGGACGCTTGTTCTGATTCCGCTAGCAAACCTTGTTGGTGAAGGTTGCTCCTGAATTGGTTTATATCTTAGTAATCTTGCCTTGATGGCTTAGATACGTTTCGATAAGGGCAATTTACCTGGTAGTGCCCTGGTTTCCTGCAATTATAACAAAGATTAATTTTCATCTTTTATTCATTTGTCGACCTTGCAGTTTGTGATTTTGAGGCCACTGGCGCTGAGACATTCACTACTACAAAAATACACAATTACAGCGTACCTATGACAGCGATTTTGCAAAACCGCTGTGATAGGGCTATTCAGTTCGGACCTATGACAGCGGTTTGCCACGAACCACTGTCATAGTGCCGTGATATGACAGCGGTTCGTGGCGAACCGCTAGCATAAATTTTCTGAAAATAAAAATAAAAAAAAATAAAAAAACAGACAGTGGTTCGAGGTCGAACCGCTGTTCAAAAAAAAAATTAAAAACAAAAAAACCTCCTGTGGTAGTGGTTCGTACCTGAACCGCTGTCATAGGCGGTCGGGTTTTTTACTAGGTAACCCGGACGCCCCCATTCCTTCTCACTAATTCTCTCTCTCTCTCTCTCTCTCTCTCTCTCTCTATCTCTCTCTCTCTCACCACCCCACCACCACACCACCACCACCACCACCGTGCACCACCACCTCTAGCTTTCTCTCTCGCTCCCTCAGTTTCTCTCTCTATCTACTCGACCTCTCTCTCACCGCCGCCGTCCACTGCCCTCTTTCGAATCTCTCTCTCTCTTTCTCTATATATATGTGTGCATATATATATATATATGTATATATGTATATATTCTTTATATATATATTTAACTCTTTCTATATATATATATATATAGATATATAAGGACCGCCGCCTCCACTGCCGTTGCTGCCGGCGCCATCACTATTTAGTGGGTAATTAATTTTTTTTAGATAAATATATATATACACACACATAGAGTATAGAGTTTGAGAGAGATAAATATTTGTATATGTATGTGTATGTGTGGGTGTATGTATATGTGGGTGTATGTATATACATTTGTGTATGTGTGGTTGTATGTATATGTGGGTGTATGTATATATATTTGTGTATGTGTGGGTGTATGTATATTTGTGTATATTCTTGAGCTTTGCCTATTTATTGGAAAATTTAAGGGAAATAGGGATTTGACTGAATTTAGTGTTAATTGGGGTTAGTCGGGTGTTAATTACGTTTCATTTGAGATTAAGTTGTGGTTATTTTGTGGTTTAGGGTACATTGATCCAACTGGTGATCTATATTTATACTTAGTTGTTGAAAATATGATGTTTTATTTGTAGTTTTATGTGATTTATGTGATCCGACTGGTGATCAATATTTGTAGTTGTTGAAAATATGATTGCTTTATGTGATCCAACTGGTGATCAATATATATTTATAAAATGATGCTTTATTTTTAGTTTTATGTGATTTATATGATCCAACTGGTGATCAATATTTGTAGTTGATTGAAATATGATGCTTTATGTGATCCAACTGGTGATCAATATTTTCGTATAGTAAGATCAATATTTTGGGTTTGTTGTGGGTGAAAGATTAGAATATTGGGTTTGTTGTGGTTGAAGATACGAATTTTGTTGGTTGCAAGTTTGGAGGAAGATTAAGTCGAGAACTTGGTAGAAATTTTTGCGTCGGTACTCTGCTGAATTTTTTCTAGGAAAACGGGAAATAAATTAAAATTAAAATTAAAATAATTTAATTAATTCAACTCAACTGATGTTAAAATTATTTAATTTAATTAATTAAGATCGAAATTGGATTTTAGCGGAACGTAAGATCCGAATTTTGTTGGTTGCAACCTACTCGGGTGAAGATTAAGTTGAGAACTTGGTAGGAATTTTTGCGTTGTTACTCTGCCGAATTTTTTCTAGAATAATAGAAAATAAATTAAAATGAAAATTATTTAATTAATTCAACTATCAACTGATGATAAAATTGTTTAATTTACTTAATTCAGAATCAAGATGGATTGAAGTTTGATTTTAGCGGATCGTATGTTGGAACAGTATGAGAAAGGGGTGAAAGAGTTCATAAAGTTTGCGGTTGAACATGCACCAGATCGAACTAGGATCACTTGCCCGTGTGTACGTTGCTGTTTTGGAAAGAGAATTAGTCGACGTGAGTTTGAAGATCAGTTGGTGTGTAATGGAATTGATAAAAGCTACACACGTTGGACAAGACACGGTTAAAGTAGTGTCACGTCAGATGATTTGGGTGGTACATCATATCCATCACAGGATTTCAACATGAATGATTACGAGCCTGATCGTTTGGAGGAAATGACAAATGTAATTGAGGAGGATTTGCGAAATTGTCCTAAAATGTTTGATAATTTGACAAGTGATTCAAAGACACCACTGTATAGTGGTAGTAAATTCACAAGATTGAAAGCAGTTCTAAACCTATACAAGTTAAAAGTCAACAATGGGTGGAGTGATAAGAGTTTCACAGACTTACTTGGTCTATTAAAGAGCATGCTATCTGAGGATAATGTGTTACCTAATCGTACTTATGAGGCTAAACGGATGTTAACCTTAATTGGCATGGGATATGAGAGGATACACGCCTGTCTCAATGATTGCATATTATTTAGAATTGACTATGCATCATTGAAGGCCTGTCCGAAATGTGGGGCCTCACGGTACAAGAAGAATGGATCTGCGCCTGTCAAAACCATGTGGTATGCTGATAGTAGTAAAGAGTTAGCCAAGGACTTGACATGGCATGCTGATAGAAGGCTTGAAGAAAGGATTGAAGATGACAAGATTCGACACCCCTCGGATTCTCCTCAATGGAAAAAGATTGATGATGATTTCCCTGAATTTGGTGAAAAATCAAGAAACATGTGCCTTGTATTGGCTACAAATGGCATGAACCCTCATGGCTTGCAAAGTATCTCACATAGTACATGGCCGGTGATTTTGATGATCTACAACCTTCCCCCATCGTGATGCATGAAGCGACAGTGTATAATGATGCCTATACTCATTTCTGGGCCGAAACAACCTGGAAATGATATAAATGTCTACTTGGCTCCTTTAATTGAGGATTTGAAGGTGTTGTGGGACACCGGTGTTCAAGTATATGACGGGTTAAGAGAAGAAAATTTTAATCTCAGTGTCATGTTATTTGGAACAATCAATGATTTTTCGGCAAGAGCAAACCTCGAGGGATATGGTGTACATGGACAATGCAGATGCCCCATATGTGTCAAGAGTACAGATCAATATCGATTGACACACTCTCAGAAATATGCATTCCAAGGGCATCGGAGATGGCTAAATCGGAACCATCGATATCGTCGGTGGAAGAAAGCTTTCAATGGGAATATAGAAGAAGGCCAAGCTCCTAAGTGCTTGACTGGTGAAAAAGTGTTTGAGAATGGAAAAGACTTGGAGGTCAAATTTGGAAAGACTTTTGCAGGTGGCCTTGCAAAAACTGGGTGGAAAAAAAGGTCAATTTTCTTTGAGTTGCCGTATTGGACGTTTTTACATGTTAGACATTTTCTTGATATTATGCATATTGAGAAAAATGTATTTGATAGTGTCATTGGTACACTCCTAAATGTGTCCGGAAAGACAAAAGATGGCGTAAAGGCACAGTTAGACTTTGTTGAAATGAAGATAAGAGAAAAATTGGCACCAACAAATAAGGGGAAACGTACTTATTTGCCTCCAGCAGCTCACACTCTAGCCAGGAAAGAAAAAATTGCATTATGATTTTCTTAATGGAGTGAAAGTTCCAGAAGGGTATTCTTCAAACATTAGCAGTCTTGTATCAATGAAGGACTTGAAGCTAAAGCACATGAAGACACATGATTGTCATGTAATCATGGATCATTTGCTACCAATTTCTATACGGGCCATTTTGCCAAAAAAGGTGAGAGACACGATAACTAGATTGTGTTTCTTCTTCAAAGCAATGTGGAGCAAGGTGTTTGATCCTGAGCATTTTCCTGCACTTCATAAACAAATTGTCATCACTTTGTGTGAGCTTGAGATGTATTTTCCACCTGCTTTTTTTGATATAATTACTCACCTACCTATTCACTTGGTTAGAGAGACTCAACTATGTGGACCGGCTTTTATGAGATCTATGTATCCGGCTGAGCATTATATGAAGGTATTGAAAGGCTACGTTAAAAATCGTAGTCGACCGGAAGGTTGCATTGTTAAACAATACATAGTTGACGAAGCCATTACATTTTGCACAGAGTATCTGGCAGATTCTAATGTTGCAGAGCTTCCAAACTCTCATGTTCTGGGAGGGGGAACAAAAGGAAAAACGTAATTGAAAAGCAATTACTTAGTGTTCATATTACACAAAGGGAGCAGACACACCTATATGTGCTCCACAACACCAATGAGGTTGACGCATATGTTGAAGAGCATAAGAACCAACTTAGGAGATTCAATCCAATTAAAAATGAGAGCTGGATTTTAAGATAACATAATAAGAGTTTCGTTGATTGGTTCTGAAAGCATATTGAAGAGAAACAGAAAGAGAATCCACAGTTTTCCGTTTCAGATAAATTGACACGACTGTCGATGGGTCCGGACAGACTAGTATTTTGTTATTAAGGTTATCGTATAAATGGTCGCACATTCTATACAAAAGACCAAGATGAACGAAGTACAATGCAGAATAGTGGTGTGAGTCTTGTAACTCTAGCAATGCATATCTCAAGTGCGAAAGATAATAATCATATTATGGGGTGATTGAACGTATATGGGAGCTTGATTAGAGTTGGTTTCAGGTGCCTGTATTTGGGTGTAGGTGGGTTGACAATAAACATGGTGTCGATAATAGTGAAATAGGCTTCACTCGAGTAGACCTTGAAAGGGTGGGATACAAAGATGAACCTTTCATTTTAGCATCACAAGCTAAGCAAGTGTTTTTTGTCACCAATCCTATTGATAAGAGGTGGTCCATTGTTTTATCGGCAAACAAAAATACTTGTATTGATGATGATTATGAAGAAAGTGAAGCTGATGGAGAAAATCCTATCTCATTAGGTGATTCACAATCAATTGATAGTGACGATGACTTGGATATAAGTGATGATGAATTGTATATGCGATAAGATCACCAAGAGGGGATATGGATTAATCCATCAGTTCGTCGACATACTAAAAAAAATGGTCGTGCCGATGGGAAGCAAAAGACTGCTAAGCCAACGAGCAAAAGAAAACGATGAAAGGTATTTGAACTTATTTCATAATTGTATGATAAACTTATTTTTTGATCAATATTTATACTTAGTTGCTAAAAAATTTATATTCTTGAGATTTGCCTATTTATGTGGAAAATTTAAGGGAAATAGGGGCTTGACTGAATTTAAGGTGAATTTCGGTTAGCTGGGGGTTAATTACGTTTAATTGGAGATTAAATTTTGTTTATTTTGTGGTTTAGGATAATTACGTTCTAGAATAATGGGAATGAACCTAACTTCTGTATTTATTACTTCTATTTTAAAATTATTATTTCCAAATGAATATGCCAAATTTATATGAATCTAACTTCTGTATTTTTTGGCTTTTGTAGGTCAATGGCTTCAGATCCTACTAGTAGTTTTCCTGAGGATGATGTATATGGATCAGACAGCCGTCATGAAAATGAGATACGGAGAGGTATCATGGCTATGAAAAAATTTGTCAAAGCCTGGAGTCAAGGTATAAGGCTACCTGTCGGCTGGAATGACAGAGACCAGGCAGTTAACCCAAACAAATCAATATTTGTTGGTTATATAGGCGTGCAGGCTCGGTAGAAGGTGTCGATTACCATGGGTGATTGGCGAAAAATCCCCTCAACAATAAAAAGAAACATTTGGGATGAAATAAAGGTAATTTGGATATTATCATATTTGTAAGTGTTAATGTATTATCATATTCTCTAAATTATAATTTTATATATACTTTGTTGTTTGTTTTTTGTAGTTAGCATTTGATATTGACGAAAGTAGACAAAAGTACGTACTACCAAAAGCTGGGAAGCTAGCACGTAACTTCAGGAGCTCCTTGAGTAGAAAGTTGGTGCGAGATGATGATGGAAACATTAATGACAACCCACCCCCACAATATGAGATATCTCAAGCCGATTAAACAGAATTTTTAGATGTTCGCCTAGATGAAGGTTTTCAGGTAGCTAGTCATTTTAGTTTACGGTTTCATTTGTTGACTATTGCGTTTATATTTAGCTAATAATTTGATAATGTAATAAACAGAAACCAAGTAGGGAAAATCAGGAAAGAGCAAAGGAACCTGAATATCCTTACCGGAAAGCGAGTCATGGACATGCTCTTGTGGAGCAAATGGAGGTATGTAGTTCATTTAACAGTGAATCCTTACAATTTTTTTAATAAAAATTCTATGTTAATAAATATACATTTTTTAATAAAAATATAGATGAATAGAAGAAGGGATGTGGGATCCGATGGCACAGAGGTGACACGAGCACTCGTGTGGAGGATTGTACGTTCCGATAAAACAAATCAAATTGATAACGACAATGTTAGAAGAATAGTGAATGAAAGGGTGAGTTATCTGCAATTTTAGCTCTATAATGTGTTGTATGTTTGTTTTGGAATACTATTGAAAGAACAAACTTCACTAATTCTTTTTAAAAAGAATGTATTATTACAGGAGAGCATTTCACAAGAGAGTACTAGCCATAGTGGAAATGAGAAGAGTCGAGATGACCTATTGACTAAAGCTCTTAAAAAGAAGGAGCATCGGGGTTGCGTTAGGGGTGTTGGCTTTGGGGTCTCACAAAGAGACTATTTTAAGGATCCAAAGCCTGCTACAGAAATGGAGATGGAAAGCTTGAGAAACATGGTGAAAAATCTCTCCGAAACTATGTTTGCCATGCAACAACGAATTGATGTTTTGGAAGCGCCTAACTCGCGTCAGCCACATGAAGATGACGTGATTTCTTTGAAAGATAGCAGCCCAGAACCAGTTCATAAGATGCTTCCTGAGGTAATGATTTGAACTTGTTTATTGATCATATAACTTGCAACTCTCTATTTCTGTAAATCACACAAAACTTTCTAATATAATGTTGTATATATATATATATATGTGTGTGTGTGTGTAGGTTATCGCTCCATCTCAATTAGCACTTTCATCATCATCATATCGTGTGGTGGCTAAAGGACTGATGTACAATCGACCGGTGACTGATAGAATACTTCACAACTGTCTATTAGCCACCAACCATGTGAAAGTGCGCATTGGCACTGCAGTTGAGGGGGATACACTCCAACCCATCCCTCTCAATGATGAAATGCTCACCATTTCTAGTGTTCTGGGTACCTTTGTTGCTTGGCCAGCGAGTCTTGTCATTGTCACGGATGCACCGGTATGTAATTAATAGCTAGTCATTAATAAATTATAACAATTTGTTTGAGGTTACTAAATATACTTTGGTGTGTAACATTCATGTTTTATTTTCTTTGCTTAAACAGTCACTAGGACCATCCCAATCATCTGGAAACCAGAAATCAAGGACGTCGAAGCAGTCAGTTGTCAAAGGAAAACTTTCAGTGGCCAAGCCTGCACGTGAAGGTGACAGATGTGCAGACCTTCAACTAGATGGACTCCCTGATGAGCTAGTATTTCTGGGAAAGTACACGAAGATGATGTCTATTAGTGCCCAGATCACTATAGACATCGAGGAACCCATTATGAATTTTGCATTCCCAAAGTATATTGGAAAGGAGAAGATCTGTCACCTTCTGTGTCAAAAAGAGATAGGAGCCTCTATCATTACAGCGTACATAAAGTAAGTTTTTTAATTATTTTATTGCATCTGAATTACGATTATTTTTGTTACTCAAAATTCATTTTTTATGCTCAATTTAGGTGTTTGTGGTTTAAGTACGTGATCCTCGAAGGGAAAGAAGCAAGTTTCGGGTTCCTTAGCCCACATTTCATATCTGCGGGAACAAGCCCGCAAATTCAACAAGTACAGTACATAGCACGTGCTATGATACAGAATGCACAAACGAATAAGTTATTTCTTGCACCTTACAACACCGGGTGAGCTACTAAAGACTTAACTTTAATTTGTAAAACTAGTTACACAAAACAAATTTTGAACTTATCTTTTGAATGCTTTGTAGGGGACATTGGTTGTTGTTTGCAATTGATCCATTTCAAGAGGTCGTTTACTATCTGGATTCTTTGCATGGTGAGCCGGAATACAGAGTTGATATGACACAAAAATCAATCAATAAGTTTTTCATTCAATCAATGTATTCATTATATTTAATATTTTTTTAAAGTGCATATTTATTTCACATAATTGCTTATTTTAGACATATTTCCTTGTTTTTTATATTTTTTATAGGGCTGTGCACATATTTGTGCAAATTGCAACAACCAATCCAAAAAATTCAAAAAATCTATCTGTCAATGGTTTAAAATAAAGTTTAGCATTTTATAGTTTCAAGAGATTAAATATTCGTATAGAAGTTAGTGTTCTAATACAACGTAACTTTGATTACTTTTGTAGTGCCCCCGGCAGACAAACGAGGTGGATTGTGGCTACTTCGTTGTGAGATTCATGAAAGAGGTTATTAGCCACGGACAATCTATAATCCCAACAGCGGTATGCATAATCCTAATATATATTGAATTTCTATTCCTTTTGAAGTTATTAAACCTTTGGTAGGTAATTGAAACGTCATTTCAGTTTGCAATTAATCTCTATATATATCTTGCAGTACTTTCATGATTCTCAATCCTTCTATACTCAAGAGCAAATTGATGAAGTACGCTGCGAAGTGGCACGTTATATTTTCTTAGCAGCTCCTTAAAAATTAGGTAATGTATTTTTTGTACATTGTGACTTGTTGTAAATTGTGATTTGATTTATTGTATTTAAATTGTCGTGAGTAATTTAATTAGTTGATTGTAAATTAACACGTGATCATTTGTTGGAGATTATAACATTTTGTTGTTGGAGGAAAGAGATTATATTAATATTGAAGTTTAAGGTTTTTGTTGAATAGGTTTTACTGTGCAGTTGGAATTTGTTAGTTGGTTTATTGAATATTACTGTACAGGAAGCAAAATATAAAAAAATCAAAAAAATAAAATTAATTCTATGACAGTGGTTCAGCCGGAACCGCTGTCATAGGGTTCGAATTAATTTTTTTTTAACCTTATGACAGTGGTTCCGGTCGGAACCGCTGTCATAGGATTCACCCTATTATAGCGGTTTTTATAAAACCGCTGCAATAGGTCCAAACCATATAACAGTGGTACCTATGACAGCAGTTAAAACCGCTGTAATAGGCCCAAAAAAATTGCTATAATAGGTCATTTCTGTAGTAGTGATTCTGTTGAGTAGAAGCTTGGTACTGAATCGGCGATGTGGGGCAGAATGTTGAGGCACTAGATACTGTTGTTGTACTGGAGGAGGCGCTTGGAAAGAGTTCTGTCTTTGATGCTTAGGATTATTTTCTTTTTTTCATATCTTAGGACCTTTCTGAATCTGTTCAGTAGTGCTAGTTGCTCATCCTCACTTATATCTGACACTTTTTTTTTGTTACCCGATTTACCCTTGATTGATGCTATAAGCGCTCCAGACTCTATCACTGGACTACTCACAACATCACTTGTTGAATTCAACTCGAACTCATACGCTTTGAGCTCTGAAAAGGCATCTTCTGGAGTTAGAAGATCCAACATGTTTGATTCTCTCATTGCTGTTGTCTTCTTGAAAATCTTAACCACCATTTCCCTGTTTTGTAAGTCCATGCCTAAAGATATTAGCTCTGTAACAAGAGCAGTAAATCTTATGTCCAATTGCTCTAGCGTCTCATTGGGAAACATCTTAAAGCTGTTAAATCTTTCCTTGGCAACGGAAAGTTTGTTCTCCTTAATTTGTACTGAACCACCACAAATAATATCTAACTTATCCCATATCTTCTTAGTCGTAGTACACAACTTGACCCTGTTGAATAAGTTGTCGTTATCACCGATGGCTGTATAAAGAGCGTTTCGTCCAACATTATCTAGATTAGCTCTCTGACGCTCATCCGTAGACCATTCTTGCTTTGACTTCTCAACATAGCCATCCGAAGTCTCTTCAGTGGCTCCATGCGCTCTAGTGATGACCTTGAATATTTGAATCGACCCATCTGAAATGATATCACACATTTCATCATCACAAGAATAAAGATATATAAATGCTTTGATCTTCCATGAATCATAGTTTGACTCGGTCAACTTAGATACTTTTGTGAATGCCATGAAAATTTTAAAAAAGCAACTAGAAGTTTAAAATAGGATCTAAACAAGTAGTTATGCTTGGAAATTTTAAAAATTTCAACTTCAACCGCTCTGATACCACTTGTTGGTCCCAAGTGGCATACGAAAGGGTCTAGAAGGAAGGGGGGTTGAATAGACCCTGAAGTCTTTTTCGACTTCAAAATGTTTCGTATTAAAATTGGTTTGGTCGCTTGAAAATGTAAGCGCTTGGCTAAGCGTCTGCTTGAAGACTGTTTTGTTAAAGTTAACTTAGACTTAAGATTTGAATACTATAACCAAGTAGGTTTAAGCGTTCAAGTCTTTAATCAGGGTTAGCACAGCGGAATAATTTTGAGTCTTCCTTTTGCAATGTTTTAGAGTCACAAAGTTTTCTTTAGTTGCTCAGTTTTGAATGATTTTATCAATGTGTTTACTTAACCGATTTATGCAATGATATGACAAGGACGAAATAACGGTAAAGTAAAGAACACAAAGTTTGAAAGGTTCCTTGGGTGGTGTAATCCCAACTAAATCCTTCTTCTTCTCAAACACTTGGAGGCAATCCACTAAAATGATTCTCGAAGAATCACACAGAAACTTCTACATAATAGGGTGAGATGGATATTGATGACTTGAACTCCTTGGTCACACAAATTCCTGCTACAAGACACTTCTATCCTCTTGCTTCTTTCACCCAGAAATACTGCAAGTATTCAACTTCGACTACACACAGATCGCGAGGCTTGGATGAGGTTTATCTAACAGTTCGTTTGATTTTGGGAAAGTTCAAACAACTTGGAATATCTCAATAAGAATGTAGGGTTCTTCTTCGAAGATGTTCGAGATGTTTTCGACTGTTTTGGAATGTATAGAAAAGCTTGGAGGAATTTTGGCTATGAAAAATTGTAAGTTTTTCTCTGAATTAATTTCAGCAAAGTCTTGGCTTTATGTGCTTGAAGATTGGTATTTAGGGTTTGCTGAGATGTACTATTTATAGACATTTCTCGGGAATTGTCAGTTGGACACATACAGGAGCGTGTCTCTGACGCAGCGCGTTAAATAGACCTTTTCCTGGCATTCCTGAAAATCTACTGATTCCGATTGGAAAGGAGCATTTTTTGAACTCTGATTGCTGACAGTCTAGTCAAAAGGTGGCTTGTCCACAAGTCACAATAGCTTATCACATTTAATGCTCTTATGAAGCATTTAATGGGTTTTAAATTTATTTCACGTTGGAAATAAATGTCCGTTGATGATTGCATTTAAGTCCTTCATGACTTGAGAATTTATTTCAGGTGAATCTCTTCGTTGAACGATTGAGCAGCTTGAGCACTTGATTCATATGTCCTAAAATAGATCTTTAGCGCTTGACGAATGCTTAAGAACAAATTTCTATCTTCATTTGATTTCAGACGTTGATCTTCAACTTCACCTTTGATAGACTAATCTATAATTCTACCATAGACTTGGTATCTAATACTTAGTCTAAAATCTACAAAGATAAAAATTACAAGCCTAACAAAATTACATCTTTCAGATGCTTATACGAATCTTCTAATAAAGTATAAACTTATATTTTATTTGAGGTCTAACATAAAAACCTAATTGTCATCATCAAAACTCTAATAAAAAATTTCTAACACGAAGTTATGTGATTTGATGCCGTAACATGAAAGAAAATGTATGTGCATATTGGGGGTTAGATATTAACTTAGTCATATTATAATATCTTTTTGGGAAAGGAAAGGTTGAGGAACACCCTTTGGGCAACATAATCCTCGACTGTCGTAAACTTCTGAACGGACCATGGTCGTGTGAGTTTCATCATATTAAGAGGGGGAAGAACTCCTGCGCGGATGCCCTGGCTAAATTGGGACAGGAAATGGATGAAGAAGTTTCTATTTGGGAAAGACCTTCTAGAGATTTACATGCTATTATGCTTGATGACTTAGCTGTTTAGTTTTTGTTGCTCGTGTTTTTACCAAAAAAAAAATTTATAATATCTTTGAATGTTTTCCCGCGTTCTTTGTTTTTGTTATCAAACGATTTAATAATTTGATTTAATTGTCTTTTTTTTTACCAAAATATATAATAACAAAGTCATGCTAATATAAATTTGATTTATATATAGAGCTAAATATTACATTTGATGATTTAATTTAATTTTTGGTTTTGTACTTTCGTAATTAGTTAAATTTGATTTGTTTTTA
This sequence comes from Buddleja alternifolia, assembly GCA_019426215.1. Lineage (NCBI taxonomy): Eukaryota > Viridiplantae > Streptophyta > Magnoliopsida > Lamiales > Scrophulariaceae > Buddleja > Buddleja alternifolia. The sequence goes on from CM033403.1 coordinate 28,946,182, forward strand.
AAAATAAATGTTATTAAGAGTATTAAAAGGTGGCCCAATTAAATTTATGGTATATCTCTCGGGGAAGCATCTAATGAATTGGAGAATTAAATTGGCTTTATCCAATGGGGACCTTTTTGTATCATCCCCTTTTTTACTCTTCTCCAAGGTCCAAAATAAAATTCCGGCAATGGGCGTAGAATTTGTTATTGGATAATTAACACATGCTAATACTATTAATGCACCAAAAATAATCATAAAGATAGAATCAAATATATATACTTAACATATATTTTTGATAAGACAAGTTTTGATTGAAATTAAGCATCTTAAAAATAGACAACTTGACACACAAAACATTGAGGATGGGAGGTGGATAGGGTAAGGTAGTAGTATATATAGATAATATGGGGCAAAACACTCCATACCTAATATTTCATAGGTTACATATCCATCGGGTTACCCGAGTCATATCACTTAAGACCTACCAGTACAACAGTACAACATGTTGGAATATATCTCCCTTATCAACAGGGACAACATGTGGAAGAACTTTAGTTTGGGTGTGACCAAATTTGGACCGCTTAATAGATTGATATATGTATGTATTTGTAGAAATTGACCAATCACAAAACAAATACTATAATATTTTCATATACAAGTGGTCAAACCCGATTCGAATTTTTTTGTTTTGGATTGAGGTACACGAAACAAATACTATAATATCGAACTATATACACATGAAGCAAGATTCTCTTCATGCATACAGAAGATGTTGCTGTTTATGGCCACACATTGAAATTTCCACACTTAATTTATAAATTCCATATATACTGAATATATTATGTGGGGTTCAGCTTTTCAAAATCAGCAAGATTTGTTGCAAAATAGGGTTTTCCAGGTAATTTTATGCTTCCAAATTGTTTGCTTTTAGAGGTCTCAAAATATTATCAACTTTTTTGGGAATTTTCATTTGTTAATTTAAATTAATGATTACTGCCCCTTTTTGTTTGGAAGGACAAGTTGAAGAACATTATGATTCTTTATGTAAAAACTTAAACCACTCATTCATGTTGTGTGAAGGAAATCAAGAAAAAAAAGTTAAAAGGAAAATAATTAATAGTAATACCAATATTATTTAAAGTTTATTACTAACATATTACATCTGCAACTTCAAAAAAAAGGGGTGAAGTACATTTAATCATTCAGTAAGTAGGAAAACTTGGAGCACTTAGGCTCACTAAATCCCTATATAATTAAATGATCGACTTTTACTATTAGCGTACGCAACAAAACTGCATTATAATTATGTCCATGTCTGACACAAGTACGATAACATATTCTTCAGACCCACATGGCACCAACCCTTTTGAGCATAGGCTTTAAGGACCTCTTGAGGTGGAGGCTCATGATCTCATTAGCTCCTCCCACAAATTCACCACCAATGAATATGGCGGGGACGCTAGGGTTGCACCCGAGTCTTGAGAGCGCTTGTTGGATATCTCGGCCTCTAGGGACCTCGTCAAGCTCGTAAATTGTTGGGTTGACACCAAAATCATTAAAGAGGGACTTGATGGTGTGGCTAATGCAGCATGAGCTCTCACTAAATATTACCAAAGGTTTTTCGGACACCATTTTGCTTACCATCTCCATTGATGCAATAAGATTTGAGGGTTTGTAGATCACAAAAACGGTTTTAAGTATTAACTAAATGTTTTGAAAAGTGATGATTATAAAAGGGAAAAGTGTAATGGGTAGTATAATGCTTTGATGATTTGTAGTAAGAGTTTGGTTTTTGTGTGTGGAGAATGGGGTGTTCATTGAGGCATTTATATAGGGACGGAATCATAGGGAAGGGGTATTTTTGGAATTAACATTTGTTCTTTCCCTCATTTTATTCTTTTGCCTGCGGAGTTTCCAGTTTTAGTATAATCACTAATTTATGTATATCATGGACCTATTGAATGATTGTTTCATCCAAAAGCTTAACTTATATGCTATGATGCACATACACGAACACGAAACACGTCAATTCTTAAAAACATTAGGACACCGACACGGCTCGGACACGATTGCCCATTTTTTTCCCTTTTCTATTAATAGCTCGGTACAGACACCGACACGGCGTGTGTCTGACACTGCACGGGATAATTTTTCAGAATGTCCGTGCATCATAGCTTATAAGAGATGAGTGATAATTGATAATTAACACCTCTAATATGCTTCTAAGTTCTAACGCATGGGGGGCGACAGTAGAATTTAGATTCAAGACCTTAGTGTGTACTAATTTTATACCATATTGAATGGTCACCTTATCTAAAAATCTAAGCTGTTAGAGAGAAGTTGCATTTAAAATATATTTAATCTCTCTAACCATCATTATATACTAATAACAGCGCTAATCCAAAAAATACTATGATAGTTATTAGTCAAGAATCAATCTTATATTTGGAAGGATTAAGAATGTTTGACATTATATATTTGATTAATATTGTAAAAGAATTATCAATTTATCATTAGTTTGAGAGTGATTGATGATGAGCCCCATTATAAATATTGTACAAAAAGAAAGTCGGGCACGATGACGAATCTCAGCATACGGAAAAATTCTGACGTGTCCTTGGTACGGATATTAAGGATTAGAATATATCTTAACATTGTTTTGTCACTTGTCACTATTTATTATGTTATTCTCTAAGATAAACAAGTCAATTAAAGTGGAAGTTTTATAATATATTAAAACGTGATGCCTCATAAGAATATTTATGATCATTCTAGATTAGGCAATCTTATACGATACCAATTTATCAAAAAAAAAAAAAAATCTTATACGATACCATATATTGTCTGTCAACTTTACTCAGAATGTGATTTGTAAAGTGGGAAGGAAAAAATAAAACAAAAATGCAAGCGCCTTTAACATAGATTAAATAATTATATAATTTTATTCATCTTTGTACGGAAATAATTTAACCACGCGCGTTGTTTATTTTTTCAGTCGACTATTTTTAAAAAAAGGTAATTTAATTTCCTTTTTCTAGACTTCTAGTTGGAAATATACCCTGATCTTACTGATTGTAATTCTGTGCTAGAATTTACTTAATTTTTTGTACGTTCTAATTTTGGTCTGTACTTTTAATTAATTTGTAATTTTTTTTGGACAACAATTAATTTGTAATTAGTTACATATTGAAATTTCGAATTTTTTTTTAGGAGTATTAGAAAGTGGTCCCTATTAAGTTTCTGGTATATCTTTTCTGGAGGCATCTAGTGAGTTGAAGAAGGAAGTTGCCTTTATGCTGCTTTTTTTTTTTTAATTTCTTACTATCATAGTTGCTTCTCCAAAGCCGGAGAGGAGACAAGATGTTGGAATTTTTTATTTCACAAGTGGTGATTTTCTTTTGTTTAATGTCTATCTCATATTAGAAAGGCAAAAGATTATTTTATCTCTTATGAAATGAAAGTTTTATGTTCCACATGAAAAAACTAAGCAAGTGAAAATATGTTTATAAACAACGTGACTCATTGAAAACTTAAATTCCCAAGCAAATTATAAGGACAGATCTCCTCTTGATGCGCGTGCCGATGCTGGTGTCGAACTTGGCCGTGTGCCTGCTCTCTTGTGTGGTCGTCTGGGATCGTAATGTATCTTTTTGTTGCAAAAATTTTTAGAATACTTGTATTAAGCATTGAAAATGTTTTCTTAAACTCAACTTGAGTACAGCCCAGTTTGTAAAACATTTTATTGAACTTGGCTTGAGTTCAGTCGAGTTCCATGTTCGTTTGGAATGTATCCGTTTACTTAAACATATTAAAACGAACAATCACGTCTCTCAACTTGAATATGGTTATTCAATGGAGCAAACAAATTAAAACAAGCAGCCATGTCTCCTCGACTTGAATGTGCATGGATCTTCAATGGGGCAATACAACCTTTAAATGACCTTTCAAATCTATAAATACAAAATCGTTGAACCAGTCGGAAACTTCTCAGGATATAATCTCTACTGATGCAAGTTCAGGGGTATTCTTATATTGCTTTTGAATACTTGCCTGTTTTATCTTGGGAGATTATTTCCTATAACTCTAGCAATAACGGGGGCAAATAAAGTCTTAAGGAAAAGAAAGAGCAATTGATCGCTTTAGAGAGATTTTCTACTAATCATCTCGGCCTTGATCGCTTCAGAGAGATTTTCTTCATGAGTAATCATTGTTGCATGATCTTTGTCCATGACCTCATCCTTATGAGTCTGTCTCTTCTTATAAGCTACATAGCGCTTATCCCATTCAGCTGGGTCAATACCAATGTGCTTCAGACATATCCTGAAATCTTGATTGTAATATGTCTTCTTCTTCTCTTGAGCTATAATCTTCGGATCAGTACGCTCTGGAAAAGACGCTCGTTCAATGGGTACATCGAACTGTTCAAACCTCGCTTGAGAAGGCACTGGCAGATCGTCACAGAACGCCATTGGAGGAAACCCTGAAGTTCTACTGGACACTCCAGAAGCAGCTACCAAGATGGGTATCTTTGTTCGATACTCAGCGGAGGAGGAGGAGGAGGAGGGAGTATTTCTTGATGCTTTGGCGGCGGAGGAGGATCTTGAGCTCTTGAACTTGACACTTTTCTTTTCTCCCTTTTACTCTTTTTCCCCCCTTATTGCCATCATCAGACTTCATAAAATGTTCTATTAGAAGACTGACTTGACTACCAATCTGTGCCATTGAAGTCTCTAAGTTGTCAATGCACTTGTCAAAGCGCTCCTACATAGCAATCTGATTTGCCCTATTAGCGTCAGCCATTTCCTGAAGCTGTTTAAGCCAATCAGCAACTGCAGCTTGAGCAGCTCCACGCATATGAGCAATTTGAGCATCCATATTCTTGGACTCAATCTTGGCTAGATCGGTTTTGATCCAGTGGAGAGCTTCAACATTCTGAGTGGCATGATCACTCACTTCCTCCAAAAATGATTTCAACAGTGGACCAAACGCTTGACCCACATTAGAAGGAGCCGCTTAAGAAGCCGGTCGCTTGAACTTGGATGTGAACTTTAGTGAGTCAATGGATGGTTGATGCTGGATCAAATGTTGTGCCTTGCGATTCGATCAAAAGATCAGCAACATTAGGAACATCAAGTTCATAAGCGTCAGGAATAGCCTCTGGTGGACATGCTTGAACTTGTTCCTCTGCATGCTCAAGAATACTTGCCGCTTAAGATGCAAACTCTTCAAGAATTTCGACAGGCACTTCCTCAAGCGTTGACTTCTCTTGACGAAAGTCAGTGAATTGGAAGTTCAACCTGGATAAAGGTATATGAGCATAGAAGCCTGAAGCACCATCAAGTAGTTCATTCACTAAGTTAAGTGGAAAGCAAGATCCTTGAATGAATGCGCGGAGTGGACTATCCTTGGCCCTGACATACATTGGACCCATGATATCCAGCACATGGTTCGGAAAGATCCTTGACTGTGTCTTTGGAATCAGAAATAGCATATCTGGGCAGTAGTGCAAGGAAAAGGCAATGATCCAATTGGTTGGAAGACGTTGAAGACGTAGAGATTCAGGCACATATATTCTGTAGTATTCTTCCAAATACGGATAGAAAGCTTGAGCAATGCCCTAATTCCGTTCTAGCAATGAAAGGACATACTCATAGTGGTCGCTCACTTCTTTTCTGATAGATGGGAGCAGTGGATATCCCTGAAAAGAGCAAAGTTGGGTTTGTCCAGATTTACTGTGAAGATTTTGTCGAAATGTGGAATTGGAGACATGATCTTGATCATCTGCCTCAAATTTTCTTCACAATGACTCAGAGTAAGTGTCAAATCTGAAATAGGCTTAGTGCCACTGCTGGACGCTTGTCCGCAGAAAAGAAGAGGAGTCTCTGCAAGTCGGTGTAACGCTTCACGCAGAAACCTCTCAACTGGTTGTCTGATGCTCGGTATTTGATCTATTGGTCCCATCCGCTGTTGACGCTTCAGAAGGCAATACTTGGCAAACTGACGCTTTTTGTCATACATGCCTATGCCGAAAAGATGAGGGGCACTAACCAATTCTTGAAAAGAATATTTGTTACCTACGTACGCTTCACACCAGTTGGCTTCATTTAGGCAATAATCTGCACCAGTACTCACAGATTTCTTGGGTGCCATTGAAATTTCTTTGAAAGAATAGAAAGCAAGAAAGTAGTGATTCTTTTGAATGAGAGAAATAGAGAGAGAGAGAGAGAGAGAGAGAGAGAGAGAGAGAGAGTAATTTTCCAGAGGGTTTGTGTGAGAAGTGAGTAATTTTTCTGCAAGTATATTGTTTTAAATGACACAGTTCAAAAATTTTGAAAATTGTGTTTTCTCGTCTTACTAAGATTTTGTCACGTGTAAAGTTATTGAATCTCAGTTTTTATTGATTTTAACTGCGGACACGAGTTTTTGTCAAGAGAGGGAAGTTACATTTGGTAACTCCCATATATAAAACTTTGATGTCCGAGTAAAATTTTTAAAAACATTTGGCATTTTCAGAGTGTGATGCACGCGCTTATGATACACTGACACATATACAAACACGTACTGACTCTGAACCGTCATTTTGAAAAGTTTTTAACAACCCTCCAGTTTGATGTGATAGGAGCGTGTGAATAAAGGTCAAAATTAATTTTTGAGTCTATCCATCACGTCACTAGTCATTAAAAAGGTTGTGCATGAATTTTATATAAAGTTTATATTAAGTGTTGTAGGGAATATGTTCAACGCTTAACATATAACACTTGATGTAATATTTATGTTGACGATTGAAATTAAATTCTTTTTATGTTTGAGTGTCCAACTATCATGCACTAATAATAATAAGCGTTGATGATCTATGCATATAAAAATAGTTTTTGATCATTGACGCTTACAGATGTGTACAAGTACAATTTTAAGATTCCACCCAAATTTGATGACTTATAACACTTTTTCAAAAATCTTTTAGACATAAATAAAGTGGACTCCCCCTAAAGTATATGTCTAATGAAAGTATGATGCATAATGATTAAGCGTTTAAATCAATCATACCTAGTTCACTTCTGAAAGTGAGAAAGCATTGTTCGTTGAGCTCTTTGGTAAAGATATCCGCCAATTGTTTGTCAGTTCCAAAAAAGTGCATGTAGATATCTTTCTTTTGAACATGGTCACGAAGAAAATGGTATCTAATGTCAATATGTTTGGTTCTGGAATGAAGAACAGGGTTTTAAGTCATGGTTAGGGTGCTTTGGTTATCACAATGAATGGGGATTGGACCTAGGATTATACCATAATCTCTAAGTTGTTGCCTCATCCATATACCTTGTGCACAATAACTTCCTGCAGCTACATACTCTGCTTCAGCTATAGAGGTAGCTATCGATTGTTGTTTCTTACTATGCCATGAAACTAACCTATCACCTAGAAATTGACATGTACCACTAGTACTTTTCCGGTCAATTTTGCATCTTGCAAAATCTGCATCTGAGTAACTAATTAGTTCAAAAGGAGAGTCCCTTGGATACCATAAGCCCATATTTTGTGTCTTTTAGGTATTTAAGGATTCTCTTGGCAGCACTTAAGTGTGACTCTTTAGGATCAGCTTGAAAGCGTGCACACATGCATACCGAAACATAATATCAGGTCTACTAGAAGTAAGATAAAGAAGTGATTCAATGATATCTCTATAATTAGTGATATCAATTTTCTTCCCACTTTCATCTTTATCTAACTTAAGCGTTTGGCTCATTGGAATTTTTGAAGATGATGCATTTTCCATACCAAATTTCTTAATCATATCTCGTGTATATTTAGCTTGGTTAATAAATATGTCATTAGAGAGTTGTTTAACTTGTAATCCTAAGAAAAAAGTTAATTCACCCATCATGCTCATTTCAAATTGTTCTTGCATCATTTTCGAAAATTTCTCACACAGACGCTTATTAGTAGATCCGAATATGATATCATCAACATAAATTTGGACTAAGAGAATGTCTTCGTCAATAGTAATTTTAAATAACGTTGTATCAACGCTGTCTTTTGAAAAGCCTTTACCAATAAGGAAAATAGAAAGAGTGTCATACCATGCTCGGGGTGCTTGCTTAAGCCTATAAAGTGCTCTATCTAGCTTGTAGACCACCTTACCATGGTTGTGGATGAATCCTAGTGGTTGCTCTACATAAACTTCTTCTTGGAGTTTACCATTGAGGAAAGCACTCTTAACGTTCATTTGATACACTGTAAACTTGTTGAACGCTGCATACACTAGAAACATACGAATTGCTTCAAGACGGGAGACAGGAGCATATGTCTCATCAAAATCAATACTTTCTTCTTGGCAACATCCTTGAGCAACAAGTTTGGCTTTGTTCTTTATCACAATGTCATTCTCATCCATCTTGTTTCTATAAACCCATCTAGTCCCAATAACTCCTTGGTGAGTTAGCCTTGGTACTAGTGTCCAAACCTTATTATGTTCAAACTGATTAAGCTCTTCTTGCATGACTTCAATCCAACTAGGATCACTTAAAGCTTCATCCATTTTCTTAGGTTCCATTTGAGATAGGAAGCTTGCGAACATGGCCTCATTGAATGTAGCGGCCCTAGTTCTTACAGGCGCTCCAACATCTCCAATAATCTGCTCTGGTGGATGATCACACAGCCATAGTCTATCTAGTTGGAATGGGTTAAGAGGTTGAACAGGCGCTTGACTATCCTCTTGTGTAGGCGCTTCAAGTTCACAGATTCTACCTTGCTCTTAATGATCATTCTCTTCATGATCATCAGCAAATCTAACATGATTGTCCATAGTTCCTGGGGTATTCTTAGGAGGTGGCACTAAGATTTCATCATCGTCGTCACTTTCATCATCAATAGTAACTTTTGACGCTTGATGACACAAATCTTCAACTCCTACATCATTCACATTAACCTTACTCGGTTCCTGATTAGCATCATCAAAAACAACATGAATAGATTCCTCAACCTTCGATTTGATCTTATTTAGGATGCGAAAATTCTTTCCATTTTTGGCATAGCCTAGAAAGATTCCCTCATCCGCTTTAGGATCAAATTTCTTTAGGTTTTGGGATCCATTATTAAGAATAAAGCATTTTGAACCAAAGACGTGAAAATATAAAATATTTGGCATACGTCCCTTCCATAGTTCATATGGAGTTTTCCTATGCTGTTTGTTGATCATGCAACGATTTTGAGTGTAACATGCAGTGTTGATCGCTTCGGCCCAAAACCTAGGAGCAAGCTTGGACTCTGCTAACATCGTCCTAGCGGCTTCCTTGAGCGTTCTGTTCTGGCGCTTAGCAACACCATTCTGTTGGGGAGTTCTAGGAGCCGAATACTCATGATGTATTCCATCTCTGCACAAAACTTCTCAACAACCTACTTAGTAAACTAAGTACCGTGATCACTCCTTATTCTTGCAACCTTAAGATTTTTCAATGTTCGAAGTTGCCGAATAAGCACTGTTAACTTGTCACATGTCTCATCTTTAGATGAAAGAAATTCCACCCAAGTAAATTGAGAGAAATCATCCACTATAACCAAAGTATACTATTTACCACTCACACTGATCGTTTAACGGTCCAAATAGATCCATGTAAAGTAGCTCAAGTATTCTAGAGATAGATAGACAAGGCTTTCTCTTGAAAGATGATTTAACTTATTTTCCCATTTGACAAGCGTCACAGAGGTGATCCTTATGAAATGGTCCTTTAGGTAATCCGTCTACAAGATTTAGCGTTATAAGTTGAGAGATTGTCTTAAAGTTGAGGTGATTCATTTTCTATGCCATAACCAACCAATTTTAGATTCACTTTTAGCTGCAAAGCATGTAAGGTTGTTATCTATAGTTGAACCCCAATCTACCAAATACACATTGTTTGTTCTTTTACCTTTCAATTTAGTAGATTTATTTTTAGCGTCATTTATATAGCAACAGTCACTTGAAAATTTTACTTCAAAGCCTTTATCACAAAATTGACTTATGATTAACAAATTATGCTTAAGACCCTCAACATAATAAACATGACTAATCATGATGTTCTCCATATGCACAGTATCTATACCTTTGGTTTTACCTTTGGACTTGTCATCAAATACAACCTGAGGACCATTGGCAACTCAATAGTTGATCAAAAAATTCTTGGAGCCTGTCATGTGCCATGACGACCCCCCATCGATGTACCAAACAGATGTATCGGCTCTAGCTCTAAGTACCTGCAATCAAAAGGGCAGTTTTATTTCTTTTTAGGTACCCATTGTAGCTTGGGTCCTTTTACATTAGTAGCGTTAGTCTGAACTAGAACTTTCGGAACCTATATTTTCCTGGTCTTTGTTATGGGAAGATTGGCCATCTTGGGTTTCAGTTTGTGTTGTGTGTGCTTCTTAGGTGTATAATAATATCTTCGATTATAATAGTAATTTTAATCATAGTCATAATCATAATTATCATAGTATTGATAACATGACCTTGATCTTTGTGGATATTGACGCTGGTATTTACTTAGCACTGGCTTAGGTTGCACTTTTGGTGCTTGACGCTTAGCGTTTGATTCACTGGTAGAAGGTTTATCCTTACCCTTTTGAGCGTTTGGATAAACCTTCTTTTGTGAATCATTCACTTTCGTCTTTCCTTTGCCTAAGTCAGTATTGATTTTCTCATTTGGCCTCATACCATTGTCGCTTGGTTCAATAGGTGTTTAACTTTTTAAACCTTTCTCAACAAAGAATACACCCTTTCCTTTGTTGTTTGCCATAACATTTGATTTATTTGGTTATTTACCGAATTGATTGCATCCTAAATCGATCTTTTCACCAAATAATCTTGTTACCTCAGTCACATTGTCTAGCTTTCTTGACGCTTTAGACAATGATGAGATGAGCTGCTCTGATGTAGCAAGTCTAGCAATCAGCTCAGCTTCTCTCTTGACTATTATATCAAGATCACTTTTCAAATTAGTTATCTCACTCTCAAGTGATTTGTTCTTCTCAATGCATTGTTGCTGAACTTGCAACTCTGCCTTGAGCGTCACATTATCACTCTTGAGGGATGAAATGATATCAAAGTGATTTTGATATAACTTGGATGCATCTTGACAGTCTTTATAGTATTTTTTTTACTGTCAATTAATAATTCATAAGAGAGAGGATAAGAAACTCCAGTGTTTACCTCAGGGGAAGCTTTATCATCTCTAGCCATAAGATAAATACGCGTTGAGTCATCCACTGGTTCATCATCATCACCACTCTCCTCTGAAGACTCCAAATCTTCAGGTGCGAACGCTTGTTCTGATTCCGCTAGCAAACCTCCTGTGACAGCAGTTCAAAAAAATTTAAAATTAAAAAAACCTCCTGTGACAGCGGTTCGTACCCGCACCGCTGTCATAGGCGGTCGGATTTTTTACTAGGTAACCTGAACGTCCCCATTCTCTCTCTCTCTCTCTCTCTCTCTCTCTCTCTCTCTCTCTCTCTCGCGCGCGCGCTCTCGCTCTCTCTCTCTCTCACCACCCCACCACCACACCACCACCTCCATCGCCACCGTGCACCACCACCTCTAGCTTTCTCTCTCGCTCCCTCGATTTCTCTCTCTCTACTTGACCTCTCTCTCACAGCCTCCGTCCACCGCCCTCTTTCGGCATCTCTTTCTTTCTTTCTCTCTTTCAATATATACATATATATATATATATAAGGACCGCTGCCTCCACTGCCGCCGCCGCCGCCATCACTATTTAGTGGGTAATTAATTTTTTTTAGATAAATATATATATACACACACACATAGAGTATAGAGTTTGAGATAGATAAATATTTGTATATGTATATTTGTGTATGTGTGGGCGCATGTATATTTGTGTATATGTAGGTGTATGTATATATATTTGTGTATGTGTGGTTATATGTATATCTGGGTGTATGTATATATATTTGTGTATGTATGGGTGTATGTATATTTGTGTATATTCTTGAGATTTGCCTTTTTATTGGAAAATTTAAGGGAAATAGGGATTTGACTGAATTTAGTGTTAATTTGGGTTAGTCGGGTGTTAATTACATTTCATTTGAGATTAAATTGTGGTTATTTTATGGTTTAGGGTACATTGATCCAACTGGTGATCTATATTTATACTTAGTTGTTGAAAATATGATGTTTTATTTGTAGTTTTATGTGATTTATGTGATCCGACTGGTGATCAATATTTGTAGTTGTTGGACATATGATTGTTCTATGTGATCCAACTGGTGATCAATATATATTTATAAAATGATGCTTTATTTTTAGTTTTATGTGATTTATGTGATCCAACTGGTGATCAATATTTGTAGTTGATTGAAATATGATGCTTTATGTGATCCAACTGGTGATCAATATTTTCGTATAGTAAGATCGACATTTTGGGTTTGTTGTGGGTGAAAGATTAGAATATTGGGTTTGTTGTGGTTGAAAGATACGAATTTTGTTGGCTGCAAGTTTGGGGGAAGATTAAGTCGAGAACTTGGTAGAAATTTTTGCGTCGGTACTCTGCTGAATTTTTTCTAGGATAACGGGAAATAAATTAAAATTAAAATAATTTAATTAATTCAACTCAACTGATGTTAAAATTATTTAATTTAATTAATTAAGATCGAAATTGGATTTTAGCAGAACGTAAGATCCGAATTTTGTTGGTTGCAACCTACTCAGGTGAAGATTAAGTCGAGAACTTGATAGAAATTTTTGTGTTGTTACTCTGCCAAATTTTTTCTAGAATAATGGGAAATAAATTAAAATGAAAATTATTTAATTAATTCAACTATCAACTGATGATAAAATTGTTTAATTTAATTAATTCAGAATCAAGATGGATCGAAGTTGGATTTTAGCGGATCGTATGTCGGAACAGTATGAGAAAGGGGTGAAAGAGTTCATAAAGTTTGCGGTTGAGCATGCACCAGATCGAACTAGGATCACTTGCCCGTGTTTACGTTGTTGTTTTGGAAAGAGAATTAGTCCACATGAGTTGGAAGATCACTTGGTGTGTAATGGAATTGATAAAAGCTACACACGTTGGACAAGACACAGTTAAAGTAGTGTCACGTCAGATGATTTGGGTGGTACATCATATCCATCACAGGATTTCAACATGAATGATTATGAGTCAGATCGTTTGGAGGAGATGACAAATGTGATTGAGGAGGATTTGCGAAATTGTCCTAAAATGTTTGACAATTTGACAAGTGATTCAAAGACACCACTGTATAGTGGTAGTAAATTCACAAGATTGAAAGCAATTCTAGACCTATACAAGTTAAAAGCCAACAATGGGTGGAGTGATAAGAGTTTCACAGACTTACTTGGTCTATTAAAAAACATGCTACCTGAGGATAATGTGTTACCTAATCGTACTTGTGAGGCTAAACGGATGTTAACCTCAATTGGCATGGGATATGAGAGGATACATGCCTGTCTCAATGATTGCATATTATTTAGAATTGACTATGCATCATTGAAGGCCTCTCTGAAATTTGGCGCCTCACAGTACAAGAAGAATGGATCTGCGCCTGTCAAAACCATGTGGTATTTGCCTATAATACCACGATTTAAGCGCATGTACAGTAGTAAAGAGTTAGCCAAGGACTTAACATGGCATGCTGATAGAAGGCTTGAAGAAAGGATTGAAGATGACAAGATTCGACACCCCTCAGATTCTCCTCAATGGAAAAAGATTGATGATGATTTCCCTGAATTTGGTGAATAATCAAGAAACCAGCGCCTCGTATTGGCTACAGATGGCATGAACCCTCATGGCTTGCAAAGTAGCTCACATAGTACATGGCCGGTGATTTTGATGATCTACAACCTTCCCCCATCGCGATGCATGAAGCGAGAGCATATAATGATGCCTATACTCATTTCTGGGCCGAAACAACCTGGAAATGATATAGATGTCTACTTGGCTCCTTTAATTGAGGATTTGAAGGTGTTGTGGGACACCGGTGTTCAACTATAGGACGGGTTCAGAGAACAAAATTTTAATCTCAGAGTCATGTTATTTGGAACAATCAATGATTTTCCGGCAAGAGCAAACCTCAAGGGATATGGTGTACATGGCCAATGCAGATGCCCCATATGTCTCGATATCGTCGGTGGAAGAAAGCTTTCAATGGGAATATAGAAGAAGGCCAAGCTCCTAAGTGCTTAACTGGTGAAGAAGTGTTTGAGAATGTAAAAGACTTGGAGGTCAAATTTGGAAAAACTTTTGCAGGTGGCCTTGCAAAAACTGGGTGGAAAAAAAGGTCAATTTTCTTTGAATTGCCGTATTGGACGTCTTTACATGTTAGACATTTTCTTGATATTATGCATATTGAGAAAAATGTATTTGATAGTGTCATTGGTACACTTCTAAATGTGCCCGGAAAGACAAAAGATGGCGTAAAGGCACGGTTAGACTTTGTTGAAATGAAGATAAGAGAAAAATTGGCACAAACAAATAAGGAGAAACGTACTTGTTTGCCTCCAGCAGCTCACACTCTAGCCAGGAAAGAAAAAACTGCATTATGTGAGTTTCTTAATGGAGTGAAAGTTCCAGAAGGGTATTCTTCAAACATTAGCAGTCTTGTATCAATGAAGGACTTGAAGCTAAAGCACATGAAGACTCATGATTGTCATGTAATCATGGATCATTTCCTACCAATTGCTAAACGGGCCATTTTGCCAAAAACGGTGAGAGACACGATAACTAGATTGTGTTTCTTCTTCAAAGTAATGTGGAGCAAGGTGTTTTATCCTGAGCAATTTCCTGCACTTCAGAAACAAATTGTCATCACTTTGTGTGAGCTTGAAATGTATTTTCCACCTGCTTTTTTTGATATACTAACTCACCTACCTATTCACTTGGTTAGATAGACTCAACGATGTGGACCGGTTTTTATGAGATCCATGTATCCGGCTGAGCGTTATATGAAGGTATTGAAAGGCTAAGTTAAAAATCATAGTTGACCGGAAGGTTGCATTGTTGAACGGTACATAGTTGATGAAGCCATTACATTTTGCACAGAGTATCTGACAGATTCTAATGTTGCAGAGCTTCCAAAGTCTCATGTTGTGGGAGGGGGAACAGAAGGAAAAGTGTAATTGAAAAACAATTACTTAGTGTTCATATTACACAAAGGGAGCAGGCACACCTATATGTGTTCCACAACACCGATGAGGTTGACCCTTATGTTGAAGAGCATAAGAACCAACTTAAGAGATTCAATCCAATTAAAAATGAGAGCTGAATTTCAAGAGAACATAATAAGAGTTTCATTGATTGGTTCTGAAAGCATATTGAAGAGAAACAGAAAGAGAATCCACAACTTTCAGTTTCAGATAAATTGACACTACTGTGGATGGGTCCGGACATACTAGTATTTTGTTATTCAGGTTATCGTATAAATGGTCGCACATTCTATACAAAAGACCAAGATGAACGAAGTACAATGCAGAATAGTGGTGTGAGTCTTGTAGCTCAAGCAATGCATATCTCAAGTGCGAAAGATAATAATCATATTATGGGGTGATTGAACGTATATGGGAGCTTGATTAGAGTTGGTTTCGGGTTCCTGTATTTGGGTGTAGGTGGGTTGACAATAAACATGGTGTCGATAATAGTGAAATAGGCTTCACTCGAGCAGACCTTGAAAGGGTGGGATACAAAGATGAACCTTTCATTTTAGCATCACAAGCTAAGCAAGTGTTTTTGTCACCGATCCTATTGATAAGAGGTGGTCCATTGTTTTATCAGCAAACAAAATACTTGTATTGATGATGATTATGAAGAAAGTGAAGCTGATGGAGAAAATCCTATCTCATCAGGAGATTCACAATCAATTGATAGTGACGATGACTTGGATATAAGTGATGATGAATTGTATATGCGACAAGATCACCAAGAGGGGATATGGATTAATCCATCAGTTCATCGGCGTACTAAAAAAAATGGTCGCCCAGATGGGAAGCAAAAGACTGCTAAGCCAACGACAAAAAGAAAACGATGAAAGGTATTTGAACTTATTTCATAATTATATGATAGACTTATTTTTGATCAATATTTATACTTAGTTGCTAGAAAATTTATATTCTTGAGATTTGCCTATTTTTGTGGAAAATTTAAGGGAAATAGGGGCTTGACTGAATTTAAGGTTAATTTCGGTTAGCGGGGTGTTAATTACGTTTAATTGGAGATTAAATTTTGTTTATTTTGTGGTTTATAGGATAATTACATTCTAGAATAATGGGAATGAACCTAACTTCTGTATTTATTACTTCTATTTTAAAATTATTATTTCCAAATGAATCTGCCAAATTTATATGAATCTAACTTCTGTATTTTTTGGCTTTTGTAGGTCGATGGCTTCAGATCCTACTGGTAGTTTTCCTGAGGATGATGTCATGGATCAGATAGCCGTCATAAAAATGAGATACAGAGAGGTATCACGGCTATGAAAAAAGTTGTCAAAGCCAGGAGTCAAGGTATAAGGCTACCTGTCGGCTGGAATGACAGAGACCAGGCAGTTAACCCAAACAAATCAATATTTATTGGTTATATAGGCGTTCAGGCTCTGCAGAAGGTGTCGATTACCATGAGTGATTGGCGAAAAGTCCCGTCAACAATAAAAAGAAACATTTGGGATGAAATAAAGGTAATTTGGATATTATCATATTTGTAAGTGTTAATGTATTATCATATTCTCTAAATATATTTTATATATACTTTTGTTTTTGTGTTTTTTGTAGTTGGCATTTGATATTGATGAAAGTAGACAAAAGTACTTACTAGCAGAAGCTGGAAGCTAGCACGTAACTTAGGAGCTCCTTGAGTAGAAAGTGGGGCGATATGATGATGGAAACATTAATGACAACCCACCCCAACAATAGAGATATATCAAGCAGATTAAACGGCATTTTATTTTGAGCATAGGCTTTAAGGCGCTATTAAGGGGAGGCTCATGATCTAATTAGTACTCCCCAAATTCACCCAATGAAGAGGCGGGGCACGCGAGGGTGCCACCCGAGTCTTGAGCGCTTGTTGGATATCTCGGCCTCTAGGATCTCGTCAAGCTCGTAATTGTTGGGTTGACACCAAAATCATTAAAGAGGGACTTGATGGAGTGGCTACTGCAGCATGACTCTCACTAAATTTACCAACGCTTTTCGGACACCATTTTGCTTACCATCTCCATTGATGCGATAAGATTTGAGGGTTTGTAGATCACAAAAACGGTTTTAAGTATTAACTAAATGTTGAAAAGTGATGATTGTAAAAGGGAAAGTGTATGGGTAGTATAATGCTTTGATGATTTGTAGTAGGAGTTTGGTTTTTGTTTGAGGAGAATGGGGTGTGCATTGGGGCATTATATAGAACGGAATCATAGGGAAGGGTATTTTGGAATTAATATTTGTTCTCTTCCCTCATTTTATTCTTTACCTTTTCCATTACAGCAAAGATATAAATTGCATCTAGTCATTCTTATAACCTGCGGAGTTTCCAGTTTTAGTATAATCACTAATTTATGTATATCATGGGCCCATTGAATGATCGTCTCATCCAAAGCTTAACTTATAGTTATGATGCACATACACGAACACGGAACACGTCAATTCTTAAAATCATTAGGACACCGACACGGCTCGGACATGATTGTCCATATATTTTTTTTTCTTTCTATTAATAGCTCGGTACAAAAGCCAACACGGCGCATGTCTAACACTGCACGGGATGATTTTTCAGAATGTCCGTATATTATAGCTTATAAGAGAGGAGTGATATTCCATAATTAATATCTCTAATATGCTTCTAACGTGTGGGGGGCGACAATAGTATTTAGATTCAAGAACTTTATGTGTATTAATCTTATACCATGTTGAATGATCACCTTATCTAAAACTTTAAGCTGTTAGAGAGAAGTTGTATTTAAAATATATTTAATCTGTTTAACCGTCATTATATACTAATGA
This sequence comes from Buddleja alternifolia, assembly GCA_019426215.1. Lineage (NCBI taxonomy): Eukaryota > Viridiplantae > Streptophyta > Magnoliopsida > Lamiales > Scrophulariaceae > Buddleja > Buddleja alternifolia. The sequence continues at coordinate 28,964,153 of CM033403.1, forward strand.
CAGCGCTAATCAAAAAACACTATGATAGTTATTAATCAAGAATCAATTTTATATTTGGAGGGATTAAGAATGTTTGATTAATCAAGAATCAATCTTATGTTTGGAGGGATTAAGAATGTTTGACATTATATATTTGATTAATATTGTAAAAGGATTATGCATTTGTCATTAGGTTGAGAGTGATTGATGATGAGCCCATTATATATATATTGTACAAAAAGAAAGTCGGGCACGATGCCGAATCTCAGCATACGGAAAAATTCTGACGTGTCCTTGGTACGGATTTCACATGTTCTATGGTGTCTGATGGTGATTTAAGGACTAGAATATATCTTAACATTGTTTTGTCACTATTTATTATATTATTCCCTAAGATAAACAAGTCAATTAAAGTGGAAATTTTATAATACATTAAAACGTGATGCCTTATAAGAATATTTATGATCATTCTAGATTAGGCAATCTTATACGATACCATAAATTGTCTGTCAACTTTACTCAGAATGTGTGTAACATGGGAAGGAAAAAATAAAACAAAAATGCAAGCGCCTTTAACATAGATTAAATAATTATATAATTTTATTCATCTTTGTACGGAAATAATTTAACCACGTCGTTTATTTTTTCAGTCGAATGTTTTTAAAAAAGGTAATTTAATTGCCTTCTTTTAGACTTCTAGTTGGAAATATACCCTGATCTCACTGATTGTAATCCTGTACTAGAATTTACTTAATATTTTGTACTTTCTAATTTTGGTCGGTACTTTTAATTAATTTGTAATTAGTTACATATTGAAATTTCAAATGCTTTTTTAGGAGTATTAGAAAGTGGTCCGTATTAAGTTTCTGGAATATCTTTTCTGGAGGCATCTAGTGAGTTGGAGAAGGAAGTTGGCTTTATCCCATTGGGGCTTCTTACTTCTTTTTTTTTTTTATGAATTTCTCCAAAGCCGGAGAGGAGACAAGATGTTGGAATTTTTTATTCACAAGTGGTGATTTTCTTTTGTTTAATGTCTATCTCATATTAGAAAGACAAAAGATTATTTTATCTCTTATGAAATGAAAGTTCTTTGTCCCACATGAAAAAATTAAGCTAGTGAAATTATGTTTATAAACAACATCGCTCATTGAAAACTTAAATTGGCAAACAAAGTATAAGGAAAGATCTCCTCTTGATGCGCGTGCCGGTGCTGGTGTAGGGCTTCGCCATGTGCCGGTGCTGGGTTCGTAATGTATCTTTTCGTTGCGATTTTTTTTAGAATACTTGTATTAAGCATTGAAAATGTTTTCTTAAACTCATTTTCAGTCCAGTCTAGTTTGTAAAACGTTATATTGAACTTAGCTTGAGTTCAGTCGAGTTCCACGTTCGTTTGGAATGCATCCGTTTACTTAAACGTATTAAAACGAACAATCATGTTTCTCAACTTAAATATGGTTATTCAATGGAGCAAACAAATTAAAACAAGCATGTCTCCTCGACTTGAATGTGCATGGCTCTTCAATGGGGCAATACAACCTTTCTGAATGACCTTTCAAATCTACAAATACAAAATCCCTGAAACTTCTCAGGATACAATCTCTACTGGTGCAAGTTCAGGGGTATTCTTATATTGCTTTGAATACTTGCCTGTTTTATCTTGGGAAATTATTTCCTGTAACTCTAGCAGTAAAGGGGGCAAATAAAGTCTTAAAGAAAAGAAAGAGCAATTCTCGACTCAGGCATATTACTCAGTCCATACGTATTTCCAACACAAGATTTCGGCAATGGGCATAGATTTTTTTAACTGGATAATAAACACATAGGGCTGTAAATGGAACAAGTAAAATTGAGCAAAGTATTGTTAAAACTTGTTTAAATTATTATTATTGGGTTTGATTTGTTCATCAAATCGAATTCAAACTAGTTTTAATCGATCTGAACATGAGTTTAGCTTAAATAACTTACTTTTTTAACACATCTTTTTTCTACTAATGAGCCAAGCTATGAAAATATTGAAAAAGGAAATGTGTTAAACTTGGTTTTATATATTAACCGAGCTCAGAAGTATATAGTTTTATTAATCAATCTCAAATTGAGCGTCGAATGGCCTTATAATAACACATTCTAATACTATTTCTTTTTCTTATATTTAATGCTAATACTATTCAATATATACCATCTTTTTTCAAGGTGCCATACAACTCTCAATCTTGATGATTCTAAGTAATGCTCCAAAACTAATCTTCAAAGATCTCTTCAAGTAAAGACTCAGAGTTACTGGAACTCTTATTGTTGCTAGTTATACAAAGAAATTTCTTTGTACAAAATTGAGATATTTTTCTGTGAACATCTTCAAACAAAAATAGACAACTTGGGACACAATAATTATTTAGGGTGGGATACTAGCTAGTATTAGCATACAACACGAATCAACTCTTATTTCATATATATATATATATATATATATATATATTTTATTTTGCATTTCATATTATGTATTTAAAAAAATATTTTATATACGGAAAATGCATTATAATTTGGAATACTCTGATGAAACATGGTGAGAACGGGACAAGGTTCCCCATTGCAACGTTATCCTATTAATTTTGACATTTTGTTTTGCATATTATTATGTGACCTCAAACGTAATTTTTGGCATTTTCTTGAGCGAATGAGTTCCCATTTAACTTTTGATCCAAAGATTGATTTTCATGTGTCGATTTGGTATTTGGTTTTATTATATATGAAAAGAAGGAACACTTGAGACTACACTCCAAAATTGTTTTGCTTTTCTCTAAAAGAGCTTTTCTTTGGAGAAATCTCAACAGTTGATAAGCTGTCTTCAACCTTTTAAGCTTTTCGTCACCAATTTGGAATAATATTTGTCATGCATAACTTTGAAGACAACGGTGGAAGATACAATATTTTCGTTACCAACTTGGAATAATACGTTCTATGTCATTATATTTTTCACATGCCAAATAGGACTAATTTCAAAATTAGGTTCATAGGTTTATTAATATTAGTATATTAAAATTTTGTGTTTGATTGTAGTTAGATTAATTAGAGTTAGGTTAGAATGTACATTTGGCCTTTGCCCATAAAAAGATTTCGCCTTGTATCTCTATTGTTTTTTCAAAAAAAAAATTCTAGAGGAAGGGGATGTTAGATATTATTATTGCTCTCCTAATTAGATTAGTATTATTATTGCTTTCCTAGTTAGACTAGTATTCTTATTACCTTATTTATCTTTTACCTTCTTTATAGTTTAGGATTTTCTTGTATTATCTCTCTTGTAACTCTATAAATATGTTACTCAATAATACAAGTTCCCCACAGGGTTTTCTCTAATCTAACATGGTATCAGAGCCATGGTATCTCGATCTCTCGCTTCCGCCATCCTCAAGTCGCCGACCCCGTCCGGCGCACCTTATCTAGTTTAGTTTAGTTTAGGGTAGTTTTTTTTTTCTTTATCTTTGTTTATGTTGTCTCCGCTCACCCTTGGAAAAATAAGGACTTGGAGTCACCGCCTTATTTAATGATTTTTAGACGAAACTGCTCCACATTGAGAAGCGTCTTCGTCGAACCGCCGCCTTATTTAATGATTTTCAGACGAAACTGCTCCACCTTGAGAAACGTATTCGTCAAAATCTCTCTACTAAGCATTCTTTATGCTCGGGCTGTCGTAACATCTTTTCTCGGTTTTTTGTTTAGTCTGATTAATGTTCAAGACTTTCACGTTTCGACTGCGGGCGAGTGTTAGATATTATTATTGCTCTCCTAATTAGATTAGTATTATTATTGCTTTTCTAGTTAGACTAGTATTCTTATTACCTTATTTATCTTTTACCTTCTTTTTATAGTTTAGGGTTTTCTTGTATTCTCTCTCTTGTAACTCTATAAATATGTTACTCAATAATACAAGTTCCCTACGGGGTTTTCTCTAATCTAACAGGGGATACCCTGACCCGACAAATTCTGGCCGATAATTTTTTAATAATGAGTCATACAAACCCTATAAGACTTTAAATAAGAAGAGAAAAATCACAACTTGTAACACTCTGGAATTAAACCCAGGACTTCCATAAGATCAATTTAACATTACGAATTTCTCTATCATCCTTCAAACAAATGCGACTACTAGGGTAATTCTATGTAAGACCGAATTAAATGGTCCGAGTGTGAATTCTGTGTGTGTCGCTCTCTCATATAAATGTGTGTGGGAAACGCACGCAATACACCTTACTGTGTGGAAGATATAGACACTAAGACCATTGGACTCTGTGTGGAAGATATAGACACTAAGATATAGACATAAATTTTTCCTAACTACTATGCAAGTAATTGTTTTTAATACGACTATCACTATATTTCCCATGTCAATCTCGGAATATTCTAGCCCGGACGTGGATCGGGCACACCAAAGTGTATGTTATAGATAGAGTGTATTTCACTTGCTATATGATTGGTCACTCATTTTGTGAAATATATTTGGGTGTCACCAAGTGATATGTCATGTGGGCCATTACTGAAGAAAAGCCCAAAACAATTGTGAAGCCCTATTTTATTTATTAATCAAGCATTTGTTTTCAATTATTTTGATCGAGTCAAAAGAGTCTTGTAGTGGAAGTAGTTTTTTAGGCAGTGAGCAGATGTGATGGTAGTGTTTTCCTTCTTCTTAGTAATGCTAATTCTTGTATTTATTTTCAATATTTTGCACTAATGAAAAATATAGAAAATTGCAGTAAAATCTTTCTTGTTCTTCTTTTTACGTATTCTTGAGAGTATTGGTTCCACACTCATATTTTGGAACCTAACACTAAGCTGGGAGCTGGTTAGAATTCCCTATCAATCTCGGTCAAAATGTCAATCTCGATCAAAATGTGGCGCAATTATTTTGCTGTAAAACATTTAAAAATATTATAATGTTGTTATCAATTAAGATTTTAACACGAAACATATACGCTTAGTTTGATCGATCAACTTTGTACATAAATGGACTAATAAATTAAAGACATCAGTAATCCTCTATTTAATTAAGTTTAGTATTGTGTATTATTCTATAATTAAACATACACATTAAGTGTATATATCAAACGTGAAGCACAAGTTGAAGTCGACCAAATAGAGTATCCGTTAAGAATAAATTTAAAGACAAGGAGCAAGTTTCATAAGTGGCCTTAAAATATCCCAAAGGACGTGATTTTGTAGGGTTGCCTTTAATTAACCAAGTGTATGCATGTTGCTTTAGTACTTATCAGCATCTATACTACACTTGTTGTACGTATATATGATTCCTCATCAAATTCAAGTATCATAACTTCAAGGGACGATCTTTGTTTGCTCCTATTCCATTTGGAATAATTTAACAACTCTACAAATATAGGATTTTTTTCTGGACTTTTAATACATAAATCTGTTTCGGTAGAACTCAAAAATAATGTACAAAGACAGAGTCTAATGATCAATTAAATGACAAATTTAAGTCATTCATTACTCTTGACTTCAACTAGAATTTGAGCTAAAATTTTCCAAGCTTTTTAGAGGTAGAAAAAAGGAATTAAAAGAATTGAAAACTAAATTCCATTATATTTTACTTTAGAGCCTGTATTAGTTTCACATATTTTTATGAATGGAATTAATTATTAAAAATTAAAAAGGTATAAATATTTCTCATAGTTATATATGTTAATTTGTACTTTCCTTTGCAACTAAAGAAATGAGTTCACTAATAATTAATAATCTTTGCTAAATATGCTTATCTCAAAAGGTACAGTAGTGGAAATGTATCTCGTACGTTAAATGTTTTGTTTTGTAATGTTTCATAGTATGATGATATTATTATTATTATTATTATTATTATTGTTATTATTATTATTATTGTTATTATTATTATTATTATTATCTTTTTTCTTTTCTTTTTAAAAAGAATAAGTAAAGAAGAAAGCAAAGAGAATATGGAAAGATATTGGTACAACACATCATTTTCATATCTAAACAGAGACACACAAACTATATAACACGTGTGTGTCACGTATGTGTGGGCACCTTGCATGCATGGGAAGAAGATAAGATTCATGAAAAAGAGGTCACATAAAAAATTATGTGGATGACAAGACTTGTGATGAGAATTATCAATTTTAGTAAGTACGTAGATAAAAATATGGACTCGGCCAAGTTTCTCCGCATCTCACATGAACTCAACACTAAAAAAGTCTTAACCCCGATTTTTTTTTTGACATAATCCATTATACGACCCAAATTTCTACTACGCTTCCGATTTGATCGGATTTAAGTGTATTTTCGCAATGTAAATAAATTAAAGTTGTCATGTCTTAATCCCGATTTTTTTTGACAGAATCCATTATACGATCCAGAATTCTACTCCGCTTCCGATTTGGTCGTATTTAAGTGTATTTTTACAATGTAAATAAATTAAAGTTGTCATATGATTGGTTGTTCATTTTGTAAAATACAATTTATAGATCATCCAAACCGAGAGCGACTAGAATTTGCCGTGTATGATTCACGAAACGGCTGGTTATTTACACTGTGAGTAACATTAACTTCGAGTAATTGAATTGAGTATGAATTAAAATGTTCAAAGATATACTTTATAATCAATAGGGTTAAGAATATTTTCCAGATGTCCGTTTTATACTTTGTTTGAATCCTCTATTCTCGTTTCATTTTCATCTTGTACGTTACTTTAAAGTAAAAATATATGTCAAACGTATAACATGTTTTTTCAGTTATATATGCACTTGTCGTGCATTGTAAACTGAAATCTACACGAAATGTTATAAAAAAATGGAATAATCATCCAATTTGATAAAAAAGGAAGAAGAAGAATAAAAACAAACATGGTTTTTCAGCTGAGTAATGAGTAATTGGAAGGAAAATTATGAGAAATTAAGATAATTAATGTTTGCAAGTGAAACATATTATATAACATACATTTATATGCTTTATGCCATTTGAGAAAGATATATCATAGAGTGTTGCGTGTTTGCGTGTGTTGATGATTATGGATATATACATCATGGTCACTCATTTTGTAAAACCCAATAGGGATCAGCCGCCACGAGAATGGACTAAAATTTCCACCAAACAACTGATTGTTTACATTGTCAGTAACATTAACTTTGAGTAATTAAATTATGAATTAAAATTTTCAAACATATATGTTATAATCAATAGGGTTAAGAACATTTTTTAGATGTCCGTTTTATACTTGTTTGAATCCTCTATTCCGGTTTCATTTTCATCATGTTTGTTACTTTAAATTAAAAATACCTGTCAAACGCCTAACATTTTTCTTAAATATACACATTGCATGTATTGTAAAGCGAAATCTGCACAAAATGTCATATGAAATGGAATAATCATCCAATTTGATAAAAAGGAAGCAGAACAATAAAAACAAACATGGTTTTTCTGCTGAGTATGAGTAACTGGAAGCAAAATAATGAAGAAAATTAAGATAATGTTTGCAAGTGAAAAAAAACATATTATATAACATATATTTACATGCTTTATGCTATTTGAGATAGATCATAGATGTAGACTGTTGCATGTTTGTGCGTGTTGATGATTATGTGATTATTATGCGGAAATCTTGATGAAGATTGTGGGAATTTATTTGATTCTTTTTGTTGAGATGAGAATCATATCAAACTTCCCGACCCTTTTGTACCTTACACTGTACAAAAAAAGCATGCATGGGCATCTCATGAATGATTGTCCATTTTGATAATCATTCTTCACTACACTATAATAATGGGAAAATTAGATTTTTCGTTCCATAACTTTGTCCAATTTTAATTTTGATCTCATTCATTGTGAATTTTTTTATATTTTGTCCCAAAACTTTCAAAATGCCTTACATTTAGTCCTATAGCGAAATTTCTGTATAAATTTTAATGGTCAACTCGACTTTTGGGCAGATTTTGTGCCTGAATGAGACATGATATTGAATAAATAATATTTAATATAATTTATGTGTGAGTGCACTCACGCAAAAAGTTTCCAAAAAAAACAACGGACAAATTGTTGACTAACGTAGTTGACCGTTAAATTTTGGACGAAAATTTCAGAAATTTCTAATGAAACTAAATGTGAGACATTTTGAAAGTTATAAAACTAAATGTGAGAAATCTGTAGCAAAAGGGTCAAAATTAAAATCGGGTGAAGTTATGGGATTAAAAATGCAATTTTCCCACACTATATTATTACAAACACTAATAGGTTGTGTTTGTAAATTAAATGGTTTAAAAATTATTGATTTTAAATCTACTGATTTTGTTTGAATCATTTAGATTAGTTGCAATTATTTTAAAACCCTCGAAGTATTTTGAAATTGGAACTACAATATTCATTCGACTCATTTTTTTTTATATATATACATATACATACATACAACCTAACAAATTCGGATGAAGGGATTTGCTAGAATTGGAACTCCTGGTTTATTAGGGATTAACTTGAAATTACAAAGCTTATTAGGTTCAGTTCAATGACTAAACCTGTCTTAATATCATCAACAAACTTCGCAGTTCGGATAGAGACCTTTCGCCTCTTGGGGCTATCTGCCAAGAGGCTCGTTCTTTTGCTTGTCTTTCTCTTCACTTTCTTTTTCCTTCGTTAAGCATTTAGGTAATGTAGTTGCTCATTCTCTTGCTAGAACAGCGGTGGTAAATCAAGAGCATGTTCTTGAGTTACCGGCCCAAACTCTAGACCTTCTTTTGTCTGATTCCTTGCTTTCTAAGTAATATATCTTACCGTTTCCTTTTTTTTTTTATAAAGTCCCTCTTAATTGTTTGCTCCGGCATCTACCTTTACATCAACCTTATATCGTACTTTGTGACAATTTAAATTAGTTGTTATATTGATCAGTCCAAACAATATTCTACAAGAAAAGAAAAGAAAGTTAGGTATATATTGACAATGTAAATATACATTATCGTTTGAAGTCATGGTTTATACTAGTCTAAACTCATGACTAATTTGGTTGTGGTAGACATTTTATATGGCCACACTGATATCAACCATGGTGAAAAAGAATGCTAACTAGTTTAGCAATCTAACTAGCCGTAATGGAACAAATTTTAGGGAAATTTACACACAAACCCCCTAACTTATTGTGTAATTACCAAAATATTCTCTCACTTATTTAAAATTACCAATACACTCCCTCAAGGGGTCTATCTGTAAGCTTTATAGGGGGTAAAATTGTAAGAATATTTTAACATACACGGTTTGTAATTGTAAGAAGTCCTTTACATAAGGGGTTGTGTTGGTAATTTCAAATAAATGAGGAGGATTTTGGTAATTACACAATAAATGAGGGTGCCTGTGTAAAATTTTCCCTGAATTTTAATATAGCACTTTTTTACAATGGCTAAAAAAACATGACCTTTGCAATGATCAAAACATTGACAATGCATATAAGTTGTGGGCAATATTTTGGTATGCTTGCAGATAACACGGCTGAAGCCCAGGTTAATCGATTTTGACCATGTCAAAGGAGTTTTTCACGATGATTAATTGACATAGGCGAAATTCAAATTTCTTGTTGTGATAATAAGTTTCAATATTGTTCTAATTAATATAATGTGGAATGGAAAAAATTGAAAATAAACTTTTAGGCCCCAATTGGATATTTTCCAATTTTTCATTAAAAAAAATAATTAAAAATGCATTTGTTTGGAATCTCTTATAAATGTTCCAAAGAAATGCTATAGTAAATATTCTCAAAAAAACAAAAATCTAAAATTTCCTTGAAAACGTATTTAATTGTATTCTCTCAAGTTTTTCTAAAGAAAATCAAATTTTTACTATTTATGGTTTGACAGTGTACCCAATAATTAAAAGGCTTTTATCCACCAATATATTGACAAATGCAACTAAATAATTACAAATCTTGATTCGAATGTCACAAGGTGCGAAATAAGATCTACTTTGTATATTTTTTGATATCTTAGTCGATGAGTTTAATTAAGATTTTCGTAAATAAAAACTCATCCGCAGCATTTCTCACAAAAATAACTTTTCTTACAAGAAAATAACATATCACATTATATATATCTAATTATTACATTTTTTTATCATTAAAATTCATCCAAACACATTTTCACAATCATATATCTACTCCCAAAAAATAAAATCTCAATCCAAACACATTTTCACAATCATATATCTATTCCCAAAAAATAAAACCTCTTATATTTTCTGAGAAAAATGAAAAATAGCATATTATCCAATTCATTTGAAGGGCGAACTATATGTTAATTTTGTACTTTCATGCATATAATTAAAACGGCACATTGAAATTTACCTATTAATGGAAATCAAAGATGACAAATTAAATAGAGTATCCAACTATCCAAATGGGTTTGGTGATGAATTTTGTACACTTATCATGTATAGAAAATAATACAATAGAAGATGTAATACTATTTGCAATAGAGGATTCAAATTGCTCAAAAAGTACCATTACCCTGAAATTTTTAATCCATCGTACGTAGTTCACATAATTACTTTTCATGAAGCTATATATAATTTACATATTTATATATATAGGCGGATGACATCAGATTCTCTACTAGATAAAAATATATAATTACTTAACTACAATTAGAATTAGTGGTCAATTAATGAATATATACGATAGATGCCGCTGCTGCTCAAGCCCAAACATGGCGTAATTAATTAATTTCCAACATGGTGGTGCAATTTCATACTAAACTTATCTTGTTTTAGCAATGAAGTGGATTAATTAATTAAGAAACTAAAGACTGAGAAGCAACATTCATTAATTTGTTAAAAATTGGAAAATTTATATTAATCAGCCAAAATGCATAAGTTACAGGCTTACAGCTTCACTAAAGAAAAAGCTGAATACAACATTATTTAGTACTAATACAAAATTAGTAATATTGAGAGGAAAATTAGAGCATACAGGCTCACTCTTTATCTCCCTATATGTCTACTCACTAATCCGACCCCTCAACATATATTATCAAATACTACTGCAAAACAAAATTGCCTTATTATACATATCAAACACACTTGCTCCCTATTATATATATATATATATATATATATATATATAATTCAAACCCACAAAGCACCGGCCCTTTTGAGCATGGGCTTTAATGACCTCTTAAGGTGGAGGCTCATGACCTCATTAGCTCCGCCCACAAATTCACCACCAATGAACACCGCTGGGATGGTAGGGTTACACCCGAGTCTCGAGAGCGCCTGCTCGATTTCCCGGCCCCTCGAGATCTCGTCGAGCTCGTAAACCATTGGATTGACACCAAAATCACTAATGAGGGATCTAATCGTGTGGCTCATGCAGCATGAACTCTTGCTAAAGATTACTACGGGCTTTTCGGACACCATTTTGCTTACTCTATCCATTTGATGTAATACGAAAAGCCTTTAGATAGGGAAGAAAAAGGTTGTAAAATTGATTTTTTGGAACTAAAAATGTAGCAAAATGGCTTGAATATAGCTATTTAGTAAAGGGTTTTGGTTTTGGAGTGAGGAGAGTGCATGGGATATTTATATAGAAATCATGGTGGGTTTTGGGGGGGGGGGGGGGGGGGGGGCGTCGTGTTGGATTCTATATATCTTGTAAACATTGATTGGAGAGAATGAGGGATTATGTCACATTTAGATGGATATTTATTTATTGAAAGATAATTAAACTAAAAAGATTATCATTAGTTTGAGAGTGATTGATTTGGATCACCACTGCATCATAAAAGGTGCAAATGCACGATAACGAATCTCTGCATATGTCAAAATTGGGACGTGTCCTATGTACGGCCTTGTGATTATGGGACAATAATATTTTTTTAAGGATTAGTATATATAATTATAATCATATGTCTAATCTTTTATTACTATATATTAGTCTCTGAAATTTTGGAGATTTTCGGGTTTTGAGTTTTTGGGAAACTGAAATTATTTATGCAACAAGATTCACAATATTCATTTTAAAGTCCAGAATTTATCTATGAATCACTCGAATTTATTTTAGCATGCATGTAAGCTCTCTGTCACACTTGGAATATTTAATTATTATGTTTTTGTGATTAGTCAATTTTATATTATGTGCCGCACTCTGGATTGTCTATATACTTATCTTGATTCTAAATGTGATTTTATAGCGGCCAAACAAATAAAGCTTTTATTCATTTTTATGTAAATTTATTCAACTCATTCGGCTGCCGAAGAATTTCTGGGCTATCTTTTTAAATCTCCATTTTGCAAGATAAAAACTCAACTTCAATTTCAAACTTAATTTTTGCTTTATTTGTCTTTTTTTTTGTGATTTTTTTTTTTTTTGGGTGAGAGGGGTAATCTAATTCCTGATAATTAATTAGGATATATATATATATATATATTAAATTTGTCGGAATGATTTATGTGATCTATTAAAATTTTTGCCATTGCTTTCCAGGAGGCATCTGATGAGTTGGAGAAGAAATTGGATTTATCCAATTGGGACCTATTTTTTTCTCTTCTTCGAAATTAAACGACATATTCGATTCCAGCAATGGTACACGCAATGGCTGTATACATACATATATATATATATATATACATATTGAGAGAGAGAGAATTTCCAGAGTACTTATATTTTTATGGAAAATTAGAAAAATATGCAAAACTAATTATGATAAATATAAGTTTTAGTTTCAGCTTCAATATCTTATATGCAGATTTTTTTTATATATAATTTTATTTGGACTTGATAAAATATTGGTTTATATATTGTTATAATCTATGTAACAAGAATAAGAAAAAAAAAGAGGAAATGTCATAGGCAAAGGGAACGCATATATGTAGTGAGAGGTCTCAACCACACGTTATCCTCTTTGCCTTTTGATTTGCATATTTATGTGACCTCATATGTTTTGGCATATTGTGCTCATGCCAGTGACTTTCGAATAATTTTTAAAAAAGACTCGAAACTCTAATTCCTTGTACAATAAGAAACTTTGTGTGTACGATGGGCTCTACATAGAATTTGTCAAATGAATGAATATGATCGTTTCTAGAGTTCGATTCTCGAGAGTTTCTTAGTGCGACTCGCTCATGACTTCTCATGTCAAGATTGAATTATTTCATGTATCTATGTTATTAACTTGTAAAAGAGTCTAAATAATGAAAAGATCCTGAACTAAATGACTAGTTTGGGCATTTAATCAAACGACTTACATAAATTTTACAAAAAATATTTTGTGTGATTTAAATGTTGTACTTCATGAACCCACATATATAGTGGAAATTAAGTATATATATTCCTCAGTTTAATTTAACAATAAATCTTTTGTACCAAAAAAAATATATTACACTTGAGACTGCTTATGATCATTTTTGGTGCTCCAAGAGCTATCTATATATATATATAGGATATGGATCAAATACATCCCTTGCCATTAAGTAAGATATAAGACCCAATCTAGGCTTTTGATTCAATTTGATCCCAAGGTCTACATTTAACACATTTAACTGATTTAATAATTTGTTTTAATTATGTAAAGGGCATTTTAGTCATTAAATTATAACTAACAGATTCAATTTAATACACAGTATCAAATCAAATCCCCAGTTTCACGAGTCATAACCGATTTCATTATATTCTTTCCATAATCACATATATCAGCAAAATTGATAAGAGATATTTTTTTACCCATTCAATTCATCATCAAATCAATTGTTTTTCAGTAAAATTGATTCGAGATATCGTTTTACCCATTCAATTCATCATCAAATCGGTTGTTTTCCAACAAAATTGATACGAGATATTGTTTTTTTCCCGTTCAATTCATCATCAAATCGATTGTTTTTCAGTAAAATTCGAGATCAGGGCTGTAAAGATCGAAGGATATGCAGAAATCGAATCCCTATTCATCATCTTCTTCTGTTTTCAATTCAATTTTTTCTGAATTCTTCTTCTGTTATCAATTATGAGTCTGCAAATCATCATTAAGCAACTGATCTAATGTAATAGATAGAGTGAATTTGAACAAATGAGTTTCTCTTTATTTCTCTGTAACGGACCATTATACACTACAATAACAAACCATTATACACTACAATACAAACCATTATACACTATAATATAAACCATTATACACTGTGAATTTTTATACACAACTATATAGAATGGTATAACAGATTGTAGATTAAATTCATTATTATACACTACAATACAAACTATTATACACTATAATACAAACCATTATACACTGTGAATTTTATACACAACTATATAAAATGGTATAATAAATTATAGATTAGATTTATTATTATATACTACAATACAAACCATTGGAAGTCTCCCACAAACCATTGTTTTTCTTCACTAATAGAATTTATTTGACGTGTTTTGATGGGTGAACAGCTATCAGACATTCATTGGTGGTATAAGACAGCAATTTCTATTAATTTTGAAAAAAGTGTAGGCATATTATGCAAGCGTGCATATATGTAACTTATCAAAATACACATCAATATATATGATGTATATGCATTACACAAAAATCATATTATTAACACAGGAACTTATAGCAAGTGTTATCTTCTTCTTTATGGATTCAACTTATAAATCTTATTTTATAGAATAGTATAACAAATTATAGATTAGATTCATTATTATACACTACAATACAAACCATTATACACTGTGAATTTTATACACAACTATATAGAATGGTATAACAAAATTAAACAGATTATAGATTAGATTTATTATTATACACTACAACATAAACCATTATATACTGTGAATTTTATACACAACTTTATAGAATGGTATAACAAAAACTGTTTTTGAAATTTGGTCCCAAGCTCTACTTCAATCTTGTAGGAAACGTCGTTTTAAAAACAACTCAGATACTTATCATAAGTATGCTGAGCACCACCCTCTCGGGCCCAAATTCCATCGTTTTAATAGGTTTTTTCGCGTTTTTACGTTTTCAGTCGGATTTTTATTTTTATTTTTATTTATTTCCATTATTTTCGTACTTTACCTTGTTTATATTTACTGTATATTTGATTATTAACTATTATATAATGGATTAATTAGCTATTTCACTGTATAATGGCTTATATGATAGTGTATAATGTAATATAATATGATGTATAATGTGTTCAAATCACTATTGAAAAAATCACTATTTTTAGAGGGTTTGCAATCTCGATTTCCAAAATTTTTTTAGAGTTTCAGAATTTTTTGTGGTGATGATCGATGGAATTATAGGTTTAATAGGATTCTATAACTTCTTTGAGTCAATTTTGGTAACAAATCGAGAGATTGTAGGTGAGATTTTCGCAGTTTCAAATGGAGAGATTTCAGGGAAGATTTTATGCCGTTATTTTTGGGAGGATGATGCTGTGTAATGAAAAAATTGACAATTATACCCCTAGAGCGAATTAGAACCCATTTTGCCGCATGTTTCTGGATTATTTTTGGACTGTTGGATTTAATTGATCCAATGATGTATAATGGGTCTTATATCTTATCTTAGATAGGGTATGTATTAGATAGGGTATATATATATATATAAAATATCCATCTTGGATTATTCTGGAATCATGTTGAATGCCCTGGGGAGTTCTCAAGAATACATTAGGTGAACAACGTTATGTTCATTTGATTCATTAATTTTGGCTATAAAAACATTAATTTCTGGAAGAAATTCATGAAGAAAAAGAAGAGAATGAAAACAAAAGAATTTTCTATGGACAAATCTCGACAGTATATAGTAAAGTTAGCTTCAACTTGATCTTTCCAAGCTTTTCATCACCATTTTTGTAATCTTGATCAAAAGTGTGTAAATGTATAACATGTAGTGTGTGTTGAAAGAGCAAGTGCCCATAACTGGCCCTAAAAAAAACCCCAAAGGCCGGTTTGGTAGGGTTGCATTGCCCTTCTACTTATCAACATATAATATATTTATGTTGCATTTATAGCTCTATCATTTGAGTTGTTTCCCTATTGTCACAGGGGTAAATTTTGAGCCTTAATTTTCGCCCAATTTCACCACTGCGCGGCCTGGTTATCACACAAACCAGTCAGCCAATCTCTCCATTTCCACCCTAGTGTTTAATTCAATAAATAGACAAGCCAAAGCACACACAATGTACGGAATGTAAAACAACACAACAATTACGAGCAATGCTCAACTTGTATTATTCACCAATCTTAATACAAGAACATACATTCAACAAGGCTTGCACACTCTACTAAAAAACGTGCACCTCTTGCTCAAATATACATAAAATAGGTTACAATCAGTTTTCCTAACCGCTAGGACCAAGGGCCAATCGAATGCTGCCAAGTATCGGGCGGTTGTGCTGAGTAATCAGGCCACAACCGCCGCCCACGTCTCGCACATGTCTGGTAACCGCTTAGTAACTGTCTCGCGCGCGCGCCCACGCGCCTTGCTCGCCCGGCGCACCAATTCTCTGCTTTGCCCGCACACTGCCGAGTTCTCTTGTCCCACTGTCGAGTAACTTAGCCCACTGCCGAGCGTTTTACCCAGCCTGTCGAGAAACTTAGCACACTGCCGAGAAATCACGCAAGCTGCCGAGAAACTTCCCACGCTGTCGAGGAATCCCGCGAGCTGCCGAGAAACCAAGCACACTGTCGAGCCAACCCGCAAGCTGCCGAGTTTTCTCGACAGTGCCACTCAACCCACATTCCGGTCCGGCCATCCCACACTGATTGCACCAACCTTGTGTCATATGTTGCCACAACAACTCGTGCCACGACACTAGCACATTCCCGAATGTCGAGTCCGACCACATATCAAACCCGACGTGCATAGGCACGCAAGCCTGCCGTGCCAATGCACCCGACGAACTAAGGGGCTAACAAACTTCCCCCACCAACGGAGTAACCCTGCCTCTCTCTTCCTCTCCGACTTGTCAAGTTGGCACACAAGACAAGTCCGGACATATGCTTCAACATCATACTCCATTTTAGGCCAATAATACCGACGGGACAGCAAAGCTAACATTCTATCAATACCAGGATGCCCAACCCATTGAGGGTCGTGAGTTTCCCTCAATAGTTGGCGCCGCAACGGACCACTAGGCACGTAAGCCCGTCCACCCTTTGCATACAGCAACCCATCATTTAGCCAATATTTCCGAATATGACCGGCACCAACCTGCTCAACAAGTTTCATATAAACAGCATCGTTTTGGGACGATTCTCGAATCCGTTCCAAGAAATCAGACTCAATAAGAGTCAAGGCAGCAACATACTCTTCCACCACTTTTCGACTCAAAGCATCCGCCACATCATTATGTTTACCCGGCCTGTGTACCCAATCGAAGTCATACTCACCCAAAAACTCTTGCCAACGTGCTTGTTTCGGAGTAAGCTTTTTCTGCGTCTTAAAGTAGGTGTTGGCAACATTATCCGTTACGACAATAAATTTTGTGCCCAACAAATAATGTTTCCAAGCATCCAAACAATGAATCACCCCTGTCATCTCTTTCTCATGAGTACTATACCGCATTTCGGCATCCTTGAGTTTACGGCTCTCAAACGCTATTGGATGTTTGTCCTGGACCAACACACCACCAATAGCCCGATCAGAAGCATCAGTTTGCACTTCAAATGGTTTATCAAACTCCGGCAATTTCAGCACAGGTTCCGATGATACCGCTTGTTTCAACAAATCAAACGCACTTTGATATTTCACGGTCCACTCCCACTTCTGATCCTTCTTAAGAAGATCCGTCAAAGGGTTTACAATTTTGGAGTACCCTTTGATGAACCTTCTATAGTAGTTCGCCAATCCCAAAAACGATCTCAAATCAGCAACTTTGGACGGGGCAGTCCACTCAGCAACAGCCCGCACTTTCTTCCCGTCCATCTTTATTTTTCCTTGGCTTATGATGTGACCAAGGAAAGTGATTTCTTCCCGACAGAATTCACACTTCTCCTTTTTGGCATAAAGCTTGTATTCCCGCAATTTCTTCTCAAATAAACGCCTTAAATGTACCAAGTGATCCTCGAGGGATTCCGAATAGATCACAATATCATCCAAATATACAACCACAAATCGATCAAGGAACTTATATAACACGTCATTCATCAAATTACAAAATGTGGCAGGGGCATTAGTTAAACCAAATGGCATCACAAGAAACTCATATGAACCATACCTCGTCACACAAGTAGTTTTCGCCTCATCTCCTTCGGCAACCCGCACTTGCCAATATCCAGCCCTCAAATCGATCTTTGTATAAAACCGTGCCCTCGATAGTTTATCAAATAGATCCAAGGCGTTTGGAATAGGGTACTTATTTTTTATAGTAACCTTATTCAAAGCCCTGTAATCCACACACATCCGCATCGAGCCGTCTTGCTTCCTTTGGAACAGAATCGGAGATCCATACGGCGCTTTAGAAGGCCGCACCAAACCAGCATCCAAAAGCTCATCCAACTGTCTCCTTAATTCCACCAACTCTGCAGGATTCATTCTATACGGAGCCATAGCAGGAGGCCTCGCCCCTGGTTCCAACTCAATTTTATGATCAATAGCTCGTCTTGGAGGTAACTCTTTAGGAAGTTCCGAGGGAAAGATGTCCTCGAACTCCACTAACAAAGTAGCTATTGCATCCGGCACCTCCTGAAACACATCCTTCTTGATTTCAGCCATAGCCGCCAAATACGTCATTTCACCATGCTTGAGGCCCTTCTTCACTTGCATAGCCGACAAACAACCATTTTTATTGTTGCTTGGCCCCGGGTCATCACTAGGAAAGACACCCTTCACAAATGGATTGCACTCAGCATCAACAAACAACAATCCCCCCGCACGAGGACACATAAAGGCATTGGCTGAGATCAAGAATTGCATCCCAAGAATAATATCGAAGTCGTCAAGGGGAACGGCCATAAGTTCACACTGTCCGTGCCAAGACCCAATCACCAAGTCGACAGCGGCCATCCCCTTAATCGGCTTCGCCTCCGAATTCACAGCCTTAATCCGACTGGAATGCTCCGAGACATTCAACCCCAACTTCTGAATCTCCCGTTCAGCAACAAAGTTGTGAGTGGCGCCCGTATCAATCATCGCCATCACAACCTGGCCATTTACCGAAATCTTCACATACATAAGGCCCTTATGGTTCGGGGACTTTCCTTGAATTGCACTTAATAGTTGTAAGGGGTTGACCCGCGAAGGTGCAACGTCCTTACCACTATCATCATCCTCTGTCATCAACGCATTAAGTTTGCTACGTTTTGGACAGTCACGCATACGATGATCACCACCACAAATGAAACAGCCTTTTCGAGACCTATCGATCTCGGGTTGAGATTCTTTAGGTTTCAAACCCGACGCAACATCCTTGGCCTTCTTAAACTTGGATTTTCCGTCTTTCCCATATTTACCATTCTTTCCCTTGTCTTTACCCCCATCCTTACTCTTCTTCTTTTCAGAATCCGGGCCACCGACAACACGAAAATCCACCAAGCGATCTGCAGCGGCATAAGCGGACGGCAAATCTTTGACACCTTGCCTCCTAAGTTCGGCTTGGGCCCAAGATTGCAATCCGGACATGAAATTGAACAGTTTGTCCTCTTCAGCCATTTCACGAATATCCAGCATCAAGGAACTGAAATCTTTCACGTAATCCCGAACCGTCCCGGTATGTTTCAACTTCCTCAACGACTCCCTAACAAGCCATGATGTATTGCAAGGGAGAAACTGGTCTTTCAGTTCACGTTTCAAGGCATCCCACGTTTCAATTCTCTGCCTATTCGCACTAATATCATCTGAAAGACGAGTCCTCCACCAAAGCTTCGCATCACCAGCGAGGTACATGCTCGTGATTGAAACTTTCTCCGAATCAGAGATTTTCACCGCCTGGAAATAAGTTTCCATATCCCACAAGAAATTCTCCAATTCTTTGGCGTCTCTCGCACCGCCAAAAGGTTTCGGGTCAGGAACTCTCAACTTGGATGAAGATGGTCTCTCATCCGGCATGGAACCGCCCACAGCTCTCTTTAACATGCTCAATTCCGTGTTAATCACATCAATCTTCAGATCTACAGCATCAGTTAGTATGCCTAGATCCTCACCCATCGACACGATCCGACCTTCGATGAAGGAGGGGATCTCATTCACCGATTTCTGCAACGCATCTATCTTTTCCAACGCCTTGAAAATAGTAGTTTCCAGCGGTTCCGGGGGTGTCCCCATAAATCCTTCAACCCGACGAATTCTCGTTTCCATCTCAAGAATCCGATCCCGTAAAGCATTTGGATCTGCCATTACAAGATCCAAACCAGAACAGCAACGCGGAAGCAACAATCACGGTCAGAACCCTTCAAACGTGGCTCTGATACCAACTGTCACAGGGGTAAATTTTGAGCCTTAATTTTCGCCCAATTTCACCACTGCGCGGCCTGGTTATCACACAAACCAGTCAGCCAATCTCTCCCTTTCCACCCTAGTGTTCAATTCAATCAATAGACAAGCCAAATCACACACAATGTACGGAATGTAAAACAACACAACAATTACGAGCAATGCTCAACTTGTATTATTCACCAATCTTAATACAAGAACATACATTCAACAAGGCTTGCACACTCTACTAAAAAACGTGCACCTCTTGCTCAAATATACATAAAATAGGTTACAATCAGTTTTCCTAACCGCTAGGACCAAGGGCCAATCGAATGCTGCCAAGTATCGGGCGGTTGTGCTGAGTAATCAGGCCACAACCGCCGCCCACGTCTCGCACATGTCTGGTAACCGCTTAGTAACTGCCTCGCGCGCGCGCCCACGCGCCTTGCTCGCCCGGCGCACCAATTCTCTGCTTTGCCCGCACACTGCCGAGTTCTCTTGTCCCACTGTCGAGTAACTTAGCCCACTGCCGAGCGTTTTACCCAGCCTGCCGAGAAACTTAGCACACTGCCGAGAAATCACGCAAGCTGCCGAGAAACTTCCCACGCTGTCGAGGAATCCCGCGAGCTGCCGAGAAACCAAGCACACTGTCGAGCCAACCCGCAAGCTGCCGAGTTTTCTCGACAGTGCCACTCAACCCACATTCCGGTCCGGCCATCCCACACTGATTGCACCAACCTTGTGTCATATGTTGCCACAACAACTCGTGCCACGACACTAGCACATTCCCGAATGTCGAGTCCGACCACATATCAAACCCGACGTGCATAGGCACGCAAGCCTGCCGTGCCAATGCACCCGACGAACTAAGGGGCTAACACCTATCCACAAACATTTCGTCATGCTTACAATGTGAAGGGGAGAAATTCTGTGTCTTTGAAAAAATTTAGTTCAGACCTGACTCGAACGAATTCAAAACAGGTAAACTTAAACGTACTTTATAATAATTGTACATTTCAAAAAAATTGACCAAGCACAAGACAATATAGTGACACGAGAAATTCTAGTCCAATTCCTATGTCCGAAACTCAGTGTAACTCAACAAGGAAAGTGGGTTACGTTTGTAATGTAATTTATTATAGGACAAATCAATTCAATTAAGTTTGATCGAAGCGAGTTCAAATTAACTTAGAATTTTCAACAATAAAAACTTACTATATAATTGGCCGAGTTCCACCAGTTTGACCAAGAATTTCAATATCTAGCTAATATACTTGGACGCTTGTTTTAGTGCATGTATATGTGTGACATGGCATAAAAGTACGATTAGGATTTAAGAACTTGTTTTGTAATATTATTAGACTTATGCAATAAACTTCATTTATTATCAAAAAAGAAGGAAAAGGGAAATATATACACTTTTTGAATAGTTCGTTTATATTTGTGAACTTTTATATTGTGTACACAATATATTCAATGTATTAGTTCGTTTATATATATATATATACATATTAATGTATTGAACGATATATTTGATCTATATCCGTTTGGATGAATATGAGAAGATCATTTAATGGTATGTAAAGTTTCATCCCATGCCTACCCAATTAAATAATTAGGTCTAACGATATATTTGATCTATCTCAATTTGGATGAATATGAGAAGATCATTTAATGGTATGTAAAGTTTCATAACCATTAAATGATCTTCTCATATTCATCCAAACGGAGATAGATCAAATATATATATATATATATATATAGTCAAACACAATAGTAATTCTATGAGAAAGCATAATACAACTTCTATTTTACTAGAATTAGATTAATTTCAACGGTGAGACTTGAACTCAGAATTCGTTAATTTGACATCAATTTATCAATTGTTAAGATACATAAATGTGTGTTAATTATAAAATATACATATGTGTGTATAAAATTGGTAATATTCATACATACATACATATATACATGTCGTTTGCCTATAGAAACATAGATACGTGCCGTACATACCAAAAAGGATAAATTTCGAAAATAATAAAATAGGTAATTTAATAATTAAGAGTACATGCATGCGAAGAGTCGAATGTCAACTATAATTTAGGAGGTAGAAAATGGAGTGGAAGCCGAGGGCTATTCTTGGCATCGCAAGTAGTACGGCGGATCTGCAAGCTAAAATGTACAACTTGTTTCTCTGCCTTTACATTATATATAATTGCTTTATTTTATTCTTTAATTATCACATCAAACGAACAAAATAAAATCTGATTTCTAGACACTACAAAAAATAATAAATTAATGACAAAATGTCAAGTAACAATGTAAAAATTGTCACTAATTATAAATTTTTAGTGACAAGAATATGTTTTACATATTTAATAGTGACAAGATTTGCATAAAAGTTGTCACTCTTGATACTTAGTGACAAGAAATTTGTTATTACTATTGACAATTAGTGACACACCTTTAGTGATAACTTAGTGACAACAATTATAGTTGTCACTCTATTTGTGTTGTCACTATACATGTGTCATTAATTGTCAATAGTGACAACTTTAAAGAAACTTTCACTACAAGAAAAACACAGATTAGCAAGGAATGTAATTCAATGCTAAACTGCCAATATTTGTTGGTAATTCACATTAGCTACAAAATTATCAACAAATAGGTTTTGTTCTTATATCGCTTGTAAGTAAATTTTAGGAACAAAGAGTTTTGTTGGTAAATTTGGCAACAATATTTACCTACAAATAATTTAGTTGGTGATCATCAACAAATATTGCCTACAAAAGCCTTCCTTCCGAATTCGGAAGGAATGACTTTGTTCCTAATCTTTAGCAAGCAAACAATTTGTTGGAAATTTTGATGGTAATATATTCGAAATATTATAAAAAAATATTATTCAACAACAAACATTTTTGTTCCTAATTTCAAAATTAGAAATCACCAACAAACATTTGTACCCCTAATTTAGTTGCTAAATATATCCAATAATTTCTTTTTTAATATTTTTCAATTATAATTAATATTAATTAAATAATAATATAATAGTAATATAAATAAAATGAGTTTACCAAAATAAAATACCAATATAATAATTATAAAATGTCATACGTAACCAAATGTAGATAAAATCATAAATGTAAAATATCTTGTCATAACATATAACTAAAAGTTCTACACGAATTCAATCAAAATAACAAATGCAATAGGAGCGAGCAATGGACTAATCCCGAGTATGGTGTTCGTAGGGAGAATGATCTCAACTAGAAGGCTGGTACTGGAAATGATGATGTTGATTAGGAGCCGGAGGAGCCGGATAGTAGCCAAGAGACAGATAATAGCCAGGAGGAGGTGGCAAGTACCCGAGAGCTGAAGCAGATAAATGTCCGGAAGAAGGATTTTGGACTGGATACATACTGAGAGATGTAAGAGCATCCTTGATACCATCCTTAATACCCTGCTCGATATTCTTTTTCATTTCTACTCGTTGCTTTTCCAATTCTTTCTCTAATTCTTGAATCTTTTTCGCATTCTTTGTTTCTACTTTGAGCGATTGATGCTTGAGCTATGAATAGATGAAGAGGAGCTTTCATTGTACGAGGTACCGAACACATAGCAACGCCCGGATTTTGGTCCACCAGATGCCTCAGCCCATGCTTTGGGATAAATGATGCATGAAGCTTTAATAGAGGGCAACATCGTTGGTCCATCACTCTGAGATTGATTTTGCTTTAGTTTCTCAGTATGAGTCTCCTACAAAATAAATTAGAAAAGTAATTAATATATTACTAATTAACAACTGATATCTTGTAAGGGGTAATATCTATTAATAAGTAATAATGAGAAAAAAAAAACTCACCAATGTATTCTTCGACTTCTTGTCCACAAAAGGTCTTTGTCCTTTGTTTCTCCTATGACACAGCTCAAAAGCGTTTTGAAAAAGCACCGGATTCCCACAATTCTTTTTAGACTACAGTTTAAGAAAAATATAATTAAAATAATCAGAAGTAAGATAGATTTATCAAATCATAAGCAACACATATAAAGGACATAAATTTATCGTTTTGAATATAACAATACCATAAAAGTTATTTATACAGATCACGTCCAAGCAAACAATCTAAACAGAGTTATCAAATCCTAAAAAACACATGTCAAGTACATAAAAATTTCTCTTTTTGCATATATCAATAGCGCACTAGTTATTTATACACATCACATCCATACAAATAACCTAAACATAGTTATCAAATCCTAAACAACTGACACGCTAATACCTAACGTGCTTTTAATAGTAAGTGCACTAGTCGTGTGTAGTAATAAAAGTGGACAAAATAAGTCCGGGTTGTCGAACCACGGAGACTTGAATTTTAGTTTAAGATTCGTAATGAAGGTAAAGACAATTAAAGTAAAGCAAGAGAAAAACAATTAAGTAAACGAAAGATCAAAGGAGGGAACAAGCTATGAATTAAACCTCACGAATTGGTTAAAAAGACTAAGGCACATGCTATGACCAAATCCACTCGTCTATATATATGAGCTACTCTTCGAATTATTAGACTCCTATTGCTTTGGTGAAAACTCCTTAATTAATCATTACCCGATGTCTTGGCACATAACAATCCTATGATTGATTGACGGTTCTCTAAATATGTCTATCCGAGAATCTAATCAACAACCACGCATTAACGTTCTAGAGTTTCCCCGGATAAATCCGGCTAACCGCACCCGGAAATCTTTACCTATTTCTAGGAGCAATTCCACATTAGTTTCGGATGATGTGTTGATTCATTTGAACCCTAACCTATCTTCTCTCGAATGACTAGATTAGGCACAATAACAAGCATATGGAGATCAAGCATATGATTGTGATAAAAGCACAAAATCAACACACAAAGCAATTAGAAGAATTAATACGAAAATTAACTTCACATATATAGATTCATGAATTCGGCCTTCACATGGCCTTAGTTCTACAAGATTAGCTCATATTCAATAGCTCAAGAAGGTCTAAAACAATCATATACATAGTTATTAACATAAACATGTAAATGAAATGCAAAAGAAACTCCCTAAGTCTTGAATGATGATGAATCCTTGCTTGTAGCTTCAATCTCTAGCTCAATCCCCTTTCTTTGCAATCTTCAAAATGATGAAGAATGGTGATGAATGATGATGGGTGAAGAGTAATGGCCAGCTGCCTCCTCCTCCAAGGTGTGATCGGTCAAGAGTGAAGAAAATGGCTTAAGAAGACAAGAAATGATGGGCTCCCTAGTGTGTGTCTCCCTAGTGTGTCCTCCACTACTCTAAAGTGTGTAGTATAAAATTCCATAAAGTAGATCTACCAAGAAACACACTTATGACATCCCCTCAACACATGTGATGACCTCTTGGCTTTAAATATTCCATTCCACCATCAAATGATGAACTTTTGGCTGAAAGGAATCAAAACTCGGGTGTGGTCACGCCTAGGCACGGGCATGACGGCGCTCGGGCGCCGCTGACAGAATGCTGAAATTAAATGCAATGTGTCCTGCGCAGCAATCGTATTTCATTCATAACTCTCTCCAAGAAACTCCGATTTGGATGATTCAAGTCCTCATTTGAAGCTAACACATATTTCTACAACATTGTAGAAGGGAACTTCATCCAATTCGGTCTCTAAACATACATAAATAGCGCTCAACCATGGAAACTAATGCAGATACGGCGCCCAGGCATGGACAGTACGGCGCCTAGGCGTGGACAGCAGAATGTTGACGTTATTTGCATCTTCTCCGGCGCCTGGGCGTGGTAATACTGGCACCTGGGCGTGGACGACAGAAGCAAATTGGCCTGAACTTGTTTTATACGTCGTTTTTCGCCTCGTTTCTTCGTATGCTCAAATTTATCACCTGTAATCACTTAACACCCCGCTTAAACGCAAATGTGGCATGATTTTGTCAATAAATGAATCCATAGCATAAGTCCCATGGGCTTAAAAACACGTAAAAATGCCTCTTATCAACACCCCCACACTTATCAATTGCTCGTCCTCGAGCAATAAGAGTTCTAAGATAAGGAAACATCATCAATCAAAGAGAGAAACAAAAAGAAAACTACCTAACTCACTTTCGTGGAGTAAACGGTTTCATTTAGCGAATGCAACAAGCCTTTGAACGTTTGAGTTACCTCAAAGGACGAGTTATAGTCTCGTGAGGGTTTGCAGACGATATACCCACAAAATCCAAACAATGGTATGAATTCACCTGTTTAAGCTCAAGTTACATATATATACACGTCACCCACTTGCTCATGTTACGCCTTAACATTGAAAAGATCATCCTAAGGGTGTAGTGTAATAAATCTCAAGTATTATAGTCAAGTGGCATTCTTACCACTTTTCAAGCATTAACCCCATATTTATCAACTTTTGATTATTCACATGGTACGAGAATTGAATACAACTTCATAGCCACTTAAAAATTCATCACTTCATTCCACTTTCGGCTTTAACTTATGCACTTTCAACTCGAACATTAGAGGCTAGACCATATGCAATGTTCGATCCTCTTAGGCTTTCTATGACACCCGTGTAACGAGCTTTAGGCCAATAACTCCTAAACCAGACGGCTTTAGGGTATCAAGTGTGGAGACACTCCTAAGGGCTTAATTGCTCGAGTGCCAAAGGCCACAAAACCAAACTAGGTCTCTATCCCCTTTACACTTTCATTGGCTTGAGCTTAGCTCAAATTAGCTTAATAGTACAGTATTCTAGGCATGGTGCTCTTCGCCCCCAGTATCTATTAAGCCTGACTTTTTCAGTCATACCAATGTTCAACCTCTTTTTATTATTATTAAGCACACGAAGTTAACGTTCTCAACTCATAACACATGTGAAAATTCTAAGTTGATATTTCCGGGATCAAGCCTTTAAGTGTTTCAAAATGGTTGCCCACTCAACTCCTCTACCCTCGATTTATGTGCATATGTGAATCATCTTAAGGTCAATCTAGTCTAGTTAGGGTCCCACAAGCAAGGAACGATGTGTATAGCCATTAAAAACCAAATTGATAGAGAAAACATACCATGTATTCAAATTAACCATGCTCAATGCCTCAAGTGAAGGGTTGAAATTCTATCCAAAAATTTGTTATGCTTGATTTTCACAAAAAAATAGCACAAAATACATGAAATAGCGACGATTCCCCAAAACTTGAGCTAAAAACAAAGATCCACGACATATAGATACCCCCCCCACACTTAAACTCAACATTACCCTCAATGTTGACGCAATTATACATACTCACAAGGGGAGTAATCGAGAGTACTTACAACAAGGGTGCCGAAAAGCAACCCTCAATCACGTGAGATCCGCTCCAAGCTCAAATCCGCCACGAAAGATATTCCAAAGAAAAACTCGTCTACTACATGTTATGCACTCACACACAAACCATCAAGACATAAAGAAAAACATGCCAAAAGTGCATGCTTGAACACAACACAAAGAAACAAACTAAACTAAACAAAAAAAAAAAAACAAAAGCAAAACAAAAAGAAAACTTACAAACTTGGGTTGCCTCCCAAGAAGCGCTTTTTTATAGTCATTAGCTTGACTTTATCGGGTCGGCTCAAGGAGGATGACGTATGAATGCTTTGTTTACTCTCCAATCAAGAATGAAACATGGCCCGGTGTTTGTGAGAAGTAGCTTGAGTATGGGCCAAGAAATCGTCATTTCTTCCCCATGTGTCGGGTGATGATATAGACTATTCTCCAAGCTATGGACAGTAGATCTTTTTCCTTCACCCATCGAAGTGATAAACTTGGAGTTTGTGAGATAGGACTCGAGTAGATTATTGGTTATCCTTTCCTGAAAAAGCTCAACACTAAAAGGATCAAAAGCATCAATGCGTAAAGATAATGTAGAATCAATTGGATGCTTAAAAACCTCATAGTTATCACAAATAACCATGTCATCTCCTACACTAGAGGACAACTTACTATCATGGGCACTAATGACCTCTATACCCGTGGAGAGGGAAGAAGATACCAAAGAAGCTTCTGGTAAAGGCTCGAGTGTCCTTTCCTTCAACGTCGGCTTTTTTGATATCAATTCTTCGATAAAAATGGGGCCGGGTATCGCTTGAATGTTAGGTGTGCGACGCTGAGGCGATGACACCTTCATAGAAATCCTCTCATTTTTCATTTCCTCAATGATCATTAGAGCCTCCTTAATTGGTCCTTCATACAAAGCATCAATGGCTTTGTGTACCAATTTCATACTTTTCGGCTGATCCAAATCATCTAGTGTGAGTTGTAAGCCGTATAGGAGTTGTCGAAACCATTCTCGTTCCTCCAGAGTCGGGGATAAATGATATCCCTCCTGTATGGTAAAGACGCTGGATGGTAGACAATCCCGGACCGACTGAAGTGGTTGAGAAGGAGGCGGTTGCATAGCTTGGAGAATGCCTTGTAACCACTCCCGATCCTTCGGTAAATTCATATCCGGGAAACGTGCATTCGGATTTGGTTGATAGATATTGTCCGCCATCTCTCGAACTCATCTACAAACCCGGAGCACATGTTCAAAATAAAAATAACAAAATCAAGCAAAGGCTCATTTGAGGAGCGGGTCATGCACCACAAATCGAACCTATCAATTAAGCACAAGAAACAAAATTAGACTAAACACGAAAATAAAAGAAAATCAAGAAATAAACGAAAACTAAGAATTATGAAAAATGTAAACGAAAATCAAAAACTAAAATAAACAAGTCCCCGGCAACGGCGCCAAAAACTTGACACGCTAATACCTAACGTGCTTTTAATAGCAAGTGCACTAGTCGTATGTAGTAATAAAAGTGAACAAAATAAGTCCGGATTGTCGAACCACGGAGACTTGAATTTTAGTTTAAGATCCGTAATGAAGGTAAAGACAATTAAAGTAAAGCAAGAGAAAAACAATTAAGTAAACGAAAGATCAAAGGAGGGAACAAGCTATGAATTAAACCTCACGAATTGGTTAAAAAGACTAAGGCACATGCTATGACCAAATCCACTCGTCTATATATATGAGCTACTCTTCGAATTATTAGACTCCTATTGCTTTAGTGAAAACTCCTTAATTAATCATTACCCGATGTCTTGGCACATAACAATCGTATGATTGATTGACGGTTCTCTAAATATGTCTATCCGAGAATCTAATCAACAACCACGCATTAACGTTCTAGAGTTTCCCCGGATAAATCCGGCTAACCGCACCCGGAAATCTTTACCTATTTCTAGGAGCAATTCCACATTAGTTTCGGATGATGTGTTGATTCATTTGAACCCTAACCTATCTTCTCTCGAATGACTAGATTAGGCACAATAGCAAGCATATGGAGATCAAGCATATGATTGTGATAAAAGCACAAAATCAACACACAAAGCAATTAGAAAAATTAATACGAAAATTAACTTCACATATATAGATTCATGAATTCGGCCTTCACATGGCCTTAGTTCTACAAGATTAGCTCATATTCAATAGCTCAAGAAGGTCTAAAACAATCATATACATAGTTATTAACATAAACATGTAAATGAAATGCAAAAGAAACTCCCTAAGTCTTGAATGATGATGAATCCTTGCTTGTAGCTTCAATCTCTAGCTCAATCCCCCTTCTTTGCAATCTTCAAAATGATGAAGAATGGTGATGAATGATGATGGGTGAAGAGTAATGGCCAGCTGCCTCCTCCTCCAAGGTGTGATTGGTCAAGAGTGAAGAAAATGGCTTAAGAAGACAAGAAATGATGGGCTCCCTAGTGTGTGTCTTCCTAGTGTGTCCTCCACTACTCTAAAGTGTGTAGTATAAAATTTCATAAAGTAGATCTACCAAGAAACACACTTATGACATCCCCTCAACACATGTGATGACCTCTTGGCTTTAAATATTCCATTCCACCATCAAATGATGAACTTTTGGCTGAAAGGAATCAAAACTCGGGTGTGGTCACGCCTAGGCGCGGGCATGACGGCGCTCGGGCGCCGCTGATAGAATGCTGAAATTAAATGCAATGTGTCCTGCGCAGCAATCGTATTTCATTCATAACTCTCTCCACGAAACTCCGATTTGGATGATTCAAGTCCTCATTTGAAGCTAACACATAGTTCTACAACATTGTAGAAGGGAACTTCATCCAATTCGGTCTTTAAACATACAGAAATAGCACTCAACCGTGGAAACTAATGCAGATACGGCGCCCAGGCGTGGACAGTACGGCGCCTAGGCATGGACAGCAGAATGTTGACGTTATTTGCATCTTCTCCGGCGCCTGGGCGTGGTAATACTGGCGCCTGGGCGTGGACGACAGAAGCAAATTGGCCTGAACTTGTTTTATACGTCGTTTTTCGCCTCGTTTCTTCGTATGCTCAAATTTATCACCTGTAATCACTTAACACCCCGCTTAAACGCAAATGTGGCATGATTTTGTCAATAAATGAATCCATAGCATAAGTCCCATGGGCTTAAAAACACGTAAAAATGCCTCTTATCAACAACACATGTCAATGACATAAGTTTCTCTTTTTGCATATATCAATACCACACTAGTTATTTATACACATTAAACATACTTATATCAATACTACACTAGTTATTTACAATAGCGATCAATAAATAGGACTTGAATTGATAGCGATCAATAAACAGGACTTCTACGTAAATAAAAGATAGCGATCAATAAAGAAAACTATCAAAATATCACTTAACTTCACAATAAGTTATCCACAATACTTATATCTTTAAGTTATCCACAATAGTATAACTTTACCCGATCCTGAATTTTAGTAAAGGTTGGCCAAACTCCATCATACCATCCATGTAAAGACGGTAAAATGGTCTGAGGTGCAGCAGTACTAACGAAACTGAAAAAAAATGTTAAGTGTCGAAAAATAAATCAAGAAAACGGTTTCATGAGAAGACAATTTTGAATACAAAAATGCTTTATTCTAGATGTCTTCTGATTATGTGCGATATATTTATGGATAGCCCTATGTGTCTAGTTTCATGGGAAGAAAACGGTTCATGAATCCGAGCTTTCTACAATGAGTTATGAATTTTCTCGTGAAAACGCGCACAGCTGTCTGCACAGCCGACAGATTTTTAACTAACTCTGAATACAAAACTGCTTTGTTCTAGACATCTACTGATTATGTTCGATATATGTGTGGATAGCCCTATGTGTCTAGTTTCATGGGAAGAAAACGGTTCATGAATCCGAGCCTTGTACAATGAGTTATAAATTTTCTTGTGAAGACACACACAACTCTCTGTTTTTGTCTTTCTTTTTTTGCCACAGAACAAATAGGATCCTATTTCATGTTTTTATCTAGTATTTTCATAACCTCCTTTTTTAGGGAAATGAATGCTGAATGATCGTGAGTTCATCTTTGGGTGGTAATAATTGGTCCGTTATGTAATAATTAAACAGCAAACTGCTACAGCTAGATATTTATTAAGCTAAAACAAATATGTATATATATGTATACGTTCTTGGTTAAAGCTAGTATTATATTAGT
This sequence comes from Buddleja alternifolia, assembly GCA_019426215.1. Classification (NCBI taxonomy): domain Eukaryota; kingdom Viridiplantae; phylum Streptophyta; class Magnoliopsida; order Lamiales; family Scrophulariaceae; genus Buddleja; species Buddleja alternifolia. The sequence continues at coordinate 28,996,077 of CM033403.1, forward strand.
AGAGTGCACGTATAACTAATTAACCAACACTCTATTTTTTCGTACACATTCTAAACTTAATGAACAATATATATTCGTAATTTTCATTTAAATTTAAAATAACGTAGTATATATATTATGTACTACACTTAATATAATGAATAATACTTTATTTTGATGTATAATTTGTTAAAAAGTGAGCACAAACAAAATTTATCTTTTTTTTAAAAACCAAAAATTGCTCCAAAATAAGAAAAAAGATACACAAATTTCAAAACCACCATAACTCAACCCACACAATGGCTGGTGCCGCTGACGCTGCCGTCACAACACAACACAACCCTATTGTGCCCATATCATCCACCTCCAATCTACTCCTCACATCGCAATGAAAATTGTAAAATGTAAACCCATACTTGAAAATTCACAAGTGCAAATCAAAATGCATACCCAATCAAAATATGTTCCTGAACCCCACCCTCAACATGGTACGCAGAGAATCTATCTTAATAGACCCTTTTCTTGATTATTACTCAATTCTAGATTTTCCTTCAAGATCTTGATTTAGTTCACAACACCTAGGGGTGAGCATTGGTTTTGCAAAACCGCCCGAACCGACCGCACCGCACCGAACCGCACCGTTTTTGTCAATTTTCTAAGCAAACCGTGGTTTAAAATTTAAATGAAAACCGCACCGCCCGATGCGGTTTGGTTTCAAAATTAGTGTTAAAAAAACCGAACCGCACCGCCACCGCCAATATATATATATATATATATTTCTTATTATTCTTTTTTAATTTGAACCTTTAATAGGTTTTACTCGTAATACTATTCATATTTGTAGTTTTATTTAATATTTGTTATTGAATTGATATGGTTATATCTTTTACATGATTAATAATATGTTCAATCAATATTTGTGTTTGAGACTTTTGAAGTGATAAAATCTTATGATATTTCAGTGTTCTATTTTTATTTATTTTTATATATATAATAGACACTTGAAGAGTTTTGACGAAAAAATAGTATTATAGATTATATTTATGACATTTGTTTTACTTAACTATCACAATTATTTGTAATAGCAATGTAGCTTTAGATTATCTATTGTTTTACAACCTTATAATACACTTTACAATATCCTTTTGTAGATTTTACTGCAAAAATTTTAATAAACAAACAATTACAACATGTCATTTTTTGTATTATTTGTTTATATACAAATTTCTGGTCCTACTTTCATACAAGTTAGATTAAGACATTTTCTTATATATGAGTATGTATTTGTTTGATGTATTTATATATATATATATAGTAAAATATGTACATATTATATTTATACTCAGTGTAAAATAGATTTTTATAGTGATATACTACTTTTCTTATTCTAAACGTATGATACTCTTATTTAATAATATGTAATGACACTAGTATTTTTTTTAATGATTCATGGAGTTTAATTTTGATAAATGTTTCCCAGGCAAATATTTTCTTAGTTATGAATTATCATTATCTTTTTATTAATTAGTTTAACAAAACTATGCCAAACATTGTTTGCTTATTTAGTTTCAAAATGTAAAATAACTTGAAAAACCGCCATACCGCACCGAACCGCACCAAACCGCATAGTCGGTTTTGATTTACAAAACCGCAACTTCAAATTTTATTTCCTCCAAACCGCACTAGGCAATTTGGTTTGAAATTAATAAAAAAAACCGTAAAACCGAACCGCGATCACCCCTAACAACACCCATCAAAATACGATGAGAGAATGAACAAATTACAAAAGAAAATATAAAAAAATGAGGAAAAAAAATGTATACCTCTTGGAGCCAAAAATCCATACTTCAAAGTTAAGCAAATCAAATTTCACTTGGCATTCCTTCAAGTGTAGCCACAAATCTCTGTTTCTTCCCCCATATTTTCTTCAAAACCTTCTGTAAAATAGAAAAATTAGAAATGAATGAGAAGGCTCAAGAGATATTGTAGCAAGATATCAAAAAATCAAGACTTCTAAATGATTGGACCATGTTTTTCTCTTACTTGAGAGAAATTAATGAAGAAACCCCAAGTAATTTTATCTGAAAATGGTGAAAGAATGGCTAAAGCTAACCCACCTGGAGAGAGGGAGAGAGAGAGAGAGAGAGAGAGAGAATCAAAAGACAAAAAGTAGACATATTTGCCTAAAAATTGAAAAAAAATCTAATTGAAAAATATTTCTTCTTTACGCATTTGGCCCGCCAAGTATTTCAAATTATTTCATTTGAAATTTTAGCGCTAAGTGTTAAGACTCAGCACTGAAACTTAATTTTTTTTTTTTTCAGATTTCGAATCAATAAGGCTATGTATGGTTAGAAATCCTAAGAATATTTTCATTTTTTGGATCACCAAAAAATGAAAATACACAGTCCAAGCCAAATTCAATTGAAAATGGTCAAATTTTAAATACACTACAGATTCCCCTATACAACAACCAATCATTTCAATCTTTTCACAATCTTTTATCATTAATTACACTATTTCACTATCCAACTCATTCTCTTTCTTACTTTTCATATTTTATAAAATAAAATTCCTATTCAATTTTCCAATATTCTAATTATTATTATTATTAAATAATATTAATAACATATAATTTAAATAACATATAATTTAAATAATATATGATCCTCACTATACCTCACCTGCCCTCTCCATTATTCCTCCTGCACAACTACCCACCCCCACCCCCACCCCCACCCCACGTACCCCTCCCCACATCTACACCCCAGCCCCCACCCCCACACCCTTTACAGGCAAGTGGCCTCCCTTCATCTCACAACACCCATTGGCCCCCCACCCCCCCAACACGTGCCATCCCCCCAAATTCCAACACCCATGGCCCCCCCAACCCACGGGTACCCTCATTATTCATCTCTCATCTTTAATATTTTTGCAGAGAAGTTTCAACTCAATATTTTTGTCCAATTGCGGATATCTTTTTGAAAAGTAATTTATGCATACATCCCATCTTCTTTAAATTTTTGTTGTGTTTTGAGTTTCTTTTATTATATAAGAACGACTTACACCAGTACACCACAAATTGCATTGTTTCATTCCACTTCATAGAAGTACACTCAAAACGCCAAACTTTGATGGTACATCCTTTGAGGGGAGTTTTGATATTCCTCGGCCTTTGAAGAAACAAAAGGTGCATATCACCTTTTTTTTTTTATGTATGTTCATATTTATTAATTATTTTTTAACTACTTTTTTTATGTTTGAAGCAAAATTTGGTGGTACATCCTCTGTTGGGAGTTCTGATATTCCTTTGCTTTTGAAGAAACAGAAGGTGCATATTTCCTCTTTTTTTTTTAAGCCTTGTATGTTCATATTTATTAATTATTTTTTGAAAGTAATTTTTTGAATCTACAGCAGTTCAATTGGCACTCAAATTTATATTCAATTTTTATATTCTACTTTTTAAAATTCGTTTATGTGTTCTTTTTGTGTTTGGTTTTTAGTTAATACGATATATGTGAATGTATGGTTTATTGATAAGTTATTCTAATGTGCTCCAGTCCTAATGACTTATGGCCCGTGCAGTATCGTACCCGTATCGGATATGGATACGGCTCAGATACGACTGCGATACGTATCGAATACGAATTTTAAGTATCCGAAATTAAAAATAAAAACCGAAAGATTAGATACGTATCGGATACGAAAATGAGAAGTATCCGATACTCCAAAAATACGTGTGAAGTCATTTTAAAGTTATACAATTTTTTTGGAGCCAAAATGAGAAAAATAACTAATTTATACTTTTGAATATTTAAAAAAAAATATCACTTACCTTTACGGCTGCAACGCATGTGACCAATTTATGGGTGAAAATGGAATTTCACACAAAATTTGAAGGTTATTTTAGTCATTTGCCATTTTACCCTCTCTTTTTTCTCTCTCTAACCTATCTTCTTCAACACCCCCCCCCCCCAACACACACACCAGACGCACACACACACTCACTGACTCACATACACACACTGACCTCACATATATATATATATGTGTGTATATTTATATATAACACAAAAATTTGAATCTCACACACACACATATACGCACAACACACAAATATATATATATACACACACACACACACACACACATATTTATATACACACACGCAGACACACACATACATATTTATATACACACACGCAGACACACACACACATATTTATATACACACACGCAGACACACACACATATTTATATACACACACGCAGACACACACACATATTTATATACACACACACACACATTTTTTTTTGGGTTACTCTGCGTGTATATATGTGTGTGTGTATATATGTGTAAATGTGTGTGTGTACGTGAGAGTTGAAGTCTGCGTGTGTGTATATAAATATGTGTGTGTGTGTGTATATATATATATATATATTTTTGTGTGTGTGTCTGCGTGTGTGTATATATATATACACAGTGAGTCACACTGAGTGTGTGTCTATATATATAATATATATATATATATATATATGTATATTTGTGTGTGTGTATATATATATATATGTACACAGTGAGTGTGTGTGTGCGTCTGGTTTGTGTTGGGGGGCGGGGGGTTGAAGAAGTGGGGCTCACCAATTTAAGTAAGGGCAAAAAAAACTTTTAGCCAAAAATTGGATTCCACCGGAATATTTGGCTTGAAAAGGCCAAAAGATAAAATTGTGTAAAATTCGATTAGTTTAGATAAATAAGTGTAAAAAAAAAAATTTGTATAAAAAAGTGTCAAAACTCGAAAAGTTTAGGTATGATACTGTTTTTACCCCTATTTTATATACAAAAAAACAAAAACCACTGTTCATCGTCTTCAATGAACTATATAGAGATTAACCAAATTTAAAAAGCTCTATGGCATAACATAAAATATACATCTGATATAGTGATATGTTGTAAGTGGTAACAAATAAAATTCTGCAGTATCAACTATACTACTACGTTTCTACTTTAAAAAAAAAAAACCACTTTACTACCCGGACAAGCTTTATTGGCAGAATGACAAGTCTTCATATTACAATTACGTATACGATGAGTAATTTTATATATAGAGGCTATGTCATTTCAAGGTTTACTAGTTTGGAAAAAGTGGGCCCAAAAAATGCAAAAAAATTGATAATGGCACTCCACATTTTGTTATAGGCACTCCACTTTTATTTAAATTGACAAATTAATTTTGTACTATTTTTCTATCTAAATGTAGAATAAGTGTTCAAAATTTGACAACTCATAATTTTGAAATTTAAAAGTAACGAATAACTACCATAAATAATAATTAAAAAAAAGTTTTTAGATATGAGTAACACTTTTTACTTATGTTTTTAAAAACCAAAATAGGATAAATATTATTTCCTTTATATGTGATAGATGAATCGTGGTGGAGGTTCTAGTAGTGGCAAGAAAAAGTCTGGTGAGGCCTATTGGAACACCGATTTGGATTCTGTTTTTATTGAACTCATGTACGAAGAGTTCAAGAAAGGCAATCTAAGGGGGACGACATTTACCCCGCAAACTTGGACTGACATTGAGCGAGGTTTGAATACGGCTGCTGCACCGTTTTACATGTATAATATCCCTCAGTTGAAGAGCAAGTTGAATAGGATTAGGGTCATGTGGAGGAGGTTCAATGAATTGATAAGAAGTGGAAGTGGATTTGGGTGGGATTACGAGAACCACACTGTCACTGCTACTGATGCTGTTTGGGAGGCCCACCTAGCGGTATCTTCCTAATACTAACTTTTAGGTTATAAATATACACAAATATATATTAATAGCTATCTAAAATTGGGTTAGGTTTGCTAATTTCGGCATTCTACACACTTCTTAGGAGTACCCAGGCGATGTAAAATTGCGTAAGAGTGGTCTACCCAAGTATGACTTGTGCACTGAGATGTTCCTACCCCATATAGCTACGGGAGTTATAGCTAGAGCATCGACCCAAGGTCCATCAGAGTTGGAGGGTGACTCGCAGGTCAATAGGCGAAGACGTGGGAGGTTTAATTTGGTGGATGAAGAAGACACAAATGTTGATTTAATGAATGATAGTGCCTCCCGTGCACCCACACAGTCCATGGCCACCTCTGCGACAGCGAGTAGGTCTCGAAAGAGCTCGAGGAGTGGTGACCTGGAGTCAGCCTTACAGTCTTGGGAGGAATTTAAGTCTGACAGGGCTTCCCGTTCTAATGCATCATTGCAGGAAGGCATAGAGAGATGCATGACTTGCCTCCAAGCCATGGAGGGGCTTAGTGCGGAGAAGTTCCACAAGGCAATGGAACGACTCACTGCCCAACATTGGCGATGTTGGTTTCTCCTCATGACTCCCGAGCAACAACGGGTTTGGGTGGACTGCCTTTAGATGCGATGTGATATGGTGGGATGAGACCTGTTTAAGTTATCTGGTTAATTGTCTAATTATCTATGTGTTTTATTATCTGTTGGGTGTACTATCTCTTTTTATCGTTTGTTTGGATGACGAACAATTTTATGTTTTAAAAAAATTATTAAGTAGGTGTGTTTGGGTTTAATAATGAATGGTATTGTAAGTTTATATTCACGTTTTAAGTATGTGTTTTATTAGTTTAAAATAATTATGTGGGACTACGATTTGGTTTATCTAAATTTCTTGTTTCAATTTACTATTTGGTTTAAGTATTTAATAAGTATGGCGCATCACGGGGATGATGGACCTAGTCGCACTAACTATGACGAGTAGGAGAATAATTACTATGATGATGGTTACGTGGATCCCGATGTTGATGTCAATTCCAATGACTCGGACGAAGAGGATGCATTCATCGTGGCACATCTTCTTCGGTCATTCGAAAGGATCGAAAAGACACCATTTTATGATTCTCGTTTCAAGGGATCCGATTGGTTGAGTGAGTTGTTGCGGGGTCACCCTGAAAGAATTTATAACATGCTAAGAATGAACAAAGAACCGTTCTTAGCTTTGTGTGACCTCATCACGGAGCGAGGCTACATTCGTCAAAATCAGCGATGCCGCGTGTCGATCCAAGAGAGCATGGCCATCTTCATCCAAACGGTGGGATTGCATAGGAGGCAGCGTGACACTTGTGAGCGTTTTCAACATTCATTGGAAACGATTAACCGACATGTTCGTAGGGCACTGAATGCCTTACTTTTAATGGCCCCTGAATTCATTACTCCACCAAATTTTGCGGAGACCCCAAATCATATCGTACATAACCCAGAATTCTACCCCTACTTCAAGGTAATTGCATAATGTCGTTGAAGCAATAGTTTGCAATCGTACTTTATAATGCACGTCTGTATTAATAGCTATCATATGTGTAGGACTGCATTGGGGCTATTGATGGAACCATTATCGAAGCACTCGTTCCAGAGAACCAGCAAACTGCGTATCGTTCTAGAAAAGGGACGACAAGTCAAAATGTCCTTGGAATGTGCGACTTCAACTTGATGTTCACATATGTGTACGCAGGATGGGAAGGGAGTGCTAATGATGCACGAGTGTTGAGCAACGCTATTGCAAGCGACCCAAATTTTCCCTTGCCACCGCCTGGTACACTATTCCAAATATAGCTATTTTCTAAAATAAAGATCTATCATTCACATTGATTTTAACATTATAACTGTGTGGTGAACTCATTATAGGAAAATATTATTTAGTTGATTCTGGATATGCCAACTTCTCTCCTTTCCTTGCGCCTTTTAGAGGGCAACGATATCATCTTCCCGAGTTTAGGGGTCATAGTGGACCTCGCGGCCCAAAGGAGTTGTTCAACCATCGTCATTCGAAGCTTCGAAATGTTATAGAACGATGTTTTGGTATACTTAAGAAGAGGTTCCCGATTCTGAGGTGTGGGTTGCCAAACTATTTGCTAACTCGACAAACTGAACTGGTGATTGGTTGTTGTGTCCTACATAACTTTATAAGGAGATACCAACGAGACGACTTCATTTTTAACTTACCCGATGAAGAGTTAGAGGAGGAGATGGTAAATCCACGTCGCCCAATACAACCGACTGCAGCGGATATTGCAGCACAATCAATATTCAGGGACCAGATCATGATGATGATGTGGCACAACTATTAGGAGGGGGGGCTAGCGTGATAGTTGGGAATCTGGTGTTATCTCTTTTTGTTCTGTCTTATGTTATTTGATCATGTAGTGTGCACGTGATTATATTATGTATTTGTTTTTTGTCGTATTTTAGTCACCGTAGATGTTATCTCCATTTGTTGTGTCTTTGTTATTTGATCATTTACTATGTAACTATATATATAATCTAAATTATATTATATAATTTGCGTATTAGGATAATTATATGTGCAAAATATATATATATATATATATATATATATAAATATGTATTTACATGTGTGTGTGACTTAAAAAACTGACAAAAAATTGTTACTACTTATATTATTAAGTACCCAGGCGAAATTTTGCTAATTTCATATAATCAAAACTTATAGCACTTATTATTTTGCATATGAATAAATCGCGTATTCTTGATATTAGAATAATACAAATAGATTCATGTGCGAACTTGTTGCAATTTACATATCTAATATGAGTACCATTTAACAAACTTTTCGGATATCATATACTGAAAAATATAAAAAATTACTTGGAAATTATTTGTTTATATTCTTTTAACTAGTGTTGACTGCAGAAATGACGTCCAATAGGCAAAATGCCACAGTTGATGAATTATTCGGTAATGCATCATGGGACACAACAGCTGAAGATTCTTTTGTTAGAAAGTTGAAAATTGCTTCTGCATCGACAAACTGGCACAATGTGGTTGTTGTCGATCGTATCCTTTGTCGCATTGCTCAGGACATGAGCGTGGAGCTACAGAGGCTTGTCAGCTTGAATCTGCTGAGGGAAAAGTTCAACGAGTTGCAAGATAGATATATTACATTTAAGCGACTGACCGTATGGCCCGGTGTGAATTATTGCCCGCGTACAAATATAATGAATGTCCCAGTTGAGTATAGAGATGAGTTGCTTGAGGTTTGTCTTCAATTTATGTTATCATTTCTCTTGTTCTTACTCAACCGTTAACTACAATATTAACGTATCAATTAAGATTATCTATCATGATTTATGCAACCATTGATTAGGGACTATGAATAATTTTTCAAGCACTTGTTTCAATATAACAGTATGGCAATAGTGTGGAGCGCTACTGGCACATAGGAGAGAGGTGTTGGTCTGACTTGCAAGTGATTTTGCGTGGGCTAGCAGCTACAAGCCCAATTTATGAGCCCGGGGGACGCTTTCATGACCCTGTAATACTATCAGACAATGATTCCGAAAACAGCCACCAGACAGGCGGGTCTTCCAAACCCCGACGTAAAGAAAGTAGACAAGTGGGTCATTCCAAGCCCCCAGTTGTTCATGTGATTGACGTGTCGAGCTCATCGTCCGTGCCAGACGAGTCATCCAGAAATGGGCCCACGGATCCTTGGGAGATTGCTAGGATCAGATCTGCCCATCAAGAGCATAGCGAGCAAGGGTCTAGCAACAGCAACGCTAGTAGTACTGCTCGTTCTCCCTATTTTGGTTGGCCAAAGTGGTGATGATTTGTATTTGGTTGTTGGTGTTGATGGTTGCAATGGATAATGTTGTATTTTTATTTGTAAGTTCCTATTTGTTTGTTTCATATATGTGTGCTTGAATTGAGACTTAATTGGCCATGCTTTTACCAAAAGTATGTACAATATTGTGTGATTTATAAGTATGTACAATATTGTGTGATTTATAATATCATTTTAATAATTTTGTTTGTTGTTTATTGGATTTTAAATTATACTTTTTTACCTTCTCAATATTCAAATAAATATCGACTGAATCTCGATTATTTCATTTTGGTACTAACGTGGTATTTAATAGGATTGCCCACGAGCAAAGAATTTATGTAACATAATAGTATCTCATTATAAGAAGATGGAAATAAATTTGCCTCAATCAAACTGAAAATAAAATATTATATGTAAATGGAAAAAGAAATATAGAACTATTTATGCTCTAATCATATTTACACATTTTATAAAATATTGTATATATGGACCACATCCTACTTTTATATTTGTCCAATGCGAACCGTATAGTCACACTAATTATTATAAATATAGACGAGCAAGATTCAAGTTTTTTGAATTTTTAAAATATAAAATTGAAAAGAACACACGAAATAGAAAAAGGATAAAAATCTAAAGTTAAAAAGAAATGAAAAGATCAAAAAAAATAAAATAATAAAACTAAAATAAAACAAAAAATGAAGGGTCCCCCCACCCCCCAACAAACCCATACCCGCCCCGCCCCGCCCCACCCCACCCCACCCCACGCCAAACCCCCACCCCCACCCCCACCCAACCCATTAACCGAAACTGCCTCTCAATTTTTCTTTTTTTTTGTTTTGTTAATTTATTTGTATAATATATATTATATTATGTATGTATATATATATATACACACATATACATACATATTATTTTATTATCAACTCATAATATTATTCAAAATAATATTATTTTAATATTTTCTCTTCCATCATCATCACATTCATAACCAACTCAATCATTTCATATATCAAATTCTAATAAAAATCAACTTATTTATATCACATCTACACTACTTTCAATCAAATTCTAAAAATACATCCAAACAAACAAATAAAGTCAACATTCTCACACGAATTTCTGTAATACACATTCCCCAAAAAAAATTCAGAATTCATTTTCGAAAACACAACCATACGGAGCCTAAGTAATTATAAAAGCAAGATAGGATTTGCAACATATTGATATATGCTTTAGTGGCAGGTGCTCACTTTTCTAAAGGGTAGGTTGCTGGTTCAAACCTTAGGAATACCCTCTTTTTTTTTGTATTTACTAACAAACAATATTATAATTTTAGGGGCTCGCCCTTCACTTTAATTTACTAACAAAAAATATTATAATTAACTAGATTTAGTCAACAAAATCCTTTGCTAAATGGCAACTACTACTTATATTCAAATAAGAGTACATGTACGTACATTATAATTTTATTTTTGAAATCAATTATTTTTTAATTTAAAGAATTTTCATGGTCATTTACCATTAAAAATTTAATATGTTCATGTCAATTAATAATTGGATATGCTAAAACTAGCTCATGCAAAATTCTTGTGTCATATCTTTCCTAAATGCTAAAGTGTAGTTTTTTTTCTTTTTTCTTTTTAAGTTTAGGCAAAGGTGGATAAACTGACCTGACAAATCTGGACAGATAATTCTTAATCATTAACCACACAGACATTAGTATACTAGTGTAGTTTCTTATACTAATCTCCTATCCACGACCAATTAAGAGAAATAAAAACTATATATATAGACAAAACTCAATCTATTGAATTATTAAGTTAGAGAATAAATGAAAGTACTAAGGATAGTTTAAGGAGACTTAAATTATATATATAGACAAAACTTAATCTATTGTATTATTGGCATGTAAAAATACTGTGAAATCATTTTCCTCGACAACGTTTTCATTACTTCCCTTGATCTGTTAACTATTTTCTTCTCTTCATCCGCATATAAATTCTCATAAAAAATGCAACATTGTGTCAATAAATCAAAAATTTCAAAGCCCTCTTCATATATACATTGCCCTTCATTTTTTCGAGAAATTGAAATACTTTCAAGATATATACATAATTGTGTCACTAAATCAAACACCTGGTGTACACCATCAAACACTCGGACTCGGTGCAATTTTCATTCTCCTCTTATTCTAGGATAAGCCCCTTTTATGAAACGAATTTGCACATTGTTTGACGCGGTAGCTTCATACGCTCTAATTGATGCCCTCTTATACACACCAATTGGATCATCAAAAAATTGATTAACACAATAGATATTTAATGTACCCAACTCAGTTGCTTGCGACAACACGTACAGAATGTAGCTTAGCTCACAATCAGAACCCGAGAAGTTGAAGATCGTGACCTCATTCAATGCCTCCAATCCCATTGCTTGCAACTTTCAGTCCTTTACGTAGTTGGATACACTAATGCCCGCGTTTTTCCATAGTGCATCCTACACATGTTAAGTTAATTACAATTTTATTTTAGAAACCCAAACAAAGAACGTGCTTAATAAACCATGTAATAACTAATAAGCGACAAACCATAAAACTTAAAATATTACCACCAAATCGACTTTAAGCTCATTCAAGCTTGTACATCTACTGATGAGCACCAATGTGACTGCAAGATTGTCAAGCAGCTTCGAACACCTGATCTCTAGGCGGTGCATATTAACAAAAAAGTACCTCGCCATAATGTGATGTAGAGACTCCACATGCGCCAACCTCTAAACAAACAATTCAAAAAAAAAATAAAATCAAAACAATTTCTTAAAAGCATTTGCACTTATTCAAACAATGATAGATAGATATACCCTAACAAAATCAACCGGGACACGTGCTCGTTCGCTGGACAACAATTCTTTCGTCATTTTTACAACCTCTCGAAGTAGTCGGTATGTTGAGCAAGTTGATCCGATGTAGTTTCGATGACGGTGTACTATCCATTGTAAAGAACGAGGTAACGACCCCAATACTTGTAAATGCCCCGGACCCTGTTCGTCTTGTTTCAATAAAATAATAAGGACATCTGCACTGGGGAAGTGTACTTTTATATTCACATTTCCTTGGGCCCGATTGAATGCCATCTTGAATATTTTTACAGAAGGCAAATATGCCTCAAATTCTGTTAGTCCTCTAAAATCACAGTTGAATAACTGCAAATCATTCAACTCGGGACACCATTTTCCAAGGCGGGAAGAAAATGTGTTATCATACAGCACGATGTGCTTCAATATGAGTCTTTTTAAATTTCGTAAATTATATCCATCTTCCCACCTAACAATGTAGTTCGGTAGATATAATTTTAACTGAACAAGAGTATGTGAGAAAAACAGGCCGTTAGGGAGTGAAGTGGACAACCGGCCGACTAATTTCAGTATACGCACAGAATGATCTATTCCAAACGCCACCCACTCTTGCCTTATCCAATGCAATGCCTTGGCCCCCATTGGTAACTCAAAGCTCAAAGTTTCAACCACACTTTCATTATGTTCAAGTATAGTGCGATTAACAAAATGAATAAAATCTAAACCATGATAACCCTTTTGTTAGAAACGGTTAATATCGAATAAAAGAGTAGGGATGGAATACCAACACTGTTGAAAATATTTTGATAAAAGACCCAACCGGGCTGCTTCCACAATGCATGCATCCCTTGATAACCTTCCCATAACATGAAAAATTATATCCTCACAAAGGAAACTAAGTCCATTATTAGAAATTCTACCTTGTTCCATGGCGGAGCTTGAGCAGCAGAGGCGGATCTGGTCGGAGCTTGGCAGAGTTGGTTTGTAGATTTTTTGTGAAATTTGCCAAGTCCCAAATGATATATCCCTCTTTTATCTTGACTCTTTGATAAAAGATATAAATATATTTTGAGCTTTTGTAGTTAAAGGTAAAGGTTAACTTTAATTAACCTTTACCTTTAACTTTAATTAACCTTAACTTATTAGGTAAAAAAATAGTGAAAAAAAAGAAAAACAATGCAATGAAACGATGAACCCAATTGACAACTTTAATTAACCTTTATCGAGGATATGGAATTTCAAGATCTGCTTAAGATCTTTCATCGAGATAAGAAAACAACTTTAGGGTACAAAGAATTATTATTAAACATAAGCACATTAAAGGACACGGCGGCTGAGTAAAAAATGTCTCTTGACATTAAAGCGAGCATAGTCACATGTATCCCTTGATAACCTTCCCATAACATGAAAAATTATATCCTCACAAAGGAAACTAAGTCCATTATTAGAAATTGTACCTTGTTCCATGGTTGTTTATATGAACTATCCCCTGTTTATACTCTGTTGCTACTCGTGCAAGATGATCCCCTGTCTCCCCTCTTTATATCTCCCCTTTTTCGTGGAAGATGATCTCACAATTATCCCCTGTTTATACTTTGAAATTCTTTGTAGGGTTTGGTGGAGGAAAAGATTGTTTGATTTTGATCCTCACTAAATTTAATTAACCTTTATCTTAAAAATAGTGATTATATAGTTAAAGGTAAAGGTTAACTTTAATTAACCTTTACCTTTAACTTTAATTAATTCTTTGTAAGGGCATATTTAGTTTATTAGGTAAAAAAATAGTGATAAAAGAGAAAAACAATGCAATGAAACGATGGACCCAATTGACAACTTTAATTAATCTTTATCGAGGATATGAAATTAAAGGACACGGCGGCTGAGTAAAAAATGTCTGCTGAGTAAAACCAGAAATGTCTTCTCTTCCATATATATAGATATATATAATCCCAAGATCTTTCATCGAGATAAGGAAACAACTTTAGGGTACAAAGAATTATTATTAAACATAAGCACATTATTAGACATTAATTAATGATAGATATATCTTTTTAAAGTTAAAAAATCAATAATGATTACCCACCATTGGTCATTGCAATGATTAACTTTAAAACCCACCAATCAATGTTGATACGGTATTTATAGGGATGTAAATGAGTCAAATGGAGCCGAACAAGTTGTTGTTCAAGCTTATTTATGTGAAACATTATAAAATTATAAAATTTGTGTTTGATTTTGATTTGATTGTTAATCGAGTCGATCTCAATTATCGAATAGCTTGATTTGTATTTTAGCCTTATATATTTATATTAATAGTACTAAATAATATATATTTATTTCTAGTTAGTATTAATTACACTTACATGAAAATTATGAATTTGTTATCTAATATCAGTCATGTTGACATTGATCATTAGATTTGAAAAGCAATATCATCAACCCCACTCACACACAAAAAAGCGACCAAAAAATGAAAAGTTTGTTGTGGCAGTAGAAAGGTAAAGATATGAGTAAATCTTCTTTTCCTAATATATAAACATATACATACACATATACATATACAAATATATATGTATAACCCCATTCACACACAAAAAGAAAATCCTCAAACTCCACCCCCATAAATTTTCTTCCACATCAATGCACTTTTTAAGCTTATTTCTTCTTTAGCAAATTCGCACAAAAAGAGTGAATTCTTATAAATGCTAAAAATGTTCATTTTCAATCAAAAAATCAGAGGTTTACTTCACTAGTTTTCTTGCTAAGTTTAATGATCAAGAGAGACCACCTTCGGTCACTAAATATACTTTCTCAAATAGCCCCAAAAGTAATATCATCCGAACAAATAATTTTTAATCATTGACCACACAAACATTATACTAGAGTAGTTAGTATATATACTATTGTAGTTTATTATATTAGTCTCCTATCCACGACCAATTAAGATAAATAAAAAAAGAAATAGAAAATTAAACACAGCAAATCCATTAATTATGTCTCTAATTGCTTACAAGAATATCACAACTTAATTTCAATTTATGTATAACTCATCATTTTATATAGGGTTTAGGGGTTAGAGGTTAGGGTTTAAGGGTTTAGGACACATAACACTTAGCTCGGACTTAAGCTCTATATATAGACAAAACTCAATCCATTGAATTAATAAGTTAGAAAATAAATGAAAGTACTAAGGATATTTAATAATTTAACAATAATTTATATACATAAATAATAGCAACTGACATTTTATAAGATGATCAATTTTAACCCTAAATCATAAATAACAACTTTCTTAATTTTAAGAAAAAATTCAAAATAAATAACATCTAAAATAGATAAAATATAATATATATATATATATATGCGTGTGTTTTTTTTACGTTTTTGTCAACAATAGCTTCATGTTATAATATATTCCACAAAATATTTTTAAATCTATTAGGTAATTATTAACATTTATTTATTATTTAGTTTTAATCATTAGGGTATTCAGCATCAATTGCTTTGTTCCTAAAAAACAATATTATATTTCCTCTCATTTTCCAACAAATATTTTTGTTGGCAAATTTCATTAATTTCTTATTTAATTTTACAGAATATTCAGCTACAAATTTAGGAACAAGGAAAATTGTGCTGCTAAGTAGTGGTTGATTGCATTAATTTATCAATAAGGATAAAACTCTATATCTACATCTATATAATATATATAGTTTTGTATGTATATACATACTATATACTCCATTTATCTGTCTGCCAGTCTTGTTTTAGATTGGTTGAAATATGTATTCTACCATAATCTTGTCCAAGATTTAGTTGAAAAGATTTTGTAATTTAACACAAAGTTTTGATATTATTATCATGATTAAAAATCAAGATAGTGTAAAAAATGGTATTAATCTTGAATATGATTTACCACAAGATCTAGATCTACTTAATAAGTGGACTATTACTAGAATAGAACCAAAAACAATTTATAAATTAGGAACTTTTGAAAAATTAGGATTAAAACAGTTCGTTAAAACCACGGAACAATCTATTTCTTTGAATAATGAAGAAATGATTATTAAATTGATTAGTGAAAAGGATATACTCCCTTATAGAAATACTCATAAATTCCCTCATATAGGATTAGTACAAATTGCATTTAAACCACTTACTTTAGAAGGTTTGCCTGAAAGCTTTATAGCAGCTTTAAGAGATGGTAGAAATTTAAATTGGAAACAATCTTTAATGGGAATTATACAATCTAGTTTGGCACATGGTCCAATTTATTTTGATGTTTATCCAAATTTACAATTATGTTGATCTGATGTTAATGTTCTTGATGCTTTGACCTTGAATGTTAAGACTCATGGTTACAATTATATTTCAGGACCTGAAGTTATATGTGTTTGTTATAGAATTTATTATAAACCTTTATATACTTTAAATCCTCACTGTAAAAAGGTTGATAAACGGGAAGATCTATTAAATGGGAAGAAATAACTTTTCCAGATAATTGGATGATTGAAAGAGCTGTTCCTTCACAACCACAAATTCAATCAAATCTTATAGATGTGATTCAAACTCCCGAAGGAACTATAAGTTTACAATTTGATAATACAAATAGATTTGTAGAATCTTCATCTAGATTGTTCAGATCCCGATCATAATCTTTACATTCTTATATATCCCCTATTGATTATATTGTTGAAACTCCCTCTAGGGCTTCTACTTCTCAAATTAGGGATGAAAAAGAAGAAAATGAAGAATCTTTAAAAAAATTCTAGAATTGATGAATTATATATTAATAAAGAAAATATTGTAAAAGGATACAATAATAAGCAGGCTAATATTAGGCATGCAGAGACAATGTCTGAGATGAGTATGCCACTTTTTTAATGGATTTTAGTTATAAAATTGATTTTAGTCCTAGTTCTGAAGCCAGGAAAACTATTAAGAAAGAATTTAATTTACCTAGATGGGAATTATTTAGAAATTGGTTTTTCGATAATTTTAATCAAAATGAACAAAATTATATACAAAAACAATTTTATAATACTTGTTCTGAAAAAAAATTCTTTAATACCTTTTGTCCCTTGGTTTATGTCTACCTATGTAGAACAATATATTTCTGTTATAAAAAGAAATTATAAACTTTTAAATGGTCAAATTAATAAAGATATTTATCCTCCTTGTCAGGCTTTTCAAATGGAAAAAGAAGGAAAAATTTGTAATTTTCTTGCTTTTTCAAAAAGATTTGAAAATGATACATTACAAACTACATGTAAACATATAAATGTTCTTATAGAACAACAAAATTATGCTAACATATTTCTTAATGTTTTAGGAGAACAAATAGCCTAGCTCTTTACATGATAGAGTTACTGTCACGCCCCGAGCCCCGGGACCACGACAACCGCCGCAAGCTTATCCCAAAAGCCTGCAAGGCGAATCTAACAATAACATTGGTATAGAGCATTTATACCTAAAAATATATGTAATACGATATTACTAACTCCACTATCAACTTTTAAAAAAAAAAAAATTCAATTCTCCAATGAATAATAAAAATCTCTCGTACAGTCAAATAAATGCGATTCTCATAAATATGACTCTAAATCCAAAAGATTGAAAACTAATAAGTCTAACTGACTCGAATTTAACTAAAAACGATAAAGAAACTTCTAAGTCGAGCTCCTCTAGACTTGGTCAACCGACGTCAAAATTCTCCTTTCCACAAATTCTGGGTATCTGAAAAAGAATGTTAATAAAAGAATGAGCTCGACGGCCCAGTAAGCAATTCCATCGCTCATCTAGTCGGATCAAGCAAGCAACAAAATAGTTATTTCTTTTGTCTAGAGAAAACCATAGCTTTTAATACGATAATTTTAAAAGAATGTCATGATAAGATAAAACAATACTTGAAAACATTTAATATAGGTAAAACAACAAATCTCGATTCAAACTTCACCATGCAAAACTAACACATAAGCCAATATTGGTCAGGGACAGGTTTAACCCCCCTGTCTCAGGTCACTAGTACAGGTTTCACCCCCCTGTACAGGGTCACTAGTGCAGGCTTCACCCCCCTACACTGGGTCACTGAGATAGGCATCACCCCCCTATCCTGGGTCACTGACCAACCCTCAAACCGAAATAGGTCACGACTTTTCATCGCCTATTCCGGAATAGTCAACGTCGTATTAGTCTCAACCACGGGTTTTCAAAATCACCTCCACAACAATCACGTTTTCAAAACCATCTCCACAACAATCACGTTTTCAAAACCATCTCCACAACAATTACGTTTTCAAAACCATGCTATCACAGAAATGATATCATATTTTTTTTTTCACTTTTCAATACCACACTCAGAAAGTCAAATCATATTCACGTTTCCACAAATCAATACATATATATAAGCTTGCATGATCCAAGTTACGAAAAATCACACACGCACACCAAAAATACTACATATACGAGTTTATATAAACTAGAAGAGTGAAGAATCACTTACCTCAATTCCAACACTTATAATGTCCAAAAGTTCCTTATAGCTAATGGACTTGATCTAGAATAATAAACGACAAATTATTAGCTTTACTGAAAAGTGAACCTGTACACTAGCATATAACTTTGATGTAAAAGGCCTTCACTTTACTAATCAATTCTTAGCATGCTGATTCCCAGATGGCAGGATGTTCATAATTAAAAGAAAGACCAATTATAGTCTAATTATCTTTCTCCTTCGCTACTACCCGAATCACTCAAAACTAAGCTACCAAATTCTCCATTCCATGGCCCACCCCTAACGATATACATGTTAATTATAATAATTTGTCAATAAGACATGTAAAAGTGGGTACAATCTACTATAGGACCGCCCATGTATCTGCAAGAGAGTTTCAGCATCCTAGAATTTCCCAACAAAGTTCGTTCATAATATTATATAAAACTCCAAATCTTCTGACCCACTCACCTTCATGCCTGTTGACTCCAATATAATTGAAATCTTCCTACTTAACTATACTCACGACAATAACTTCAGAGCATAATTGATGCGCATATAAACTTTAAGTCGGTTACCTGAATTTAAAAGTTGGAGCAGCAATATGCTTACTTTTCGTCTCCCAGCCGAGAAACAATTTGCCCAGTAGCCGCACTCCTTTTGCCCTTTTTCAAACTTATAAGTAAATCTTGTAGGTATTCATATTAATAGGGTTGTACGGTAATTCCTATATTTATCAATAAGCCCATATTTTCCTATATGAAAACTCTTGGCCCTAAATATGGTATAATTACAATTAGACCATGAACCGAGAAATATTTTATATCTAGCTATTTTTACCCATATACAACTGAGTACATACTATTTTATTAACTTTATTATTATTGTATATAAAAGGAAAACTAATTTACCCGGGCTTTACATCCTACCCTCCTAAGAAAAAGTTTAGTCCTCTAAACTTGACGTACCTTGATTATGAATCAGTTGAGGGTATTACCTTTAAATACTTCTTCGAGCTCTGATGTAGCCTCTCGCTCAGAATGATTTCTCCATTGTACTTTGACATAAGGTATCACACGAGTCCATAGAATTTTCTCCTGTTTGTCCAATATGTCCAATATCTTGACTGGGAATTCTTGAAAGCTCAAATCTTCTCTCAACTGCATCGGCCCATCTTCCACCACATGACTTGGATTAGAAATATAATTCCTCAGCATTGAGACATGAAATACATCGTGCACGCTTGACAAAGCTGGTGGTAAAGCGAATCTATAAACAATCTCTCCAATACTTTCTAAAATCTCAAATGGCCCAAAAAAATCGAGAGCTTAGTTTCCCTCATACCCCAAAATGCATTACAACCCTTTGTCAAGGAAACCTTTAAAAATACATGATCACCCTCCTTGAACTCTAATTTCCTCTTATCGAGAGGTGTCTTCCTTTTATCACAATTTTTTTTTTTTGTTTTCACACTTGTGCTCACTTTATATCTCCTCAATGGTATGGATATCACATGTAAAACAGATATACTATTTCATTATTTTCACCAATAAGTGTGTCGGGTTTTTCACTCTATCCCCCTTACAATAAGTTTCGTCCCCAAAACTTGAATACCGACAAATACATTTTCTTAATTATATGCGTGGGATGCTTCATCGCCTCACTTTCTCATGTAACTTCTCGAACATTGACATTGGATATTCATTGCAGATATCAGAAATATGGTACCAAGATTGTATGTAATGAAGAATGATCTCAATAAGGATATGCTCATGACTTCACCCCTACCGTTAACCTATTGGTCATAAATTCAACTAATACAGATGTTCTTTATCAAAATTTAGTACAGATATTTATCGAATGAAAAATCTCATTCCAAGTGGAGCCTTTCTCTAACACAAGTTATTAGTCCAATGAAACTTTTTATGTACTCGTCCGACTGGAAAATAGTTTCTCTAAGGCAAAGATATGGATACTTGAGGAATTCTAGGTAGGGAAAATCGCATTTTTAGTCCCGTAAGTTTGCCCCGGTACACTTTTGGTCCCATAAATTACGGGATTCTCACTTTACGTCCCATATGTTTCACAAATTCTCACTTTTGGTCCCATCCGTCTATTTTTAACGGAAAATGGCACGTGAGTGGCACGTGCCCGGTTGCCAGCTGGTTTGGGGGGGGGGATTGTTCAATTTTCACTGTTTTGGGGCAAAATTTGAAATTTTGAAAAGCCGATTTGGGGCAAAATTTTGGAATTTGACAGCAGCCCATCTTCTTCTTCATTGCAGCAGTGAATTCCCGGTCATGGCAGTTGTGAATTTGCCTGGAAACGCGCGGGAGAAGGTCATGTTTTGCTGTGAAAAAATGACGTTGAAAATGGCTAAAATCGAGCCCAAATTCGCCGGAAAAACACCGACGTGGGTCCCTGAGTGCAATGCCATTAACACCGGCTGAATTGCTGCTCGAAGCGGTCCTTAAATCGGTTGAGAAGACGATTTAAAAATTTCAGATTTTGCCCCAATTGACTTTTCAAAATTTCAGATTTGGCCCCAAACAGTGAAAATTGAACAATTCGCCCTCCCAAACCAGCTGGCAACCGGCGCACGTGCCCCTCACGTGCCATTTTTCGTTAAAAATAGACGGATGGGACCAAAAGTGAGAATTTGTGAAACATATGGGACGTAAAGTGAGAATCCCGTAACTTATGGGACCAAAAGTGTACTGGGGCAAAGTTATGGGACTAAAAATGCGATTTTCCCTTCTAGGTATTATCGGATACGACTATTTCATATCTTAGACATAAAAACATCATTCTAATGTATGGCCTCCAATATGAGAAATGTTAACCAAATTACTAACTCCCATTTATCAAGGAAAATCCATCAGTAATAATCAGAATTCTGATTAACCTACATCATTAAGCATCTTGTCTCTACAAACTTCAGAATTTATAACTTATGCCCCTGCATATTATCACCAAAGCCATACTTCACTGAGAAACCAATCAAATGTCAATTTGCGTCATATCACTTAAACCACTAAGCACAACAATCAACATGATTCTCACCCCAATGAAATAAATAACTATTTAGAGAATGCAATTCTCTCCAAGGTGGACTATTTAATGACTCCAATTCTTTCACTTAAGGATATACAGGTTCCAACTATGTTCTAGTTACCCGCAATGATATTGAACATGGTCGATCTATTATGTTCTAATTAATTTATCAAAACTGTACTCTATTAGCCATTACCATTTCAACTCAGTCAAATCTAACCTTGTAACAAATCACTACGTACTACACTTATAAACTCCGTCTTGACAAAGACTTTATACCTGTGAGCCCTTGTTGAATCCTAGTGCGCCATTTATACAAATCTCAAAAATCCCACAACCTCAATCGTTTATCACTATGCATTCTAAGGCTTATACTTGGCATCATTATTATATATATATTTTGCCCGATAATTAAATGGATTCCAGGAGTCCTCAATTTTCCAAACAAAATAGTTAATGTATACTTCTAGGCCAATAATTTAACTACTCTAAGTCACTCTCATTATCGTCCTTCATTTCATAGACAATTCCAAAAGGTATGAAATAAATTAAAACAAAAACAATTAGTTATGAGATTAGTATGCTCCTTTATTCTAGATTTGACTCTCAACAGGTAGCTACTCCGAATCCTTAAATCCTGCGATAATATTATCCACAATCAAAATATAACTCTATATATAAGACCGATCAAACCCTATGCACATTCCAAATGTTTTAGTCCTGTAAATGAATAAATAAATTCGCCGATTCAATCCTCTGGAGACTCACAAGTTGTCCGTCAAAAGGTAATTACGCAGTTTACAATCTTACTAATAACATCAGAATTTAAGTCAAAACTAAAGCTCCTTAATCTGTTTCACCTTAACCCCAATTCATGGTGACCTTAACCTTAAGATATCTATAAATCCATTCAACATATTTAAGCATAAATCCCCTTGGAACAATAACCAGAATACCTCCCTGCCTTACCAACATCATTCCCAAAATCTGACCCTGAATCCAAAAGTGTAATCACTATTTAAGTAATATAATCGATATTAATCCTTGAAATTACACGACAGGCTACCAATATCAATCCCAAGTATTCATAACTTAGATGACAAAAATTAATTATGTAAAGCTCGCAAGTCACTTTCAGCATTACCTCTTGAGTCCTCAAACGATTTCTTTACCTCACACTAACTGTCATACCATTAATCCTAACCTAAGCTCTGATACCACTAAAATTGTCACGCCCCGAGCCCTGGGACCACGACAACCGCCGCAAGCTTATCCCAAAAGCCTGCAAGGCGAATCTAACAATAACATTGGTATAGAGCATCTATACCTAAAAATATATGTAATACGATATTACTAACTCCACTATCAACTTTAAAAAAAAAAAAAAAAAATTCAATTCTCCAATGAATAATAAAAATCTCTCGTACAGTCAAATAAATGCGATTCTCATAAATATGACTCTAAATCCAAAAGATTGAAAACTAATAAGTCTAACCGACTCAAATTTAACTAAAAACGATAAAGAAACTTCTAAGTCGAGCTCCTCTAGACTTGATCAACCGACGTCAAAATTCTCCTTTCCACAAATTCTGGGTATCTGAAAAAAAATGTTAATAAAAGAATGAGATCGACGGCCCAGTAAGCAATTCCATCGCTCATCTAGTCGGATCAAGCAAGCAACAAAATAGTTATTTCTTTTGTCTAGAGAAAACCATAGCTTTTAATACGATAATTTTAAAAGAATGTCACGATAAGATAAAACAATACTTGAAAACATTTAATATAGGTAAAACAACAAATCTCGATTCAAACTTCACCATGCAAAACTAACACATAAGCCAATATTGGTCAGGGACAGATTTAACCCCCCTGTCTCAGGTCACTAGTATAGGTTTCACCCCCCTGTACAGGGTCACTAGTGTAGGCTTCACCCCCCTACACTGGGTCACTGAGATAGGCATCACCCCCCAATCCTAGGTCACTGACCAACCCTCAAACCCAAATAGGTCACGGCTTTCCATCGCCTATTCCGGAATAGTCAACGTCGTATTAGTCTCAACCACGGGTTTTCCAAATCACCTCCACAACAATCACGTTTTCAAAACCATCTCCACAACAATCACGTTTTCAAAACCATCTCCACAACAATCACGTTTTCAAAACCATCTCCACAACAATTACGTTTTCAAAACCATGCTATCACAGAAATGATATCATATTTTTTTTCACTTTTCAATACCACACACTCAGAAACTCAAATCATATTCACGTTTCCACAAATCAATACATATATATAAGCTTTCATGATCCATGTGATACCCGAGTTTTCTTTTTAGTCGACTAGTTACTATCTAAAGCATTAGGACATGATCTAGGATCTTACACATATGTTCAAGAGGGATATTATATTATACATCTTATATAGATTAAAGGAATAGAACCAAAATTTAACTAGACACTAGGAGAGAAGTTGAATTAGTAAATTGCCCAAATACACCAATAATTAGTAAATTCCACTTTCATTTCACTTTAAAAAAAATAATAAATAATAATAATAATAAACAAATAATAATAATAAAATATAATAATAATAAAAAAAATTAATAAATAAAGGGGTGGAAAGTGGGCTTGACCGACCACCACCATCACACCATACATGTATATATATATATATATATATTATGCCTTAGTTTCATTATTTTAGTTTACAAACAAATATCTCTTCACTCTTCTTCTCCATTTTCATCATCTTCAACCCTCTTCATCCTTCCATTCAAGTTATATATAGATAGATACAAATTAGTACATTAGCTTCAACCTCAACCATCTTCACACTTGTGGGTAGCATTAAAGGTAACTTGTAATTCCTTGATCTTACATTAGTAGGTAATGGTAGAGGCTAAATTTGCTTTGAAAATGTTATTGCATGTGTATTAGAAGAGTAGATCTATGAGTTTTAAGCTTAAATTTACAATTTATAGTAACTAACCTAAAGGCTTAAATGAAGAAATCACACATGCATGACAATTGTAAGTTGGGTCTTTAAATCTGCCACTGATTTCGAAGAATTATCGAAATGAGGAAATGTTATTTGAGTTCAAAACGTTTACTGTGTATGTTACTGCATGTCGAAATATGTCTGGAATTTTGTGAGATTTTTGGAGTTGTAATGTGAATTATGGAAATTGTTAAGTATAGACTGCCAGAAGCCTTACGGGATTTCAAAATGTTTGTTTGAGACATCATTTGGGGTTCTTACAAACTTCATTTTGATTTCAAAATTTTACTGGGGATAATCATATGTATTGGGGTTGTTGTGTATAAAATTGGGGCTTATTTGATTAAATAGGATTTTATATGAATTTTAAAGTAATCCTGCCCAGTAAAACAATTGAACCCAATTTTACTTGGTTTTGAGTAAAATAGCCACATTTTAAGTGACCATTTACCTTTGAAAATTTATCTAAGGTCTTTTAACAAATTTAGAACATTTATGAAAAAACTTTACCCACAAGTATTGAGTTTGTGATTTTTAACATTTCATACACTAAAACTGCACAAATCTGTTTTTATGCCTCTTATCGACCTTTTGGGAAGATTGAAATTAAGCCTAGTTTTCATTAAGGTAACTTGTTGTGAATGTTGGTATAGTTATTAGGACCTCATAGACTACCCCGGGTAGACTTTAGACGAGTTAGAAAATGAGCTTCTGATATAATTTCGCTTAGCAGGTGTTGTCGGTGAGACGAACGAGGACAACGCCGTATAAGCTTGGACGTAGCGTGAGTGCCTCTCAAAATTATAGTTATATGTCTTTTAAACTGGAAGGAGCACGTCGTATATATATATCTATATACTTTCATCATGCTTTCAATACTTCCCATGAAAATGAATTTCAACACTTTCAAATCAAATCATGGACTCAATTTGCATTAACCATTTCTTGGCACGTTTCAAAGACATATCTTGCGAGAATAATTTTCCAGGCAGGTTTTGTGAAAATGATTTCAAGAAAATATTCTTTTAATGAAATTCTAAAAAAAAAAATATATATATATATATATATATATATATATATATATTCGCTCGATTCAATATTCCTTCATGAGCAAAAATGCTTCATTCAATCATTCGTGACATACATGATTGCATACTTGTTTCAAATGCATATTTTGCAAGCATGATTTCAAAATAAACATCGGTTTTTTATGGATTCGTGGAAGTACTCCATCATTTGGTTCTTGTATCATGATCATTTGTCGTGATGGTGTTCTTGTGACATGTTTCATCTTGCGTGGTTGTGTTGGGCCCAAGGTCGGGCGATGGATAGGGCAGGGTTCGGCCGGTCAAGCATGGGCTTGTGGTCTTAAACAGTTCCCGCAATCCACGTCCAGATCCATGCACCTAGGACGGAGTGCTCTGAGGGTGCATGGGTCATTTATCGTGTGCCATATTCCGGATATGACCAAATCGGGCATCGCGAGCCTGCGTGGGGAGGTATAAGGTGATGGCTTTTAAGCCGCATGTTCAGGGGTGATAAGGAAGAAGCAGAGGGACCCAAAGTGCTATGGGTAAATCATCGGACGCGATAGTATTGCTAACATGGCCCCCTACTGCTTAAGCGTGACGTGTACGTGTTACTTAAACATGTCTTGTACATGATACTTGCATTGAGTCTGGTACATGATACTTGCATTGAGTCTTGTACATGACACTTGCATTGAGTCTTGTACGTGGTACTTACATTGACTGCACATTTTTAAAAATGCATGTTTTAAAACTTTATCGTATGTATACTAAGATCCTGGTGTCATACCAGCTACTGCTTGAACGCAAATGTCATTCTTACTCGCCTTTTTAATGAGCGTTTGAAAAATAGAAACTATTATTGTTTTCACCTTATTAATTTATCACTTTGGGGTCTAAAAACTATTTTAAGCACGTTTCACACGTACACTGGCGCTCACTAAGCCTTTGCTTATGTACTTCACTTTCTTCCTTCCAGTTATAGGCAAGTCGAGAAGTGAAACTAGTTTGAAGGATCGGAGTATAAACTCGGACTATCCTAGAGGTGAATGATGTAGATTGACTCATGTATATTAAGCTCGCATAGCTATTTAGTTGATGTATTGGGGTTGTGACCCGATAAGATGAATTGTTTAATTGTGTCCAGAATTTGGTTTGTACTTCTGTAAGGATAGGATAACGCTTTCGTGTTGGATTCTTTAGGATTAAATTGAGGGCGTGTTGACGCTTTCGTGTTGGATTCTTTAGGATTAAATTTGAGGGCGTTACAATCCAAGTTATGAAAAATCACACACGCACACCAAAAATACTACATATACGAGTTTATATAAACTAGAAGAGTGAAAAATCACTTACCTCAACTCCAACACTTATAATGTCCAAAAGTTCCTTATAGCTAATGAAATTGATCTAGAATAATAAAGGACAAATTATTAGCTTTACTGAAAAGTGAACCTGTACACTAACATATAACTTTGATGTAAAAGGCCTTCACTTTACTAATCAATTCTTAGCATGCTGATTCCCAGATGGCAGGATGTTCATAATTAAAAGAAAGACCAATTATAGTCTAATTGTCTTTCTCCTTAGCTACTACCCGAACCACTCAAAACTAAGCTACCAAATTCTCCATTCCATGGCCCACCACTAACGATATACATGTTAATTATAATAATTTGTCAATAAGACATGTAAAAGTGGGTACAATCTACTATAGGACCGCCCATGTATCTGCAAGAGAGTTTCAGCATCCTAAAATTTTCCAACAAAGTTCGTTCATAATATTATATAAAACTCCAAATCTTCTGACCCACTCACCTTCATGCCTGTTGACTCCAATATATTTGAATTCTTCCTACTTAACTATACTCACGACAATAACTTCAGAGAATAATTGATGCGCATATAAACTTTAAGTCGGTTACCTGAATTTAAAAGTTGGAGCAGCAATATGCTTACTTTTCGTCTCCCAGCCGAGAAACAATTTGCCCAGTAGCCGCACTCCTTTTGCCCTTTTTCAAACTTATAAGTAAATCTTGTAGGTATTCATATTAATAAGGTTGTACGGTAATTCTTATATTTATCAATAAGGCCATATTTTCCTAAATGAAAACTCTTGGCCCTAAATATGGTATAATTACAATTAGACCATGAACCGAGAAATATTTTATATCTAGCTATTTTTACCAATATACAACTGAGTACATACTATTTTATTAACTTTATTATTATTGTATATAAAAAGAAAACTAATTTACCCGGGCTTTACAGTTACTAAGATAATAACTCTCATAGATAAACCAAAAAATTCTGATAAGGATCTTGAAATCATTGATACTGGTCATATCGCTACTCCAAGCATACAACCTCCTCTTGAAATTAAAGATTTTAAATTAAAATCTGCATCAGAATTAGAAATTTTTTAAAAAGAAAAATTTAGTAAATTAACCATTAACACTTTGGAAGAAGATTTTGCTCAAACATTACAAGAAGGATCTCGTATTGATGAAAATATTAATAAACTTGCATCAAAAGTTGAAAAGGTATTAAAAGAAAAATTAACAATAAATACATTAGATGAAAATTTAGAAGAAAGATTTAATATTCGTCAACAAATTAATAAAATTAATAATGAAAAATGGGCATCAAAACCCAGTCAAATATTATATTATTACAGGAGACCTTCTCGTATGGATTTTGTACATGAAAAACAAGAATATGTCCTTAACAATAGTTATAGTGGAAAAAATATTTATGAATGGAATATTGATCGATATACAGAAAACCAAATTTATAATGTTGTTCATAGAATGCTTATGTATTCCACTATCTGTAAAAGTAATGGTAATACAGACGGAAATGTTGCAAAAATGATAATTGCAGGGTTTACAGGCCAACTAAAAGGTTGGTGGGATCATTATTTAACTCAAAATAATAGAGATGAAATTTTAAATACTGTAAAACAGGAAGATAATCAATTAGTTGAAAACTCAGTTTATACCTTAATTGTTAATATTGTTGAACATTTTACTGGAAGATATTCTGATAATAGTGAAACTATTAGAACATTATTACAAAATCTTAAGTGTAAAACACTAACAGATTTTAGGTGGTATAAAGAGACTTTCCTAAGTAGAGTCATGGAATTATCTGAAAGTAATAGTTCTCATTGGAAATCTAAATTTATAGATGGATTACCTCATTTGTTTGCAGAAAAAGTAAGAAGAACATTAAGAGGTAATTTAATGTCAATCCCTTATGATAATTATACTTATGGCAAATTAATTGGTACATGCATTCAAGAAGGATTAAATCTTTGTAATGAAATTAAATTAAACCAACAATTAAAAAGACAGAATTTAATAGAAAGAAAACAATTAGGACAATTTTGCAGTCAATTTGGAATGGATTTACCTTCCAAGTATAAAAATATGAAAGGAAAGAAAAAGGATAAACAAGTGGAATATCCTAAAAGAAAGAGAAAATATTCTAAAAAGAAATGGGAGAAAAAATTAAAAAGAAAAGAAGAAAGAGAAGAAACTAAAAAATATAAAACAAAATTTATTATTTGCCGAAAATGTGGTAGAACAAGTCATTATGCAAGAAATCGTTGGACCAAAAAGAACATTAATAATCTTCAAATAGGTAATGATACCAAAGAAAAGATATCAAAAATATTATTAAATTCTGATAATTCTGAAAATTCAAACCCCGAATCATATTCAGAATATAATAGTGATTCTAAAAAACTTAAAGCCTTGGAAAATGAATCAGTCATATTTGAATCAGAATCAACATCAGATTCGGGATGTGAACCCTGTCAACAAGGACAACCTTGTATTAATAAGATTGAAGAAGAGGAATATTATAAACTTTTATCTCAATTTCAAGACATGGAAATAAATATTTTAGATAGTCAAAATATTTTTGAGTTACTTAAACATATTAAAGATTCTGATTTACGATAAAAATAATTTATCAAATAGACAATACTCCCAGTACTTCTAGTGATACTAGACATATTAGAGAGGAAGCGATAACTTCTCCTGAACCATATTCTATGTCTGAAGCTTATAAAATTCTCAAAAAAAGACAAGTTGTTACAACTCCTACATACTTAAATGATATTATAATAGAAATGAATCATTTAAGAAAGGAAATTGATTCCTTAAAACAAGAAAATAAAATTCTTGATAATTGAATTGCAAAATTAGAACTTGATTCTGAAACAAATTCTCTTCATCGAGAGGAACATATAGTTAATATGAATAATTTCCAATTTCCAAATGATAATTTTCTAAATACTCTTGAGCAAATAATTTCTTAAAAATGGACTGTAAAAATTACTCTTTTAATAGATAATTATTTCTCAAAAGAATTTATTGATTTAGTTGATAGTGGAGCAGATTTAAATGTTATACAAGAAGGATTAATTCCTACTAGATATTTTCAAAAAACTACTCATACATTATCACATGTTGGAGGTCAAAAACTAAATATTAATTATAAGCTCCCAAAAACTTTTGTTTGTATTGATAAAAATTGTATTTAGACAAATTTCCTACTTGTTAAAAATCTTTCAAATCAAGTTATACTTGGTTCACCTTTTATTACAAAAATCTATCCATTTGTAACAGTAGATTAAGAAGAAATAATAGGAACTTATAAAAATAAGCCTATACATTTGAAATTTATAACAAACCTTTTACAAAAAATTTACATGGGATGTATGAACATATCAAAGCTAAGGAAAATCAATTAAATTTTCTTAAAAATGAAGTTAATATTTTAACTATTGAAGAAAAACTTCAAAATCCTAAATTACAAGATAAAATTAAATTTATTCATAATAAATTTTGTTTAGAAATTGGTAATGATCATCCTAATGCTTTGGGATAGAAAGAAACATATTGTTGATCTTCCTTATGAAAATGATTTTGATGAGAAAAATATTCCTACCAAACCTAGACCTTGTCATATGAATTCTGAATATTTAGAATTATGTAAAAAAGAAATTGAATCTTTGCTTAGTAAAAAATTAATATGTCGGTCTCAATCTCCATGGTCATGCACTGCATTTTATGTTAACAAACATAGTGAACAGGAAAGAGGAGTTCCTAGATTAGTAATAAATTATAAACCCCTTAATAAAGTCCTAAAATGGATAAGACACCATATTCCTAATAAAAAAGATTTGTTAGATAGATTATATACTGCCATAATATTTTCTAAATTTGATTTAAAATCAAGATATAAGCAAATCCAGATTAATATATTTGATAGATATAAAACTGCTTTTAATGTTCCTATAGGACATTATGAATGGAATCTTATGCCTTTTGGACGAATTTCAGAAAATAACGAATGATATTTTTACTCCTTATAGTGAATTCATTATTGTTTATATTGATGATATTCTTGTATTCTCAAAAGATATAGAATCACATTTTAAGCATTTAGAGATGTTTAGAAAACTTATTATTCAAAATGCATTGGTAATATCTAAACCAAAAATGTCCTTATTTCAAACAAATGTTAGATTTCTTTGTCACAATATTGAAAAGGGTAATATTATCCCTATAAATAGAAATATTTCCTGATGAAATTACAGATAAAACTCAATTACAAAGATTTTTAGGAAGTTTGAATTATATTTCAGCCTATTGTAAAAATCTTGTTGAAGACACAACTATCTTATATGAAAGACTAAAAAAGAAACCAAAACCTTGGTCAGAACAGCATACTAATGCAGAAAGGAAAATAAAAGAAAAGGTTAAAGTTTTACCTTGTTTAATGTTAGCTAACCCAAATTGGGGAAAAATTGTTAAAACAGATGCTTCTGAAATTGGTTATAGTGGAATTTTAAAACAAATTAATCCTATAACAAAACAAGAACATCTTATTAGATTTTATTCTGGAAAATGGAATAACAGTCAAAA
Organism: Buddleja alternifolia; assembly: GCA_019426215.1. Taxonomy (NCBI): domain Eukaryota; kingdom Viridiplantae; phylum Streptophyta; class Magnoliopsida; order Lamiales; family Scrophulariaceae; genus Buddleja; species Buddleja alternifolia. The sequence continues at coordinate 29,028,050 of CM033403.1, forward strand.
GAATTATGCTACTATAGCCAAAGAAATTCTTGCCATAGTAAAATGTATATTAAAATTTCATGATGATTTATATAATCAACATTTTATAATAAAAACAGATTGTAAAGCAGCCAAGTTTATGTTTAAAAAAAATTTGAAATTAAACATGATGTTTCTAAGCAAATGTTTGCTAGATGGCAGGCACATCTTGCTCCTTTTGATTTTGAAATTATTTATAAAAAAGGAGAAGATAATAATCTTCCAGATTTTCTAACTAGAGAATATTTGTTATCATGAATTTTGCAGGTTTGACATATCAAGAGTCATCCTCTTATAGAGGAAAAATGCCATTTCTTTATTATCATAACTTATTTTGTCCTGTGTATTATATTCAACCTATTGATCAACGTTATTTAGGAAGAATTGGAGTTCCTAACCCAATTCAAGACCCTTATTATATTAAACATTACCAATTTCCTAATAGTCTAAAAAGACTCAAAATGAAGAAATATTATCTGATGAAAAGTATTGCTTATTGGCAATCTATAATAAATTCTCCTGAATTCCCTTTGCAAAATATAACATATCAACATAGTGTTAAAACCCACCTAGAACATTGTTTAGGATGGGAATTAAGATTTGTTAATAAATATTTAAATAGACTTGCAGTTTAAACTTTTATCATATGACAGAAATGCAGTCTCGTGGAAAAGGACTCTCCTCTTATAGAGGAAGAGGTGGTCGTGGAAGAGGTCAGAATAATATTCTGACTCAACATGGAAGGAGAATGTTAATAGCTGTTGATCTATCATTAGAACAAGATCCCTTATATAAGGAATTTCTTGAATTCAAGAAACAAAAAGAAGGTAATAACCAAGTCTCCCCATCTTATTCGAAGATTGTGGGAAACGAAGAAGAAGAAGAAGTTCATAATATGAACTATATTCAAAATGATCATAAAAAAGTTATACTCTTTATCAATATAATGATTTAAAATGGGAAAATACTCCCTGGAAAATTTTAGAAAGATATCTTAACACTCATAGTGATACTTTTGGAACTTATAAATTCCAAAGATATTATGATAGTTTATTAATAAACAGTGGTACTTGTGAAATATCACATTTTACTAGTGCAAACAAATTAAGAAGTTTATAACTTCTCAAAAATTATAATTAAAAAGATTATATCAATTGAAGAATGGGGAATATCTCCATTTACAGAAAAAAAAAATTTAGAATACATATTTCAACCAATCTAAAACAAGACTAGCAGACATATAAATATATAGGATCAAGATCTAATACATACCATCACCTAGATAAGATCTAAGACCCAATATAGACCATTGGATCAATTAAATTCAACAGCCCAAATTAATCACTGAACCACGCGGGAAACACAAAAAAAGGCTGGCCTAGGGTTAAACTGGTAAATTCATACCATTATACAACAAATCAAATCCTACATTCGCTCCACAATCATCCCTGAAATCTCTCCCATTTTTTGAACCCACGATCAATTAACAGTACCCACGATTAGAATCTCACTAAATACGCCCATTATTTGCAAGATATAACTCCATAAATAACTCCAAACGCTGTCATCTTCTCCCAATTTCGATTTTTTTGATCGCATACAATGAGGTCAAAAAATCCATCAAAATTTTCAGGTAACATTCGAAAATACCGTTTCAGTTCATCCTCGAAAAGTTCTTGGGTGATAATGTTGTGTATTTTGTTGATTTTGATCGTTCTCTGCATCATTACGAATTTATTTGGAACACCTAAACATGTTTTTGTTGATTTTTCTATGCCAATAAGGAGCGATTTAATGATTCGAATACTCGTCTGTGTAATGAAATGAATTCACTGTCAATGTATAATCATGCATAATGTTCTGTATAATGTATTCAATGGTACTGTATAATCATGCTTAATGGACTGTATAATGTGTTGTATAATGTAATCAATGTTACTGTATAATCATGCTTGATGGACTGTATAATGGCTTATTGTATAGTAACTGATTGATGTATGGTAACATACTGTATGTAGTGATATAATGTGTTGTATACTATGTAATCATATACTGTATAATGGTGTAAAATGGCATGTATAATTGTTTTACATAAATGTTTCTTCTGTATACTGGTATACAATGATTAACTTTCATTTATATTCTTGTTTGGATTATTGGCTACTGCATTATGGGGTGCTTCTTTCACTGTTACTGAATAATCAAGCATAATACCGTTTACTACACTGTATAATAACTTAGTTTATACTGTATATTTGCTTATTGGGTACTGTGTAATACTGTATGTTATATTTATATTACAAACTGTATGATCTGTATAATGGATAGATTCATACTGTCTAATGGTTTGTTGCACACTGTGTATTATTTGGTTTATATGCATAAGGTATAAATTTATATATCTTACTGTATAATATGTTATCACACACTGAATAATGTGATATAGGTTGTTGTATACTAACTTATGATATACTGTATAATTAGTTAATCCACTTTGACTAATCCTAACTATCTACCGTATAATGCAGTTACTCAAGAAGGGTCATCATCATCTGAGTCTTCAGGTAGTAGGTTTCAGATTGTGGCTTCAAACGTCGCTGATCCTATTAGTGTTGAACGGCCTGCTTTTGACCACGATGAAGCTACCGAAACAGACCACCCCACCAATCCGAAAAAAAGACGATCGAAACATCAACTGGAAAAAACACCGTCAAAAAAACATAAAATACTTTCTGTGACCAAAAATAAAGCGAAGAAGCGTACGGTTGATTTTACACAAATACGAGTATCACTGAAGGTGTTAATTAAAGCTGTTTCAAACCTCACGGAACCACAACGTGAATGGGTTAGACAGTCCGGTTTTGGTTGCTTTCTGGATTTCAATATTAAGGATATGCCACACAAGCTTGGGTTTAAAATTGTAAAGGCTTTTAAACCAGGAAATTTCACTCTTAGTTTGCCTGGGGGAAAGATTAATATTACAGAATATGATGTGGCCGAGGTTTTGGGTTTTCCACACGGGGATAAAATTATAGACCTCACATCAAAAATCCAGAAAGGTCGGACGCATGGAGTGCACAATTTGGACTTACTAAGTCCAACAAGTTCAAGGTTTCAGCTAAAATGGTCGTTGACGCAATTGAAAAAGAGGAAGCAGTCACGGAGCTACTCAAGCTCAATTTTATGATGATTATATACAATTGCTTGGTAGAGGCGCCTGGTACACCATTTCTGAACAAGAAGATGTTGAATTTCACAGGATCACTTGATGAGTTGTCAACTTACAACTGGCCATCCCTTGTTCTACGAAGTTTGGCGGACACAAAAGATGTTTGGGAAGCAGATCCCGCAACTCGCATGTATACGGGACCTCTCCTGTTTTTGATTGTAAGTCTACGTTACCTCTTGTGATGTTGATTATGTTGCACTATTGTGTTGTATATCATTTAATTAGTAATTTTATATTAACTGCACGATGTGTAAATGAATACTGTATAATGATATATTACCTACTGTATAATGGTCTATCACATACTGTATTTTGTGTTGTGTGACACTGTATAATGATATATTATCTACTGTATAATAGTCTATAATACAGTACAATTTCAGATATTATATGTTGACAGAGTCAATTACAAGGGCCATTTGACAGTACAAAGATCAATTCCAACTTGGCTTGCATGGTCAGACTCTAAACTCCGGGAAAAGGGTGCCGTTGAGATTGGTCCGGGGGTTTTTGGGAATGGGGTGATATTGAAGGGGCAATGGGAATTGAAGGCTGACAAAGGGAAGACTGTTGATCAAGTTCAATCTCCACACCAACCCAATGCCTCTTTAGAAGCTCCACCAGACACACAAGAATCCATCATGGAATACGATAAGGTTGAACAGGTATTGTTTAATATGTAATGTATATTGTTTAATTATTTAGTGTATTTATGAGCTATAATTGATTGTTAATTAGTGTACATTTGTGTGTTATCTACTGTATAATTAATTGTGAGCTATTGTATAATGTTTTTTGGACTCACTGATATACAGTATCTGAACATAATAATATGCAGTTCATATAATATAATTATACAGTAAATAATCCTTTGTTATACATTTACTCATAGGGGCTGATGAGCAGTCTGGAAAAATATGCATTCAATCTGATGGATGTTATTATCAAGTACAATGGATACATGCAATCGTGTGACTCGATTATTCCGACAAATCCACGGTTGAAAGAAATTGACAAGCTGGTGTTCGATCAGATTGCGAGGCTGTATCGACCGCATAAAGAGGCACCTACCGAGCACCAAGGAGAACCTTCGTCACACGCACATCCTGCTGTCCAAGATGTTCAGCCTCTCCAACATGAACAATTTGCACCCGATAAACCAATAAGCACACTAACTGAAGGACCAACTTTCAACTTTGCAGAAGGACCAACTTTCCACTTGTTGACACAGATAACACCACAGAAGGACCAACAACCAGACACCGTTGCAGCAAAGGGAGTAGCGATCCCCTCAATGCCTAGTTTTGACCTGCTATCGCAACAAACACCGGAGAACCCACATCATGACGAGCCGGAAGGGACTGTACTGTCAATTGCTAGACAATACAAGGATGACACCACCAATGTTGCTGACCAAGTGCCTCCGTCGACTTCAGATGTGGCAACAAAGGCTGATGCAGGGAAGGGACCTGTTGCGGTGGAATTCATTGGTGATAAAAGGAGACAAATGAAGCCAGGGCCAGATACGTGTTCTCCTTACATACAACGAATTGTACAACTAAACACAAAGTCGAGCCCCATTGAAAAAAGGCTCTCTGATTGGGTAAAGATTGTAGATGAGGACACCATGTGAGTACATAGTGTTACATGTATACATTGTAGATGAGGACACCATGTGAGTACATAATGTCACATGTATACACTGTATAATGATACATATACACAATGTATACTGTTACATATACACACTGTATACTGTTACATATACACACTGTATAATGTTACATATACACATTGTATAATGTAACATATACACACTGTATAATGTAACCTATACACACTGTATACTGTTACATATATCTACTGTATAATGTTAAATATACACACTGTATACTGTTACATATACACACTGTATGTATAAATGTTACATATACACACTGTATAATGTTACATTTTACACTGTATAATGTTACATATATCCACTGTACAATGTTAAATATACACACTGTATACTGTTACATATATCCACTGTAAAATGCTAAATATACACACTGTATAATGTTACATATACACACTGCATAATACTGTATTCTTCCATTACATACTATATGATGCATAATACCCGTTTTGTATAATAACTCATTACATACTGTATATTTGTTTTTTCAGGGCTATTGTTTTCAGGAGTGGTGATATTATGTGCACTATTTGGGATATAAAATCATTGTGTGACCGCACCGAACTCTCATCTGGTGTCATTGACACTTGGTCATACATGTTGAACAACGCCGAGGCAACAAGATCACCCACGTCGCCGCTCAGATTTTATTTTCATGTGACCGACACGGTGAAATATATCCCTTATCTTTTGTTAATACTTACGTTATAATGTGCACCATCTAACTACATTTTTTTTCAAATGTAAAACAGTTTTTTTTCACATCAAAAAAAGAAAGTAACTGTACTGATGCGCTCCTCGAACAATTTGTGAATACCATTAAACATCGTATGAGCATGTTTCCAAGATTAAACATAAACGACGTCACATTGGTAAGTTAATGAAGAGTTATTTTATTACAATTATCGTATTTATATGTAACTTTATTAACACCGCGTTCCTCTTGTCGATATGTAGGCCGTCTTTCCAATACATCACGCTGGGCATTACTATGTTATATGCTTTAATTTGAAGCAACCAACTATTGAGATACTGGACAACAGCAGGGTAGATGTGTCGATCAAGGACAAATATCAACATGTGCCACCCACTCTGGTACAATTAATATACTGTATAATCATACATTTTTCACTGTATAATTATATATGAATATTCTGTATATTGGATAGTGTTATACTATATAATCATATGTTTTTCATTGTATAATGAAGTTAATACTCTGCTGTTAATTTGTATACTAATATACTGTATATTAATATAATTATACTCTGAATCTTACATTTTTAGTTTGTTTTTTTTCAAACAGAGATGCTTGTTTTCAAAATTCCTGATGCATATCAACCATCCAGCCGGGATTGCGTTGTCAACGGCCGAATTTGTCAGGCTTCCAATGCCGTGGCGTACATACAAGAATCCATTGGATTGCGGTATTTTTGTGATGCGTCACATGGAGACTTACCTCAGTGGAGGATTGAAAAATTGGGATACGGGATTGGGGCCGGAAAACGTACTGTTTTACACTTTTATTAGTTACGTGTGTGGAATCTTATCAAACTCTTTATTTCCTATCCATCTAACTTTATTATTTGTTCAATGCAGAGAACGCAAGTTGCGAAACTAACTAGACTGAGGGGCCTTTATCTTGAGAAGATCCTCACTTCTGATCTGAACGAACTGAAAGATGAAATCCTCACGCAATCCAGAGAAGTGGAACGGGCACAGGCACCAACGACAAAGAGGAAGAAGGGGTAGACGTACTTGATAGATTAAATTTTTAAGTTTCAATGTACAGCTTTTATTATTAGTTAGATATTGCGAGACTGGATTTTTTAGTCGTTAATTAATTTTTTTGTTCATATATTATTGCTGGCTACATTTGATCCTGTTAATAATACAAGACAACAAAATCACACGATGTCTAAAATCACACAATCTCTGTATAATGTTGTATAATATGATGAATAATCTACTTTATACTATATACAATTCAACACTGTATATTAACATATCGTATACTGTATAACATAATGTCCATTTAATGTATATTGGTGTATAATATGCTGTATAATAAACGTATTCATCTTCGTTATATATTCATCTTACTGTATACTGTTGAGTAATCTACTGTATATTCACTTTATAAGTACTGTATACGGTCGTATATGTTGATGTATATTTCATAATATGCTTTTATATCTTATACATTACATAATATGCATATTATACTGTAAGTAAATGCACATTATACAGTTCATAAAATGAAGTTATACAGTACGGAACTATTAATAAAAAGAGCCTGTTCATTGTACGGTGTAAAAAAAATTCGAATTAATGAAATGTATACAACATAACTATTAATGAAATGTAAAAAGGCATAATTATTTTTCCTTTGCGGGGCAAGTTCTTGCATTATGCCCATCAAATTTTCCACATACGGCGCATTTTCTCCTCTTAGGAACATGCTTGGCTATCTCCATACTGCTCTTAATCCTTTTACCACACCCTTTAGTTCGGCTCAATTGAGGATTTCTGATCCCGATCTCATTCTCGATTTGGGGTCCCACTAGACTCTCGATAACAGCATTCTTGTTATTCCTAGGATTGTCGTCCGCACCGACACTCAAATGAGACTTCATGTCCACCAATTGATTTTTTATGTAATCAAGTTTTTCTTTGTTAAAACCTGCAAGATTTAAACATGATTGAAAGTCCATCCAAATTTGACTCTGATCATTTGTATTCTTCTCAGTCACCGCACGATATTGCCTGACGTGGTTATTGATTATATCGGATGCCATACTTTCTGCATTTTTCCTCCACCTCCTTAGAACGTACTCGGCCGGCAACTTGTGTATTCGGCTTTGGTTGAATGCAAAGAAAACGTGTCTACACAGAATGCCTCGCCTCAAAACAATCTACAAGAACAATCAACCTGATTGTTCGATACAACATGTTTCACCTGCACACAATACAGTTAACATAATTATACTATACAGTGTGGGGAATATAATAATACGTTAAATATAACATTAACATACATTATAAAGAAATAATCACCTGCATACAATACAGTTAACATAATTATACTATACAGCGTGGGAAATCTAATTATACATCAAATATAACATTAACATACAGTATAAAGAAATAATGTACCTCATACAACTTTGATTCGTTCTCGGAGTCGGATACGACAAACGATTTGACACCATCGACAACGCTTAGACTATGAAGAATCACTTTATACACTGAATTTTTGATCTCTTCTTGTACATCGTAGAAAACAGCGCGCGTATATACCTCGATAGTTAAATTCACCGGTTAAATTCAAATCCAACATCTCCGTCACTAATTCTTTTATGTTAGCATGTTATTACATTATAAATCGATAGACAAGTTCAACAATAACCAAAAAAAAATAAAAAAAATCCTCGACAGATATACATATTTATTTTGTGGGTAGTCCAATTTTTTTTCTAAAAAAAACTCAGTTAGGTTATTTACATTACGTTTTAAAAGTAACTTGAGTATAAAACAATTGATAATATTCAATTTATAGTAGTCCATTTTAAATCTGTGTGTTGCACTTAGCCCAAATAATAAGTTTAAAGTTTCGATATTTTTCTAACTTTACATAAATGAAAAGTAAACTTCATTTTTTTAACGCGAGGGAAAAATTGTATATTTTTATATAGTTTAAGGAAGCAAATTGTTACACGCTGATGCGGTCCAAATTTGCATCATACGTCTTGAACTCTCCAAAATTCCTAGATCTGCAAAATAATAAGGTGTTAGAAGGCGCACGTCAAAAGTTTCCCTGGCGTTACCCCTCCGACGCTCAAGTCGGAAGTAATCTTTTGCAGAAATATGAGATATCCTTCTAAAACATTATCAAGAGTCTTATTTATCATTGTCCATAATAGGGTATAAGAAGCCCTAATTATGATAAGCTTCTTAGGTCTGGGCTCAACCCATTAAATATTATAATACTTATGTCATTGGTCCAAGGGTTCAACTCAGTCTAATAAATTATGATTTACCTACATTATTAGCCGCTCATTCTCCCATTAAATATTATAATACTTATATCATTGGTCCAAGGGCTCAACTCAGTCTAATAAAATATAATTTATTTACATTATTAGCCCCCCACTCTCATAATTTGGATGATTCCGATCTAAGAGAGTAGATTAGTCAAGAAATATATCTGAGTTGATAATTCTCATATTTCTTACAATTGATAATTTCAGAAAATTATGTCAATCCTTAGTATAAATATGCAAGTTAGGCATTAGAGCTCTTGTGTGGCTGCTATAGCTGAACTTGTAATACAACCAAAGGGATTTTCATAATCATAATCTTTGTCCAATCAATGTTGTCGGAGAGGGTCACTTGTTATAGTGTAAGTCTTAAATTTCGGTTTCGGAGTAGATATTGGTGTAGTAAATTTACGGAAATTTAGATGAAAATTTCGGGGATATTCAAAATTTCGGTTTCGATTTTAAAGAAATCATGGAAATTTATAAAATATTTGGAAATTTACAATAAAATTTTGGGTAACTTTAATTATCATACTTATGCATCTTTTACTGCAATAATATTCGATATATAATATATGGATAATGAATTTGTTAAATAATATCACTAAAAACTATTGCGAAAAATATAAAATAAATATAATTTAATTGTAAGATAATAACCAAATTTCATGAGAATTTCATTAAAATAAAATGTACCAAGACTTAAGTAAAAGTTACTATTCAATACCACATCGAGTTTTAGAAGGATCGAAATCGCTATCACTAGTATCTATTCTACCTCTACTTTCATTTTGCAAGTGAAAATTATTAATTATATGTTGATAATATTCTGCACATGACATGGAATGTTGGTAGTACTGTATATAATGATGATGATGATATTCTTCTGGTGTTGAATCTTAAAGAACTCCAATGGAGTAGTACAATTTCTTCAATCGTATTCATTTTTAGTTTTTTGTTTTACTGCTTCTTGTGGTTGGGGGGTAAGTGGTAGGTGTGGTCCTTACCAAGTAATTTTTTAATTATATAATATTTAAAAATATATAAAAAAAATTCGGCCGAAATTTCAGTTTCGGGACAAAACAGGTTACGGCCGAAATTTCGATGGATATTTGACAAAAATATTTTAAATTTCGGGTTTCGGCAAAAAAATTCTGGAAATTTCGGGTTTCGGTCGAAATTATGGAAGATATTCTGCAAAATTGGATCGAAGGTTCGATTTCGCTTCGGGACTTCCCGAAATCCAAAATTTCGGTCGAAATTTCAGTGTTTTGACCGAAATTTAAGACCATGGTTATAGTCATTGAGCTCGGTAAATATCATAGTTTGTGATAAAAATGAACTAGGTAGAGGTATTTACTCAAAATAAATGAGTTTAATGGTTTTGGCTCAAAATAAATGAGCTCCACATGTGAAATCACAAATATCCACCTCTAAGTATGCCCGATGAAAAGCTTAGAAACAAGTTTAAGAAATTTTCAAAAATTAAGAACATCTGCAAAATGTGTTTTAATCTCTATATAATTTTCATAAGAATAAGAGGACATATATGATAAAAAATCAATCCGATAAATGTCAATCCTTTGAAGGAGTCCATTAACTAAGAGCGCCAAAAATAACAAGCGTTCTTTACTCTAAACTCAATGTAGATTGAGCTTAAATACACAAGTTCTATTATTCAGTGGAGTTCATTTGAGCTCCAAAAATATATATTTTGTTCAAAACCGAAGCTTTTTATGTTTGAGGCTCTGCCTAGATCTTGGATCTCTAGGCCATTTTTTGTCTCGGTCGAGGCCTTTAAGTTTTAGGGGGTTCTTGTGGGATCCTCGGCCTATTTCTCAAATCTAAGGCAGCCTCTCTAGCCTCAACCGAGACTTTGAGTTTCGGGCATATTTATGTTTGAGCCTCGACCGGAATATTTAGATCTCAGTAAGCTTTTTAGCCTTTGCCAAAACTTTTGAGTTCTCGGAGACTTCTATGTTTGAGCCACCACTGAAATTTTTAGGTCCCAGGGGTTTTTTTTAGCCTCAACCGAGATTCTTTGAGTTCTGAGGGACTTCTATGTTTGAGTCTCGACCGGAATATTTAGATCACAGAGAGCTTTTTAGCCTCCGCCAAAACCTTTGAGTTGTGAGGAATTTCTATTTTTGAGCCTCGACCAGAATATTTAGATCGCAGAGAGCTTTTTAACCTCAGCCAAAACCTTTGAGTTTAGTGAACTTTTATATTTGAGCCTCGACCAAAACATTTAGATCGTGAGGAGCTTTTGAGCCTCAACCAAAATCTTTGAGTTCTGGAGGACTTCTATTTGAGCCTCCATCAAAAAAATTTAGATCCTGTGGGGGCGTTTTACCTCAACCGAGATTCTTTGAGTTCCGAGGGACTTTTATATTTGAGCCTTGAGTGTAATGTTTAGATCGTGGGGAGCCTTTTATATTATTTATGAATCCTATCATAACAGGAATGCTAAAATCGAATGAATTCAACAAGATTTTCTAATAATAAAAAATCATAGCATAACCATTACGCCATGTTCATACCCAATACATAAGTCGTTGGTAATGGGAGTTGCTCAAGAGCGACAAATTAGAAACTAACTAAATAGAAGGTCTTTTTATAAGTTTACTCTAAGATGATCCCTTTTTGAATGAACCAAGTTCAGAATAAATATATAATGTGGGTACAATACCTGTTGGGAAAGAGTGCCAAAATGACGATGACACCAGCGCAACAGAAGCGGTATAATTTTTTTCCCCACTAACTGGATAAAAATGGGACCACACCAACGATAGTAAGATAGAAAGAAATAGAATAATCGAGACAAGAGTTTTTACGTGGAAAACCCAAATCGGGAAAAAAACCACGGGACCGAAGTCGAAAACCTCCACTATATCAATAATGGGCTTACACAATTTCTCTCTAACTAATTAGGGGATACACCAAATCGTCAAGAAAATATCTCTTGGATTACAAATACATCAAGTTTACTAACTTGGAATTGTAGAAGAAAAATAAAACACTCCCTCAATCTTATTTTTCTTCTCCCAATTTTTCTCTCCTTTTTTTTCCTCTCTTTCTCTCTCTTTCTCTCTCTATCTCTCGCTGCTCTCAGCTACTTTGGTGTAAGAAATGGCTGAGAAAAGCTTGCTATTTATAGCCAACAATCCATGGCATATTGAGTAAATAGCCATTAAGTTTGAGGGGCATCAAAATTGGCAACTTGCCATGGTTGAGGTCATGCATGACCTACAACCCTTTTATTAATTTATTTTTCTTTTTAATTTATGTGGGCCCCACACTTGAGGGACCCACCCAACAATTCTCCCTCGTAACTCATGTGGGGGGCACAACCAAGCCTGCTTCACTTTTGCAGATTTCAAGCTTTTCTCTTGGCAAAGACTTTGTGAGCATATTTGCGCCATTATCATCCGTATGCACCTTATGAAGTTGCATCAACTTTTCGTCAAGAACATCCCGGATCCAATGGTATCTCACATCTATGTGTTTGGACCTTGAGTGGAAAGTCGAATTTTTACTCAAGTGAATCGCGCTCCGACTGTCACAATAGAGACTGTATTTTTCCTGCTTCAAGTCCAACTCCTCTAGAAACTTCCTTAACCACAACACCTCTTTACATGCTTCAGTCACGACAATGTACTCGGCTTCTGTTGTGGATAATGCCACGCATTTTTGAAGTTTCGACTGCCATGAAATAGCTCCCCCTGCAAAGGTAATCATGTATCCGGACATGGACTTCCTGGATCAATGTCTCCAGCCATGTCTGCATCTGTGTACATATCGAGTCTTGCATGAGCAATATTGAGTCTACGCTAACTACGCTAACTGCATGAGCAATATCGAGTCTTGTACATACCATAGCATACATCAAACTGCCAACTGTAGAAGCGTATGGTATTTTCTTCATCTCTTGTTTATCTTCCTCACTTGTGGGGCCTTGTGCGGAGCTGAGTTTGAAATGACCCGCAAGTGGAGTACTAACCGCTTTAGATTTACTCATGTTGAACCTCTCAAGAACTTTCTCAATGTACTTTTCTTGAGATAACCAAAGCTTCTTGTCAGCTCTATCCCTAGAGATTTTCATTCCAAGGATATGCTTAGTCGGACCCAAGTCTTTCATTGCAAAAGACTTTCCAAGTTCTTTCTTCAGCTTCTCAATCTTACTGGCATCATGACCTACGATCAGCATGTCATCAACGTATAACAGTAGAATGATAAAATCTCCATCTGAGAATTTCTTGAAGAATACGCAGTGATCTGAGCTAGTCCTCCTGTAGTCATGGTCTGTCATGAACGAGTCAAATTTCTTGTACCACTGTCTAGGAGTTTGCTTCAGACCATACAAGATTTTCTTCAACCTGCACACTAGGTTTTCTTTCCCTTTGACTCTGAACTCTTCCGGCTGCTCCATGTAGATTTCTTCATCTAGATCTCCATGAAGAAATGCGGTCTTCACATCAAGTTGTTCAATCTCCAAATTGAGACTGGCGGCAATCCCAAGAACAACTCTGATGGAAGACATCTTCACCACTGGTGAGAAAATTTCTTCAAAATCAACACCTTTTTTCTGATTGAAACCCTTCACAACCAGTCTTGCTTTATATCTGGGTTGTGAGTTATGTTCCACATTTTTCAACTTGTACACCCATTTATTTTTTAGCGTTCTCTTGCCTTTAGGCAGCTTCACCAAGTCATAGGTGTGATTTTCTTGTAAGGATTTCATCTCCTCTTTCATGCCCTCCATCCACATATCTCTCTGATCATGTGATATGGCCTCTGGGTAACTCTCTGGTTCTCCCCCATCAGTGAGCATCACATACTCATCTATTATATTTGGTCGAAGGACGTGTTTGTCTAGTTGACCTTCTAACCATCGTCTCTGGGGAGGAACTGGATCATCAGTCTGTATAGGTGGCACCTGATCATCAACTGGCTCATCATCCGTTATATCATTCTGCTCGTCCTGTACATCTCCCGTGATCCCGAGTTGTATGTGAAGGAACTGGATCTAAGTCATCAGGAACTTCCTGAGAAGATTCTCTCCTCTCGCTCTGTTTTGTATCATTAGATGTTTGTTCCTCAAGAAACACAACATCTTTGCTTCTGATAACTTTCCTGTTCACCGGGTCCCAAAGTCTGTAACCAAACTCTTCATGGCCATAGCCCAAGAAGGTATATGGTTTGGTTTTGTCATCAAGCGTGGATCTTTCATCTTTTGGAATATGAACAAACGCCCTGCAGCCAAACACTCTCAAGTGTTTATAGGAAACGTCTTTCCCCGACCAAACTTTGTCTGGAATGTCACCATCCAAAGGAGCTGAGGGAGAAAGGTTGATCAAGTGAACTGCGGTCCTCATTGCTTCACCCCAAAAGGATTTGGGCAATTTTAAGTGTGATAACAAACACTTGATCCTCTCACAAATTGTCTTGTTCATCCTCTCCGCTACACCATTATGTTGTGGAGTTTTTGGAACGCTCTTCTCAAGCCTGATACCATGGCCACGACAATGCTGTTCAAATGGACCCTGGTATTCGCCACCGTTGTTTGAACGAATACACTTCAGTTTTCTTCCGGTTTCTCTTTCAACTTTTGTTTGAAAATGCTTAAAGACTGTTATAACTTGGTCTTTAGATTTCAAAGCAAAACACCAGACCTTTCTAGAGAAATCATCAATGAATGTGACAAAGTACACTGCACCACCAAGTGTTTTGTCTTTCATATAGAATACATCAGTATGCACCAAGTCCATAGGATGTGATTTTCTGGACGGATAAAAGCTCTTGAACGCAACTCTGTGTTGTTTTCTTGCTAAACAATCAACACAAGTTTGTAGCTCTATCCCATTGATGTCAGGTAGGAGTTTCTTCTTAGCCAAAAGTTGCATGCCTTTTTGGCTCAAGTGTCCAAACCTCTTATGCCATAACTCAATGGAGGAACTATTGACTGCTGCATTCACTTCTCCATTGGATAATTTTGCTTGCATCAGGTAGAGTGAGTTCTTTTTCTTACCCTTTGTAGTAATCAGAGAACCTTTGGTGAGCTTCCATTTTCCTTCACCAAAGTTACTGACATAGCCGTCATCATCTAGCTGGCCAGTGGAAATAATGTTGAGCCGAATGTCAGGAATATGTCTGACGTCTCTCAGAATGAGTCGGCACCCTGTGTCAGTTTCCAAATTAATGTTCCCCATGCAGATAACCTCTGTCACATCATGATTGGCCATTCTGACTCTGCCAAAGTTACCACTCATGTATGATGTGAGCATATCCCTATGTGGGGTGATATGATACGAGGCTCCTGAATCAATGATCGAATCTGTTTCTTGGCATGATGAACTGACACATGCATCATCACAGATAATGACAACATCACCATCAGTTGCCACAACTGTGGTGTCTTTGTCATATTTTTTGTTTGCATTATTTCCATTCTTTTGATCCCTTTTCTTCTTTCTGCAGTCTCTTTCGTAGTGGTTTGGACCACCACAGTAATGGCATTTGAAATCTCCTATGAACTTGGACTTCTCCCTGAATTTGTCTCTCTGGTGCTGAGGACCTCTATTTTTGTTTCTTCCTCGTCTGTTAGATTTTTCAGTCACCAAGGCATTTTGTTCAGTACTGAATGTCTGCTCCTTTCTTCTAAACTTTTCATTTAGAAGACAATCTTTGACCACTTGTAGGGTCAAATCTCCATTTGGAGCTGAGTTGCTGACTGACACTACGAGGGTATCCCAACTATCCGGTAATGAGCTGAGCAACAATAAAGCAATCACTTCATCATCAAGGGGTATCTTCATGTTGATGGATTGATTTATTAAGCCGTGGGTGGAGACTTAATGGACTAAGGAAGCGGCGCGGGGCTCCGCTCTCACAACCGGAAAGTGGTGGTTTGGGGGGTAGAGGTGGTGGCCTGGGAGGGAGAGGGGAGGGAGACGAACATTGTTCGTCTTCCTCCTTCTCCTTTTTCTTTTTTTTTTGTTTTTTCTTATTATTTTATTATTTTATTAATTTTTTAATAATATTTGAATTTCTTTTTTCTCTCTCCGTAACAGTAACGGCGCGTGTGCACAACATCCATTTTCCGTCCAATTTTTACGTTTTGGGACCAAAAGTGTCACTTTTTCAATCCTGTGGGACTAAAAGTGTCGAAAAAATTCCTATAGGACTAAAAGTGTTTTGAGGCAACTCCTACGAGACCAAAAGTGTAATTTTCCGTATTACAAGAATACATGGCTCCAATTCAAAGTACGCATATTATTGATTAGAATATAGGTCATAGATATGGTTGTTGTTTTACCGAATTCAAAGAACATTCTATTTAAATTAGTGTTTTAATCATTAGGGAAAATTTTATTTTTGTCCCCCAATTATACACCAAATTTGATTTTGATCCCTCAGTTACAACGCTCGTTAAATGTAGTCCCTAAACTACCACATTTTCATCAAATGTGGTCCTTCCGTCTAATTTTTCATCAAATTGGTAAGTGTTGGAGTTCATTGAAATGTCAAAAGTTATATTTTGCACCCCGTAAACATAACTTTTGACACTTTCCACCCCAAAAGGAACAATTGACAAATTTCACCATTTAATCATAATTTTATTGACATATCACATCACAATCCACTTCTCATCCTTATTTGCGGCTTTACTACAGTATTCAAAACAACAAAATGCGAAAACTAAAATGTTAAGGAGAAAGAAAAATATTTTGATAATTATATTTAGTTGGTTATCAACATTTCAAATTGTATATAGCGTTTTTCATTTTTTCACAAGTTAATATTTGTTTAAAAAGATGATCACCACAGTTGTTGCAAAATAGGATTATCTGCATCTAATTGAGATAACTATAGCTAAATCAAGGCAAGAAAAAGAATTGTTGATAAGAATATTTGCTAATTTATTGTATGATTTTAACTACCTTTTAGTTATCCAAATCTCTCTAATTTCTCCAACAAACTCACATAATATGATGTTTGTTTCTAGGGTCGCTGCAAACAAATGACACTCTCTCTCTCTCTGAAAATGTATCCGGGGTTTGTATATGTTCTTTTAGTCCTTTCTACTTTTTTTAGTTTTTTGTTCTTTCTTCTATCCTTGATGATTTTTCATATTGTTGTTTTGTTTGCAGAATCTACTTACAGTGATAAAATGGGTTTTGAAAAGTGTATATGATCAAAATTATCATTAAAAGAGACAAGAAACCATCACAAAGTAATGGTGAATTGCTAATTCTATCTTCAACTTTGAAAAATGATGATAAAAGGGTGAAATTTATTAGTTATCCTTTTTTGGAGTGCAATTATCAAAATTTGTGTTTCTAGTTTGCAAAATATAAGTTTTGACATTTCCATTAACCCCAACAGGACCAAATTGCTAAAAATTAGACGAAGGGACCAAATTTGATGAAAATATAATATTTTGGGGACTATATTTGATGAGTGATGTAACTGGGGAAACAAAAACAAAATTTTCTCATTCATATAATATTACATTAATCAATAATATGGTTCATGAACTATCATAAATTTAATGCACTATAAATTTTAGGGAAAATTCAAACGCCCCCCTCACCTATGGGGTTAAGTGCACTTTACCCCCAAGCCTATCAAAATGTGCATTCGAGTTCCGACACCCTCACCTTTGGTGAACGTTATATTTAACCCTGTGTTGACCGGATACAATGAAATCTAAGGAAATACTCCATTGGGGATTCAAAGATACTTTCAAGTATGTGCACTTTGCCTCCTGACCTTTAAAAAATGTGCACTTAACCCCATATCATACACATTACTATTAAATTCTTATTTTGATTGAATAAAATGAATTTCACCAATG
This sequence comes from Buddleja alternifolia, assembly GCA_019426215.1. NCBI lineage: Eukaryota > Viridiplantae > Streptophyta > Magnoliopsida > Lamiales > Scrophulariaceae > Buddleja > Buddleja alternifolia. The sequence goes on from CM033403.1 coordinate 29,045,872, forward strand.
TTTTGATATGCAGCATCCTATATATGGAGATTTCAATCAATTTAAGTATTTTTATGATTATAAACTACATTGTTATCATACATTTAATTTTATATTTATTCTCCGATAAATGTTATGATATACATAAATCTATGCCTAAGTAAAAATTTATTTACATAAAATTTTGCACTTCAATATAATAAATAAAAGAGGAATTATTTGCTACCAAATCCACCAAAAAAAGCATTGTCTCCCTTATCCTCTGTAACCTAAGCAACCCACATTATTCATTAAACAATAATAATGATTCAAGGGCAACAATAAAAATATTTTAATTATCTAACCTACATGACGTTCGTACATAATAATATTTTGGTGAAAATATTTCATTTTATTCAACTAAAATAAGAATTTGATGGCAATGTATACTTAAATGCACATTTTTTAAAGTTTAGGGGCAAAATGCACATATCTCAAAGTATCGAAAAATCTGCTGCAAAATATTCGCGGAATATTTCCTCTAGATTCCACCGGAGATAGGCAATGGGGGTTGAATGCAACACGTATCAAAGGTAAGGGGGGTGTCTGCATTTATCCCTAAATTTTAATCATCTCAAGCTAGAAATTAACTTCTTTCATTCGGCATTCGAAATTTGCAAAGTATTTCAATTTGCTTGTACCCACAACTTTGCTTATATAAATTAGAAAAATAACAGTCATCGATAAAAGGTATATAAAATATTATAATATCTTTCGATTTTATACTTTTACTTCACTTATATCAAAAATTTAATTCCAAATATATTTGTAATTGTCAGGTTGATGTCAGATGATTCGTACGATAAATAATTTGACTTTATGTATTGCCTTTTAAATTCTTAGGGTGGAGGAAGTAAAAAATAAAGATTGCTTGGACCTTGTATTCCCCTGTTCTGTGGAATAAAAAAGTACATCGTCGTTGAGATTAAAATCTGACAAACAGTTTTGATTTATAAATTTAATAATTAGATTATTCATGCAAGTGTGCGCATAAAAATTTTATTTTTCATGCAACTTCTTCCTCTTTATAACAACAATAACAACTAGAATCATAGTATCCAAACATTTGCTGAAAAAGAGGAAATAATGAAAAATAATATACTGATTTTTACAATTCATATGCCTTAAGGGGTTTCATTCTTGAAAAATGGATGTAATATGACTTTTATAGTACAAATGTTTTCAACAATTGAATTCTTATACAATTTCTCCTTTTGGTTATTTTCGTGAAAAAGGGTTTCTTCATTATTCATATGCTTAAATTCAATTTTGTACCTTATGGAATGTATTTCATTTATTTAACTTCTAATAAAAAAAATGTGTCTTGCCTTAAAAAAAAATAGACTATGACATTCACTACAAGAAAACAGAGTTTTAGAGACGGAAAAATTCCGTCTCTGACACCCGTCTTTAAACGGCTCGACGCTGATTGAGAAGGAATTTTTCCGTCTCTAATTCTGTCGCTTTTTTCATGACTCTTTTACAAATAAACCGTCTCTATATTTTGTCTCTAATCCGTCTTCAATTCCGTCTCTAACTATATTCAAATTCGGTCTCTAATCTGTCTCAAGATTTCATGGAATCCATCTCTAAATTCGTCTCTAATCCGAACTCCTAATCCGTCTCTAAATCCGTTGCTAATTCCAACTCTATATCCGTCTCTAAATTTGTCTCTGATTCCAACTCAGTAACGATCTCTAAATCCGTCTCTGATTCCAACTCAGTAACGGTCTCTAAATCCGTCTCTGATTCCAATTGCATATCCGTCTCTGATTCCAATTGCGTATCCGTCTCTAAATTCGTCTCTGATTCCAACTCCGTATCCGTCTCTGATTCCAACTCCGAATCCATCTCTAATCCGTCTCTAGTCGCATTTCAATATAGGTCTATAATTCCGTCTCTAATCTGTCTTTGCTCTTTTCTAAAACTGTCTCTAAATCGTCTCTAAATGAAGCTAAATAATTTATGAATATAGCGTTTTATTCGGTAAATCCATATAATATCAAATTTGGTAAATAACGAATAATTCAATAAAATCAACAAACATTAACTAAACAACATCACACCTATCAACAAAATGCAAACAACAAATTAACACCACAATTGAAATATCTAACACAATCATTTCAACATCACATCATTCTACCAATATATCATTCTAATAGACAACTTTGTCCAATCAATTAGTCCCAACATCTACCCAAAAGTATCAAAACGACAGATGATTAACATGAGTTACTACTAATCATCAAAGTATATAATGAAAAAATACCAACTAATTACCTCCATCTGAACTTCTTTGCTCATTACAATTTCCAGATCCACCGGAGAACTTGTGGTTTGGATATCCCACATCTTGAACAAATTTTCGAAGCATCTCCTCCATGCTCACTTTCATCTCCTTTTTCATTCGTTTAATCTCGTCATTCTTCATTTCAATAATTGCATCTCTCTTTCTCACTTCCTCAAACACATTTTCTATCAATTTCTTATTCACTTCATTGTTTCTTCTTTGGCTTTCTCGCACATCTTCTATTTCTTGTGTAAATCTCACAATTACCTCACGAGACTCTCCCTGACCAGCAACTGATGAGCTGGAGCTCACACTATAATTCCCAGAAGTTTTGCATTGCCAAACTCCGTACAAACGGCCCTTTGATGGGCCTCCAGTCACTTCGCACCATGATGAAAAGTCAAATGACGGTAAAGAGGAGGAATCAATGGGACCCTGCTTGGCCCTATATTCTTCCTGTGCAAACATATAACGAAAATTGTTAATTCTTAATAATATATTAACAAGTAAATGAAACAAAACATCCCCTATGAAAATTAAAGAAAACGTAAATTAAGAGCAAAAGGTAATAAGGAGAAACTTAATTAAAAGATACTTACACTAAATTTTTTCGATTTTTTATCTACAAACTCCCCAGTACCTTGACTTATGTGGCATCGCTCAAATAGCTCAAAATAATCAACATTGCGCTTAAGTGTTTTTTCCTACAATAATGATTATACTAATCAATGTTCAACAGAATCGCAGAAAAAGAGATGAAAATTTGGAAACTAAACATACCATTTTTAGTCGATGTGCTTCCTGAGGGATAGAACCACAAGTATGCTTCGTGACGCAGCCATCCTTCTCAGTCATATGATTTTGCTTAGCTTTCTCACATTTTTTAGCATACTCCTCTGTAGCCCAGTATTTTTGCACCAATTCGTCCCATATATGAGTGCCCATCCAAGTTGGAGCTCTACCAAGCATGTCCAAATTACTTGGTTTTCTGCCTAATTGCTCTTCAACATTGTCTAAGGCTTTCTTCTTGGCTTTGTAGAGCAATTCCCTAAGTCGGGCACCTGCGTTTTCGTTCCAAATCTTTCGCACACTTGCATCTGTTAGGTTATTCCACCTATATCTCAGCTGGAATATGGATATTTCAAAAAAAACTACTTAAGAATCAAACGTCAAATAACATGAAAGAATCAAACTTGAATAAAGTACCTTAAAATTCTCCCATAATAAATTTTTGGTCGCCTCTGGAACCTTCAGCCATCTTGGATATGCTTCTGTGAAAATTCCCTTTATATCATTTGTGATATTCCGAGTGACTTCTGTTTCAATAAATTTAGTTGACAAAGTAAATGACAATAACAGAGAAAAAATTTAATATTTATTTTTACAAATAAACAAATATACACACACATATATATATATTATAATGTAAACAAAGGATCTAGAAGTACTTAGAATCAATAATAGTTATCGTAATCCGATTGTCAGCACTTGTTGGCACTTGTGTCCCGTGATTAGCTCCCCTTCTCTGAGCATGTGAAGAAGCACCTTCTTCAGCTGTATCTATTGAATCATAATTTTTCCCCATCGGTGTCTCCTCAACCTACATAAAAATTAAACTATAATGTAAGATTTAATTAGTAATGTTAATTTTATTTTTAGATTTAAGCACATAAAAATTAAATAAAGTTATACATGTATATCATCATGATGCACTCCATCAACAGAATTAGTCTCCAAACCCAAAGTCTCATCTACCTCTGTCTCTTCGTCCCGAAGGTGTGCTCGTCCACGAGGGCCTCGTACACGTGCTAGCCCTCGTCCGTGGTGCGTAGCTCGCCCTCTAGTCATCATCCTATCATAAATAAATATAAATCAAATTAAATACATAACATGAAAGAAGATTATTCAAATAAATACATAATAAAATGCAATCAAAAAATGAAAAATCAAATAATGCAAACTCGCACAATTAACTAGATAAACTATAAAACAAGTTTAAACAATGTCTTCAGATTACAATAAATAAAATACGTAAACTACTATACTACAAACAATCAACCATCATCCTCTAAGTTATTATCACTATCTTTAGAATCATATTCATCTCCTTCGTGATCTTCTTCTTCTGACTCTGAATATTCAAATTCTTGTTCTTCTTCATTCTCTACATCCTCCATATTGACTTCATTGATCCTCATAGCATGTTGAAGTTCCTCCACCTCATTTAACTCCAATTCTTCTGCCATAACATCTGCCACAATGTTAATCTCATCGTTTTCCACAAGAATAGAAGGTGGTGCAGGCGCGTCTTCTTCTTGAAAAGGAGTCTCAAGACTTGGTAGAATACTCTCATCTTGTTCAACTGCTGGGATATCAAACTTTCCGGAACTCTTTACTTTACATACTGCCCACCAATCACGTCTCTCTCTTTTCACACTTGGAAATGAAGTGTAGCGAACTTGTCGAGCTTAAGAAGCTAATATAAAAGGATCATCTGTCGTCAATTTCAACTTATGATTAATTTCCACATGATCTGATCAATGCACTCTTATTTCTTTATCAGAAGTATCATGCCAATGACATTTAAATAATATAATCCCATTTCTGAATCCAAAATACTCCAACTCCAAAATTTCTTCCAACGATCCATAGTAGTCTACTTCATGTTCATTATAAGTACTTCCAAGTATGCATACACCAGAATTTGTAGTTTCTTTGTAACGACCATATTCCCGAGTGTGAAACTTGAACCCGTTCACAAAGTATCCTTTATAGCCAGAAACTCGACGCTTAGGACCATGAGCTAACTTCCTTATGACGTCATCAACTTCATTATTTGTATCTCGAATCTATTAAGAAAATATCATTATATATTAACGTACATATCAATTAAGTTGCTAATATTTGTGGCTTTAATCTTTGATCTACTTACATGATCACGTAGCTAGTCAGCGAAGCCTCTATCACGTGATATATTTAGTTCCACCTCAGTTATTCTTGGAACTTTGCGTCTCTTTTCTTCTTCAAAACTCCTATAAAAGTTGAGACAATGGCACATAATGCTTACGGGCCTTTAATTAAATAAGATAATGGCGCATGTGTTAAGTAACTCACTTCAAATACAGGTCGATTTTGTCGGGATTCATCAAAACATATCTATGTGCAACTTTCATCTCATCATCAGTGAGATATCTAAGTGCAACCCGAGGACCAAGTGGTCGGCCTGGATGTGCACAAATCGAAGTACTCTCAAATGAATCTACCATTCCACCATCATCATTTCGTTGTACTCGATTTAGTCGGGATGGTATGTTTGGCTTGAAGTACGAGGAACAAAAAGTTGAAACTTCCTCGATCATATAGGCCTCAACAATAGAAGCCTCCACTCGAGCACGGTTGCCAATTTTTTTCTTCAAGTGGTATAGGTACCTACAATTTGATTAAATTTTCAAATGGTGGTACTAAACTTTCATAATACAATGGGAATAGGTGAGTGAGAGTACTTCTCAAAAGAATACATCCATCGATATTGTACAGGACCACCGACTTTAGCTTCATATGAAAGGTGAACTGGCAAGTGTTCCATTGAGTCAAAGAACCCGGGGGGAATTTTCTCATGTTTACACAGTATCTCAACAATGCTCTTCTCAAGTTTTTGCATATGCTCCACACGTAACACAGTTGCACATATATCCTTGAAGAAACTACTAAGCTCTGTTATTGTTTCCCAGATCGGTTTTGGAAGTAGATCCCTGAATGCAATAGGGAGCAATCTTTGCATAAATACATGGCAATCATGACTCTTCATCCCTTGAAACTCGCATTCATGCTCGTTCACACAACGAGCTATGTTAGAGGAATACCCATCAGGTAACTTTAATGATTTTGCCCAAGAACACACTTCTTTTATCTGTGCTTTACTCAATGTGTAAGAAGCTTTGGGCCTTTGTACTTTCCCATTTGCACTTTCAAGTAAATGCAGCTCATGCCGACTGCAATACAATTCTAAATCTTTTCGAGCTTTTGCATTGTCCTTTGTTTTTCCCTTGACATCCATAATCGTGTTAAAAATATTATCAAACACATTCTTCTCAATATGCATCACATCTAGCTTGTGTCGGATAAGGTTTGTGTGCCAGTAAGGTAACTTCCAAAATATACTCCTTTTCACCCAATTATGTGTTTTTCCGAATCTATCTATTGGTTGTGCGCCGCCAGGGGGTTTCCCAAAGGTTATATCGGGGAGCTGCTCTACTCTTCAACACATGTCTTCACCACTTAAGCGGATAGGTGGAAGATCATTGTCAATTCTTCCCTTACTGAATTTATAAGTCTGTCTTCTATAAGGATGATTAGGAGGCAAAAACTGATGATGACAATCAAACCATGAAACCTTTCTTCCACATCTAAGTAAGAAGGATTTAGTATTTTCCATGCAATATGGACATGCCATACGACCATGAGTGCTTCACCCTGATACCATAGCATACCCTGGGAAATCAGTAATTGTCCACATAAGTGCCGCCCTCATATCAAAATTTTGTTTATTATACACATCATAGGTTTCAACCCCAGATGTCCACAATGTTTTCAACTCATCTATCAGAGGACGTAGAAAAACGTCAATGTTCTTCTCTGGACTTTTCGGGCCTGGGATAACCATGTTAAGGAACATAAAGGGCTTTTGCATGCACATCCACGGTGGAAGATTATATACAGTAATGATCACAGGCCAACAAAAGTAAGGGATACTGGAATTGCCAAATGGACTAAAACCATCGGTACATAAACCAAGACGGACATTGCGTGGATCTGAGGCAAATGAAAGATGAGTGCGATCAAAATGTCTCCATGCCTCTCCATGAGATGGATGCGCCATGTCATCTTCACTATGGTTTCTTGCATGCCAACTCATGTGCTCACATGTATAACTAGATGCATATAGCCTTTGAAGTCGGGGTATCAATGGCAAAAAGCGCAACACCTTGAAAGGCACTTGTTTTCGACTTCCCGACTTACCTGGCTTATAACGAGGAAGACAGCAAAAAGGGCATTCTCGACGGTCTTTGTTTTCTTTGTAATATAATATGAAATTATTCACACAAGCATCAATTTTCTCGTAACCCAGTCCAAGTTTAGATAATTGTTTCTTGGTCTTGTACAAGTTCTCTGACAACTTTGCACCATTTGGCAACATGCTTTTGATGATAGAAAGAAGTCGATTATAACAAGCCTCGGGCATATTGTACTCTGACTTGACATTCAACAATTGGGCAACAACAGAAAGTTTGGTATGATTTTGGCAACCATCCCATAAAGGCTCATCAGCACCTTTTAATAAGTCAAAGAACTTTTGTGCTTCTGAGTTGGGTAGTTGTTCATCATCACTTGTTGAATTTAAACTGACCTCTAGACCCATTGCATCCATCACCATTGTCCTATAACGAGATCCTCCTTCATTAGGAACTGTTGGAAAATCATCCACGGCCTCTCTCACGGGGATGGGTTCACCGTGTGCATACCACAAATTATAACCACATTGAAATCCATTCTGGTAAAGGTGATGATGCACAACTTTTTGCTCAGACAATTTTGTATTGCGGCACCTAGAGCATGGACATTTTATTTTTCCATCACTCACGAATCTCAGGTGTGCATAGGCAAATTCTAAGAACTCCTTAACCCCTTCCACAAATTCAGTTGAAAGATAACCATTATTATCCATACGCCGCCACATCCAATTACGGTCTATATTCATGATTTCTGCAGTTATAGGTAATTTTGAGATATATTAAGCAATTTTGCTAAAAAATACTATGGGACATTCTTGCATTTGATTTTACATATTTTACTACTTCCTACCATCTTGAGATATATTTAGATTTTCTTGGTAAAATCACAAATGGATTTTGAAATTTACCTTTAATTTGAGCTCCTAGGAAGAAAATAGTCAAAGAAATTGAAAAGTGGAGTGTGTATATGTTTAGCAGCATGTCTCTCTCTATTATCATTCTCCAATTTTATTTTATTTTGGTCTTGAGTGGAAAATGAAAGGTCTCAAGGCCTATAGACCTAGCTTGAGGGCTTTAGTGTAATTCTTTGATTTTTTTTCCTTTCACTCCTTAAACTCAATCATGTACCAATCAAGTCCCACATAGATATGATTTAATAGTTAAGGTCTTCTTCTTGTCAAAATTAACTATTGGCATGTTAATATCATTACATAATGTACATCGAATAAGGTAAAAAGAAACATAGTTTAAGTATTCAAAAACAAAGTGCCTGAAAATGCAAACCACATTCTAGTTTAAGTGGTCTTCATGTCTAGAGTACACTATGGGTTTCATCTTGAAAGTACTAATAGTTGCAGGAAGATCTGAAACTTTAATTGTGATGCTAAACAAACCAGCAAAGTTTTTGGTTTAGGGCCAGTTAATTTGTGGAGGCAGAAAAGGCAATCATCAAGTAGAAACAGCAACAACACACATTGTAATGTTTAGAGGAACTCGAGGTTTTCCGCTTCAGTGGTTACTGAAAAGTACTTAGGGTCATTTGAAGGTTCTCGTTGCAGTCCCAAATATGAATAGAAAAGGGATATAGATGCTATTTAATCAAACATCAACCTCATAATAAGCTCATATAAACTTAATTATATATGTACCATATTTCATCGATGCAAAAACAATCTAATGAATGTATCATGACCATGAAGGAATGTTGACTTGTAGGTGGTAATTGTATTTCATTTCTTTATTTTGCTTTTATTATGACTGTTACTAATTTTTTAATACTTATTATGTTCCAAAATTTCGAAAAACTACTAAAATGTGCCCATATGAAATTGACATCTAAAAAATGTCATTAAACACACGATAAAAGCATTTCAAACTTCAAACACTTAAAAGAATTTATCATGCCTAAAACACCCAATTTTCAACATCCTAATAAATTTCGACTTTATAAACGAATTAAATTAAATTTAAAAAAAAACAAGAGATTCACATAATGCTTAAAAATGATGATAGACAGTATTAGAAAGAGCCTGATTAGAATAGTTCGTAAATCTAATGAGAATACAAATAAATCATAGTTTTTAAACTATAGATAATACCCACTTTGAAAATTTACAGTAAATCAAAGACAAATCAATTAACTTGCTTTAGGTGACTGAAAAAAGTTTGAAGTGTTGGCTTTAAAATAATACTATGTCACCTATGAATTTAAATCTCAATATACACAATAATTTCAAGAAGCATTCACTTTCAATTACAGAGTTCTATGCTATATCTATCACTTGCCTATCTCCATTTTTTTTTCTTTACTTTTCCTCTTATGTATGAATATAACATTCTTTACTGGAATGAAAGATGAACCTTAGAATGTACCTTATAATGGCGTACAGATCCGGCGGAGGTGACGGTGTACGGATCTAGCGGAGCTTGGGCTGACGGGTTTGGTGATTTTGAGGCCGACGGGTTTGGGGATGGGTTTGGCCGACGGGTTTGGGGGCGGAGCTTGGGCCGACGGGTTTGGATTCGGAAGCTGCGGTGCGTGGGGAAGATGATGGTGGTGGGAAGGGAGATGGTGGTGGTGTGTGGGGAAGGGAGATGGTGGTGGCGTGTGGATCTGTGGGGAAGGGATTTTGGGGAAGAGAGGAAGAGATTTTTGGGGAAGAGATAGAAGAAGTCTTTGCCTGTTAAGTTTTTTTATTCCATCTCATATAACTATAAATAATAAATAATATTTTAGCATATTGGACAATAAAGTTGATTTGGTGTAATGGTAGAATACTTGTGTGAGCTTAAAAGAGGTCTAGAGTTCAACTCTTGGTAAATATATTATTTTTATTTTTAATTTAATATTTATTTTCATCTCATATAATATAAATAATATTTCAACAAATTTGACAACAAAATTGACTTAGTGTAATGGTTGGTACTTTGTGTGAGCTTAGGAGAGATTAAGAGTTCAAATTTTAGTAAGCCCATTATTTTTTTTACTTTATTCTTATTTTTAATATAGTATAAATAATATTTCAGCACATTTGACAACAAAGTTGACTTAGTGTATTGGTAGGTACCTTGTTTGAGCTTGGGAAAGGTCTAGAGTTTAAATTATAATAAGCATATTGTTCTTTTTACTTTATTTTTATTTTTAATTTAATATTTATGTTCATCTCAAATATACATGAAAAATATAAACTAATTTTTTGATGTATTAAAAAATTTGAATTTTCTTCTCGTAGATATATTAAAAAATTGGACAATCCCTATAACTCCATCATATATTAAATAGTTGGTTCAAATCTCTCATCAAAACCAATTAAAGAAAAAAACAAGATACTCTGATTTTTACAAGAAAATCACAACTTAACCTCAATTTAGGTATAACTCCTCACTTTATATAGTCTTTGGGTTTGTTTGGGGTTTAGGGTTTAGGGTATGGGTGGGCTTCGAGTCTAACCAAATCGATAATTTTAGAGTTTGATAATAATAACTTTGTCCATTTATTTATAATATACTTTTTCATCGATATCTCATATACTATAAATAATATTTCAGCACATTTGACAATAAAGTTGACTTAGTGTAATGGTAGGTACTTTGTTTGAGCTTCGAAGAAGTCTAGATTTCAAATTATGGTAAACACATTATTCTTTTTATTTTATTCTTATTTTTAATTTAATATTTATGTTCATTATATAGTCTTTAGGTTTGTTTGGGGTTTAGGGTTAGTTTGGGGTTTAGGGTAGGGGTGGGCATCGAGTCGAACCAAATCGATAATTTTAGAGTTCGAGGCGAACCTAACAAGACTTGGTCGAGCAAAAAAAATACTTGTTTGTAGGTGGCTCGCGAGCCTCGATAATAAGAATTTTTGTTCATTTATATATAATATACTATAAAAAAATTCATCGATATCTCATATACTATAAATAATATTTCAACACATTTGACAATAAATTTGACTTAGTGTAATGGTAGGTACCTTGTGTAATCTTCGAAGAAGTCTAGATTTCAAATCATGGTAAGCACATTATTCTTTTTATTTTATTCAATATTAATTTTCATCTCATATAGTATAAATAATGTTTTTGTTAGCACATTTGACAACTAAGTGGACTTGGTATAATGGTAGGTACCTTGTGTAAGATTGGGAGAGGTCTAGAGTTCAAATCTTGGCAACCACATTATTCTTGAGAGAGGTTTATGCTTTAGGGTCTAGAGAGTAGGGTTTATGCTTTAGGGTATAGGGTCTTAGAGGAATTATTAAAAAATTAATTTAATTTAATTTATTTTCGTCTCTAATTCCGTCTCAAGATTTAAGATAAAATTAATCCGTCTCTTATTCCGTCTCTGAAATAAGATAGAACTACAATTAGATAGCCCATTTCAAACACAGTCTCCATCAGAGACGGAAATATCTGTCTCAAAATGAGATGGAAAAATCCGTCTCAAATTCGGTCTCAAAATTTTCAAATCCATCTTTGATTCTGTCTCTGATTGCCGATGAAAATGGGACTTTTTTTCCGTCTCTAATTCTGTCTCTGTTCGAAATTTAGAGAAGGAAAAAATCCATCTCTAATCCGTCTCAAATTTGGTCTTAAAATAAGAATAAAGATTTTATTTACAAATCCGTCTCTGATGCCGTTTCCGATTGCCGATGAAAATGAGACTTTTTTTCCGTCTCTAATTCCGTCTCTGTTTGAAATTTAGAGACGGAAAAAATCCCTCTCTAATTTAGGCAGTGTTTTCAAAGGCAGTGACCGGGCGCACCCCCGGGGCGGGGCGTTCAAAAAGTACCTGGGGCAATAGGAGAAAAGCGTATCCCCTCATGGGCGTACGCCCAATCTATTGGGGCGTACGCCCCGGGCGAAAAACTCGCCCAAGGCTTGGGCGCACGCCCACAAAAATTTAGGCCTAAATCGATTTTTTTTTCCTATTTCTCATCCAAAGCCCACCTTTTTAGGCTCTTTAAAACTTTTTTCATATTTTATTCTTTTAGTAAAATCTAAAGACCCAAGGCCCACTTATTTAATTAAATCAAAGTGTCAAACAAACATTAAAAAAAAAAAACCTAAGAAACTAACTAAGCAGCAAAGAGCCAAAGAGTCAGCGGCTCTTCATCTTCAAGCACGCAGAACTCCTCTCTCAGACTCCCACGGAACAGACAGCACGGCAGAAAACTCTTCTCCCTCAAGGTTTGTGTTTTTCAACTTTTTCTTTACCACTCTTCCATAAAGTTTGAAATTTGTATTGTATTTGTAGTATAATGATCCAATACATATTTACTATATATATTACATGCTAAAGAAGAAGCAAAAGTGTCACTGTCAGTTATTAAAATATACAAAAATTCCACCCACAACCCACGAATTTAACTTCATTGAAAGTTTGAAATTGATACAAGTACAAACATACAAAGTTTCTTCACTTCACCTAACTAGGAGACATAATTACAATGTTAGTACTATTTACAAAGCATAAAACGTGATATCCCATGAACAAACTACAAACTAGCTATATACAACTTGTACATTTAAATTTGGAATTTCAGATATAGACAAAGTCACAAAACTAGTAGAAACTGATACAAGTACAAAGTACAAACATAAAGTGCATATTTATCAAGATTCAAGAAAAAGAACAAAGACTTGATGTTTATTAGTATGCTATATTGTTAATTAATGCTAAAGATATTTTGTTTTACATTACTACTTGGCTTAATATTTTTATTATTTTCCTTAGACGATTGATTAGACAAAAATATATTAGTTTGTGATATTTTTCTTATTTATATTTTAGGATTTAGCTAAGAAAGGAAGTGGTAAGAAGGATTTTGCTTACACCATTACAGATCCAGATGAAAAGTATTTCAAATGTAAATTTTGCAAGCAACGATGCAGCGGAATGATTTTTCGATTTAAGAATCATTTAGCCGGTACATATAAAGGAATGAAGGCCTGCCCAAGTGCCCCAAGTGAGGTTGTAGAAAAGTGCCAGAAAGCACTACAAGAAGCTACTGAATTGAAAAACAAACGTAATGCAGTATTGAATGATATAAGAGAAGCAGCAAGTCAATCATCTCAATCAAGGGATAATCTTGCAACTGGGAATCCACAACCAAAAGGAAAAGGTCCAATGGATAACTTTGCTATCTCTACAGCTCGACAAAGCACCTTGAACTCTTCATGGAAAAAAGATGAAAGAAGAGAGGTTTGTCGAACCATTGGTAGGTTCTTTTTCTCATCTCGTCTTCCATTTAATGCTTGTAATGATCCCTATTATGTGCCTATGTGTGTGGCGATTGCTAAGTAGGGAGATGGATTTATACCTCCTTCGATGCATGAGATGAGAACTTGGATACTAAAGGCAGAGGTTGACGACATTAACCAGCTGATGGAAGAGCATAAGAAAGCATGAAAACAATATGGATGCTCTATAATGTCTGATGGATGGACGGATGGAAAGAGTAGGTGCCTAATCAATTTTCTTGTCAATAGCCCAGCTGGAACGTGGTTTTTAAGGTCTGTTGATGCATCTGATACCATTAAGAATGGTGAACTTTTGTCAAATTACCTCGATAAAGTGATAGATGAAGTTGGTGAGGAGAATGTCGTGCAAGTAATCACTGACAATGGTTCGAATTATGTAAATGCTGGAAAACGCTTGATGGAAAAGAGAAAGAATTTATATTGGACTCCATGCGCAGCACACTGTATAGATCTTATGCTGGAGGATATAGGCACGATGAAAATTCACGAGTCAACTCTTGCAAAGTCTAAGCAAGTCGTGAAGTTTATTTATGGGCACACTTGGGTCCTTGATTTGATGAGGAAATTTACAAAGAATGGTGAACTTCTTAGACCAGCAGTAACACGCTTTGCAACTGCGTACCTAACTCTTCAGAGCATCCATAAACAAAAGCAAGCTCTTCAAAGCATGTTTTCATCACAAGAATGGCAAACTTGTGCTTGGGTTAAAAAGCCGGAAGGAATGAAAGCACAAGGGACAATATTGTTTGATCGATTTTTTTGGGGGCATGTGAAATATTGTATCCAAAGTGTTATTCCTCTTGTAAGTGTGCTAAGAGAAGTTGATTCAGAAGAAAGACCCGCGATGGCGTTTATCTATGAGTTGATGGATGCAGCCAAAGAAAGAATTGCGTTTAATTGTGGGAACAATGAGAAGAAGTACTTACCTATTTGGAAGAGAATTGATGATAGGAGGGCTTCACAACTCCATAAACCATTGCATGCTGAGGGATATTATCTAAATCCCCAACTCCGGTTTGATGAAAAATTCTCGGCTCATGAAGAGGTCAAAGATGGATTATACCAGTGCATGGAAAGAATGTTGAGTTATAAAGATCGCCTTAAAGCTGATGTACAGCTAGATTTCTATGACAATGTCAAGGGGGAGTTTGGATCTCGAATTGCTATAGATTCAAGAAAATTGCGGTCCCCAGGTAAAGTTTTGAAGTTAAATATTATGATCAAATTATTTGTTTTTAGTTTTTAAGTTAAAGGAAAATGACTTCCTCATAACTTTTAAGTTGATATACTTTCCAGCTGACTGGTGGATGTGATTTGGAAGTAAGACACCTGAATTAACAAAATTTGCAATTCGTGTACTAAGCCTCACTTGTAGTTCTTCTGGCTGCGAAAGAAATTGGAGCACTTTTGAAAGGGTAACAATTATATTTTACTAACAAGTTTTAAATTTTATTCTCATTATTTAATTGTTTTTATAAATATATTTTTTTGTGATCTGTATATTTTTATTTTATTTTTCTTAGATCCACACAGAGAAGAGAAATAGACTTGAGCATAAGAGGCTCAATGCTCTAGTCTATGTGATGTATAACACTAGACTACGTGAAAGGAGTATTAAAAGAAAGAATAAGAATATGGATCCTATTACAGTTGACGAGATTGATTCAGATGATGAATGGATTGCTGAAAGAGAAGATCCAGTTCTTCCAAACGATGCCTCTTGGAATGATGATGAGAATTTATTTACAGTTGATGCAATTAGGCTTGCACCGGCTACCACATACGATAGAGAAGGTTGTTCTCGCCCCCCTATTTTTGGAAATGCTAGCACTAAATCAAGTCCACAAAGAGAAGTTTGCTCGCAGGCCCCTGTTTCTGTGAATCCTATTACTACTTCTTCAAGTTCACAAAGAAAAAAAAGGAAGACGAATTCAGGTTAAATACTTTTTATCTCTTTTTCCTAATTAAGATTATTATTTAATTGAATTATACTTTATTTAACAGACATTAATACTTAATATGATCCATCCTTTAACAGGTAAAGGCAAACAAACAAGCTTCCAGCTTGTAGATGAAGACTCTGATCAAGAAGATGGTGACGAGTTCATTGAAACCGAAGGAGAGCGTGTTAATGAATTTGACGATTTGCAAACCCACGGAGTTAATGAAGTAGAAGATTTAGAATTAAGAGACGAAGATGAAGATAATGATCTTAATGATGAGACTTTTGATAGTGATTGAGTAAATTAGTGCTCGTCAATTATTATTTTAAATCTTAATTTCGCATAACGCTAGAATTTGAAACAATTACTTGTCTATCTTGATTGTTTTTTACAAGAACTGAGCCTGGACTTTAAGTTTGCATGGTTGAACCGTTGAAGATATTATTTTTTTTAATTTTCTCTATCTTTATTTTTTACTTGACTTTTTCTTTCAATTTTTATAATTTTTTGCTAATTTAAATTAATTTTTAACATTATATTATATTTTTTTAAATTTAAAAAGAAATATTTGCGGGGCATACGCCCCGTGCCTCGGGGCTAACGCCCCGCCCCGCTTTTTTGCCTTTTAAAACACTGAATTTAGGTAATTTAAAGTCTTTCTTTAGAGACAGATGAAGAGATGGAATGTTATCCGTCTCTATATCCGTCTCTGTTTTACACTAAATTTATTCTTTCGAAATTCATTGATGAAATCGAGACGGTTTCCTACGTCCGTCGGTGATCCGTCTCAGATCAGAGACGGATATCATTTCCATCTCTGATTCCGTCTATGATTTGCGATGGATTCGTGTCCGTCTCTGAAGCCCTGTTTTCTTGTAGTGATTGTAAAATATCAAATCTTCTTTCCTGTTACCCCGATCCAAAGCCCATAAAAAAGTAGATAATGTCGTGTTATTTACTTCAATTGGTCATTCTTTAACTTATATTTTAAATTTAACAAATATCATCCATTGGTAATCTGTCTTTGGGGAGATTCGGCAACAAATGAAGGAGACACATTATATGAAATTGCTGATCAAAAGTCCATTGTAGCAATTGCGAACATCACAACTTAACTATACCAGGGTAATTATTAATTGTACAAATATTGGGATAATCAACTTCTTTTACATTTATTATCTTTTACTACTTTGTGTTTCTTTAGGTGAATTGCAAATGCAAACAACATCATCAATAATACAAATCAATCCGAATGGTAGAGAATGGAGATATGCAAAAATAGTACTAATGAGATTACAAAATATTCAATACCTTATTTTAATACTGATATTTGTTTTCTTTTAATTTCCACGTTATATAGGTTAAGTGAAAATGATTACAAAGCTCAAAGGAAATAATACTTAAAGAAATCATCCACAATTAATCGACAGGAACTATTAGAAGTATATTAACAACAACAATAACAAAAAATTGTAAAATTATTTATATACTAACAAAACGGCGATCACTTAAACTATTTTTTATATGATACATATTATTGTTTCAAGACAATGGTTGATAAGATTGAGAATAAATCATCATTGTGGTATGATTCGTGCAAAAGATCTACTGGTTATATTTCAAAGCTTATTGAACGTGCAAATAGTACAAAATGTAATGAGGAAGACATAGAAATCATACTAAAGGTAACCATAGTATTAGTATCATTTTCAAAGAATATATGGTTAATTAATGATATAATTATTCAAAAAATTGCACTGTTTCAAGGTAAAAGTTGATTTTAATTGCTATACAAGACAAAGAGGCATGTATTACAATGTTTGAAGATGCAGTAACATTATCTGTTGGATGCCCCGTAAATTTATACATATCATCAATCCAAGAGGTAGCTTTATAGTATTATACATTTTATCTTTAACTTTTTATACATATTTTTTATTTCTTTCACTATATTACATTATTATATATAAAATCATACTTTGTGTTTCTAATTATTTATCTTTTCAAAGAGAACATAACTCCATTTGTATTATAGAGCGTTGAGCCTACAAACATCAAATGAATTTTGCTTCCTCGTCGCACTTAATAAAAAAGCTAAAATGAACAAGGGAATATTTTATGTTATATTGCGGATGCAATTAAATGAGTACAACCCCAAATTGACAAGGAGAAAAAAGGAAGGGTCGGGAGAAGAATGAAAGTGAAAATTTAGAAAATGTTACTAAATAAGATGAACTTCAAAATGAATTCAAAGCAGATTCTGAAGAAGATGCTGAAAAGAAAACATAGAAGACGTCAACATACAATAATGAAGGAGACAATCAACAACATATCAAGTGATGAAGAATAAACATTGAGCAATTTCACAAAGAAATATAAAAATAAAACAGGGAAGCTAAGTAAGAAGAAGACCAAGGTCCATCAAGATCAAGGAAGAAAAGGAATATATAATTACACCTTCAAACAGTAATATACCTTATTTATTTATATATCATGTTATTTATGCTTTCAACTTTTCCGTTTGTATTTTTTTAATCAAAAATCATCGAGAATTTCTTGCTTATACATCAATTTTTGGGTTTCAATATTGAGTTTATGTTATACATCAAAACTTCTAAATAGTATACAAATTCTTGCTTATTTACTACATTACAATAAGGAAAAACAAGTTGGATGATCCATCTTGGAAAATCAAATTGGTCTCGATGAGGCAATAATCAATGTCAAAAAACATATTTTTTCAATATATGGAGAAATGAAGTATAAACAAATATACAAAAAGGCTAAATGAATAATCCATATAGTTACTACTACTAAATATGTATTGAGAAACATTATATATATGTTAAGGATGCAACGTCTTTTAGTATATGAATGATCATACAATCTTTTTTTATTTATATTATACTATCATTTTTATTTACATTAGTCTATTTTTAAAACCAATAATTAGGAATCATGTGCAATGCACGTGTTCTTTACTAGTATATATAAAGAAAATAGGTTAAAGTATAATACAAGACGAAACATCATTTTGCAACAAAAAAATCCAAACGGAACAAAGCGAATCAAAAAAATTAAAGACTGAGAACCAACATCTATTTTATTCAAAATTGGAAGCTATATTAATCATAAACCAAAAACATAAGTTGCAGCTTCACTAAAGGAAAGCTGAAGTGCACATCATTTAGTAATACAATTAGTTAGTAGTACTGTTTGGAAAACTGGAGCACAAAGGCCCACTCTCTCCCTACGTCTTTATTACCTAATTCCTCAACATATATTATCACATTTTGCAAACAGAATTGCATTATTACTATCATACGAATTAAACATACGCGTAGAATTCAAGATATTCAGACCCACAAAGCACCAGCCCTTTTAAACATGGGCTTTAAGGACCTCTTGATGTGGAGGCTCATGACCTCATTAGGTGCCCCCACAAACTCACCACCAATGAACACCGCTGGGACGGTAGGGTTACACCCAAGCATCGTGAGCGCTTGCTCGATTTCCCGACCCCTAGGGATCTGGTCGAGCTCATACACCATTGGATTGACACCAAAATCACTAAAAATGGATCTAATATAATTGTGTGGCTCATGCAGCATGAGCTCTTGCTAAAGATCACCACGGGCTTTTCGGACACCATTTTGCTTACTCCATCCATTTGATGTAATTAAGAAAAAGCCCTTATAAAATGAGAAATACAATAGTTGTAAGATTGATTGTAGGAGCTAGAGATGTAGAAAAATGGCCTGAATGTAGATTTGTAGTAAATGGTTTTTGTTTTGGAGTGAGGAAAGTGGAGAGTGCATGGGGATATTTATAGAGAAATCATTTTATTTTATTTTTGTTGGTCGGTTATGTTGGATTCTATATATCTCGTAAACATTTGATTGGAGAGACATGTATTATGATTATTTCACATTTAGACGGATATTTTTTATTGAAAAAGATTTAAAAGATCATCATTTAGTTTGAGAGTGAGTGATGTGGGGATCACCACTGAATAAATGTGCAAATACACGATAACGAATCTCTGCATACGGAAAAAAAATGAGAAAATTATTTATTTAGTCCGTCAACTTGGTCTCCTTTGCGTTTTAAGCCTTTATGTTGACGCATTGCAAAATTGATTCGTTATTTTTGGACTTTTTGTAATTTTAGTCCTTTTATGCTTATAAAATTGGTAATTAGTCCGTGGCATAGTCCCACAAAGAAATCAGGCCCAACATGCTTCCAAAATAAAATTCGACTTTCATAAATTCATACCATTAATGCTTGATCGCCGTATCATCGAATATTCCAAGTCCTCATTGTTATGGATTAGATCATCTTCCGGATACCATTTTGAGGGGGACTATGCATTTTGAAGGGGACTATGCGACGGACTAAATTTACCAATTTTATAAGCACAAAGGATTAAAATTACAAAAAGACCGAAGATAACGGACTAATTTTGCATTACGACAATTTAAAGGATTAAAACTCAAGAGAGGTCAAGTTAACGGGTTAAGAAAACAATTTCCCCCGGAAAAAATTTAGATGTGTCCTTTGTACGGCCGTTGATCATTGGATAACAATATTTAGGGTAAAATACAAATTACACCCCTGAACTATAACAAGTGTCACAAATCCGTCCCTGAATTTTAAAAGGTGCCAAAATGATCCCTTATACAAATTTATGAGTATGCTAACTGCTTTCATCGAAACACATCCTTAAATATATAAATAATTGATAAATTATTTTAATAATTCAAAGCTTAAAATTAATGTCACTAATGGTGCACAAATAAAAAAGTGTATGAAAAAAATAAGTTAACTTACTTTTTTGAATTCAAATAAAAAGATTAATTATGTACTTTATATGAATTGTCACTCGTAACTATTTTTCAGTCATATTAACGAAATAAGACTATTAAGTATATTAAGTGGCAAAATTTAGTCAAAAAAAAAGTTATGCGAGTATGGACATATATGACACTTGCTTAGGTTGTTTGGTGTTTCTATTCGATTAAATATATTAAGTTGAATATTTCATCGTCAATTTCAAAATCCTGGTCAATTCGCCTTTTTTATTAATAAATATAAAAAGTAAATTGCACTAAATGCAAAAAAAAATGAAAAAAGAATTTTTAGTTTCTTATCATCTATTTATGTAAGGTTGCATTTGGGATCTACAATTTAACATGACTTATATATTTTATTGAGGGATCATTTTGGTTCATTTTAAAGTTTAGGGACTCATATGTGACATTTGCTATAGTTCAGGGTTATAAATTGTATTTTACCCTAATATTTATTAAGGATTAGTATATATTATATAATCATTCATATGTCTAGTTTTTTGTTACTATAATTGGTCTCTAAACTTTAGCAGATTTTTGCTTTTTGAGTCCTGAAACAATTGAAATTATTTATGTAATAAACTTATGTGACAATTATAAATATTTGGGAAATGCTTAAGCATTACTTTTTTTTTTTTAGCATGCATGTTAAGTCTATGTTACACTATATTCTGCACTACGTTAATCTTAGGTGACAATTAAAAATATTTGGAAATATTTAATCTTATGTTTTCGTGATTAGTCAATTTTATACTATGTTCTGCACTATAGACTGTCTAGTACTATCTTGATTCTGAATTTGATTTTAAGATGACAAAAAAAAAAAGAAAGAAGAGGAATTTCATGCATATAAATCTTTATGATTTATTATTTAACTTTATTCAGCTATAATTTGGCTGTCGAAAATTTCTGGGCTATCATTTTAATTCTCCATTTTGCAAAGGAAACTCCACTTTAAATTTCAAAATTATTTATTTTGGGGTTGGACTAATCTAATCACTTGTGATTAATTAGGATATATATATATATATATACATATATATATATATATTTATAATTGTTGGAATGATTTATGTGATCCACTTAACTTTTTGCCGTAGCTTTCCAGGAGGCATCTAATGAGTTGGAGAAAGAAATTGGATCTATCCAATTGGGACCTCTTTTTTCTCTCTTCTTCGAAACGACATATTCCATTCCAGCACATATATATATATATATATATATGTATCATTTCCAGGATACTTGTGTATGTTCAATTTTTGTTGGAAAATAAGAAAATATATGCAAAATAATAATGATAAATACGAGTTTTAGTTTCAGCGCTTCAGTCTGATCTTATGAGTTATGTGTGGATTTTGATATACAATTTTATCTATACATGATTGATTATTAATTTATGTTGTTATGAGGTACGTAACTGTTACAACAACAAAACAAAAAAGAAAAAAAAGAGAGGAAATGTCGTATACAAAAGGAACTCATATGTAATGAGGTCCCCGAACCCCACAACGTTATCCTCTTTGCCTTTTGATTTGCATATTTATGTGACCTCGTATGTATTTTTTTATTTTTTTGGGGCATATTTTGCTGACATGAATGCCTTCCGAATCATTTTTAAAAAATATTAGTATAATGCAATATTATATATTTATGGAATTATGATAGACACTGTGTAAATTCCACCATATGAGCAAATATGAGCGTTCCAAAACTCTGAATCTTAAGAGCTTTTAAGAATGAGTCATGACTTCTTGAATTATTCCATGTCTAAATTATTAGCTTGTCCAAAAGAGTCTAAATAATCAAAGTCCCTAAATTAAATGACTAATTTGACATTTAATCAAACATTTGGAACCCTAATATCCAAATGAATTTTACAAAATTATTTAGTGTGACTTCAATTTCTTGCACTTGATAAACCCCACGTACGTAATTAAAATTAATAATGTATCATCAGTTTAATTTACCAATAACATTTTGTTGATAATATATCACACATGGATAGTTTTGTGGTGCTCCAGAGCTATTTTATACTCTCTACATATATATAATATATATATAGATATATATATATATATTTCTTGTATTATTCAAGAACCATTTTGAATGCTCCGGGGACTTCATGAGAATACATTACATGAACAACGTTATATCCATTTATTCATTATTTCTGGCTATGAAAACATTGATTTCTGAAAGAAATTAAAAAAAGAAAAATTGGAGAATAGAAAGAAAAGAATTTTATGTGGACAAATCTCAACAATGCTAGTAAAGTTGTCTTCAACTTGATCTTTTCAAGTTGTTCGTCACCAGCTATGATGCACGGACACGGACACGGGATACGGACACTGATACAGGACACACCAATCCTTAAAAAATTAGTACACAGACACGGTTCAGACACGATTACCCATGTGTAATTTTTCATTTCTTTCAATAACTAGACATGAATCCAGCGCATGTCCGACACTGTACTGGATGATTTTTTGGAGTGTCCTGCATCATAGGTCACCAGTATTGGAATCTTGATCAAAAGCAAGTGTATATATATCATCTAGTGTGTAGTGTTTGTGAAAGATTAAGTGCCCATAACTGGCTATAAAAAAATCCCAAAGGCCGGTTTGGTAGGGTTGCATTGCCCTCCTCCTGATCAACACATATATATGTTTGCATTTATGGCTCTATTATTTGTGTTGTTGCCCTATCCACAAACATTTCATTTTGCTTAAATTATGGGTAGTATGAATTTGGTGTCTCGGAAATTTTCTAATTCAGACCAAGTTCGAACGAATTTAAGGCAGGTGGATTTAAACTTGTTATATAGTTGTTGTACAACCAAACAAATTGACTATTCACAAGACAATGTAGTAAAACGAAAAATTCTGGTTCAGCTCGTCAATCCAAACCTAAATGTAATTCATTAGAAAAGTGAATTGGGCTTGTTATGTGATTTTTTATGGGACAAATGAATTACACTTACGTTTCGTGAAACCAGGTCCAAATTAGAATTTTTAATAGTAAAATTTTGCTATATGATTCACTGGGTTCAGTCAATTTAAATTTGAGAAAGAATTTTCTACATCTAATATACAGTTGGACGCTCATTAATGTACAGTAGAACCTCTTTAAATTAATACTCGATAAATTAATAAACTCTCTAAGATAATAATTTTCTCCCGTCCCGACTTGGACCTGTTCAAAAAATCATCGATTTCGATAAATTAATACGATAATATATTTTAGAAAGATCTTATATAAATCCATGGTCCCATTAATATCATAAATTAATAATTCTTCAAAATTACAAACATATCTAGGACAATTTAGTAAAATATGATTCTATTATGGTTTGCGTTTTCTTAAAACTTAGATTTAGGTCGAGCTGATCATCTCTAATTTTTCTTATTGCCTTCAAATATTCCGGTGTTGTGTTCTCGAACTGCAACAAAAAATTGTGGAGAGTTTTAGATGCGATAAGTGCTTCCTTCCGCATAACTGGTTCCAAAATTGTCATATCATCTTCAGCTTCATCCTCAACATTATTTTCAACGACGGTTGCCACAATTTCTTCTAAACTTTGGACCTCTGAACATGCATCAATTACAATTCAATGGTTTTTATGTAAATATAATTTACATTCGTTGAATGGGGAATGCACTCTATAAAATAATAAATTATTAATTTATCGACTAATTAATACCTCTCTAAATTAATAAATTTTTATGGTCCCAACAGTATTAATTTATAGAGGTTTTACTGTATATACATGTGTGATTTTTGACAATAAAAGTAGGTTTAAAAATTTGTTTTTTAATATTATTAGACTTATATGGCATAGACTTCACTTTTATCATCAACAACAAGAATAAAAAAAAACATATTAACTTCATTTGAACATTTAATGAAATAATGGATTAATTGTGAGATTAATTTGGAATAGTTTATTTACATTTTTTGAACTTATATATTGTGTTAATTTCATCATCCCATGTTAGACCTACTTATTTAATTATATTGGTTCGGCACGGCACAAAACTTTAAATACTATTGAATAATCCTCTCATATCCATTTTGCATAGATAAATCAAATATATCGTTCAATACATTAACATATATATACATATATATATATATAAATGTTAATGTATATATTTGAAATATACACACACACACACAATCAATAATTCTATGATAAAATGAAAACTCCTGAATTACTAAAAAAATTAGATTAATTAATTTCCACAAGCGAGACTCGAACTCAGAATTCGTCAATTTGAATCTCAATTTATCATTTGTTAATATATATATATATATATATATATATATGTATGTATGTATGTACCTACCTATAATTCCAATTCTAATTTTACACATATGTGTTCTTTTATAATTAACAAAAATATCTATCTATCTATCTATATATAATTATACACATATCTATCACTATATCTTGCATGTATGTGACCATTACTTAATTTGTGTAAATTTCGTAAAATGATCTCCGGTATTATGTAAAACTTGAAAAAAGAATTTAGCAGTGTCTAGAGTTGTAAAAGCTAGTGCGTATTTATGCAATTTATTCGATTTATCCTTAATCCTTAACGATGCATGTATGCCACTTGTGAAGTTTCATCTGTTTTCTTCACGAATGAAACCAAAATTTCGAAGACAAGAATTCTGTGAGACTTTTTTTCTGCAATTTAATAAACAAGGGGACTAAAATTGCAATAGACTCCTTTCTATAGGAGTATTATCGCAATGTTCCCTGGTTAATTATAATTATTCAACAATTATGTGTGCTAAGTGAAGATCAACCTAATTATTCAGATTGCCTTTTAATAGTAATTAAACATATAAAACATTTGATATATATCAATTTCAATAATTAATGAATTTTTGGTAGTCCAATTTAAATTAGTTGTTGTCACTACAAACAAATAAGACTTTAATGACAACATGTCAAGTGATAACGTTAAAGTTGTTATTAATTGTAAAATTGTTAGTGACAAGCATTTTTGCTTTATGAAGTTGTCATTTTTTATAATTAGTGACAAGAAAATTGTTGTCACTATTGACAATTGGTGACACACCATTACTAATAACTCGCTCTATTTAACATTAAGTTGTCACTAAACATGTGTCACTAATTATCGATAGTGACAACTTTAAGAAAACTCTTGTCACTAAATAGAAAGTGATCAACTATCAAAATGAGTACCACTCCAATATATATATATATATATATATATATATATATATATATATATGTTTTAGTGTTAAAAGGTCAAGGGACCATGTCAAAATTGTCACTAATTTTAAATCTTTAGTGACAAGAATTTTTGTTTTATCATAAAGAAAGGTTTTACATATTGAGTAGTGATAAGATTTTTATAGAAATGTCACTCTTGATAATTAATGACAAGAAAATTGTTGTCACTATTGACAATTAATGACACACCTTTAATAACAACTTAGTAACAACAATTATTGTTGTCACTCTATTTCTGTTGTCACTACACATGTTTCACTAATTGTCAATGGTGACAACTTAAAAAAAAAAACTCTTGTGACAAAAGATCATTCGAATAATTCTTGTATACACCCGGTGTAGGACCTAGTTGCATGCACCAACACACAAGAAGAAACAATAAAAAATATTTGACTTGTTTTTATATTGTATACATATTTTTTTAATTATTTTTGTTGTGTCTTGATGCATGCAATTGGATACCACACCTGGTGTATACAAGAATTTTTCAAATCCTTATTGTGACAGCACAAAAATTATACTCACTCATTTTGAGTATCTAGCGACAATTTTAACATTATCACTTCAAATTTTATCACTTATATTATTTTTTTTGTTGTAGTGTACGGTAGAATAAATTTTTTTGGGGTATACACAGATAATATGATAAGTTTAATTTCTTATTACAATTTTAATAATTTAAGCTAGTCGAATTCGATCTGATCTAGCTAGTAACATTTAGATTTCTGATTGTAGTTCGCTAATTATCTTTTTCATGAAGCTATACAGACACAGTGATGAGATCAGATTCTCTTTTGGATAAGAGTATAATTACGAGTCAATTTAATGAATACGATAGATGTGATGTTACGCCTGCTTATGCTCGAGCAGTGCATACATGCTAAATTAATGTTTTGTGGGATTCAACTTTTAATTCGACACGTTTTTGTACAAATGATTTTGTTATGAGCTAATATTTAGCAAAAGAAAAAGTAAAATCAAGCAATGGATTGAAAAATTGAGATCACTTCTTAATTCGTACGATTAAGTTTTATTTTTGATGTAATCGAGTTAAAAATTGAGATCACTTAACTTGTTTCATTATCACCAAGTAATTTAATCGAGTTATGAACAGCACAATCAAATCTAAATTGCCCGTAAATTTCTCAATCTTACTAATAAGGTCCATTTCAAATTTTCTATTTGAAATTAATATTTCGTTTTCAATTTTATAACAACCATACACGATAAGTATATATAATCCAGTTTAATTTTATATTTTATTCATGTAAGGAACAAATGTTAAGTCATAAATAAAATACAAGACGAAACACGATTGTGCAAATAAAAAATCCAAGTTGAATTACAAAGTAAATCAATAAATTAAAGACTGAGAAACCAAAATTTATTTTATTCAAAAGTAGAAGTTTTATTTATCATAAGCCAAAAACATAAACTGCAGCCTCACTAGAGAAAAGCTGAAGAACACATCATTTAGTAATACAATTAGTAGTGTTGTTAGGAAAACTTAGAGCACAAAGGCTCAATCTCTCTCCCTACATCTATACTACCTAATCCCTCAACATATATTATCTAGCTCATATGGCAAACAAAATTGCAATATTAGTATCACATTCACATGTATTAGACACACGCTCAGATAGGAAGATATATATTTAGACCCACAAGGCACCATCCCTTTAGAGTATGGGCTTTAACATTCTCTTGAGGTGAAGACTCATGACCTCATTATCTCCGCCCGCAAACCCACTGCCAATGAACACCGCCGGGATAGTAGGGTTACACCCGAGCCTCGAGAGCGCCTGCTCAATTTCTTGACCCCTCGAGATCTCGTCGAGCTCGAACACTACAGGATTAACACCAAAACTATTAAAGAGGGATTTAATTGTGTGGCTCATGCAGCATGAGCTCTTGCTAAAGATCACCACCGGCTTCTCGGACACCACTTTGCTTACTATATCCATTTGATTTAATTAAGAAAAAGGCCTTAGAAGAAAAAGGTTGTAAGATTGATTATTGGAACGAAAGATGTAGAAAAAGGCTTGAATGTAGCTATGTAGTAAAGGGTTTTTGTTTTGGAGTGATGAGAGTGCATGTGGGGATATTTATAGAGAAATCTTGGGAGATGAGGGGTGGGGTGGGGGTAGTTATGTTAGATTCTATATATCGTGTAACCATTTGATTGGAGGGATTAAGGATGTTTTCTCATTCAGATGAATATTTATTTATTGAAAAATGATAAACAAAAAAGATTATGGTTAGTTAGTTTGAGAGTGATTGATGTGTATTAATTACCACTACATCATAAAAGGTTCAAATGCACGATAACAAATCTCAGCATACGGGGAAAATGGGGACGTGTCCTCTGTGCGGCCTTGGGATCATTGGATAATAATATATTTTTTAAGGAATTAGTATATATTATATAATTATATGTCTAATCTTTTGTTACTATAAAAAGTCTCCAAGTTTTAGGAGACTTTTGGGTTTTGAGTGATGTTGTAATTGAAATTAATTATGTAATGAGCTTCATGTCATACCTATAACCGTCCTGAAATTCTTTAAGAATCACTCGTGCTTTTTTAGCATGCAAGTAATTCACCCAAATCTTGTTAGCCTAGTGGAATCAGTTTTTACTTTCATGTGAGAGGTCATGACTATCACAAGTTGTGACTATTCTCTCCTTATTTGGAGATTTATAGGGTTTGTCTGGCCCATGATTAAAAAAAACTATCGGTCCACGTTTATTGGGTTAGGTTATCCCTTCGTCTAGAATTTTTTTTTTTAAAAAAAAAAGACATGCAAGTAATTGTATGTACGTTACACTTAGAATATTTTAGTTTTAAGTTACAGTGATTAGTCATTTTATACTATGTTATGCACTCTGGATTCTCTACCACACTTATCTTCACTTGGATTGTGATGTTCAGACGGCCAAAAAAAAAAGTGCTATGAAACTTTATAAATAATTACAATGTTCAATTATAATTTGGCTGTCGAAGAATTTCTGGGCAATCGTTTTAATTCTCCGTTTTACAAAATATATATTCAACTTCAGCTTCAAAATTTAATTTATATTATATTTTATTTATTGGGGGTGGGATGGGGGATTAATCTAATTAATGGTAATTAATTAGCTAGGATATATACTTAAAAATGTTGGAATGATTTATGTGATCCATTTAACTTTTTGCAATAGCTTTTTTTTTTTTTTTAATTCAAGAGGAAAGGGAATACCTTACATATCTAATCCGACAAACCCGAGTTAATAGTTATAACCCTAAGGCATAAAAACTCTATTTAGCTCCATAAATGAGGGGAGAGTCACAACTTGTGGCAGACTGGATTCGAATCCAGGACCTCTCACATAAAGTAGGAGATGGATACCACTAGACCAACAGGTCTTGGGTTTTTTGCGATAGCTTTCCAGGAGGCATCTGTTGAGTTGGAGAAAGAAATTGGATTTATCCAATTGAGACCTCTTTTTGAAAAGTTTTGGAGAAACTATTTTTGTTTATTCCATTCAACCGAAAGCCCATTTA
Source organism: Buddleja alternifolia (assembly GCA_019426215.1). Taxonomy (NCBI): domain Eukaryota; kingdom Viridiplantae; phylum Streptophyta; class Magnoliopsida; order Lamiales; family Scrophulariaceae; genus Buddleja; species Buddleja alternifolia. The sequence continues at coordinate 29,075,059 of CM033403.1, forward strand.
TACAATAATTGACAGCAAAGCTAAGACAAAGAAATCGCCCAGATCATGCCTAATAACCAAAAATAATCCTAAAGATATTCTCCTAACCATATTTACACAACTTACTGTAATTACAAGATATAAACTATCACATATAATATCTACCTATTGTACATGTGCCTTCCAATACTCCCCCTCAAGTTGGTGTGTGTAGATCACGAACGCCTAACTTGCCAAGAAAAGTACAAAACTGATGTTTGCCGAGACCTTTAGTGAATATATCGGCTAACTGATTACTAGTACGAACATATGAGGTTGCAATATTACCACGCTGAAGCTCATCTCGAATAAAATGACAATCGACCTCGATATGCTTCGTCCTCTCATGAAAAACCGGGTTGGCGGCGATATGCATAGCTGCTTGACTATCACAACATATTCGCATGGGTTCCTTATGTGTGACCCCCAACGAAATCAATAAGCCTTTCAACCATTTCAATTCGCAAGTAGTAGTTGCCGTTGATCGATATTCCGCCTCAGCAGAAGATCGTGATACGGTGTGCTGCTTCTTTGTTTTCCATGAAATTGGTAAGTGTCCCAACAAGATGATGTACCCCGTTAAAGATCGCCGTGTCAAAGGGCAACTTGCCCAATCAGAGTCGCAATATGCGAATAAGCGCAAATCACTATCAGAACGAAGGAAAATATCTTGACCAGGATTACCTTTCAAATAACGAACCACTCGAAGGGCTGCTTCCCAATGGACTTGTTGCGGATTCTGCATAAACTGAGCTAAAATGTAACAGAATAACTTAACTCGGGACGAGTTATGGTCAAGTAGATAAGTCTTCCAACCGGGCGCCTGTATTTCTCGGGATCTTCAAGTACCGGACCATCTGCCAATGCAAGGCGATGATTCTGTTCGATGGGAAATGGTGCTGGCTTCGACCCTAATAATCCTAATTAAAAATTATATCTAACGAATATTTTTTTTGGCAAAGAAATATCCCTTCCGGTCCACGTGCAACCTCAATTCCAAGAAAGTACTTCAAATGTCCCAAGTCCTTCATATGAAAACAGTCACCGAGATACCCTTTGAATTTTCTCACTGCCTCAGAGTCATTCCCCGCAATGATCAAGTCATCAACGTAGACTAGAACATGCAAACGAACACGATTTCTAACATAAAGGAACAATGAATAATCCGAATAAGATTGAGTGAATCCATACTGTTTCAGAGCACGCACAAGTTTAGAAAACCAACATCTCGGTGCTTGTCATAATCCATAGAGTGACTTTGTCAACTTGCACACCATATCTCCTGATACTGTGAAACCTGGGGGCAACTTCATGTACACTTCCTCGTCCAAGTCACCATGTAAAAATGCATTGTAGACATCCATCTGATGTAGCTCCCACCGCCGAGCTGCTGCTACTGCAAGGAATGTTCTAACGGTCACCATTTTAGCCACGGGGGCAAATGTTTCGTTGTAATCAAACCCTTTAACTTGACGGTTGCCAAGTATTACCAACCAAGACTTATATCATTCCACAGTCCCATCTGAGTGATACTTTATCTTATGTACCCGCTTACACCCGATCGCCTTCTTTCCTGGAGGCAATTTCACTAATGTCCAAGTACTGTTATCCTCTAGGGCTGCTATTTCCTTGCTCATAGCATCTCTCCATCTCGCATCTTTCACGGCGTCAGAATATCTTGTGGGTTCAGTTCCTGCTGTCATTGCAGCCAAGAAAATGCGGTGTTTTGCAGAAAAATTATTACATGTCACATAATTAGCTATAGGATACGGAGTACCTGAGGGATTTGATGGTGCAGTAGCAAGCGCAAAGGGGTTTTTGATGTATCGAGCAGTATGCATCACGTATTCTTTAAACTTGGCAGGAAATTGTCTGTGATGCTGTCCTCTTCCAAGTTCTGCTTCTTCCACCACATTATCCATGACTTCACCCAATTTTCCATCATCATCTATCTGTCTCCCCCTTTCCACTTCACTTCCACTAACATCCCTTTGTATTATGTTACTCCCCCTATCTTGCACACTGTCACCTTGCCTTTCAGCTACATCAAGAACTTGTACATCTTCATCAAAGCTACTTGGACTTGGTGATTCCCTAAACTCATTACCATTTCGGTGCATGTCATCCTCCTTAAAAGGAAAAAATGATTCATGAAATACCACATCACTGGACACAAAGTACTCTTTTCTTTCAATGTCATAGACACACCATCCCTTCTTCCCGAAGGGATAACCGACAAAAATACACTTTCTAATCCTTTCCCCAAATTTGTCTTTATCGCGAGCTTGACGATGCACATAACATAAACATCCAAACACCCTTATCAAGTTATATTGTGGAGATTTTTCAAAATAGTATTTCATATGGAGTTTTACCCTCAAGCAACGAAGTGGGTGCTCTATTTATCAAGTATCCGGCAGTCAAAACACATTCCCCCAGAACTCTATAGGTAAATTCGCTTGAAACCTTAAGGCCCGGGCAACATTCAATATGTGACGATGTTTCCTTTCAACTTGTCCATTTTGTTGTGGTGTTCCTACACATGAGGTTTGATGCACAATACCATTTTCCAAAAAATACGATTTCATACAATGAAATTCACTTCCGTTATCACTTCGAAATGTTTTAACTTGTTTTCCAAATTGCTTTTCAGCCATCACACAAAAATTCTTAACAATTTGAGGCACCTCAGATTTCTCAAGTAATAAGTAAATCCACACAGCTCGGGAAAAAATCATCAACAATTGTCAAAAAATAAACTGCTCCACAAGAAGAGGGAACCCGATAAGGTCCCCATAAATCACAATGAATCAGTTCAAAACAATCATTTGCTTTATTATTACTTTCAACAAACGTTTCTCTAGTCTGCTTTGCTCTAAAAATATCACAAATTTTGCTACTACGACTACTTTTAATATCACTAATTTCAGGAACAATCTTTATAAGTTGGTTTGAAGGATGACCCAATCTCAGGTGCCACAGTTCTCGAGCATCAACTTCCTTCGCCTTATTCGCTTGTGCCATGCTTGCTGCTTGAAATAGATAGACCCCTTCGTGCTGCTCACCCGCTCCAATCAAAATCCTCGAAGTTCGGTTCCGTATAACACACAACATATCAGAGAAAGTGACAATACAATTTAACTATTTAACCATTTGAGCAACAGAAATAAGAGTGCAATTCATCTTAGGTACAAATAAAACATTATTTAAGCAAATATGTTTTCCAAGACACAATGAACCCGTCTTCACGGCTGGAGTATATTCCCTATTTGGCAACCCCACCAAACATGGGTTGATCTTCCTCACGTCAGTTAGCAAAGTGAGATCTCTTGTCATATGCCGTGAAGCCCCGGTATCAAGTAACCATTCAATATTCTTACCACTAAGTTTTTCAGTCGAACCCGTCTTGTGACTATTCAAAAGATTCTTTAGAGTCATCCATTCTTCGCTGCTTCGTCCAAGCAGACCGCTTCTATCTCATGCTAACTTAGAAAATATTCTAAATATTCTTGGAAACTTATGAAAATTTAGAAAATATAAGAAAAAATAAAAAATATTTTAATATTTTTAAAAATTAGAGAACATTAGAAATTATATCTCATGCTAATTTTTAAATTTAAGTAAAATAAATTGTAACGGCGGCAAAAGATTTTCATTGACAAAAAATAAATTAGTCAAAAACTAAAAAAATAGTAAAAACCATTAAAAAAAACTCAAAAAATCGCAAAATTCAGAATACTAACCAAAAAAATAATTTAGTTTGAATTTATGCATATAATTTTATAATTTTTTATTTTAAATTATTTTGTAGATATATAAATCATATGAATTTTATTTTTAATAAATAAAAAATAACTTAGATAAACGCAAATTTGAATTGAAATTTTCCAAAAGTTAAATAAATTAAAGAAAATTGAAAGTATTTGAGTTAAATCTCCAAATTAAAGGTCAATTTTCTCTCCATTTGCAAAAATCCCCAAATTGAAGGTAATTTTCCCCCCATTTCAGCAAATTCCCCAAATTCAAGTCAATTTTCCCGCCAAATGATATTTTTTGGCCAATTTTAAATTTTTCAGCAAAATTTATACTGAAATTGTCAATTTTTGCAAGCCAGTATACCCAAATTGCCAACAGGCCAAATTATAGTACCAAAAAAACATACAGGCCAACTCGGAGTACCAATGTTGCAATTTTCCCTATGAATTTTGTGTATGCAAAATTCTAGTTCGGTTCTGGTTCGTACAAATTTAATTAAAGCAGGTGAATTAATTTAGACTTTCTTTATATATAACTGTTGTACACACCAAAAATAGTGATTACTCAAAAATAGGTGGAGGTGATGGCTAGGACATATGGGGTGGCCTTGGGGGGGGGGGGGGGGAGGTTAATAGTTGAGGAAGATGATGATTTTTTTATTTTTCAGGGGATAAGTGACAAAACAAATTTGTTTAGACAAATTGTAATTTTTGTTGATCATTCCATTAGTTGTTAACATATTGATCAACTCATATTAGTTATTAACGGAAAATAAATTGTGTGACAAATGTTGATTAAAAAAAGGGACAAATGCTATAATTTTTTCAAATTATAGTGATTATTTTTAAATCACTTAAAGCGTAGGTTAACTCTCAATCATTCATATCCTATGAAATTGAGTTTGCAATTTTGGCAAATTATGACAAAACTTCTTTTATAGTATCAACAAAAATAAGAAAAGGAAACGATATAAGCTTTATTTGAACATTTAATAACACAATGGATTAATTGAGAGATTAATTTGGAATTGTTTGTAATGTAGGACAAGAAGCCTATATGTTTCGAGATTTCTCAAGATGTAGATAAAATTGTAACTTTTGATCCGGGTGGAGATATGAGGTACTTTACATACGCACGCGAGACCTATTCAAGGTTTATAGTGTGTTTCAACAACATAGTTGGTTGTAGTAATTTTGAGTTAAAATTATGTATTTTTAGTTACTTTTAAGTCACTTTTCTATTTTCTATTTATTTTTGGACGAATTTTCATATTATTTTTGTTATAGTTGAGTCTTAATCCTATGGATATAAGTTAGTAGAGTTATATTTGGTTTCAGTTAGAAGAGTCCTATTAGTTTTAAAGTTAGATTAAAAGAGTTCCAATCCTTATAGGATTTGGAAAAGTGCTTCTATAAATATATGTTTTTAGATTGTTATTAGGATGATTATTTCAGGATTATTAATAAAAACTTTAACTTTTGCAAATCCTTTGAGTGTGCTCAATTTTATCTTAAAGTTTGAAGACGTGTTCTTCAATTCTTTAAAAATCTATCGCTTCCGCTACGTCAAGTGGTATTCAGAGCCTCAGTGTGTCCGAGACGAGATGACCAATTATAGCAACAGCAGTAACCGTATTGCAAACGATGATCTCAGGACGACCCTTCGAGGAATCGTTGAATTCCAACAAGAGCAACGTGCATTCATGATTGAGATGATTAATTCAATCAAAATGTTGAAAAGTTCGATTGTTGCTCTAGGAGTTGGCGAAAACATGAACGTTAATCGTGGTTGGTCTCGCGACGGAGTTGTGCCTCCGATTCATTCTACCATGGGTGGCGATCATGCAGTGTTACATGGGATGTATTCTTGTGCTGCACTTGACAGTAATATCATATTGTTGGTGTAGTTCAACGATTGTCATGCACACCAAGTCTAGAAGAAGACCCTAAAAAACATAACATTCTTCCTACTAGATGTCGTGTTAATCGGGAGATTTACGATGTGATTATTGACAGTGGTAGCAGCGAAAATATTGTGTCAAAATCCTTAGTTCATAAGTTATAATTAAAGACAGAGAAACATCCATCACCTTACAAGATTGGATGGATAGAAAAGGGATTGACATGGAGGTAACTGAACTTTGCTATGTTCCTATTGCTATTGGAAAATATTTTAGGGACAAAATTGCATGTGATGTTGTGGATATAGATGCATGTCATACTTTATTGGATAGGCCTTGGCAGTCTGATGCAGATACAATTCATAAAGGTAAAGATAATACATACGAGTTTTATTTCTATGGAAAATGTATTAGCTTACTACCTATTATTCCAAAAGTTGAAGTACCTAAAATTTGTGATGCAGAGGAGAAGACCATCATCGAGTATGTTGAAAAAGCAGAAGAGATCTAATAATATTATCATCTCGGGTGAGATGAGTGAGGTTTTAGGAAGTTCTGATACTATCCAGATTTTGTCAAATAAAATTCATGAGGTTGTAGAGTCATGTGATACAAAAGAGATTTTTTCAAGTGAATTTCGAAAGGAATTGGAGGAGGAAATTTCATATCACAAGATTCATCATTGCATTGATTTGGTACCAAATAAAATATCACCAAATTTTTCTCAGTATAATGAAAATTTGGACAAAAGTGATATTTTATTATGTGATAAAAAAGTTTATGAAAACCTTGGTTGTGTGAGTTTTGCAACGTCAACTTTGTTTCTTCATGCATCATATCCTCCTGCCAAAGCTGAAAAGAAGATGGATTGTGGTGACCCAATTGTTTTGCTTCATGACTTAGATATTTCAAAAAGTACCAATGTGTCTAACTTGTTCAAGTGTTGTATTCCTGATAAGGCATCACATTCAAACACTAACTCGAGGACGAGTTTTTTCTCGGCGGGAGAGTTTGATGTAGGACAAGAAGCCTACATGTTTCGAGTTTTTTGTAAGATGTAGAGAAATTGTAACTTTTGATCCGAGTGGAGACATGAGGTACTTTACATATGCACGCGAGACCTATTCAAGGTTTATCGCGTGTTTCAACAATATAGTTGTTGGTAGTAGTTTCGAGTAAAAATTATGTCTTTTTAGTTACTTTTAAGTCACTTTTCTATTTTCTATTTATATTTGGTCGAATTTTAGTATTATTTTTTTTATAGTTGAGTCTTAATGCTATGGATATAAGTTAATAGAGTTATATTTGGTTAAAGTTAAGTTAGAAGAGTCCTTAGTTTTAAAGTTAGATTAGAAGAGTTTCAATCCTATAGGATTTGGAGAAGTGGTTCTATAAATATAAGTTTTTAGATTGTTATTAGGATGACTATTTCAGAATTAATAATAAAAACTTTTGCTTTTGCAAATCCTATGAGTGCGCTCAATTTTATCTTGAAGTTTGATGACGTGTTCTTCAATTCTTTAAAAATCTATCGCTTCCACTACGTCAGTTTGTCTCATTTTTGAACTTCTATATTGTGTGTGTTAATTTCATCATTTCATGTCAGACCTTATTATTTAATTGGTTAGGCAGGACACAAAAACTTTACATACTATCAAATAATTCCCTCATAACCATTAATTTTACAGAGATAGACCTGATAGAGTTCAAAATACGTAATGAAATTGAACTATGTAAAGTGTTTTGTATTGAATGAATGATGATGATATATTAGAAGAGTACATATAGACAATAATAAGATCCATAGCTATACATGTATGTGTCTAGCTATATGGTAGCCCTAAATATACAGTAACACCCCTGCAATTTGAGTAGTGGGCCTAACTCCAAAATTGTCTCGCAATTGTGAGAATTTCGTAGTAGATAAAGCTTTCGTGAAGATATCAGTAATTCAATCTACAGTAGAAACATACTTCACCAATGACAACCTTTTCACGGAGAAATTGACAACCGATCTCAATGTGCTCCATGTGAGCATGAAAGACATGATTGAGAATGAGATAAATGGCATTAATATTATTACAGTAGACACGAATAGTCTGAGAGAGAAAAATACCCAGATCACAAAGGATATAACGCATCCAGCAAGTCTCAACAACAGGATAAGAAATAGAGCGGTACTCAAACTTAGGACTAGATCGGGAAACAATAACATGCTTCTTGGCTGACCAAAAGAAAATCTTCTCACCAAGATAGAAAGCATAGGCAGTATTAGAGCACCGGCTATCTGGATAGCCGACCCGATCAAAGTCATCATAGATAGTAAGATAATCCAATGAGGAGGGGTGAATAAGTAATCCAAAGTCACGAAAAACCTGAAGATAATGAAGAATCCGCTTAAACGTTTGAAATGAACATCCCGAGGAGAATGCATAAACTGACTGACCAAAGTAACTACATAAGCAGTGTCAGGTCGAGTATGCGTGAGATACTAAAGTCCCCCAACAATACTGAGAAACAGTGTCGGATCCAAGAAAAGGTCACACACAAAAGCATAGGGAATGGACTTTGCCAAAAGAGGAGTGGCGACAAGCCTCAAACTCATCGTATGAAAATGATGTATAAGCTCGGACGCATTTTTTTCTGCAAAAGAAAGAAGCTAAGAGATTCCCCAGTAGCATGAATACCTAAAAAATAGCGAAGATCCCCCAGGTACTTAAATAGAAAACTCCTAGGAAAGACAAGAGATAAGAGCAGTAACGGGGGCAGAGTCATTCCCAGTCACAACAACATCATCTACATAGAGTAAAAGAATCAAAGTCATAGAGCCTGAGTCGTAGACGAACATGGACATGTCCGCTCTGCTGCTAGTGAACCTCATATGCTTTTAAGCCTTTTTTGCTGATACAAAAATAATTCTTAAAAAATCTTAAAAGTCTAATCCCTGTTTAATATGAATTTTTTCGTGTATAGTGAACTTTACATAGACTTGTTCACATATTGAATTCCAATATATATTAACTAGTCAGAAGAGTCTAAATAATCAGAGTCTAAATTACATTACTAATTTTGGGCATTTAATCAAACATTTGGGACGTTATCCAAATTAATAAATTTTATAAGATTATTTAAGTGCGTTTTTAATTTATTATACTTGATAAACCCCACCTAGTGGAAATGAAGCATATAACCCGTAGTTTGATTTAGCAATAACTTTTTATTGATATTATATCACACTTGATGAGACTTGTAGTGATCATGGATCATCGTAATTGATGCGCCAAGAGTTATATTATTACACGCACACACTAGGGGAAGGTACACCGCGCTAAAGCACGGTAGATTTTGCCCAGACTTGACGAGCTAAATGTGCATTTTATTAGCTCACCTGTATGAGCATCGATTGAGAGGCCCACGCTGAGCATGAGTCCATGATTAAGATTGGCTATATATGAAGTATAGAGATGAGGCCCATATTAGTAAGTCGCCTTGTGCATTTTTTTTGTCCATAATGAAGCCTATATGAGAGAGGTCTTACTATAAGCCCACTTGCTATAATCAAATGAAATATAAATTGAAATTTGAACTCTTTTTTAAATACATATTTTTTCTCGGTGTAATTAAATATGCAATCTCAGATAATTCACAGTTAACACATATACATGCCATAAAATTGCACCCTTGTATAGTGGATATAAACACATATCTGATGCATCAGCAATATATATAATAATACATACTTACTTGATAATATACATATATATTATCACCTAACCCAAAGGGTAACACTCCTAATAGATATGAATACTTTAATTAATCAATATTATTTTTTTATATAATTATGAAAATTCTAAATAATATTAAAATTTTACTACTTAACTTGTGAAAATGAAAATAATTTTTGCTAAATGTGATTGAAAGTATCATGCATACATTGTAATGCCATCCTACTTTCATATTTTATAATTAATGGGATAATAGACTGAAATGTCAATATATATATATATAGACATATAAAACAAATCAATATCTATAAATTATCAAGTGGCATATATACATATTGGGAGGATCACACACAGACGCGCGCGCACACACACATATATATCTATATATATAAATTTATATGTTTAAATATACGATAAATATTTCTTTATAGGAAGCAGCATAGGCAAAATGAAGTTGTGGACATGTGACTGGTGGGTTGTGTCGGTTGGCACATGCATGCGGCCATGGGGTTGCGTCTTCCCGGTTACTTCTACTGTTCAATCACCGATGGCAATGATTGCTATCGAGTAGGATGGTGCAAAATGTTTAGATTTTGTCCATAGTAGCAATCAACAATTTAAGTTAGTGGAGGTGATCTAGTTTATAATTGTAATACAAATTTGTAGTCAATTTAAATATGTGTTGTCCTTTACACACAACATATATCTCTGCATAATACATATGGCACACTGTTCTTTTCACACATAATAAATACATGCTACCTCATTCCCCTTCATATGTAGTTATATTAGACTTGGCGGTTGTAGTTTCTAGATTGCATGTCATTTTCATGGTATTTACTAACCCTAATACTATGTTTGCATGTTTTTTCAGGGGGTTACTATCGAGGGTGCCAAAATTTTTTAGCATGGAGGAAGATGACATAAATCTGAATTTCAGGAAATATCATACACAATGGACCGTATGTACGTTGGGCGAGCAAATTAAAGCCTGGAATGTCCGATTTATGCCGGATCATGGTCGTATCAATTAGAAATTGACATCACTCAAAGGTCCCATGCTCCCCTACGACCACTAGTTAAGTTGGCCATGGGCACATGCAATTTATTTGATCCACTTGTGTTCGTGTATAGCATTCGGTATGTGGTCGAATCCTTTGAGCCTAATATGCTTATTATCATGGACCCCGGTATGCTGGAAGCACTCTATGTGCTTTTTTGCTGGTTTGGGGTTTGAGATTCAAACTCATCATGACTCGAATGGTGAGTGTGGGGGAGTGTTTGTGCTTCAAAAGAGTGTAGCATGGAAGTAGTGGGTGGGGAGAATTTTGCTTTTTTGATTGACATGCATTGTGAGTGTGGTCCTTGACTATCACAAGATTTTTAGTTGTTGGTTTGCCTCTTTAAAGAATCACCATATGGTTTTTGTCAAAGTGTAAGTGTGTGGCTTTTGCATGTAATATATCACCACACACAATGCTTTGGGTAGCATGCAGTTTTTATTTTCCTTTCTTAAGTGTTTTTCTTTTTTCATGTCATCTTTAGTTGGGCTAGTAACCTTTTGTCCCCTCAACCATGTAGTGTACTGGCTTGCGTATGTGAATATATGAACGTCAACATGTCTTTTTTTATTTATGTCCACTTTATTTGTATGATTATGAGATGATTTGCTTACATTTTCGTTTTTTGTTTTGTACAATTGTTATTATTGGCTTTGAGATTATTTTTTTTAGTTTATATAACAAAGATGGCAACTTCTAGATCACAGTACCAAACAAGGGAAAATAGAATGAAAATTAGCGTATCAAATAACTTTCGTAATTTTAATAATATTTTTTATTGCCAAAATAAGAACTATAATAATGGTTGCAGTGTAAAAAAGTATTAAGGTTGGGTGTCATATTCCCTAAAATCTAATCATTTTAAAAAGTCTAAATGTTTCGGTTTTCCAGTCGAAATGAAGAAATATAGCCAAGAATACATGTCCATATGAAGAATCATTTACCAGATTTTAGAAATCTTATGATATATAACATTGTATATATTACATAATATGCCAGAATTTCTAACCATAAAGGAAACGGATGCCACTTGAATGGGATTGGGCACTTCAAACAATCAGAAGCTTGGAGAGGAATACTGAGAATAAAAACATGGCACCCTTTATAGTCTCCAATAGCTATTTCTGCGGATATTAATTGGGGGCCTAAGTGCTTGATAATAAGTCTCGTACCATTGCATAATCCCTCAGGCAGGTCCAAATTCCTAGCAACATCACTAGGCAGTTGATTTTGAGTATAAGTTTGTGGGAGGCAAACCAGTAGTGGAAACAGAGTAAATTTAATCCCCATAGTCACTTTGTTGGCTCAGATCATCAGTCTTATCAAAGATCGTGTATTCAATAGGAGAACCCAAAAATATTTGTATGAGATGTGCATTAATATCATCAACCACGACATTTTTGGGAATTAATATAGTCATTGAAACGATTAAGAATGGATCAAATGACTGAGACCCGAAGGAATGAAAATGGAATCGTTAAGAATCCCTAATGATTCTTCTGGATTAGTATATCCTTATGCACAAATGCGGGGGTAGTTGGATGACATTGCCCGTGAGAAAGGGATGTGTCCCATCTCCAACGTTTAATAGAAAATCAGTGAACAATGGATCATCGTGTGCGCATAGATTGACACACATCTTGAACTTCGTCACTGATGGCCACAATGAAGAACTTACAAGATTGGATTGTACCATATCATCTCGCTAACCATCAACGATTATAGGAAGTGTTTTCCAAAAAGTACCCCAGAACAAAACGGTTTTGCCACCAAATTTCAATTTTGAAATCGAAAATCTCATGGAGATGTGTCCAACGCCTCAACAATGCGCTTATTTGCTATTGTGGCTTCGTCCCAAACTATTACTTTGGAAACCTTTATCAAACGACCAGCGGCGCTCTATTTACTAAGCGTAGAATCCGTACCTTTTTTCAATGTCAATCGGGAATTTAAACCTTCAATGAGTTGTGATTCCCCCCATAACAGAGATGCAGCCACTCCAAACGTAGCTACCGAAAGAGCTATAAGGCCACGAGACCGTACATATGCAAGTATGGCCCTATACAAAAAAGTTTTTTGTACCACCTAGTCCATCGACAAAGAAATAACCTCCATCATTACTGTTGACATCTGCTATGATACTGTGAAAAGCCATCCTCTGGCAAGTATTTAGCATCCCCTCCACAAGAAAATCCTGGTCTGAAATGATGATTGCTTTCTCGCGCTCGTATTCTTGGGAAAATTTCTCTTCTTCAGTTAAACGGACGCCACCAAAAGTTAATAAATAGTAATTTATACTCTTTCCCATAAACTGCAAAATAAAGTGGATGGACTCCAAAGTCTTATGTTGTGCAATAACATCACTGAGCTATGACTTTGTAATACCCGCACATTTATAATAGAAATTTAAGAGATGAATTTTTACTTATGGTATTTATATACTCAAGTGATAATTTTCTGTGATTGAAATTCTAATTTCAAGAGGGGTTGGAAGTAAATTAATTTTTATCTAATGGGTGTTCCCTAAGACAAATAGATAGATATATAAGCGAGTTAATTAGAGGGGCTTAATTTAAATTTCTAAATTAAGAGAGGTGTTCTATTGTAAATAAATTGAAATATAAATAGAGTTTTGTATAACCCTACTAGAATAAAATTCACGTCACTTTCACGGCCGAGGAAAGCAAAGCGGCGGCAGAAAAATCACGATGGCAGCACGTAACTTAGTAGTACGAAATCTTTCAAGTTTAGATCACATAACCATTATTAAGTGACACAGTTGCGCACAGAGTTGGTATAGGCGGTGACAATCAAATTATGAGAATTTCTTCATTGGTATTGATGTACGTGTTAGTCACACTTTTGTCTCCTGTAGTTTATTATAACGAAAAGAATTGTGTGTGTGTGTGTGTGTATATATATATATGTGTGTGTGTGTGTATTAGAATATGACTATTTATGTCAATTTTCAAGTTAAGAAATTGTGGGATATATAAACTAAAAGTTTTGTTTTTGGGATGAACCAGTGGCCGATAATAATGAAGAAGGTGGTGTAATTGTTGAGATATAAAGTTAAAGATTTATGTAATCCATGATAAGTTATGTGTGTGCATATATATATATATATATATATATGATAACTCGTGGATTTTTAGGAAAAGATTATTGGTAGTCATTCTGATAGTTAGTTCCCATCTACCTAATTCATTGGAATATGATAGTTGATTCTCTTGCCATCACGCGTGTGTGGATGTTGGGTAATGTTACCAAGTGTTGTAGACAAAGAAAGAAAAGAAAACATTGTATCTGTACAAGATTATTCAAGTGGTTTACAATTCATTTATTGATTAAGGATACATAGAAAATAGTTAACAGTAGCAGAACTCATAATTAAAATACACGATTTAAGATTTGTTATCATAATTGATTGTTATTGATCCAATGCTTGATTATTTAGATTCAATTGGAGACGGACCGAGTGCATATGTTAGCTTAGGGTTGGGTTAACCGAGGTAAGTGATTTTTTACTCTTCTAGTTATATAAAATTATATATGTATTATTTTTGGGTGCGTGTGTGATTTTAATAATTTGGATTGTGCAAGTGTATATATGTATGTATTTGGAAACATGAATGATTTGTGTCTCTTGAACTTGGATTTGAAAAGTGCAAAAATATGATTTTTGTATGTGATTGATATGTGGTTTTGAAAACGTGATTGTTGTGGAGGTAGTTTTGAAAACCAGTGGTTGAGACTAATACAACGTTGACTATTCTGGAATAGGCGATGGAAAGCCGTGACCTATTTGGGTTTGAGGGTTGGTCAGTGACCCAGGATAGGGGGTGATGCCTATCTCAGTGACCCAGTGTAGGGGGTGAAGCCTACACTAGTGACCCTGTATAGGGGGGTGAAACCTGTACTAGTGACCCGAGACAGGGGAGTTAAACATGTCCCTGACCAATGTTGGCTTATGTGTTAGTTTTGCACAGTGGAATTCGTGTCGTATTGATTGTTTATTTAAAGTAAATCTTTTCAAATATTGTTCTTGCTATAGTGATATTCATTTGAACTTAAAATTTTTGTTTCGTATAGACAATAGAAATAACTATTTTGTTGCTTGCTTGATCCAACTGGTTGAGTGATGGAATTGCTTACTGGGTCGTCGAGCTCATTCTTTTATTAACATTCTTTTTCAGTTACTCAGAATTAGTGGAAAAGAGAATTTTTGGACGTCGGTTGACCAAGTCTCAAGGAGCTCGACTTAGAAGTTTCTTTATCGCTTTTAGTTTAATTCGAGTCGATTAGGTACTTATTAGTTTGGATCTTTTGGATTTAGAGATTTATTTATGTGGATCGCAATTATTGATTGTACGAAAATTTTTTATTATTCATTGGAGAATTGAGTAATTTGTGAAAGTCGATAGGGGAGTTGGTATAATCATATTTCATATATTTTTTAGGTATAGATGCTCTATACCAATGTTATTGTTAGGTTAGCCTTGTAGGCTTTTGGGGTGGTCTCAGAAGCTTGCGGCGGTTGTCATGGTCCCGGGGCTCGAGGCGTGACAGACTTAGATGCAAAATCATGACAAAGATGAGGCGCAAAAGTAGTCCAGAGGTGAACAGAAACAGTAGAATTACAAAAGACAAGTATGGTCACAACTGGCCAGCGTTTACTATAGGCCAACTGATGCAGACAAGCTTCTTCCAAACACTCATATATGAAAGAATTGCTCTCCAACAATCCTATATGTAATGTGGCCTTACGAAACATGGGGTACTCCTGACCGTTAACTGTGCCCAGAAGCTGGATTGAAGGAGGAGCCCTGACATTATTAAGCAAGAGTCGCTCATAAAAGCGCTCTCCCTCACATGGGTTTACTGTAATCAATCGTCCAACAACCCTCTTTTTTGAGCGGATGTTCCATGTACGTATATACTGATTCCAAACATAATACTGGGAAAATTCCCTATACAATAAGTTCAGCGTCCTCGTCTTTTCATCGCAAGCATTTAGTCTAAAGAACTCAGTAAACATAATACACTATTGAAGAGTATTAGGTACCACATCTGACAGAGGTTGTTGTCTTCCGTACAGAACATCATGTTGATTTTTCAGATGAACATGTAATACAATAACAGGAGGGTGCATATCACTCAAACCAAACCCGTAAATGCTCCAGAGCGTTTCAGGGCTGCGACCCATCTGCCAGTCTGAAATTAGGTAATTTCATTGTGATCTTGCTTAGCAGTGTTATCAATAATGTGATAAGCGATCCTGTCATTACCTTTATATATGTACTTATATAAATAATTGACAAGCTTGACGCCACAACAAATTTCTACATTAATATGGCAATTGTATTTGGCTAATAAATATGGGTTGTATGGTACCACCCATCTGTTATCAAGCTTGGCCTTCCAAACAACAATGAAATCCCCATTGTAACGTTATTTATACACGAGATAAGAATTAGCACCAACATGTGTGAAATCTATAAAATCTTTTGGTTAATGATTCTTGCACTGCCCATCACGCATGCAAACATTAGTGGGGTTTAAACAACCACAACACCCATACATCATGTATTTTGTTAAGTAAGACCGTAGAAATGGATGAGCTGATGCACTTGGTAGCTCAATTGATACGATACCATTGTACGTGTCAGGCGATATTAGCTTATGAGTTGGTTTAAGTATGACAAGCCAGTGCACATGAGGTAAGCCACTCTTTTGGAACTCCACGACGTAAACGTACAATGCAACAAGACCAAATATCTTTCTTCGAATAATATCGCTCTTTAGTTCATCCAATTTAGATTTGAAGACTCTTGTAATAAAATATGGTCGGTCATCCGTGCGTTCATTCTCTAAGAGCAAATCAGTAACCTTTGGCCACGCTAGATTGTATGTTATTGTAATAAAGAGATCTGACCGACCATATTTTTGAACCAATGCCATTGCATTAACATAACGCCGCCGCATATCCCGTGGACCACCTATGAAGGATGAGGGTAGCACAAAACGCCTTCCCACGGCGTCTGCGTTATTTTGCCCACCTACTAAAATGCTATCAAGGACACCTTGGTAATTGTCTGTGCGCAAATCCTACTAACGCTGCTCCCAGCGATAATAATCCAATCACTGCATTTCCAACTTAATGTACATAATGATGAAATATTACTGGCCTAATCTCCCAAAATGCAGTATGTAAGATTTATTGCGGGACTAAATCTAGAATAAATAGTAGTAGTACTGCCGTAGATATATATCAAAGCTACTCTCAAAATGATCACCCAAAACTGAAACAAAGAACGCAATATAATAAGTATGAGTAGAGACTAACACCCAAAGTTGTCTTTTGAATAGGAAGTGCAAATGGAATACGGATTAAATAGAAAAATGGGCATGCCTACACTGATACCACACAAATATGCTAATTCACAATGCATTCTAAGCCACCAATTAAATCTAAGTAAGAATGAAGCCACAGACAACCTAAGTATTGATATCGGGCAAGTATAAGTAAAGACATCAGGTGGGGAAAAGACAATAAACAAAATAGTAGTGGTTGCCTAAACATACAGGTTTAAGGCTGGAAGCCATTCCGACAACACAATTGGATATGAGATAGCGCTAGTTATCAATTTTCCTGAGAGGGGTGCGAAAAATAAGGTATGACAGTCACGTTGCACCCAAGGCAAAATAGAACGAACACAAAAGGGCATGGTCTTGTGTACTTACAGGCAAGTATAAACTTACTTGTATATAATAAATCATGGATCAGAAAGTAGTACGGGCATGGAACACAATGCAGACACACGTTAGGAAAAAAATAAAGCAAAAAAAAAGACACCACAAAACATGGCAAGGAGCATGGAGTGCATCTCTGGATAAATTGTAAATAGCGGACTTGCTCCCCAGTAACTCAACTGCAACAGAGACACCTAGATACTCAAGCGACGAAGAAAAGAGATGCACATAAGGATACCTCGACACATTCATCTAAAAAGTATTAACAGGGACGAAGTACTCTGAAAATATACAATCACAATACATATGGCATCTACGAATAATATGCAAACAAAGTGGTCACAAAAGACTAAAACCATAAATGTGAAGTGATACATCTTCCAGCAAGAAAACACAACATATACAGACTAAAAGATTCATTGTAATAAAACATCAGTACACTATCTAAAGTGTGAAGAATCAAAGAATATTAAGAAAGAACAATATACTATCAACCTCATTTTGGAGGAGTACATTAGCTGATTCTGCAAGAGTAAGAGAAATCAAAAAAGCAACCTCACTAATTGCGTTGTGGTTGGCCCTATCCAGGGAATGATAACTATGTTTTCTGCTTCTGGGAATCCGTGCATGCCAACCGTGCTCGCTCCTCGAAAATAAGAGAGGATATTGGAGTAGATCGTAACAACCAAAGTAATACTGGATTAGATGACTGATTTTCTCATTCACATAAACTCGAATATCATAGATCATTATCGCAACCGAGGGGCCAGCCTCACTCCATATAGCACTAATTTGGGCTACGGTGGGCAAATTAAATGTTGTCTAATCGAGATCCGGTGTAGTACGGAGGAGAATTACATACAGGGATAAATGGCTATAAGAGCGAAGGCTCCGGAAGAACCGGGAATATGGATTCCTTTCCAGTATCTGTACAAGGCGCAACACCAATTCACGATCCAATTGTGCACCCCACTTACCCGTTGTTCCAACCAATTCATCAATCTCATGAAAATACAGATCTAGATTGGAACTTGTTGTGGCACTCTCATTGAGGTTGTTTATGTGATGATAAACCATGCCCTGTACATTCAAAGTATATATTCCTTTGTTTGACCAACAATACTTTTTATCTAATTCCATGCCAATTAAGGATATGCGAGATGATTATTGTAAGAATGTATGAGGCACCTAAACTCCCTGTGAACCTCAAATGATCCAATTAAAAGATCCACTAATTCAGGCACCAATTCACGCAGAGCAAGATAAACCAAAAACTAGGAACCTCACGAAAGAAACGAAATGCCTCACAATATACGCATCATTCCACTGATGGCAACAACCATGGATCTACAGGAAAATCATCTAACAACCTAACTGCTCTCCGTCTTTTACTCATACGAACTACCAAGGCTGGCAAAAAAAAAAAAAGTTAAAAAATGCAAAGCCACGCAGTGCTGGGAAAAACACATTTTACCAATGAAAAAAAGGACCATAAATATATTACCTGACACCCCAACCTCCACATGCGGAGACTGGCCACCCAACGCAGTATCATAGGCTGAAGCGCCAGTCCTAACTGCCATTCTTTTAGACTAGAACCGAGTAACAATGACATTAGGAAAGGCGGTGATAGTAGGGGGCACATCCGAGGTAGTGTGATAGGTCTGTGGAGACTGATTGATACAAAGGGTTGTGAAAAGTCAATACAGTAAAGAAATAAACCAAAAAAGGGGGTCTAGTCAACCGCGTGGTCAACACGGGTTTGATAGCGTGAATAGTGACTTGGAGCAAGGAATTGTTATTTCTTAAGTGGTTTTGGCTTGCATTTGGTAATTGACTTGTATTAGGAGTGTTTTCCTAATTACCTAGTAATAGGATTATGTTTCCTATTTAGATTAGGTTTTAATTTCCTTGTGTATCAAGACTCTTCACTTATGAATAGAGGCTTGTAACCATTGTATTGGATTCAGGCAAGTTTGTCTAGCCACGTTAAAATTCTCGTGTTGTTTATCTTCATGTTTAGGCTTAGATTTATTGTTTCTTGTTTATTCTTTGTGCTCTGATGCTACCATCCCTAACAACTGGTATCAGAGCCATAGGTTGTAGATTTAGGAAAAGCGTGTCTTAAATCTCGATCTATGGGGAAGTGTTTTTGGCCAAACACGGATTTCATCGTGGGAACGATGGTAGGAGGTGGAAGAATAATCAAGCTCGATGATTTCATTGCAGAGAGCACGAATTGAGGTCGTGGTGAAGCCGAAGAAGATGACAGAAGAGGATGGGATCGGGTAGATCGCCAACCAAAGAAGAGTAATCCCGTTGAACGTTAACGAGAAAACATTGAAAAATTGTGGTGCTAGCAGATAGGCAGATTCGCTGCAACAGAGTCAGGTTTGTGTTTTTAGGTGGGTAAACACGAAGCCAGTGGGAACAGTTGCCGAGCCGGAGGTAGATCCATAGAGCCAGAGGTCAGAGAGCAAATTATTGTTTCCGAGAGGGATGAACGAGTTGCTAGATATCGAGGGAGCAGAGCTATGGTGACAAGAAAGCAAATCCACCGAACCAGAGGTCAGAATGATAGAATCAGTAACCGAGAGGGTAGAGCCGTGTAGTCGAGAGACCAGAGGGCTAGGTTGTGGAGGCATGACCACGTAGAGAGAAACCATGAAGACAGGAAGCGGTGTCAGGAGGGGTTGACCGTGGAGTCGGAAGTCATGGTGGCAGGATGCGAAAATCAAGTAGGTAGATTTGCAGAGCAGCGGGTTTATTAGCAGAGGGATGTGACATAGCTCGTGGAGTGGGAGATCAGATATGTTAGTGGGCTGAGTTAGCCATTGAAAACCGAGTTGGCGGACGGATCAGATATAGCTCATGCAGGGGAAAGAGCAAATATGTGAGGGATCCGAGAATGTTGTTGAAAAAGTCCTTGGTGGAAAGATGTCAGTGGACGGGTTGACAGAGGCGGTTTGGATTGTGACATGTTCGGGTTTTAGAGTAACCTATATCCGAGGGTCAGTTGGACAGAGATGGATATGCCACCGTATTCAGGAATTGGCTGATCACCAAAAAAATAGGGTAGTGGCGAGGATTCAAAGAGAGGGAACGATGTTCACAGAGAAAGTGCGTCAAGTTGGTGACATAAGAAGACGAATAAATTGACGAGACAGGGAGAAGTCTCAGGATTTGATCTCCATTGGGTTTGGGGATGGGTCGACTAGACTAAGGTTCACTTAGGAAAAGTAAAGTGGTGGTTCAAGTTGAGTTTGGGATTTGAAGATCAGTCTCCAAGTGAGAGATTGATGGGTTTGTGGTGACTGATTGATACAAAGGATTGTGAAAAGTCAATAAAGTAAAAAAAAAAAAACCAAACAAGGGGTCTCGGGGTGGTCAAAGGCAGTTTGACCATGGTCAACACGGGTTTGACCGAGTCAACCGTGTGGTCAACACAGGTTTGACCAAGTGAATAGTGACTTGGAGCAAGAAATTGTTATTTCCTAAGTGCTTTTGGCTTGGATTTGGTAATTGACTTGTATTAGGAGTGTTTTCCTAATTACCTAGTAATAGGATTGTGTTTCCTATTTAGATTAGGTTTTAATTTCCTTGTGTATCTAGGATAAGTGTGTCAATTTTGAATGATCTAAAACAGGGTGTCTTTTTTTTTCGGGGATGAAATGGATTTTTTGGTTTTGATTGTTGAAATCACATAAATCAAAAACAATTTATTAAAATAAATAATTTTTTTTGTGTTTGGAGGTGTGTCTATATTTCTATTCATAGGAGTACTATATAGTTTTAGAAGCTTTCAAGTTGAGTAGAGTATAAAATACACAATAAAACTAAGACCCCAACCTAAAATTGAACCATCAAAGACCTAGTTGAACCATTTTTTATTCATGAATTTGAATGTTTCCAAAAAAAACATTAATCTTAAGAATTCAAACACTTAGACAAGTACTAATTCATAGACTATTATAAGCTAAAGACAAGCCGCTAATCTGAAACTGATATATATTTTTACTTCAATATAAGTCATGCAGATTGTAAAATGTTATGATCTTTTTTTAACAGATTGAGGCATGTTCCCGGGAAGATCCCAAAGTTACAGAAAAATAAGAATGAAAAGATTATGCCCTTATTTAGGGGAAATAAAGGCTACGATAAGGCGGCTACCACCTTGTGAAAGTCTAGAGGAAAAGAAATTCCTCCCATGTGGAAAACAGGCGGGGTAAGAGGAGATAACGGAGTGGCCTAACGAAGCACCCTGAAATGGGCGGGCGCGAGGGTTGAGCAAAAGTGCCCTCTGCACCAGATAAGGGTCATGTGTATTGCATGTAGTTAAAAGATTAGCATTAGCACAGGGTACATTTAGGACCCTCTCTATGCTTGCAAAAAGCTTTTCCCTCAAACTCTTCCGATCCGGAAGCATAATTAGGGAGTTTTTCTTATTGCATAACTGTTTCATCCATAATTTATGCTTCTTTTTACTTGTATAGAGTTCACCTAAAAGACATTGTGACCTCATACACCCTACAACTAACATAGAAATAAGGTGTCGGTTAGGCGGAATCCGAACACATATTCTATTTAGGCAGGCCACACACATGTTATTCTGTTAAGATTACACACACAAAACAAATCAAGCTAATACAGCTCTCACAGAATACATCCTACATTAAAGCAATCCCGTGACCAAACCCAGAACTCAACTGAACAAAAATAAAACCCCAAAGCAACCAAAAGTTGAAGACTAAATCGCAATTACTGTAAATTCATAAGGTGTTAAATTAAGGCGTAACAAACCATCACACATTCAATTTACTAATTCACATATATTCGGCAGGCCGAAAAATAAAACACAAGCAAATACTAAACATAAATGCAACGGTGGCTGCTTATATGGACGATACTAAAAAGGGCGAATGAGTAATACAAAAAAAGGAGGGAAGGGAGAACAGACCACGAATTTACTTCAGCAGGCGGCGTGGAGACGAAGTTGGATTTTGTGGAGAGGTTGTAGAACAATGAAGTTAGACTGACGAATGCAAAATTCAGCATATATAAGCGACCAAGAATACCTTAGTTTGTGTGCCAATGTGAAAGTAGAACCCAATGTTCTTGAAAAGATCAAAGTTGAACAAGAGCAAGATCTTATATTTAAGAACTTAAGGGAGAAGATCCTTCAAGGAAATGGACCTAAATCTCATATTGGGGAGGATGACATGATACAATTTAAAAAGAGAGTGTGTGTACCAAATGATGTGAAGAAGTTAGTACTTGATGAAGTTCATCGCTTGAAATAGACCATATACCCAAGAGCTAGAGGTAATACGATGTGTAAGGAGGTAAGGAACATTATTGGTTAGTCAATCTGAAGAACCAAGTCACTAAGTATGTCTAACAATACTTTACATGTCAACAAGTGAAACGAGAACATCAAACATCAATGACCTTTTGGACCTTTACAGCCTTTAAAAATACCCGAATGGAAAGGGAAATATCTAACAATGAACTTATAACTGGTTTATCATGAACTACAAGTGGTCAATATTCTATGTGGATAATTGTGGATAGGCTCACAAAACGAGCTCATTTCTTACCCATTCGGAAAAGAGATCCACTCTAAGTTAGCTTGATTGTACGTTAAGAAAATTTTGTGAGATGGCATGGTGTTTCAGTTAACATTGTCCTCGATAGAGACCCGAGATTCATTTCACGATTTTGGAAAAGCATACATGTTGCACTAGAAACTAAGCTAAGCTTTAGCACAACAGCTTACCCTCGGTTGAGTGGGCGATTGAGATAGTCATTCAAATAATAGAAGATATGTTGCGAGCATGTCTTTTGAATTTCTAATGAAGTTGGGATTAATATCTAGCTTTAGCAAATTCGCTTATAACAATAGCTATCATGAAATAATCGGAATGACACCGTATGAAGCATTATGGGAGTTCCTTAGGAAATGAAGATAAATGGATTCTTAAGAGGAAAAACCTGGAACGGTCAACATTTTCAAAATTGGATTTGGTAAAAAAAGCTAAAGATGAAATCCGACTCGTTTAAGAGTGAATGAAAACAACAAAGAGTCGTTAGAAGAGTTATTTTGACCAAAGATGAAAAAGAGAGTTGAAAATCTCAATTGGAGATTAGGTATTCTTGTTAATCTTCACAAAGAGGTATTATATAGCCTACGAAAGTTGGGAAGTTAAACCCTAGATATGTTGGGACTTTCAAAATTTTGGAAAGAATTAGGAAAGTAGCATATCGATTGGAACTCTCACTGACACTTTCTAGAATGCATGATGTCTTCAACGTTAGCAAGTTAAAGAAATATCAACGCGATCTGGAACACGTACTCAAGGTGGATGCGATACCTGTTCAAAGTAATTTGACTTATGAAGAGGAACCAATAAAGATTGTGAATCAAAAAGGTCAGAAACTCCGAAAGAAGAGTATTCCCTTGGTCAAGGTAATTTGGGAAAACCACGTCAAATTAGAAAAAGCGACCTACGAGACCGAGGACTACATGCGAAAGCACCATGCATATCTTTTCCCAGGTTAGAATTTGGTGACCAAATTCTTTTAAGGTGGGTAAAGTATGATAACCGAGTTTTTTTCTTTTTTTTAGTTACTAGCTAAAGTTTATTATATTATATATGAACATGCCATAGTTAATTGTAAAAAGAAGACCGTAGATATTACATATCACCATGAGGGGCTTGTGTATTACATGACTTAAGTTAGGAATTTGAAGGAAAAGAATAAAAAGAAAAGAAAACGATGGTAAATTAAAAAATTGCACTTAACCCCTTTTCCTAACTCTATATATATGGACATGAGAGCTTTCATCTTCATTTTACACTAAAAAAAAAGGGCATAAAAGAGGGGGTGTTACGGCTGCACTCACACACACATACTCAATCTTCAATTCCACATCAATTTCAACATCATTCTCCTTAGGAGCTCTAATCTAAGGTATTTTCTTGAAAACCTATTTGTAGTTTTAGTCATGGATATTAAGCTTACTTAGCAATGTAGTTGATGGTTTTAGGAATGTGATCTTAAAAGATAGATTGGTAAATTGGGTCCACATTTCGGATTGGACTACTGTAACTATAGACTCACGTATTTAAGTTGGGTCCTTTTATGACTAATTTTGGGGCGTGACACATGCCCACCCCACCCTCACTACTACAAAAAAATACTATTACAGCACACCTATTACAGCGATTTTGGTAAAATCGCAGAACGGAGGTACCTATTACAGCGGTTTAGGCAAAACTGCTGTAATAGGGCTCCTCGGTTCGGACCTATTACAACGGTTCGCCTCTGAACCGCTGTAGTTGGACATATGACAGCGGTTCAGAGATGAACCGCTGTAATATGTCCATTAAAAAAATAATAAATATAAAAAAATGGGCCTATTACAGCGGTTCGCCCCGAACCGCTGTAATAGGTTCGGACTATGACAGCGGTTCGACCTCGAACCGCTGTAACATAATTTCAAAAAAAATAATAATAATAAAAAAAAACCCGCCTATTACAGCGGTTCATACCCAAACCGCTGTAATAGGCGGTCGGGTATTTAGGTCACCCGACCGCCTCCCCAAATTCTCCCCCAAATTTCAACTCTCTCTCTCTCTATTACACCACCACCACCGTGCACCACCACCACCACCACCGACCGCCTCCACCACAACCATCTCTCTCTCTCTCGCTTTCTTTCTCTCTCTTTCTCTACTCGGTTTCTCTCTCACCCACCACCATCCACCGCCACTGTCCACCTCCGCTTTCGGTATCTATCTCTCTCTCTATATATATATATATATAAGCACCGCCACCGCTGTCTCCTCCGCCACCGCCACCACCATAACCATTTAGTGGGTAATTTTTTTAGATAAATATACACACACACACATATAGAGTATAGAGTTTGAGTTAGATAAATATTTGTGTATGTATATTTGTGTATGTGTGGGTACACACATATAGAGTATAGAGTTTGAGTTAGATAAATATTTGTGCATGTGAGGGTGTATTTATATTTGTATATATGTGGTTGTATGTATATATATTTGTGTATGTGTGGGTGTATGTATATTTGTGTATATATGGGTGTATGAATATATATTTGTGTATGTGTGGGTGTATGTATATTTGTGTATTTGTGTATGTGTGGGTGTATGTATATTTTTGTATTTGTGTATGTGTGGGTGTATGTATATTTTTGAGATTAGCCTATTTTTGTGGAAAATTTAAGGAAAATAGGGACTTGACTAAATTTAGTGTTAATTTGGGTTAGTCAAGTGTTAATTACGTTTAATTTGGAATTAAATTGTGGTTATTTTGTGGTTTACGGTACATTGATCCAACTGGTGATCTATATTTATACTTAGTCATTGAAAATATGATGTTTTATTTGTAGTTTTATGTGATTTATGTGATCCAACTGGTGATCAATATTTGTAGTTGCTGGAAATATGATGCTTTATGTTATCCAACTGATGATCAATATTTATAAAATGATGCTTTATTTTTTGTTTTATGTGATTTATGTGATCCAACTGGTGATCAATATTTGTAGTTGTTTGTAATATGATGCTTTATGTGATTCAACTGGTGATCAATATTTTCATATAGTGAGATCGACATTTTGGGTTTGTTGTGGGTGAAAGATTAGAATGTTGGATTTGTTGTGGTTGAAAGATACGAATTTTGTTGGTTGCAAGTTTGGGAGAAGATTAAGTGGAGAGCTTGGTAGAAATTTTTGCGTTGTTACTTTGCTGAATTTTTTCTAGGATAATGGGAAATAAATTAAAATTAAGATAATTTAATTAATTCAATTCAACTGATGTTAAAATTATTTAATTTAATTAATTAAGATCGAAATTGGATTTTAGAGAATCGTAAGATCCGAATTTTGTTGGTTGCAACCCACCCGGGTAAAGATTAAGTCGAGAACTTGGTAGAATGTTTTGTGTTGTTACTCTGCCGAGTTTTTTCTAGAATAATGGAAAATAAATTAAAATGAAAATTATTTAATTAATTCAATTATCAACTGATGTTAAAAAAATTAATTTAATTAATTCAGAATCAAGATGGATCGAAGTTGGATTTTAGCGGATCGTATGTCAGAACAGTATGAGAAAGGGGTGAAAGAGTTCATAAAGTTTGCGGTTGAGCATGCACCAGATCGAACTAAGATCACTTGCCCGTGTTTACGTTGTTATTTTGGAAAGAGAATTAGTCCACGTGAGTTGGAAGATCATTTGGTGTGTAATGAAATTGATAAAAGCTACACACGTTGGACAAAACACGGTGAAAGCAGTGTCACGTCAGATGATTTGGGTGGTACATCATACCCATCACAGGATTTCAACATGAATGATTATGAGCCTGATCGGTTGGAGGAGATGACAAATGTGATTGAGAAGGATTTTCAAAATTGTCCTAAAATGTTTGACAATTTGACAGGTGATTCAAAGACACCACTGTATAGTGGTAGTAAATTTACAAGATTGAAAGCAGTCCTAAACTTATACAAGTTAAAAGCCAACAATGGGTGGAGTGATAAGAGTTTCACAGATTTACTTGGTCTATTAAAAAGCATGCTACCCGAGGATAATGTGTTACCTAATCGTATTTATGAGCTAAACGGATGTTAACCTCAATTGGCATGGGATATGAGAGGATACATGCCTTTCTCAATGATTGCATATTGTTTAGAACTGACTATGCATCATTGAAGACCTATCCGAAATGTGGCGCCTCACGGTACAAGAAGAATGGATCTGCTCCTGTCAAAACCATGTGGTATTTGCCCATAATACCACGATTTAAGCTCATGTACAGTAGTAAAGAGTTAGCCAAGGACTTGACATGGCATGCTGATAGAAGGCTTGAAGAAAGGATTGAAAAAGACAAGATTCGACACCCCTCAGATTCTCCTCAATGGAAAAGGATTGATGATGATTTCCCTGAATTTGGTGAAGAATTAAGAAACCTGCGCCTTGTATTGGCTACAGATGGCATGAACCCTCATGGCTTGCAAAGTAGCTCACATAGTACATGGCTGGTGATTTTGATGATCTACAACCTTCCTCCATCTCGATGCATGAAGCGAGAGCATATAATGATGCCTATACTCATTTCTGGGCCGAAACAACCTGGAAATGATATAGATGTCTACTTGGCTCCTTTAATTGAGGATTTGAAGGTGTTGTGGGAGACCGGTATTCAAGTATATGACGGGTTTAGAGAAGAAAATTTCAGTCTTAGAGTCTTGTTATTTGGATCAATCAATGATTTTTCGGCAAGAGCAAACCTCGAGGGATATGGTGTACATGGCCTATGTGGATGCCCCCATATATGTGAAGCGTATAGATCAATATCGATTGACACACTCTCAGAAATGTTCATTCCAAAGGCATTAAAGATGGCTAAATCATAACCATCGGTATCGTGGGTGGAAGAAAGCTTTCAATGGGAATATAGAAGAAGGTCGAGCTCCTAAGTGCTTGACTGGTAAAAAAGTGTTAGAGAATGTAAAAGACTTGGAGGTCAAATTTGGAAAGACTTTTGCAGGTGCCTTGCAAAAATTGGGTGGAAAAAAAGGTCAATTTTCTTTGAGTTGCCTTATTGGACGTCCTTACATGTTAGACATTTTCTTGATATTATTCATATTGAGAAAAATGTATTTGAAAGTGTCATTGGTACACTTCTAAATGTGCCCGGAAAGACAAAAGATGGCGTAAAGGCAAGGTTAGACTTGGTTGAAATGAAGATAAGAGGAAAATTGGCACCAACAAATAAGGAGAAACGTACTTATTTGCCTCCAGCAGCTCACACTCTATCTAGGAAAGAAAAAATTACATTATGTGAGTTTCTTAATGGTGTGAAAGTTCTAGAAGGGTATTCTTCAACATAAGCAGTCTTGTATCAATGAAGGACTTGAATCTAAAGCATATGAAGACTCACAATTGTCATGTAATCATGGATCATTTGCTACCAATTTCTATGCGGGCCATTTTGCCAAAAACAGTGAAAGACACGATAACTAGATTGTGTTTCTTCTTCAAAGCAATGCGGAGCAAGGTGTTTGATCCTGAACAATTTCCTGCACTTCAGAAACAAATTGTCATTATTTTGTGTGAGCTTGAGATGTATTTTCCACCTGCTTTTTTTTTTATATAATAACTCACCTACCTATTCACTTGGTTAGAGAGACACAACTATGTGGACCAGCTTTTATGAGATCTATGTATCCGGCTGAGCGCTATATGAAGGTATTGAAAGGCTACGTGAAAAATCGTAGTCGACCGGTAGATTGTATTGTTGAACGGTACATAGTTGATGAAGCCATTACATTTTGCACAGAGTATCTGGCAGATTCTAATGTTGCAGAGCTTCCAAAGTCTCATGTTGTGGGAGGGGGAACAGAAGGAAAAAACGTAATTGGAAAGCAATTAGTTAGTGTTCCTATTACACAAAGGGAGCAGGCACACCTATATGTGCTCCACAATACCGATGAGATTGACCCATATGTTGAAGAGCATAAGAACCAACTTAGGAGATTCAATCCAATTAAAAATGAGAGCTAGATTTTAAGAGAGCATAACAAGAGTTTCATCGATTGGTTCCAAAAGCATATTGAAGAGAAACAGAAAGATAATCCACTTTCAGTTTCAGATAAATTGACACGGCTGTAGATGGGTCCGGACAGACTAGTATTTTGTTATTCAGGTTATCGTATAAATGGTCGCACATTCTATACAAAAGACCAAGATGAACGAAGTACAATGCAGAATAGTGGTGTGAGTCTTGTAGCTCAAGCAATGCATATCTCAAGTGCGAAAGATAATAACCCTATCTATGCCGATTTATCATATTATGGAGTGATTGAACGTATATGGGAGCTTGATTATTGTTGGTTTTGGGTGCCTGTATTTGGGTGTAGGTAGGTTAACAATAAAAATGATGTCGATAATAGTGAAATAGGCTTCACTCAAGTAGACCTTGAAAGGGTGGGATACAAAGATGAACCTTTCATATAGCAAGTGTTTTTTATCACCGATCCTATTGATAAGAGGTGGTCCATTATTTTATCGGCAAACAAAAATACTTGTATTGATGATGATTATGAAGAAAGTGAAGATGATGGAGAAAATCCTATCTCATTAGGTGATTCACAATCAATTGATAGTGACGATAACTTGGATATAAGTGATGATGAATTGTATATGCGACAAGATCACTAAGAGGGGATATGGATTAATCCATCAGTTCGTCGGCATACGAAAAAAAACGGTCGTACTGATGGGAAGCAAAAGACTGCTAATCCAACGACAAAAAGAAAACGATGAAAGGTATTTGAACTTATTTCATAATTGTATGATAGACTTATTTTTTGATCAATATTTATACTTCGTTGCTAGAAATTTTATATTCTTGAGATTTGCCTATTTTTGTGGAAAATTTAAGGGAAATAGGGACTTGACTGAATTTAGGATTAATTTGGGTTAGCTGAGGGTTAATTACGTTTAATTGGGAATTAAATTGTGTTTATTTTGTGGTTTAGGGTACATTGATCCAACTGGTGATCTATATTTATACTTAGCTGTTGAAAATATGATGCTTTATTTGTAGTTTTATGTGATTTATGTAATTCAACTGGTGATCAATATTTGTAGTTGCTGGAAATATGATTCTTTATGTGATCCAACTGGTGATCAATATTTATAAAATGATGCTTTAATTTTAGGTTTATGTGACTTACGTGATCCAACTGGTGATCAATATTTATAATTGCAGGGTTTGTTGGGTATGCCGTGGTTGCAAATTTGGGGGAAGATTAAGTCGAGAACTTGGTATAAATTTTTGCGCCGTTACTTCTGCCAATTTTTTTCTAGAATAATGGGAATGAACCTAACTTCTATATTTATTACTTCTATTTTAAAATTATTATTGCCAAATGAATCTGCCAAATTTATATGAATTTAACTTCTGTATTTTTTGGCTTTTGTAGGTCGATGACTTCAGATCCTGCTGGTAGTTTTCCAGAGGATGATGTATATGGATCAGATGGCCGTCACGAAAATGAGATACGGAGAGGTGTCACGGCTAGAAAAAAAGTTATTGATGCCAGAAGTAAAGGCATAAGGCTACCTGTCGGGTGGAATGACAGAGGCCAAGCAGTTGACTCAAACAAATCAACATTTATTGGTTATATAGGAGTATTGGCTTGGCAGAAGGTACCGATTACCATCAGTGATTGGGTAAAAGTCCCGTCACCAATAAAAAGAAACATTTGGGATGAAACAAAGATAATTTGGATATTATCAAATTTCTAAGTGTTAATGTATTTTTTGTTGATTTAATTTTCTCTAAATTATAATTTCATATATACTTTGTTGTTTGTTTTTTGTAGTTGACATTTGATATTGAAGAAAGTAGACAAAAGTACGTACTAGCAGAAGCTAGGAAGCTAGCACGTAACTTGTTAGTATGCATTTTATGCATATTCTACATATATTTCCTTTATTCTTTTATTAGTATTTGAGTTTAAATTATAGATATTTATTACGATTTTTATTTTGATAGGTGAAATTTGAAAGAAGAAGAAAATGAAGAAAAAGATGGAGAAAAAGAAGAAAAAGAAGAAGACACATGAAGTTGTAGGAGTCTTCCCATCTTGTAGGAGTTTTCCTATTTCTTTTAAGAGTCTTATTAGTATTTTATTCTAGTAAGTAATTATTTTCCTTCTTCCATTAGAATTAGAGTTTTATTTAGTTAGGAGTCTTTTGGCTAGGCATATATAATTAGATATTGCTGGAATTTTATTCTTTCTTCGAGACTTTAATCACTATTCACGTTTTGTACATGGAGAGGAGAAGAAAATTCTGCGTTTTTATTTCTTTCAAGATGTATTGCTAAAAACCCAAGTTCTAGCCAAGGATTATTGAAGTTTTGATTCTACAAAAGTTGTGAGATCTAATTTATTTTTATTCCTTCTTTATTCTTGAATATTTGCATATTTTCTATGTTTGTTGAAATTATTATTTTGATTAATTAAATAATAAGGGCCCGTTATTTGATTGTCGGAATAGTAAATAGCCATTTAGAATCCCAAATCCGTAATTGTTTGGTCAATTCTAATATTTGTGGCAGTTAATAACATTGATTATGGACAAGTTTTCGATTGTTGTTATGGGAATATGTGATCTAATCTAAATGAACCGAGCTTGCGAGTTTGTTGGTTAGAATTGGTGTTTCTCTATTTCTTAATGCTATTGTTAAATTAAATCCTAAGAGCTTATTTAGGGTTGTTTAATCAATAAGAGAAATAACCAAAGAGCTTATTTTGGTTATCGATAAATTAAGGAGAAACTAGGTTGTTAGAGCTTGTTAATAACTATAGCCAATTTATTCATGAATATTGAATTATCTTTGCATCAAGGATCAACTATTTGAATCAAAACGGAGATAACTCCTTAGGCTAGAATCTCACCACATATTGATTTCTTCTACTTGTTTAATTTTGCATCTCTTGATTTTAATAATTTTTGTTATTTAGTTTAATTTTAGTTTAATCGATTATTGAAAAACCCCTTTTTATTTTATTCGTTTATTTGAGAAATAATCTGAACCAATCCCTGTGGATTCGACCCTGCTCATCGCTATCTACAAATTTAGGAGTAGGAATTATTTTTGTTTGGATTCGACACCCATCATAACTTCAGGAGCTACTTGAGTAGAGTGTGGGTGCGAGATGATGATGGAAACATTAATTACAACCCACTCTCACAATATGAGATACCTCAAGCCGATTGGACGGCATTTGTAGATCTTCGCCTAAGTGAAGAGTTTCAAGTAGTTAGTCATTTTAATTTACGGTTTCATTTGTTGGTTATTGCATTTATATTTAACTCATAATTTGATTATGTAATAAACAGAAAGTAAGTAGGGATTATCACCCAAAAAAAAAAAAAAGTAAGTAGGGAAAATCAAGAAAGAGCAAAGGAACCTGAATATCCTTACCAGAGATCACGTCTTGGACATGCTCTTGTGGAGCAAATTGAGGTACGTAGTTCATTTAGCAGTGAATCCTTATAGGAGATATATTTTTTAATTCCTTGTTAATAAATATATATTTTTTAATCAAAATATAGATGAATAGAAGAAGGGATGCGGGGTCCGATTGCACAGAGGTGACACGAGCACTCGTGTGGAGGATTGCGCGTTCCGATAAAACAAATAAAATTGATAACGACAATGTTAGAAGAGTAGTTAATGAAATGGTGAATTATTTGCAATTTTAGCTCTATAATGTGTTGTATGTTTGTTTTGAAATACTATTGAAAGAACAAAGTTCACTAATTTTTTTTATTTTTTAAATGTATTATTACAGGAGAGCATTTCACAAAAAAGTACTAGCCATAGTGAAAATGAGAAGAGTCGAGATGGTGTATTGGCTAAAGCTCTTAAAAAGAAGGAGCATCCGGGTCGCGTTAGAGATGTTAGCTTTGGGGTCTGACAAAGAGATTACTTTACGGATCCAAAGCCTTCTAAAGAAATCGAGATGGAAAGCTTGAGAAATATGGCGAAGAAGCTCTCTGAAACTATGCTTGCCATGCAACGCCGGATTGATGATTTGGAAGCGCCTAACTCATGTCAGCCACATGAAGATGAGGTGATTTCTTTGAAAGATAGCTGCCCAGAACCAGTTAAGATGCTTCCTGAGGTAATGATTTGAACTTGTTTATTGATCATGTAACTTGCAACTATCTATTTCTGTAAATCACATAAAACTTTCTAATATAATGTTGTACTTATATATATATATATATGTAGGTTATCGCTCCATGTCAATTAGCACTTTCATCACCGTCATATCGTGCGGTGGCTAAAGGACAGATGTACAATCGAGTGGTGATTGATAGAATACTTCACAACCGTCCATTAGCCACCAACTTTGTGAAAGTGCGCATTAACACTGCAGTTGAGGCGGATTCACCCCTACCCGTCTCTCTCAATGATGAAGTGCTCACCATTTCTAGTGCTCTGGGTACCTTTGTTGCTTGGCTAGTGAGTCTTGTCATTGTCACTGATGCACCGATATGTAACTAATAGCTAATCATTAATAAATTATAACAATTGTTTAAGGTTACTAAATATACTTTGGTGTGTGACATTCATGTTTTCTTTTCTTTGCTTAAACCATCTCTTGGACTATCCAAATCATCTGGAAACCAGAAATCAAGGACGTCGAAGTAGTCAGCTACCAAACCAAAACTCCAGTGGCTAAGCCTGCACGTGAAGGTGACAGATGTGTAGATCTTGTACTAGATGGACTCCCTAATGACCTTTTATTTCTGGGAAAGTACACGAACAAGATGTGTATTAATGACCAGATCACTAAAGACATCGAGGAAAGAATTATGAATTTTGCATTCCCAGAGTATATTGGGAAGGAGGAGATCTGTCACCTTCTGCGTCAAGAAGAGATAGGATCCTCTCTCCTTACAGCATACATAAAGTAAGTTTTTTAATTATTTTATTGCATCTGAACTATGATTAGTTTCGTTACTCGAAATTCATTTTTTATGCTCAATTTAGGTGTTTGTGGGTTAAGTACGTGATCCCCGAAGGGAAAGAAGCAAGTTTCGTGTTCCTTAGTCCACATTCCATATCTGCGGGAACAGGCGCGCAAATTCAACAAGTGCAGTACATAGCACGTGCAATGATACAGAGTGCACAAATGAATAACTTATTTCTTGCACCTTACAACACCGGGTGGGCTACTAAAGACTCAACTTTAATTTGCAAAACTAGTTACGCAACTCAAATTTTGAACTTATCTTTTGAATGCTTTTTAGGGGACATTGGGTATTGCTTGCAATTGATCCATTTCAAGAGGTCGTTTACTATCTGGATTCTTAGCATGGTGAGCCGGATTACCTAGATGAGATGACACAAAAAATCAATCAGTAAGTTTTTCATTCAATCAATGTATCCATTATATTTAATATTTTTTTTAAGTGTATATATCTTTCTTATTTCACATAATTGCTTGTTTTTGACATATTTCCTTGTTTTTTATATTTTTTTATAGGGTTGTGCATATATTTCATGCAAATCGCAACAACCATTCCAAGAAATCCAAAAATAAGGCCTGTCAATAGATTAAAATAAAGGTTAGCGTTTTCTAGTTTCAAGAGATTATATATTCGTATAGAAGTTAGTGTTCTAATACAACGTAACTTTGATTACTTTTGTAGTACCCCCGGCAGACAAACGAGGTGGATTGTGGCTACTTCATTATGAGATTCATGAAATAGGTTATTAGGCACGGACAATCTATAATCCCAACAGCGGTATGCATAATCCTAATATATACTTAATTTCTATCCCTTTTGAGTTATTAAACCTTTGGTGGGTAATTGAAGCATCATTTGAGTCTGCAATTAATCTCTATATATATCTTGCAGTACTTTCATGATTCTCAATCCTTTTATACTCAAGAGCAAATTGATGAAGTACGATGCGAAGTGGCACATTACATTTTCTTAGCAGCTCCTTAGAAATTAGGTAATGTATTTTTTGTGTATTGTGACTTGTTGTAAATTGTGATTTGATTTATTGTATTGAAATTGTGAGTAATTTGATTAGTTGATTGTAAATTCACACGTGATCATTTGTTGGAGATTATAAAATTTTGTTGTTGGAGGAAAGAATTGGTAATAATGAAGTTTGGGGTTTTTGTTGTTTATGTTGAATATGTTTTATTATTGTGCAGCTGGAATTTGTTGGGTTGGTTTATTGAATATTACTGTACAGGAATATTACTATAATAGGGTGCAAAATTAAAAAAAATAATCTGAGACCCTATTACAGCGGTTCTAGTCTGAACCGTTGTAATAGGGTTCAAAAAATTAACAAACAAAAATTTTGAACCCTATTACAGCGGTTCCAGCCTGAACCGCTGTAATAGGGTTCGAAATTTATTATTTTTTTTTAAAAAAAAAACCCTATTACAGCGGTTCAGTCTGGAACCACTGTAATAAGGTTTGAAATCTTAATTAAAAAAAAATAAAAATCCTATTACAGCGGTTCAGTCTGGAACCGCTATAATAGGATATCCCTATTACAACGATTTTTTATTAAACCGCTGTAATAGGGGACCCATTACAATGGTTTTTAAACGCTATAATAGGCCTAAACATATTATAGCGTTGCCTATTACAGCGGTTAAAACCACTGAAATAGGTCCAAAAAAACCGTTGTAATAGGCCTTTTCTGTAGTAGTGTCTCACGCACAGATACACACAACAATACACACACAATTACACAGTCACACACTCGCACACAGTAACACACACAATTTTATGCCCATTTTCAAAGAATTTTCTCTCCAATTTATGGTTCATGCCTAATTTCTATGAGAAAACACACACACACACACATATATATGTGTGTGTGTGTATACATATATATAACTATTTTTCTTTTAAGTTTAATTTTTTATTCTAAAATTGGTATTAGAAGTAAATCTAGAGATGTAAAGGGGCGCAATATGGTAATTTCAACTTTTTGTTTAAATATTTTTTTCTTTTTTTTTAAATATTCCTTAAGGGCATTTACGTCTTTTGACACTTTCCATCTAATCTTACATCAATACATAAAACATTGGGATGTTAATTAGATGTAATTTATTAAATTACAGAATGTTTTTGGTAATTTAGCAATACCTCAGGATTACCCAATGTAATTATCCCCATATATATATATGTGTGTGTGTGTGTGTGTGTGTGTGTGTATGCTAAACTATTTGTCATAATGTTTTGTGGGATTCAGCTTGTAATTCAGCACGTTTTTGTACAAAACATTTTTTATGAAGATCGTTAAAGCCCAGTTTTAGATATATATTCTTGAAATATATGAGTTACTTTATTTTTTGGGAAGATGAGTTACTTTATTATATTCCACTTATAATATATAACAAGCTTGATTATGATTAAAGATCTAAAATATTGAGCTCAACATGTTTCATCAATATTATTAATAAAGTGCATTTCAGATTTTCTAATTGATATTGTACTTTGTAACACTCATACACGATAAGTGTACATAATCCTGTTCAACTTCATATTTGAGAAAATATTTTAATCAGGTAAGGCACATATGTTATGTGAAATATAAGATGAAATATTATTTTGTAATAGAAGATTCAAATTGAATAAACCAAATCAAGAAATTAGAGACTGAGAAAACAACTTCTATTTTATTCAAAATTAGAAGTTACATTAATCATAAACCAAAACATAAGCTGCAGCTTCAATAAAAGAAGCTGAAGTACACATTATGTAGTAACACAAATCAGTAGTATTAATTATTAGGAAAACTTAGAGCACAAAGGCTCACTCTCTCTCCCTATATCTATAATACCTAATACCTCAACATATAAAGATATATATTTAGACCCACAAGGCACCAGCCCTTTTGAGCATGGGCTTTAGGGACCTCTTGATGTGGAGGCTCATGACCTCATCAGATCCTCCCACAAATTCACCACCAATGAACACCGCCGGGACGGTAGGGTTACACCCGAGCATCGAGAGTGCCTGCTCAATTTCCCGGCCCCTCGAGATCTCATCAAGCTCGTAAACCATTGGATTGACACCAAAATCACTAAAGAGTGATCTAATTGTGTGGCTCATGCAGCATGAGCTCTTGCTAAAGATTACCACCGACTTTTCAGACACCATTTTGCTTCCTGTATCCATTTTATCTAATTAAGAAAAACTTGTAAGATTGAATATTGGAACTACAGATGTAGAAGAATGGCTTAAATATATCTATATATGTTGCAAAAGGTTTTTGTTTTGGAGTGATGAGAGTGGAGAGTGCATGGAGATATTTATATAGAAATTATGGGGATTGGTCTGTGGGGGCGGGGGTATGTTGAGTTCTAACTTGTAAATTTTTATTGGAGGGACTAAGGATGATTTCACATTTAGATGGATATTTATTTATTGAAAAATGATTAAACTAAAAAGATTATCATTAGTTTGAGAGTGATTGATGTGGATCACCACTACGATATAAAAGGTGCAAATGCACGATAACGAATCTCTACATACGGTAAAAATTGGGACGTGTCCTTTGTACGGCCTTGTGATCATTGGATAATAATATATTATTTTAGTTAAGGAATTAGTATATATTATATAATTATAATTTATATGTCTAGTCTTTTGTTACTAATGTATAACTGATATCTAAATTTGAGGAGATTTTTGGTTTTGAGTCTTGTGATAATTAAAATTATCTAAGTAATGAGATTCATATCATACTTATAAACGTGTCGGAAATATCTAAGAATCATTCGTGCAATTTTAGCATGCAAAGTTAATTAATTCTATAGAATACTTTAACTATAAGTTTCAGTGATTGGTCAATTTTATACTATGTTCTGCACTCTAGATTGTCTACCACATTTATCTTCATCCTGAATTTCATTTTAATTAAGACGGCAAAAAAATATATATAATAATTCCATGCATATAAATCTTTATAATGTATTTAACTTTATTCAGCTAGCTATAATTTATGGGCTATCTTTTTCAATCTCCATCTCGCAAAATAGAAACTCGACTTCGTGAGTTTCAAACTTAATTTTTTTTTTATTTATTTATTGGGTCGGGGTGTTGGGGATCAATTTAATTCCTGGTAATTAATTAGGACATACATTAAAAATTGTTGGAATGATAATTATGTGATCCATTTAACCTTTTGCGGTAGCTTTCCAGGAGGCATCTGATGAGTGGGAGAAAGAAATTGGATTTATCCAATTGGGACCTCTTTTTTATCTCTTCTTCGAAACGACATATTCTATTCCAGTGAGGTACACGCAATGACTATATACATACATATATATATTGTGGAGAGAGAAAGTTTTCAGAGTACTTATATTTTTGGAAAATTAGAAAAATATTCAAACTAGTTATGATAAATTAACTACGAGTTTCAGCTTCAGTCTCTTTATTATCGGCAGGTTTTTTATATATAATTTTATTTGTACATGATTAATATTAGTTTATACATACATTGTTATAATGTACGTAACAACAAGAAGAAAAACACGAGGAAATGTCATGGACAAAAGGAACGCATATGTAATGAGGTCCCAACCACAACGTTATCCTCTTTGCCTTTTGATTTGCCCATTTATGTGACCTCATGTTTTTTTGGCATATTTTGCAGACAAAATTGACTTCCGAATTTTCTTAAAAAGTCTCAAAACTTTATTTTCCGGTATAATACTAAAAAAAAAAATTATTATTATAGCAAACTTTATATAGACTTTGCAATTCGAATAAACATAATCATCCGTAGACGTACTCTGAGTCTCAAAAACTCCTAAGCATGAACCGTGAATTCTCATGTCAATATTGAAATTTCCATGTGTCTAGGTCATTAAACTTGTCTAAAATAATCTAAATAATCAAAGTTTCTAACCAAGCCTCTTGGCTCAGTGGTATGAGGTGTCACTGGGACAACTTGGGGTCGATACTGGTGTGCTCCCAGAATTGATTCCTGGCGTTATCAAAATAATGTTTGGTCAACGGCAGCCACGAACCGCGAGCGGGGATTAGTCGAGGTGCG
Organism: Buddleja alternifolia; assembly: GCA_019426215.1. NCBI lineage: Eukaryota > Viridiplantae > Streptophyta > Magnoliopsida > Lamiales > Scrophulariaceae > Buddleja > Buddleja alternifolia. The sequence goes on from CM033403.1 coordinate 29,113,932, forward strand.
CGAAAGTTGGCCCGGACACCCGTGAGTAAACCAAAAAAAAAATAATCAACGTTTCTAAACTTAGTGACTAGTTTTGGACATTTAATCTAACACTTGGGACCCTATATATCCAAATTAGTTACTTGAATTTTACAAAATTATTTAGTGTGAGTTTAATTTGTTATACTTGATAAATCCCCATAGTGGAAATTAAATATATACTCAGTTTTATTTAGTAATAAAAACTTTTTGTTGACAATATCCTTTTTTTTAATGATATATATATATATCTATATATATATATATATATATATATATAATAATAATTCAATCTTGAATTATTCTAGAACACTGCTGAATGCTCCAGGGAGTCCTCAAGAATCACACTTGGTTACCTACATGAACAACATTGTTGATCATGCCCATTTGATTTATTACTTCTGGCTATAAAAACATAACAGAATTTTTTCAAGAAAAATTAGAGAATGAAAACTAATAATTTTCTGCGGACAAATAATCTCCACTGTAGTAAAGATGGCTTCAACTTGATCTTTTTAAGGTTTTCGTCACCATTTGTGGAATCTTGATAAAAAAAATGTGTAAATGTATTTCATCTAGTGTGAAAAGAGCAAGTGCCCATTAACTGGCCCTAAAGAAGCCCAAAGGTCGGTTTGGTAGGGTTCTCTCCGCCATACACAATATAGTATTTGCTCTTATCAACGTAACACATAATATGTTGCATTTATTATGGGTATATCATTTGAGGTGTTTCCCTACCCACAAACATTTCATCATGTTGTATAATGTGGGTGGCATAAATTTTTCGTATAGAAATTTTAGTCTGAATCTAGTTCGAGTGAATTCATGGCATATGAGTGTTTATATTTGTCGTATATGATTGTTGTATATGGTCCAAACTCCAAAGAGGGTGATCACTCACGAGAGTAGTCATAGGGACAATTCTAATCGAGTCCTTCTCCATTTATCTGAACTCAAGTATAATTCAAAAAAAAAAATGAATTACACTTGTTATGATTGGTTACAAAATAAATAAATTACATTTTGTTTGACCAAATTAGGTCTGCGTTAAAATTTTCAATAATAGCAATTACTGTATTATGATTAGTAGACTTCCATCAAAATTGTCTTTAGGCGAAATTTTTTTTAAAATCAGACATATATAATATTCATTTCTATTATCAACAAAAGGAAGGAGAAAAGAAAAGGACAAACCTCGTTTAATCATTTATTTATTCTAAAAAGTACAAATTACTCAAAAAGAAATTGGAATTGTTAGGATACCTATTTTGATTGAAATGAGTATGTATTAAGAGTTTAAGAGTCAAAAAAAGGAAGGGCATAATTGAGTTTTAATAATTTTAAGTGTTTTAGTTTGAAACATAAAGCTTTATGACATCAATCTCTTTTGTGAAAAATTGACAATTATTCTTCTTTATGTCATATATTTTGTGGAGCATTTTAAATTTTTAAATAAACTTAATTTTATATAAAGTTAGACTTTGAGTGTTTTCCTATCATATGTCATGACATGAGTATATAAAATTCTTATGAAAAATTATAGCCATATAAAACTTAAAATTATGCATAACTGTAAATCTCTAAGATTTTCTCTTATATTTTCATCGATCAATTCTTCTATTCATATAAAATTATAGGAAAAAATAGATAAATCTATAAAAATAAAAAAAGGCGAGGTCAATTTTAGGTTCTTGAATGCTAAATAAAAAAGGAAAATAAATCAAATATATGTTATAATTGTGATTTACTTTATATTATTTAATATCATGGTTTTTTCCATCTTTATTATATTACTATGTTCATATAAATTTGCACTTTAATTATCGCATGTCCTAGCTAATATTAATTAAATTACATCAATAGTGTAAAACTAAATTTAGAAGCAATTCATCTAATTATAATAAATGTTATATTTGCTAAAAATATAATACGAATGACTATAAACTCTATGGATATGTAGATGAAGTACGAGGAAGAATGTTTTAATATAGATCTCCTTATTTAATTTGCTTTTGAATCCAATTATATTACTATATATCTTATCTTTTTAAAGATTCTTTTTCATTAAATTATTGTTCATAACCCAAATTTTTGTAATTGGTACAATGAGATATTTTCTAAAACATATTTCATAGTTCAAGGGGAGTTTACTTAGCTTTTATTTGAATATAGTAAAAATGAAAAGATGAATCAATGTAAACAATCTAGCATAAGGACAAGATATTTGGAATACGGCTAGAACTTCATTAAATAAAAAACTTGAAATTGAAAAACGAAAATATGTTGGTAACAAGAAAA